>CM051007.1:19848058-19940558 GCA_027704905.1 Muraenolepis orangiensis
TAATGTGCAGTGCTGTTTATTTCCACGACCTAGTTTAGTGGTCCTGTCCCAACAGGAAAAAAAACCACATGCCCTTTCCAGCGCTGTGTATTGCTCCCTCGCCTCCAGAATGCATGGGGGGGGACTGTTGTAAATGACAATAGTGCACTTCAAAAAAAAAAAAAGAGGCTATTTTCCAGGACTGGACAAGTCATTCATTAACGTAGAATGTGTAGAAGCATATCAAACTTTTTGGACATTTCTTAAGAACATAGTATACATAGTAAAACAATTTGTAATGTATTAATAATAATATAATAGTAGTAGTAGTTGTAGATAATTTTTTTTAAATTATTATTATTATTCTAATTATTGGTTATCATTCAACTCGACTAAAAATCGTGCCGATGTCTTTAAAAGGCATCCGCGAAGACCCAGGGGGTGGTGGTGGGGGGGGGGAAGCTTCCTTTAGGGGGAAACAGCCAGGCCTACACTATATAGACGTATAGATGGTGTGTCATACGCATGCCTGCCCCCCCCCCCCCCCCCTAATGTGTTTCTAACAGGTTTCCAGCAGGGGCAGTGGCTCTCTGCTACTCTCCCCGAGGTAGTCCTCTTAATACATCTGATAAGGGGGTCATAAGGTCGTCGGGCAGGCGAGAGAGATACTCACTGATCTGTGTGCTGCGGCTGGTAAAACCCTGTGACCCCACCTGAGTGCTGCTTTGACCCTTAGAGGAAAAAAAAAGGAAGAAATAATGTATATAATATATATATATATATATAAATACATGCTCTGTCTCTGCTGTAATAGGATGTTGTGGGGATGCAGTGTTTTGATGAGTTTAACTTAAAAAAAAAATTAAAAAAACATTTACACAAATATAACTCCTGTCAATGAAATATATATATATTTTTATATTTGCTGTTTTGATTTAATTTGAGTTTTTATTAGGTTTTTGGAGTTGAAACGCAGAATGAAAAACTAACTCACGTGGCCAGCTGCCTTGGCTAGCCCGACCATGCTAATTACAGGCCACACGTGTGTGTGTGTGTGTGTGTGTGTGTGTGTGTGTGTGTGTGTGTGTGTGTGTGTGTGTGTGTGTGTGTGTGTGTGTGTGTGTGTGTGTGTGTGTGTGTGTGTGTGTGTGTGTGTGTGTGTGTGTGTGTGTGTGTGTGTGTGTGTGTGTGTGTGTGTGTGTGTGTGTGTGTGTGTGTGTGTGTGTGTGTGTGTGCGTGCGTGTGTGTAGTCACATATTGGCACTTTGCACAATCCACAAGCATTGATCAGACCCACAGGACAATCTGCTTATCCAGTTAAGACACAGCACACTTACACTGCACTTTCCATTTGAAACCAATGGAAAGACCATGCATAGCAAATCTTGAAATAAAATATTCACAGCAGTTTCTTTCATCAACACATGTAAAGGACAAATAATACTAATTAATAATATAATATATTTTTGTTTTTTTTAACGCAGAAAAAGGCATTGTTCATAGTGATATCCACTCTCTGATTTTGAACAATGGAAATGTACTAGTTTCATCCATCCATCCATTCAGTGTCTACTGCTTATCCGGGATTGGGTCGTGGAGGTCCTAGTTTTAGTTGTATCCAATACCGTCTCTCCATGATGGGAGTTATCCTATAAACGCTGCAATATGTTTTACCTGTCAGCTCTCTCTCTCTCTCTCTCTCTCTCTCTCTCTCTCTCTCTCTCTCTCTCTCTCTCTCTCCTCTCTCTCTCTCTCTCTCTCTCTCTCTCTCTCTCTCTCTCTCTCTCTCTCTCTCTCTCTCTCTCTCTCTCTCTCTCTCTCTCTCTCTCTCTCTCTCTCTCTCTCTCTCTCTCTCTCTCCACATAACTGAGAGAAAGAATTGTGCACACAGGAGGGAGTGAAGTAAGGAAGCCTCTCAGACTACGCAAAGTCGAATCCTATTTAGGGAACAATCCTGCTATTGTGTCGGGGACAGCGTCGGAAAAGGAAGGAAGCGCGGACAGAGGATCAGTTATTTCCCCCCCCCCCCCCTGTGCAGCGTTAAAGACAACAGCTACCATCTGATTCCCAGGTGGAAAATCGAGTGTGTCAGAAGTGTCCGGCTTTGGGCTGGTGAGAAGGCACAGTGGGCTGTGGGCTCATGAATAAATCAATGATGGATTTGTTTACTCTCTGGTATATTTCCCTGAGCTGTTTCTGCATGCCGGGTTGTTGTTGTCTATTCTATCTGGTAGAAGGTCGAATTAAAAAAAACTAAATTATTTGACTTTATTAAGGAGGGAAACGTGCTGTCCAGACCAACACAGCTCGTGTAGAAGTCTTATCTTAGTTTTATTGCCTGTTTTTTTTTTAAGCAAGGCAAGGCTATCCGATAACATGACCCCCAAGGATGGGTGGTGTGCCCCTGTCGTTCTGCTCCTGACACTCTCTCTCTCTCCTCTCTCTCTCTCTCTCTCTCTCTCTATCTCTCTCTCTCTCTCTCTCTCTCTCTCTCTCTCTCTCTCTCTCTCTCTCTCTCTCTCTCTCTCTCTCTCTCTCTCTCTCATCTCGCTCATCTCTCTCTCTCTCTCTACTCTCAGACACAGACACACACCTCAGACCACAGACCTCAGACGTCTTTGTATGCCGTAGATGAATGATTTAAGCAATGCCCCGCACCAGCAAATTAGCCCAGCCATTTCAGGTCTCCCCCTTGGAAAAGGCCGATGCTAACTCATCTGCCCCGACTCATTCTGCAGTTTGGAGCCAAATAGTTTCGAAAGCCTATTGGCAGTTTTGAATAATTGATGGCTGTTTGTTCCCTGTTGTTCAACTGGGCGAGCAGCTCCGGTGAATACTTATATATCGAAACGGTAGAAATTCGTCCCTGCTCGTTATGTCTCTGAAAGCGCTTCTCCTTCTATTCTTCTCTCTTTTAAAGTATTTTTAGTTATTTTTTTTACTCAATAATGGCACTAAACTGTGCTACTGCCTTAGAAGTGAGTGTTGTCATTTCGCTTGGTTTTTATGTTAATCCAAACCTCAAGAGAAGACTCCCCCCCCCCCCCCCCCCCAACCCTTGCCAGGAAGTTTATCGGAAATTAAGAATGAAGGTAAAGTGAAAAACGACGAGGAACATCATACATCCGATGAATGAATGCTTGAAGAATATATCCACTATATAGCATCATAAACCAGAGCGCTGACTGAATTAAACGAACGGCCTGTTGAATTAATATACCTGCCCCGGCTCTTCTTCTCTTAGTTTACCCCGGCTACTAAATGCTTAAAGTGACGCTTGCACGTCCTGACGTGCTCCAGATTGATCGTCCCTGCTCAAACGCCCCGCACTATAAATCACTCCCTGGCCCCGGCTTAGGCCATTAATCACCCCCACGCTCCTCTCTCCCACCCAACACAGACGCCAGACACAGAGTACAGACACAGGAGTTGCCCGCAAAATACTAATTTTAACAATAATAATAATAATAATAATAATGATGATGATAATAATAAAGGTGTCTCGTCTGAGTTTAAGATTCTGAAGCTCCAGCCGGTTTTCCGTTTAACCTGGAGATTTAGGAGAGTAAGCGAACGAGTCACGAACGAGTGACTGACATAAAATTCGCGGGTGGTTATCGACAACGACTCCGCTGACGTGTGTGTGTGTGTGTGTGTGTGTGTGTGTGTGTGTGTGTGTGTGTGTGTGTGTGTGTGTGTGTGTGTGTGTGTGTGTGTGTGTGTGTGTGTGTGTGTGTGTGTGTGTGTGTGTGTGTGTGTGTGTGTGTGTGTGTGTGTGTGTGTGTGTGTGTGTGTGTGTGTGTGTGTGTGTGTGTCCTCCAAAGTCGTAGGCATGATCAATTAAAGGCTCCATTTGAACCAACCATGATGGATATGAATAATTAGTGGGCTTCGTGTCCACTTCACCTGCCAGAAAACGAACCACCGTCCACTTCCATCCGTATTCTTTCAAACTACTCTGTCACTCTGTTTGTTATGCTTTTCGGATCACGTTTTTTCCCGCCACCATAACGGGCGAGGCGCGTGTCGAGCGTGAAATCACAAAAAACGATTAGTAATACGACCCCTGGAAAATCAATAACATGAATACTCCATAATGCCAAAGACTGCAGTCGGCTAGAGCGTGTGTCTGGGGTTATCCTTTCTAAGGATAACGTACATTTTATCCGTTTTGCAAAGGCGAAACATAAAATAACAAAAAAAAAAAAATAAAAAAATAGGAACACCTCGTTACTTTGCAGGGGCTGAAATGAATACCTGGATGTTGCGGCCATCTCCCCTGACTTGGATCTAAATCACAAATTTGCCCACTTATGATCTACATGAGAAAAGGCGGGCGTTTGGGGGGAGGGCGACGTTGCGATGACCATGCGGCTGAAAGGGGCTCGCAGGCGCCCTCCTTTTGATGGAAGCAAACCGCCACCTTTCATGTTGAGACACAAGGACCCATGAGTGCATCGCATATAAGCGCTCTCTCTCTCTCTCTCGCTCTCTCGCTCTCTCGCTCTCTCGCTCTCTCTGTGTGTGTGTGTGTATCTCTCTCACTCATGATCCACTTGGACGCATACTGCATGCGGGTGGGGACTTTGTGAACGTGATTGTGTTGTGTGTGTGTAATTGTTTATTTTTTTTAAATTTACATTTCCACTGCATTTGTGGCTGGTGTTTAGATCAGAGTCCCTGTTTCTTTTCTCTCTTTTGTGCATATTTACACACACACACACACACACACACACACACACACACACACACACACACACACACACACACACACACACACACACACACACACACACACTCTCACACACAGTGTGTATATATACATATACATTGTGGAGATCGTACATCATGTTGCTGTGGGCAACACTGACCCGCCCCCCCTCCCCCTTGCCTTACAGGATGTAATAATGAATACATGAATGAATCAGTCTTCATGCAGTAGACTTATATAGTCTTGTTTGAATATAAGACTTTCCTAAACTGCAATGTTCTTTGCTGAAACACTTGTGGTGTCTAAATGGCATCCGGCCAATGCTATTGTTGCTCAGTCTCACAAGCCGAGATTGAGGGAATTGCGTTTTATTCAT
This sequence comes from Muraenolepis orangiensis, assembly GCA_027704905.1. Lineage (NCBI taxonomy): Eukaryota > Metazoa > Chordata > Actinopteri > Gadiformes > Muraenolepididae > Muraenolepis > Muraenolepis orangiensis. The sequence goes on from CM051007.1 coordinate 19,853,125, forward strand.
ATTTAAGGTGCTCTAGGTAAGATTTAAGAGCTACACTTTGTCATTTGTGAGGGATGCCATGGCCATCTGTAAGCTTTTAGTGAGTGTAATGCTCTGTGAGAATATGTTGCTTTGAGTCGACCGGGCCTGTAAGAGCCAATTCAGTCTGAACAATTTAAACCGCTCACTTCTGACCAATCAGGGGCATCTCTTCCCCTGATTGGTGAGGGTTGGAATACGTCTTGCTTGTCAGGCACAGCTGCACGAAGAATACAACACCATTTTCTTTTGATCTCGGGAGTTTTTCTCCCAACCGGCAGCAGCTTTAAAACAAATAACTTGTTACTCATTTTCACTTTGTTTCCTCCTCCAGCACGCGTCAGTGTCACCTCCTGCTGGACGTGTTCAACTCCACGGAGCACGAGGTCACCGTGAGCGCCAAGAACAACCAGGACCTCGTCCTGCACACCAGCGAGTGCCAGAGGTAAGGGGGCAAAGCACAGGCACCAGACCATTGGGATAACCCAGCCTTGGTGGCATTTGGAAGTTGGCAGTAGCTCAGGAGGTAGTAAGATTCAAGATTCAAGATAACTTTATTTATCCCGAGGGAAATGAAGGTGCAACAGTTGACACAGGGGGAATAAATGCACACAAAAATATACTAATACCTAAAAGCTAAAAACTAAATAACAACAACTAACTAAACAAAACTAGTATAAACAAAATATAAATAAATTAACTCTAAATGAAATCTAAATGTATTGATAGATGAATAGATGAATTGCACAATTTACAGTATTATTACAGTAATACGTAGGTATATACAATACACAACAATACGTATAGTGTAAATTGGCAGTAATAAAATATTAATAAATAACTCGGATGAATACTGAAAAAGTGAAAAGTGAAATTGAATTTACAGTGCAAAATTACAGTGAAAGGATTTACAGTGCGTTGACCAAAAAAATAAATAACAGTGCGTTGGCCTCAGGTCACTGAGTCTCCACTGTCCCTCTCACGACCCGAGGTAGATGAATTAGAGCGTAGTCGTCTCAAAACCGGAAGGTTGCTGGTTCGATCCCGGCTCTTCCTAGCAAAAGTGTCGAGGTGTCCCTGAGCAAGACACCCTAACTGCTCTCGACGTGCTGGCTGTCTCCTTGCATGTCTGACTCCACCGTCGGTGGTTGAATGTGTGAGTGAATGGGTGAATGTGAGGCATGACTTGATAAAGCGCTTTGGATAAAAGCGCTTTATCAAAAGGCAGAACATTTACCATTTGGACAAACTGCATGATGACAAAAATAAATGACAACACAACTATGGCAGAGGGCAAAAGCAGCAATTATTATAATAGTAATAATAATGCAGGGATAACAACTATCATAGATGGCAGAATTCAAACCAGATTTCCCTAATCACGTCTAAGAAGCTGCGGAAATAAATCTAAATCTAAATCTGGAGGATTGAATCCTCTTTATAAGTCACATACATGTACACACACAGTGAAATGTGTTTCTCTGCATTTAACCCATCCTAGTATTAGGAGCAGTGGGCAGCTATTTTATATACAGCGCCCGGGGAGCAGTAAGTAAGTCCTAACAGACTCAGCAACTCAGCCGCCCCTAATAACATGAGGAACTGGGGCTTGGCTCATCCCAACTCATCTTCCCTAACTGTAACTGTGGCTGTTGACTTTGCCAGTTAAAGTGAAACGTCTCTAAAGTAAACGTCCCCCTCCCCGGTATTTTAGGTTCGGCCGTTTGGGGTTTGATAATGACCGCGTTGGGAAAGACTTTTTTTTTATGCTTTATGTCTCAAGCTGCACATCACTTTTCAAAACACCCTACTGCGGGAGGGAATGCGGAGTAAGCATTCCATTGTACTTGGCATATACAAATCTTGTATCTTGTATCTACCTTTTCCTCTGACTTGATTCACACTGAACGGCTGAAATGCATCTGTTCTTCCCGCCGTTAAGTTTTTCCGTATTTCGTCACAGACGAAGTACAACATATGTTCACGAGACACACACGCACACTGCACACACACACACACACACACACACACACGCACACCTACACACACACACACGCACACCTACACACCTACACACCTACACACACACACACACACACTTTGGCAGATGCACCTCTTCACCTCTCTGGTGTTCTACTGGCTTCCTACTGCGTCTCCTCCTCCCTCATTCCAACCTTCCCCTGGGAAGTATCAAATTATGATTCCTATCACTGCTGTCGCTCAAGAGTATGCTTTGCCTTCAGCCTGTGTGTGTGTGTGTGTGTGTGTGTGTGTGTGTGTGTGTGTGTGTGTGTGTGTGTGTGTGTGTGTGGTGTGTGTGTGTGTGTGTGTGTGTGTGTGTGTGTGTGTGTGTGTGTGTGTGTGTGTGTGTGTGTGTGTGTGTGTGTGTGTGTGTGTGTGTGTGTGTGTGTGTGTGTGTGTGTGTGTGTTCACACCATTGGTCTGTTCACACCAATAAATTCAACTGTGTTTTAAAGACTATTTGGCTGACACGTTCCGTTTCACTATTAATCTTGCATGACATGCAAAAAAAGCGGCAGGAGTTGCTTATAAAAAAAAAACCAAACAAAACGAAAACGTAAAGAAAAACATTCGCAATTGGGTCTCATCCAACTCACCCCCACACCCCCCACCTCCATCCGCTATCTCTCTTCCCCCCCCGCCAAAATATTGATTGACATTTCATTCCCCTCGAAGCCCGAGCACTGGCTTGGGTGCAAAACAACAACGGCAGTGGTCTGCTGTGCACTCCACTCACCACCACCACCACCACCAGCACCTCTCCGCTGGAGATTTATCTTCAGGGATGACAAGCACATAATTGACTATCATCATATTTGCCCAGATCCCAGCGTGTATTGACTCTTTCCACGCCCACACACACACACACACACACACACACACACACACACACACACACACACACACACACACACACACACACACACACACACACACACACACACGTTGACACACACCGCCCCAACCGCAGACGCCATCCCTCAGCTGGTACCCCGGACAGAGAGGAGGATGGGGGGGGGACACATTGATGTCGGAATCACACCCCCGTTGAATTGTTTATCGTTTTCAGTTTTTCACGGCCATGCATACGCACGCATGCATGCACGCACACACACACGCATGCATGCACGCACACATGCACGCATGCATGCACACACGCACGCATGCATGCACACACGCATGCATGCACACATGCCAGCAGCAGAAGGAGCCGCTTGCAGTCAGTGTAACATTACTGTGCCGTCTCGTGGCTTCTCCCGAGTCGTGCGGCGTCCCTCTGGTCGTGGGAAAGGGGCGTTCTGATGGATGAGCCGGCAAAGTGACTTCAGCCCTGGACTCTGGGAGATAACGCTCTCAATGTGGAACCGGAGAAAAAAGAAAAAAAAAACGACAAAACACATTTTGTCACGCTCCATTTCTACGTTAAAACCATTTCTCTTTTTTTTTTATTTGGGGGGCGGAAATGTTGGTGAATGTTTCTTTAGTTTTGGCCATTTTAGGGGGCGGCAGTAGCAGTCGTAGTCTGTTGGGAAAGTCCCCGAAACACCTGGGAGCATGGCCGAGGTGCCCTTGAGCAAGGCACCAGACCCTTACACTGCTACCCCTGCAGGGCAGCTGCTGTATATACAATAGCTGCCCACTGCCCACCACTCTGCCAATTGGCAGAGAAACTAATTTCACTGTGTGTACATGTATGTGACCCATAAAGAACATTCAATCCTTGAAGATTTAGATTTAGATTGTAAATCTGACAATGGAATAGTCCAGTGGTGGCGTTGAAGTTGGTGTGTGTGTTTGTTTGGTGTTTGTGTAATCTGTGTTTAGGGTGTGACGGACATGGGGGATGAGGCAGGTGGGTGGGTGGGTGGGATGTGTGTGTGTGTGTGGGGGGGGGGGGGGGGCAGGGGGGGTGGTGGATGGGTGGGATGTGTGTGTGTGTGTGTGGGGGCAGGGGGGGTGGTGGGTGGGTGGGATGTGTGTGTGTGTGTGGGGGCAGGGGGGGTGGTGGGTGGGTGGGATGTGTGTGTGTGTGTGTGGGGGGGGGGGGGGGGCAGGGGGGGTGGTGGGTGGGAGAGGGGGGGGTAATGCTTTGAAAAGGTGACAGAAAGCTGCTTTCATCTTCACAACATCACTCGTGAAGTGTCTTTCACATGGTGTGTGTTCCACCTCTTCTTGTTCGTTACTCTTTATGGAGCACACAGTGAGATGACCCCTCTGGTGTTGGGAGGTCTTTCTCTGTGTCTGTCTCTCTCTCGCTGTCTGTGTCTCTGTCTCTCTCTCTCTCTCTCTCTCTCTCTCTCTCTCTCTCTCACTCGCACTCTCACTCTCTGTCTCTCTCTCACTGTCTGTGTCTCTGTCTCTCTCTCTCTCTGTCTCACTCGCACTCTCACTCTCACTCTCTGTCTCTGTATCGCTGTGTCTCGGTATCTCTCTCTGTATCTGTCTCTCTCTCTCTCTCTCTCTTTCTTGTCTCTTTTTCTCTCACACACTCTCTGTCTCTCTCTCCGTCTCTCTGTGTCTCGGTATCTCTCTCTGTATCTGTCTCTCTCTCTCTCTCACACACACTCATTATTCTCTCTCTCTCAGTGTGTGTGTGTGTGTGTGTGTGTGTGTGCGTGTGTGTGTGCATGTGTGTGTGTGCATGTGCGTGCGTGTGCGTGCGCGTGTGTGTGTGTGTGAGAAATAAAGAGTATTTCCTTAATGTGACACGGACATCAATGTTGATGAATATATGCTTGCGTCTCAACCGGGTGGGCTTTCAGACTGATGCTTTCCGCCCAGGACCAGCAGTCGATAGTTAATATAATTGGTTCAGTGCTGTTCTGACCTATGTCAATATGATTGCTTACATCGGGGTTGCACTTTTGTCAGACACATTAAATGAAGCTGCGACACCACACAGAAGCTGTATCGATCGACGATACAACACATTGTTAACAATTGTGGATTTTTATAGACTGATCATTCTGGTGAGATTAACATTACCTGAATGGAGAACTTGCTAATTCCGTCTTCCTCTCTCGTCAATATCTTAAACAATACATTAGTAATTCATTATGCGCGCACACACACGCACGCACGCACGCACGCACACACACACACACACACACTGTTGCAGAATCCTGTGAAGTTGCCACACTGCTGTTGGCGTTGACTGCTCATGTGATCATATGCGCGTGGGTGCTCGGTGCCTCTTAAGGTCAGAGCCTGTCTTTCCCTCGAGCCGGGAGCCTCCAGGGCCCCATTGCTCTGCGTCAGGGCCCCAGCTGTGTGTGTCTCTCTCTGTCTCTGTCTCTCTCTCTCTCTCTCTCTCTCTCTCTCTCTCTCTCTCTCTCTCGGGGGGGGGGGGATCCAACGGAGCTTCAGGCCCCCCCTCAAATAGCTTTCAAAGTACCATAGCCTAGGTGCAAAAGCTTCCCCTGTGGAGTCATCAGAGTTCTCCCCACAGAGTAGCCAGACAATTGATATAAGAAGATGGCAGGTCAGAGGACTTAGGACTACAATGACCAGCGGTGCAAGCTTGTGTGAGGACCCAAACGGGGTTAATAAGCATGTGGCTTAATCATAGTATGTCAGGTCAAAGGTTACATTTGCACTTTAGAGGTCTATATATCAATAGAATATGATATCCACTATTATTATTATTATTATTATGGATGGTGCCAGTACACCATAACATCACTAATTATATTATTCTATATATTATTCAGTTATTTGTGTTAGGCTCATATAGAATTAGTTCAGAAAATTGTCCCGTAATAGTCATCTTGCATCTTGCATTTAAAGTCTTGCATTTAAAAGGATTAGTATGGTTTTGTATATGTACTGTATATGCATGTAGATATATCAACTTGTCTGTTCATTTAGGAGCAACACTTATTTGCAGACTCTTCATTCTTGCTAAGCTTAAGGTCACGAGGTTAACTAATAAACCCAATCAAATAAAAAGCAATGTGATCTGAAGCCTCAATAGATATTTCAAACTCTTTGTAAGTGGTCAATTGTTGGCGTGTTTAGAACCAATGGAAAATAGTTTGCGAATGGAACCACCCAAGCGGAACACTCAACACGCCTACCCACAGATGAACATACCCATGCGGACGCCGTGGAGGGGGGTGGAGTGAAACCCATCCCATCCCAGCCTGGACATTCACTCAGACGGAGCAGGAGGCTTAATCGGATTAAGCGAGGGGCCGATAAAATATACGTTTTTTGCATCGGAAAAGCAGCCGGCCGGTATGTCTCGCTAGGTGGCAGCCGGGGCTTTCAAGAGAACTCTTCCAACTCCACTCCATAAGTTCCTCGGCCGCTACGTGGTTTCTTCTCCCCCCCCCCCCACCGTACAAGACACTCCCAAGAACCCCCCCCCCCCCCCCCCCTGGCCCCGCCTGCTTTTCTTTGGTGGCTCTGGGTACCAAAGGGATGGCGCAACAAACGCACACAAGACACTTTTCCCATTTGTGTGTGTGCTTTCTTAAGCAGCTCTTGACCTTAAGTCTAGTGAGTCTTAGAGAGACTCTAGGCGAGTCTTAGAGGAATGGTTATTTTGCATCATCCACCAGACAGATCCCTAAGTAGGGGTGGGGGGGGGGGGTGGGCGCCTTTTAGTCCGCTGGCCGTCTTTCGTGGGGCCGCTGTGAGCGTGAAGCGACCGTAATGTGGCCATTAGGATTCGCTGATGACAACGCGGGTCTGTCGAGGTTAGGGCGTGGCTGGTGGAGGGTCTTGAGGTGGAGATCGGGAAGGAATGGATGGTATACCTCCTCTTCCTCTGCCTCCTCCTGCTCCTATGTGTCCGCGCCATCGTGTTTTCTCCAGCAGTTTCTCCTCGCTCTAGGCTGAATGGATTATACTCGTCTGTGGCATTGATGCCACAAACTCTCTGTTCACGTTGATGGATCAGAAAATGCCACACACACACACACACACACATCTCCCTCCCCAAGTCACATTTTCATGGAATTATGTCGAATTGCATTGTTTCGCCTGTTGGAAATACCGCAGGACTTTCGGACAGCTAAATATAGAGTGCACACCCTGTATAAAACCCCGATGGCTGTCCGGAGGTGAATGTGTTTCACTCTTTGACGCCTATACCCGTTGCCATTGTTTACATTATTATTATTGTTGTCGTGTCGCCGGCGACGACCGACCGAGCTGTGTCTCCCGTTGCCGGCGAGGAGTATATTAATGGCTGATGATCGTGCAGCCTCATGCTGCTGGCAGGCAGAGTGGTGAGCAGCAGGGGGAGGAGGAGGAGGAGGAGGAGGAGGAGGAGGAGGAGGAGGGGTGCTATGGAGAGGCAGTCTATAAATAGCGCAGGTTCTCGGCTGCCTCCGCGCCCACCCCACCTCCCTCCCCCCGCCTCCCTCCCTCCCTCCTCGCCTCCCCCACAATGAGGCGCTGGCACGTGAGCTAAAAATAGTGCAATGTGTGAGTAGAATACTTGTGAACTGCTGTATTTATATGTTTGCGTACCCCAGTGTTATGCTATTGTCTGCTTCAACTAATGTACACCTTGTAAGTCGCTTTGGATAAAAGCGTCTGCCAAATGCCCTAAATGTAAATGTAAATGTAAATGTAGAATGAGAGACACACACACACACACACACACACACACTCAAACACAAACACACACACACCGATGCACTCAAATCTTCTCACGCACACACACACACACACACACACACTGATGTATTCAAATCCTCTCACACACACACACGCACACACACACACACACACACACTGATGTATTCAAATCCTCTCACACACACACGCACACACACACACACACAAGTATGCTCTCCTCCAGCCTTTTCTGATTGCATATTTAAGAAATCGCTCGAGTCATCACTCAAAAGCAAAAACTAATGCAATAAATGAGATCCTTCATACGTGTGTGTGCGCATGTGCATATGTGCATGTGCGTGTGTGCATGTGTGCATGTGTGTGTGTGCATGTGCGTACTGGCACAAAATACAAACCTTTTTTTGATCTCGTGGGAGGGTCAGGGGGTCGAGAGGGCGTAGAGAGAGAGAGAGAGAGAGAGAGAGAGAGAGAGAGAGAGAGAGAGAGAGAGAGAGAGAGAGAGAGAGAGAGAGGAGAGAGAGAGAGAGAGAGAGAGAGAGAGAGAGAGAGAGAGAGAGAGAGAGAGAGAGAGAGAGAGAGAGAGAGAGGAGAGAGAGAGAGAGAGAGAGAGAGAGAGAGAGAGAGAGAGAGAGAGAGAGAGAGAGAGTGTGTGTGTGTGTCTCGGTCGGATCAAAGGGACCCCATGTCCCTTTGGGACCCCCCCCCCCCCTCTAATGGGGTTATCATGTGCTCCCACTCCCCGGGTGCCACGCAGCATTTAATTAGGGATGTGTCACTTCGGCATGACCCCCCCACCAACCTGAGTGCCGTTATTACTGCCATGAAACAGGGCCTCTCCGCTGTGGCCCCTCAAGGCCGGCAATAATTACCAGTATGGGCTTGAGCCATCATACTTGGAATATTTTCTATATTTTTCTTTTCTTTTCTTTTTTTTTTCTTTGACACGGTTCATATGTAGTGCTGCTGCTGTTTTTTTAGATCTATTTTTGGCCCGCCAGCTCGAGCCGAGAATAAATGGTAGAAAGTCTTCCCCACCCCCCCGAGTCGGGGTATTTTTTAATTTTTTTATCAATGACGGTACACTTTTGGCAAATTTAGTTTTTTTTCTTAGGAATTATTCGCACTGTTGTTCTTAAAGTGTTTAAGTGAGCGTTGTTGGGGTTGGACTCAGAAACAGAATGCGTTTATTGTCATAAACACACAGCTGCACGATCAGGAACTTCCATCTGGTCACAGGTCCATGGAATTCATAACAAGAATAATTCTGTTATTCTTGTTATAACTTCTTTTCTTTTTCCATGGGGGGGGGTACGACAACTGTTTTTGAGCGCTACTATATACATAAAGGCCTAGTAGACTCCCTATTTCTCACGCAAAGCCGAGCTGAGGTTTGCATGTTGCCAGTTAAGCACAGCAGAAGTTCTGCTCAGTGACATCATTTCAGCAAATGGCTAGGTATGGCAAGGTAAGGGGAAGGGGTGTGTCCCCTGGTGGATTCTTTTTATTAAATAGTCCAATAATAGTGTGCAATAGTCAGTTTTGGTTAGTTGTTTCTATACAATTAATTGATATGACATTAATTAAGGTAATGAATACAACCACAGTAGGTCGATTTTGAGGTTCAGGGGATCGAAACCCGTTCGCACAAAGGAATATTTCCCCACTCGATGGTTCGTATTGGGGTTTTACGCTGTACGGTTTTTAAATCGTTTGCCAATCATGCACATTAGCAATTCATTAAGCAAACAACGTTTGCACTTGCTTCTCTCACATGTTTAACAAAATCAACAGACACCCACACACACACACACACACACACACACACACACACACGTTCATTAAGTGAACTGCATCTAGATCCGATGTTCCAGAGTGCCGAAACCTCACATTTTTATCATGAGGTAGAGCGGGTTGTCTGACAACCGGAAGGTTGCTGGTTCGATCCCCCGGCTCCTCCTAGCATCGAGGTGTGGAGGTGTCCCTGAGCAAGACACCCTTACCCTAACTGCTCCTGACGTGCTGGCTGTCTCCTTGCGTGGCTGACCGTCTGTGGTTGAATGTGTGAATGAATGGGTGAGTGTGAGGCTTGACTTGTAAAGCGCTTTGAGTGGCCGCACTGGTTAGAAAAGCGCTATATTCAGTAAATGCAGTCCATTTACCATTTGATAACCGGATCGATGAGGCCTATATACGTTCAGCCGCACATCCAGCATTACAAAGATACGCATGCTATGATGGCCATCGTACTAATGCTGACCTACAACGAAACCTCTCGATGGTCTGATCACGAGGGCTAGTTAAGCTAGCCACAGTGTAAATGGAGGCGTTGGTGCATTGGTGATGTTGAATGGCAATAGGGTCTAAAATACGGCCGAGCAATGAATCAAAATACCATCTAAATCGCAACGTGGCCAAGTTGACCAATTCTCTGATAAGGGTAAGTTGTGTAAATGTAAATTTATAACGCCATAGTATACTCTATGTATACACCATAGTATAGCATATCATAGGTAGTACATAGTATTGTTTAGTATAGTATTGTATAGTTTATATAGTACTGTTCTGGAAATTACTGGGACTGGAAATTCATACTGCAGGAAGGAATAAGGGAGTAAGCATTCCATTGTACTTGCTGCAAATGGCAAATAAAACCTCTTGAATCCATTATGATGAAGAACTGTGGTGCTGCAGAGATGCCCTTGCCTACACATACTTTTTCTCCAGCTGCAAGAAGTCATGTTTGTTTGGTATAGACCCCTACACTCGAATATATATCTATTTTTACAGCACTTCACTGTGGGAGCGGTAACTCTGCCTGACGAGTCTGGCCATGCTGTTATCATGTGTTGCGATCCTCTAGTGGGACCCGAGGCTCCTGGGGTGTGGGGGGAGGGGGGGTGAATGGTGTATAGGCCGGTTATTAGTCCTAGAGGTGTGCTTGCCGGTGCCTCCGGACACGGCCCGCTATTAGAAGCCTGGTAATAGGCTGGATGGGCTGCTCTGATAAGGGCCTTAATCCCTGCAACGGTTAGGAAAAAATCAATGGGGGAAGGAGATTGGTTCAAGCCGGCGCTCTTGTGTCCCTCATGAGAAGCGAAGAACTGCTTCACCGTTTCCCCGTCTGTGAGCACGTTGTCAGCGTTGTGGTGTGTGTGTGTGTCGTATTATTTCTATATTCTACGTACTTATTTTAAAGATAATATCAATAACAATTTCATCTGTTGACGGTACCGGGGAACAGTGTTATATATATATCATAATCTAATAATCTGATGTCCTGAGCGAGCCGGGGGGGGGGGGTTGGTGGAAGACCAGATCCGGGGGAGATTCTATTGATAGCCCGTCAGGTTTTGATCCGTTTACATCCAGCATCCATCCGGGGGGGTTGGGGGGGAGGCGGGGGCAATTTTTTGACCTGCCGAACTGAGCAACGCTTCTGCGCTTTTGAAGATGACTGGAAAATAGGCCCCCGTTTGAAGATGAGACGTCAGTGGCTGACACGAGGCCCCGGTGGCCGCACCGCTTTAAAAAAAAAATGAAACGCCCTAATGGTTTTTTAATGTGCTCTGCCTTTTGTTGTATGGGTGGGGGGGGGGGGGGGGGGCTGTGAGACTGCCGTAATTGCATAGCTGCCATTAACTCCGGCTCTCCTCATTCGGTGTTGGCCGTGTCGTGTGTGGCTCTCTGGTATGTGTGGCCCATGTTTCTACAGCATTTGAATCCAATCGGCGCACCCCCAGCCCATCTCATTCACACATGCATGGTCTCTCTCTCTCTCTCTCTGACTCTCACTCTCTCTGTCTGTCTTTCTCCCGCTCTCTGCCTGGTCTTTACCTGGAGTGGGTCTAATCTTTGTGTGTGTTCAGTGAGTATCATTTTCACTGTGATGATGGGTATTGAGTGAACACACGTGGCAGGGTCTAGCAAGGGCCCAACCGGTGCAGGGAATATGACCGTGTGAACTCCATCCTACTCCTACAAATACCGCTCCTCTGGGGGGGGAGGATGGGGAGGTCTCTGCACTGGAATTCAACAATTCATCAATGAACACACACACACACACACACACACACACACACACACACGTGCGATCGATATATGGATGTCTTCCCCCTCCACAGTGAATGAAATAGAATGGCTAGATATATGCTTATTGCTAAATCGCTTGCTTCGGCAAACATGGTTCACCATGCAATTTAGCCTGGGCGTCGTCTTTTGTAGCTGGCATCCAGTGTGCTCTCTCTCTCTCTCTCTCTCTCTCTCTCTCTCTCTCTCTCTCTTTCTCTTTCTCTCTCTCTCTTTCTCTCTCTCTCCACAAACCTCTTGTCGCGACGGAAGCCATTTGCAGTCATTTGCGGCTATCGTCCTAGCCGCCCTCACCACCGCCACTGTCAAAGTCCCATTGTGTAATTTCTCTTCTGCGGGGGGGGGGGGGATGACGGCAGCACTCGACGTTCTCAAAACGCCTTGGCTCCAGGTGCTTACAGCCGGCGGTTCACTCTCGCACTCTCTGCGCTGCAGAACTCATTTTTGACAGCGTCCGTTTTGTAAGTGAAGCCCTTGGGGTGGGGTAGAAGGGGGGGGGGGGGGGGGGTTGGCGGGTTTTACGGTCTGGTGAGTTATAGTACAATGCTGTAAGACCGATTGAGGCATAGCCTGTGGACTGACATAAATATCTCTGCAATTTAAATGTCATCACACACGAGACACACCCACACACACGTCATTGAGTTTTCCAATAGGAAACAATGTTGGCATGTTTACTACGACCACATTAATCACAGTTCACAACGCACGGGAAATGCAAAACGAAGAAAGGTGGACGAAAAGACGTGACTTCAGGAGTAGGTTAAGAACATTACAGACCCGCCTCGGCTTGCTTGCATGGCTGGAGTGAGTGAGGGAGGAGAGTGAAGAGATGATGCGGGAGTGATTAGAGGAGATCTTCGGAGAAGAAGAACCGTTAACCACGGCCCTGACCCCGGGGGCGGATAGGATGAAGTCAGACCTTCGCTTGAAGGTTTGAAGTGTGGCCTTCCGCGTAGCCTCAGGCAATGTCCCTGCCGGCATCCTGTGAATAAATACGACTCGTACTGCTATTTCAGAAGAAATAGCGGTGTGCAGATTTGCTGAAAAATAATAGTTTTTAGTATAGCTAAATAATAACTAAATATATATTACATCTTAGAAATGTGCAGCAGAGTGACGTGACGTAGTTGCTGTCGTTGTATTTTGCTTCTTGGGTGTTTCGAACAGCTGCTAGGGTGTTGTTTTGGGTTTGCTGTGGTGTTCTGGGTGGGGGTTGCTAGGGTCTAATGGGTGGTTGTAAGTAACGATGCTCCGATCGATCGGCCGCCGATCATTTTCGGCCGATCAGAAGAGCCGACCAGATGACGCAAAAAAACATGAGACTTTTCTTGATGCGCGGCAAAAAAATATGCAATGTGTGTGAAGCAGAAATGCCGGCAGCACTGCCAAAAGCTACTGGTAAATACATGTCAATCATATTGGGCTCCTAGATTGTTTATTTCATTCTAGGTGGGTATCATTCAAAAGATGTGTGCTTCACATTGCCGCTTTTCACAGAACAAAAGAGGCGTACTAGGTCTGAACTGCCCATGGGAAGAACGAACCATGGAGGAGTTTTCGCTGCCTACCTTTCAGTTTTTTATGTGAAATTACTTGATTGGTTGAGTAGCGTCACGTGAGACTATAGTTTTGTGATATATATTATATTATTATATATATATATATATATATCTGCAATGCATTTTCCATCCATCCATCTTCTCCCGCTTATCCGTAATCGGGTCGCGGAGGTAGCAGCTTCAGCAGGGGACTCCAAACTTCCCTCTCCCTAGCTACATCAACTAGCTCTGACTGGGGGATCCCGAGGCGTTCCCAGGCCAGTGTGGAGATGTAATCACCCCACCTGTACCTTGGTCTGCCCCGTGGTCTCTTCCCAGTTGGATGTGCCTGGAAAACCTCCCTCGGGAGGCGACCAGGAAGCATCCTTACTAGATGCCCGAACCACCTCAACTGGCTCCTTTCTACACAAAGGAGCAGCGGCTCTACTCCGAGTCTCTCACGAGTGACTGAGCTTCTCACCCTATCCCTCAGGGAGATACCAGCCACCCTCCTAAGGAAACTCATTTTGGCCGCTTGTATTCGCAATCTCGTCCTTTCGGTCATTACCCATTGTTCATGGCCGTAGGTGAGGGTAGGAACGAAGACTGATCGGTCGATCGAGAGCTTTGCCTTCTGGCTCAGCTCTCTTTTGGTTACAACGGTGCGCCAAAGTGTGCTGAATACCGCCCCCGCTGCACCTATTCTCCTGTCAATCTCACGCTCCATCCCCCCCTCACTCGAGAACAAGACCCCGAGATACTTGAACTCCTTCACTTGGGATAATGGACTCCCTCCCTACTTGGAGTAGACAATCCACCAGTTTCCTGCTAAGAACCATGGCCTCAGATTTAGAGGTGCTGATCCTCATCCCAGCCGCTTCACACTCTGCTGCAAACCGATCCAGTGAGTGCTGAAGGTCACATACTGATGACGCAAACAGGACCACATCATCTGCAAACAGCAGCGATTCAATCCTGAGCCCACCATACTGAAACCCCTCCCCTCCATGACTACGCCTTGAAATCCTGTCCATGAAAATCACAAACAGAATAGGTGACAAAGGGCAGCCCTGGCGGAGGCCAACACCCACTGGGAACAGGCCCGACTTACTACCGAGAATCCGGACACGGAGTACAGAGATTGGATGGCCCTCAATAGTGACCCCCGCACCCCATACTCCCGCAGCACCCCCCACAGTATTTCCCGAGGGACCCGATCATATGCCTTCTCCAAATCCACAAAACACATGTAGACCTGATGGGCATTCTCCAAAGCCCCTCTAGGATCCTTGCAAGAGTGAAAAGCTGGTCCGTTGTTCCACTACCAGGGCGGAATCCGCATTGTTCCTCTTCAATCTGAGGTTCGACTATCGGCCGAACCCTCCTTTACACACCTTGGAGTAGACTTTCCCAGGGAGGCTGAGTAATGTGATACCCATGTAATTGGCATACACCCTCTGGTCACCCTTTTTGAACAGGGGTACCACCACCCCCGTTTGCCACTCCTCAGGCACTGTCCTAGACTTCCACGCAATGTTGAAAACACGTGTCATCAATGACAGCCCCTCAACACCCAGAGCCTTTAGCATTTCTGGACGGATCTCATCAACCCCTGGGGCTTTGCCACTGCGGAGATGTTTGACTACCGCAGTGACTTCTTCCAGGGAGATTGATGTTTGCCGTCCTTCATCCTCCAGCTCTGTCTCTACCGTTGAGGGTGTAGTTGGGTTAAGAAGTTCCTCAAAGTGTTCTTTCCACCGCCGATCACCTCCTCAGTTGAGGTCAGCAATGTCCCACCCTTACTGTACACAGCTTGGATGGATCCACGCTTCCCCCTCCTGAGGATTGTTTGCCAGAAACGCTTTGGTGCCGACTGGAAGTCCTTCTCCATGGCTTCTCCGAATTCCTCCCACACACGCTGCTTTGCCTCCGCTACAGCCGAGGCTGCCGTCCTCTTGGCCTGTCGATACCTCGCAACTGAGTCCGGAGTCTCACAGGCTAACATAGCCCGGAAGGCCTCCTTCTTCAGCCGGACGGCTTCCCTGACCACCTGTGTCCACCACGAAGTCCGAGGGTTGCCGCCCCTTGAGGCACCAATGACCTTGAGGCCACAGCTCTCAACCGCAGCTTCGGCAATAGAAACTTTGAACACTGACCACTCTGGCTCAATGCCCCCAGCCTCCACAGAGATGCCCGAAAAAATTCTGCCGGAGGTGGGAGTTGAAGGTCTCCCGGACAGGAGCATCCACCCGACGTTCCCAGTTCACCCGCACTACACGTTTGGGCTTACCAGGTCTGTCCAGAGGCTTCCTCCGCCATCTTACCCAACTCACCACCAGATGGTGATCGGTTGACAGCTCTGCTCCTCTCTTCACCTGAGTGTCCAAAACATGCGGCCTCAGGCCAGATGACACGATAACAAAATCGATCATTGACCTTCGGCCTAAGGTACTCTGGTACCATGTACACTTATGAGCATCCTTATGTTTGAACATGGTGTTTGTTATGGCCAATCCATGACTAGCACAGAAATCCAATAACAAAACCCCACTCCGGTTCAGATCAGGTAGGCCGTTCAGGCCCCTCCAAGTTTCCCCATCGTTACCCACGTGTGTTGAAGTGTCCCAGGAGGACTATAGAGTACCCTTCAGGAGCCCCATGCAGGACTCCATCCAGGGTGTGCAAGAAGGCGGGATATTCCAAACTGTTGTTTGGTGCATAGGCACAAACAGTCAGAGTTTTCCCTCCCATGACCCTAAGGCGTAGGGAGGCGACCCTCTCGTCCACCGGGGTAAACTCCAACAAAGCGGCACTCCCCCGGGGACTTGTGAGTATCCCCACACCCGCCCAGTGCCTCACACCCTGAGCAACTCAGAGAAGGAAAGAGTCCAACCCCCATCCAGGAGTTTAGTTCTGTTACCTCTAAGCTGTGCGTAGAGGTAAGCCCCACCAGATCTAATTGGTAGCACTCTACCTCCCGCACAAGCTCAGGCTCCTTCCCCCCCCCAGAGAGGTGACATTCCACGTCCCCAAAGCCAGTCTCTGTTGGCTGGGTTTGGTCCGTCGAGGCCCCCTGCCTTCACTGGCAGTGCACCCGACCCCAGTGGTTCTTCCTGTAGGTGGTGGGTCCGAGGGAAGGAGAAGTGGCCACGTTGCTTTTTCGGGCTATGCCCGACCGGACTCCGTGGCTAACCCGGCCACCAGACGCTCGCTGACGGGCCCTCTTTCCGGGCCTGGCTCCGGAAAGGGGCCCCGGGCTTCCTCCGGGCAGGGTATCCTCACTTCTACTTGTTTGTTTGTCCATTAGGGTCTTTGAACCATTCTTAGTCTGGCCCCTCCCCTGAGACCAATCTGCCATGGGAGACCCTACCAGGAGCACTAGGCTCCAGACAACACAGCTCTCAGGTTCACAGGGACACCCAAACCTCTCCACCACGATAAGGTGATGGTTCCCGGAGAGGTCAGCGATTTGATTGGTTGAGTACACAGGAGACGATAGTATTGTGATATATATTATATTTCTGCAATGCATTTTAGAATACTTTTTTTATTGCTCTAAATGGTAATTCAATATGTAATACTACTCATTAGCCCCCGCACACCTTTTGATCGGTGATCGGCGATCGGCCCCCAAAAACCCTGATCGGAGCATCCCTAGTTGTAAGGGTGTTATGGGTGGTTACTGGGGTAGTTTCTGGCTGGTTGCTGGGGGGGTTTCTGGGTGCTTGCTATCTTTTTTTGATTGTTTGCCAGCCAATTAAAACAAAGCTCAGTGTGAGAGATAATAGGAGTTGTGCAGAATAATAAGTTTGAAAGCTAAAGCCACTGCGAGCACCTAATGACCTAAACACCTAATCTTACACTATAGCGGGCTTATTCTTCATGGGTACATTATTCAATTGAATCTGGCTGGACCCTTGCCAAGCCGCAAAAATCTGGGCAACCTTGATGTCTGTGACGCAGCAAAAAAATAAAAAAACTGTTCACGAACAATGAAAACTATTTCCCTCCCGAACGGGTGTATATACAGTGCCCGGGGAGCAGTGTAGGGTCTGGTGCCTTGCTCAAAGGCACCTCGGCAGTGCCCAGGTGTTTCGGGGACTTGAACCAGTTCCCAAGCAAAGTCCCAACAGACAGTGCTATCCTGCCACCCAGTTGTTAGCTGGAGCTGTCTTCCGAACGGCGACCCAAACGATGACAAAAAGTTCCCCAACATAGTGTTTGACGAGGTATTCTACATAATGAAATAAAATAATCATAAAATAAAATATTCCCAATAACAAATAATCCAGTGTAATACAACAGTGTTCATAATAAAAATGCTCACTTTGAAGCACAAGTTTTTATAGTTGTATAGCATTACTTGTATTTCACACCGCTGTATAAATCGTCATTTTTATAAATAATTTGAAAGATATGACTCGATGTGTACATCTTTTTAATGTGGTTGTTTTTACATCGAGGTCCACTTTCGTCAAAGGCATCTGTGAACAAAAATGAATTGTCTTTTCTTGTTCGATAAATTACATTGACACGCACACACTTTCATGCTTTGGAAACTTAATATATACCATTTACGTAAGGTGTTCTATAATCCTAACTCTTTCAAACGCTTACCTGTCTAGACATACAATGAAATCAATCCAGTCACCGTTCTCTCCTCCCCCCCCCTGCAGGATGGCCATCCAGGTGGACCGCATAGACTTTGAGAGCCTTCCCCAGCGGGAGTCGGACCCGCAGCGCTACGCCAGCGCGAAGCAGCTCGAGGAGGAGCGCCTGCGTGCTCAGGGCTGCCAGATCAACAGCAAGCTGGGCCTCTGCTGGACCATCATATCCTTTCAACCGTGTGCCCCGCCCCTGTGTCTCAGAACGGCTGCGCGCCATTAAAGCTTACCGGCGATTGGGGGGGGTGGGGATTGTAGATGGAGATGAACGCTGTGGCAGAGAGCAAGATTCTAAGACAATCGTAAAAGCAAATCTCTGCTCCCTCCCTGCTCTGATTCGCCATTGGCGACACCTATGATCGCCAGGCAAGATGAAGTCCCCGAGCCAATCGGGCAAGAGAGATGTCCTTACCTGGTCAGAAATTTGCCAGAAGCCTAAAGTCTAAATTGTGTCATGCGGTCAACTTTGATGAGCTATTCTCACAGCGCAACATTTCACTCACTAATAGGGTGATGGCGTTTTAACAACACGCGACCAATAACACTCAAATTGTAGCCCTTAACGTACCTACAGCACCTCCACATTGTGTTTGTGTAGCCCTCAATTAGGGTTGGTCTCAAGAGGGGGCTTACAACAGCCCCTGACCCCTAACCGCCTTCTCCAAAGGGCTTCAGAGGAAAATCACTCCCCGACTGAGAAGGGACCTCGTTAAGGAACACAGAGCAGGGATCCCTGCTCCCAGAGCGATTAGGGGCGCAGTAGGTAGCCAACGTACAGCCTATAACAGCAGAGCAAAAACAGTGGTTCAGCGAGAAGCAGGTTGTTGTAGAAAATAGCCGAGGGGGGTAGCGATCGATCCAGATCGATCGGACGTGAGCTGTGCAGTCGTAACGACATAACACACGCCGCGGTACAGGGCAGGGCAGGGCAGGCAGGAAGGCAAGGCAAGGCAGGCAAGGCCACTTGAATGGCCCCCGCGTGTGTCTGGTGTTGACGGAAACTGTGTCGGAGGGGCTACATCTGGAGGTCCGCCGACCTGCTGTGTCCTCCCGCAGCGGACAGATGGCGGGAGCGTATGGACTACTCTCTACTACACTGTGTGTGTGTTTGTGTGGCAAAGCACTCCATACCCTGACTCTATACTGTGTGTGTGTGTGTGTGTGTGTGTGTGTGTGTGTGTGTGTGTGTGTGTGTGTGTGTGTGTGTGTGTGTGTGTGTGTGTGTGTGTGTGTGTGTGTGTGTGTGTGTGTGTGTGTGTGTGTGTGTGTGTGTGTGTGTGTGTGTGTGTGTGTGTGTGTGTGTGTGTGTGTGTGTGTGTGGATGCACTCCATACCCTGACTCTATACTGTGTGTGTGTGTGTGTGTGGGGCGAAGCACTCCATACCCTGACTCTATACGGTGTGTGTGTGTGTGGGGCGAAGCACTCCATACCCTGACTCTATATGGTGTGTGTTTGGGGTTGTTGTTTACATTCACTCTTTTGACCTTCCAGCATCAGTTGAAGTCATCCACTGGGCTCTGGCTCTCCTCTCTCCTCTCTCCTGCCGTGTTTGGTTCACCCACAGATGTCGCTCTGGGCGTTACACACGTCACAGGCCTGACGTCACCATGACGCTAATGACGGCTGACTGGCAGTAGCGTACAGTCGTAGTTCATTAGCGTGAAAACAAACCCTACTGTTTTATCGGTGAGCTGCTGTTTTTTTCAACCTACGTCATTCACAAGTCCTGATGTCAGGGTACAATTGACTCTTTATCACCGTGGTAACAGTTTCAAAACTTGCAGCATTCGGAAATTGAATGATAGCAAAAGTTAATGCTGGCTTGTGGCCATGCTTAAACTTTCTTTTTGGCCTTCAGCAAATCTAATTGAGTCTGATTTGTAATGGATGAAATTCATAATTCCAAACTGCCTTTTTCATTATCAAACGGGCTTCGTATGCGCAATATGTTGGCTGATGTCGTCTATGACATCTGTGAACACAAGCGAGTTAAGATTAACGTGTTCAAAGCATCCATGAAGCATTGATGATGTTATTATGCAACACACTTTTCATGCCCATTCTGCTCCTGGTGGGAAGCAACCAACAGCTTGTGGCAGAACGGTAGCTTTTCACATTCTCCAGGTGTGGAAGCGTCTCTCTCTCTCTCTCTCTCTCTCTCTCTCTCTCTCTCTCTCTCTCTCTCTCTCTCTCTCTCTCTCTCTCTCTCTCTCTCTCTCTCTCTCTCTCTCTCTCTCTCTCTCTCTCTCTCTCTCTCTCTCTCTCTCTCCTCTCTCTCTCTCTCTCTCTCTCTCTCTCTCTCTCTCTCTCTCTCTCTCTCTCTCTCTCTCTCTCTCTCTCTCTCTCTCTCTCTCTCTCTCTCTCTCTCTCTCTCTCTCCAAGAGAAGAAGGAAAGGTGCGCATTGTGGAATGGAGAACTTTGATTTACAAACCTCGTTGTACGCCGGTAATAAAATAGTCACAGTGTAGTATTTCAAGGCGACTGTTCATCCCTTCCAAAACATGCTCAAACTTGTTTTTGGGTTTGAAATATAGGGTCTAGTCTGAGTATATTATGAGGGGAAAAAAAAAAACAACATAAAATAGACAAAGGCCTCCTCGTTTTGTGTTTAGTTACCCGTCAAGCAACTGGGGTTCGTTGACAAATTAATAATTCATCTAATCTCTGAGTTATTTGACCCACCTTCTCATTAATGCCCTAAACACCATTAGTTGCTTTGTGGTTTTTGTTTATTATCAACAAACATAAATGTTGGCAGCACATCTGGAGTTTTACAGACGGCAAATTACACGAGCGCTGTGGTCCCTGTACTGTACCTTTCTGCTCGCACGAGCAGAAAGGGGGCCAGCAGCTCTGTCTGTGCTGTTATTCCATAGAGTTCAGCTGAAGGCCATCCCCATTCCATTCATTCATTAAATCCACTGTGCTGAGAATGTCACCCGTTAGTTCTCAGGAACTTGAAACAGATTTTTATTGGGAACTGGAAACAGATTTTCATCGAAATCCAACTGACAACCCAAACCCTTTCGATACCATCAGAAATTAAGCAATTTAGCGATATAATTGAATTCATTAAGTTGACATTTTTTTTTGTGCCTTTCCTGTGCAATGTATTTCGGCTCAAAATGCATGGTGGGGGTAGGGGAAGAGATACACATGAGTAAAGAGAGAGAGTAAAGAGAGAGAGCACAGCACATAGTCATGTGATGACTCTCTACCCCTCTGGGCGGGGAAGCTAGCCAATACGGAGTGTAGGGTTTGAATACGGCGGTGAGCTTGGACTGCGGAGCCTTTCCCCCGGCCTGCAGGCAACTGGCCAGTTGCTCCGCGTTGGGACAAGGACGTCCGTGTGTAGGGCATGATGACAGGCCAGGGGTGCCCTTCCTTACCACGGCACGTCACAGAGAGACGTGTGCCGCGAGTTCATTTGCAATGAGTCGATCGGTTCACAAAATACATCATACAAATAAATATGACGATACCAAATAAATATGATACAAATATAACATTTATTGTCATGCAAATACAAAACGGGGCCGATCAGTCAGGGTTATTTCATGATTAGGTTCAGTCGGCCTGTTATGTGCCACGTCAGCAGAACTCTGGACGATTGTCGTTTTTTGAGAAGAGTCGTGACAGCGACAGTTGGTGGCAGTTGCAAATCAGAGGGCTAAATCACTTCTCCCTTTACATCTCTCTCTCTCTCTCTCTCTCTCGCTCTCTCTCTCTTTGTTTCTCTCTCTCTCTCTCTCGTGCACCTGGGGATCTGTCAAAGCAGATGTGGCATATTATTTTTTTTTTTGGTTGGAAATTACTTCAGCTCTCACCCTCGATCTCTCCTTTCTCTGTCTCTCTCGCTCCGCTCTCTCTCGCTCTCGCTCTCTCGCTCTCGCTCTCTCTCGCTCTATCTTATTGTAATTCCGACATCTCTCTCTCTCTCTCTCTCTCTCTCTCTCTCTCTCTCTCTCTCTCTCTCTCTCTCTCTCTCTCTCTCGTCTCTCTCTCTCTCTCTCCCTTCCCTCTCTCTCCTCCATCTCTGCATGCATAATCCACTTCAAAGGTTAATAGACACCAGTATGGAGTTGGAGAGACGGCGTTCATTATGGCAAATGTCAGCTGTGTAAGTGAGTCCCCTATCGCGGCGCACCATCAGGCTAATGGCTGTGTAACAGCAATATTTGTTTCATTACCGCTCGGGTAATGCTTATAATTCACCTCCTTTGTAATCGCAGCCATCGTGTCTTCGCCTTATAGCGCTGAGGGGGGGGGGGGGGTCTACAGTGCCAACATGACCCCTCGTGTCTCGTGCCCCCGTCCCCCACCACATACACACACACAGACACACACAGACACACAGACAAACAACAAGACACATTTTGGATAAAATAATTGTGTGTGTGTGTGTGTGTGTGTGTGTGTGTGTGTGTGTGTGTGTGTGTGTGTGTGTGTGTGTGTGTGTGTGTGTGTGTGTGTGTGTGTGTGTGTGTGTGTGTGTGTGTGTGTGTGTGTGTGTGTGTGTGTGTGTGTGTGTGTGTGTGTGTGTGTGACGATATCTTTGTCACTTGAAGATTTCTATCCCTTTTCGTCTTAATTTTGTATTTTCGTACCGTATTTTTTGTAATGAATTATTTAAAATGGTTCCGTCCACACTTTGTTTAAAATTATTCGGTTTACATACACAGTAATGGTGTGTCTGGCATGGCAGTATTAGCCCCATGAGGATGAGAATTTCCTGCCGTCCAGCGCGTTATAGGTAATTTGTGTGTGTGTGTGTGTGTGTTTGTGTGTGTCTGTGTGTGTCTATCTGGTTTGCAGATGATTGTCAGGTGGATAGTTTCCTTTATTCCTGCAGGGTTGGAAAGGCCTATTACATAATCCTTAATGATAATTGTCCAAAGTAATGGTTCAGAAAATGTGTCTCTGATTAGGCTTTGAATATGAAAGACTATTGTATTCTCTAGGTTTGTAATTATGTCACATCATTCAGGCATGTTCTCTAGACCCCCTTTCCCACCCTAAAAAAACCATGGGTACCATTTAATTTATAAAATAGAAAAAGAAAGTATAATAATAATTTGGCCCACGGTAGCACGGTAACTATTTAAAATTGCTGCGACGGGGTTTGAATTACAACTCTGGATATTGGATTTGGCAAAGTAAGCTGTGAGAAGAGAAAAAAAATATCACCATTTTATTTTAGCTCGCAAAAACAACAACATACAATTGCGTCTGTTGCTGCTGCGACGATGCGACACAGGCATCGTGTGTGAGTATTTCTGTGAGAGTCCTCCAGCTCTTCTTCGTTGGTTAAACCGGGCAAGTGATGTCTGCGGGAGGGGGAGATAAGGTAGGGGCTTGTCAGGGAAGCTTGTAATGGAACGTGGCGACTTTTAACCCATCGCGATGGTGATGGTGGTAACCATGGCAGCCACTCCCTCACTACGACACACACACACACACACACAGTATCTCGCTCGCTCGCTCTCTCTCTCTCTCTCTCTCTCTCTCTCTCTCTCTCTCTCTCTCTCTCTCTCTCTCTCTCTCTCTCTCTCTCTCTCTCTCTCTCTCTCTCTCTCTCTCTCTCTCTCTCTCTCTCTCTCTCTCTCTCTCTCTCTCTCTCTCTCTCTCTCTCTCTCTGGCCTCAGGGGACTCTTCTTTACCCCCCCCCCCCCAAGTTAACATCCCTTCCCTGGTTGCGGAGGCACGAGGCAACATGTGGGGATTGGTGCTCAGCACTGTTCTCTCTCTCCTCCTCTTCCCTCCCTCTGTATTTCTTTCCTTCTCTGTCATTAATTCTACTTATTTTCACTATCATCTTCTGTCCCATGCATGATGACCCTTTCCCCTTTTTGTATTAGTATTATATTTATATTTTTGTAGTATTTTTGTTGTTTGCTCTTTTGTATATTCTGTATCTTCAATAATCTCCGAGTGAACTCGATGCCATTGGTGGGCCATGTCCATGTCCTGTGTCACGCGGTCCTCGCTCTGTTCCTTGACCAGCAGCTCACCCTTCTTTGCAGCGCCAAGGGGAGGCCAGCGTGGAAGGAGTGCTTAACCAGCTGGTCCTGGAGCACCTGCAGCTTGCTCCTCTGCAGTGGGGTGAGTAATGTGTGTGTGTGTGTGTGTGTGTGTGTGTGTGTGTGTGTGTGTGTGTGTGTGTGTGTGTGTGTGTGTGTGTGTGTGTGTGTGTGTGTGTGTGTGTGTGTGTGTGTGTGTGTGTGTGTGTGTGTGTGTGTGTGTGTGTGTGTGTGTGTGTGTGTGTGTGTGTGTGTGTGTGCTGAAGTGTTGCATAGACGCGTGGATCGGATATCGGATGCACTCCGGTATCCTTAACGGTCCGTCTCCTGCTCTCTGACTCGTAGTCACTGTTTCTCTGGATTTATTGGCTATTCACAACAACACCTGGCAGTTCTGAGGCGCACACACACACACACACACACACACCTCTCCCTGCAAATGGGTCTCAAGCCATGTTTTCATTTGCATTTGTAATTTGATCTTGAGGTCTATTTTGGTACCGAACGGTGCGGGGAGCTCTTCCAAAGTTGCACCATCTGTGATCATCCTCTGATACACATTTTTGATTTACTACTTACGTTTCTCCTAACCACCAACCCCACTCCCCTTCTCCTACACACACACACACACACACACACACACACACACACACACGCACATACACAGGCACACGCACACACACCCACATAGGCACCCTGTGGCGGCCGCTTCTCTGGGGTCGTCTGCCGGTGTTTTCATGAATCGATGAGCTCTTTTCGATAAGGGAATTTCTTTCAGCCCTTCAGAGAGGAGCAGGCACCATGAAGGGGGGGGGGGGGCTGTACTGTGGCGAAGCGACTGAGTCTGGTGGATCAAGAAGTAAACACTAGACTGCATTTCACAGTTGACCTCCTGCTATGCAGAACACCCCCCCCCCTCACCCCAACCAAAATAAACTTCTGGCGAGGTGATATATCGACAATGATATGGAGACACTGATATAGAGACGGTGATAAGGAGAGCGGTGGATAGATCGATGGATGGATATAGAACACACTTCAGAGCCCTGGTTTCAGAGGGACTGTCCTTTAAATTGTTTCCATTTGAATCTTTGAGTTCTGGTTCGGTTTGGCATTGAAATCCGTAATGAGATCTCCCAGACGTACACACACACACAAGTAGTAGCAGAGCGAGAGTGAATATCTGAGTGAGTGCCTTCTCCGTCTCCTCAATGGGTAGCGAGAGTTGTCTATCTGATTTCTGAGCCGTTCTTCTTCCCCCGATGGTAAGCCTCTATTAAGACGACCGCCGGCTCAATAGCAGGTATGTATGCGCTGGAATTTCCCCAGCGGCTAAAATCATTAGCCGACCGGATAGTTTTAATACCTTTTTGCCGCTGTGTCGCTCTCACACATGTAGATCACACCCTCGACAGTCAAAAGCTGAGTCACGGCCCTCAAGCTGTTGGCCTACTACTTTTAGATTAGGGTTTCCCTACTTAAATTATGCGATTGAATGCAGCGGTGAATGCAGATGGCAGATGGGTTGTGTTGTTGTTGTTTTTCTCTCTCTCTCTCTCTTTCTCTTTCTCTTTTCCCTCTGCCATGCATTTAGCTTGTGAAACGTTGTCCCGCCCCTCCTCGACGTGGGGCGTTTGTGTGCTATTATGTGGAGATGTCCGGCTCAACACATAGTTTTCACGCTTATCCAGTAGAGTGGCGATGCTGAATAGGGCCCCTCTTTGGGTATTGGTATTCGATCTCATCTCGTAATCTTCTGAGTAAAAACAAACGCGAGGGCCGCATGATGTTCAAGTGGTGGACTTGGTAACGTCGTGGCAAAGGACACCGCCTGCTAATTACGCCGT
This sequence comes from Muraenolepis orangiensis, assembly GCA_027704905.1. Taxonomy (NCBI): domain Eukaryota; kingdom Metazoa; phylum Chordata; class Actinopteri; order Gadiformes; family Muraenolepididae; genus Muraenolepis; species Muraenolepis orangiensis. The sequence continues at coordinate 19,878,915 of CM051007.1, forward strand.
GCTGAATAGATAATGAACTGTACCGGCCTTTATCGCTCGCTTGCCTCGTCAATCGTTAACCAGGTTCCTTTTTTGCCTGCGGCCGACCCTCCGGGGCGAGATTACCTCGCCTTAAACACAGAGCTTGGCCGTAACCGTCGGCCGGCTCCGTGATCCTTATTTGTTGTTATTCGCTCGCGTGTTAGCATTACAGCTAAAGCATTCTGATTGGCTGGTAGCTTTATTTTAAGAGTGAGAAACAAAATATCAAAAAGAAAATCCATCATATAAAAGTTATATATTTATTTGCATTTAATTGAGTGAAATAAGTATTTGATCCCCTTGCAAAAAAACAAGAATTCTGGCTCCGACAGACCAGTTAGATAAGTCCTCTCACTTTAAGAAAGTACTCCTAATATCAAGTCATTACCTGTATAAAAGACCACCTGTCCACATATTCAATCAATCAGATTCCAACCTCGCCACCATGGGCAAGACCAAAGAGCTGTCTAAGGACATCAGGGACAAGATTGTAGACCTGCACAAGGCTGGAATGGGCTACAAGACCATCAGCAAACAGCTTGGTGAGAAGGAGACTGTTGGTGCGATTATTCGAAAATGGAAGAAACACAAAATGACCATCAATCGCCCTCGGTCTGGGGCTCCATCTGGCCTCGTGGGGTATCGAGGATCATGAGAACGGTGAGGGATCAGCCAAGAACTACACGGGTTAATGATCTCAAGGCAGCTGGAACCACAGTCACCAAGAAAACTATTGGTAACACACTACGCCGTAATGGATTAAAATCCTGCAGCACCCGTAAGGTCCCCCTGCTCAAGAAGGCACATGTACAGGCCCGTCTGAAGTTTGCCAATGAACATCTGAATGATTCAGAGGAGGCTTGGGAGAAGGTGATGTGGTCAGATGAGACCAAAATTGACATCTTTGGCATCAACTCTACATCCCCACTGTCAAGCATGGAGGTGGAAACATTATGCTTTGGGGATGTTTCTCTGCTAAGGGGACAGGACGACTTCACCGCATCGAGGGGAGGATGGACGGGGCCATGTACCGTAAAATCTTAAATTTTTATAACCTCCAGCACGACAATGACCCAAAACATACGGCCATGGTAACAAAGGAGTGGCTAAAGAAGCACATTAAGGTGATGGAGTGGCCTAGCCAATCTCAGGACCTTAATGCCATAGAAAATCTGTGGAGGGAGCTGAAGCTTTGAGTTGCCAAGCATCAGCCTCGAAACCTTAAGGATTTGGAGAGGATCTGCAAAGAGGAGTGGACCAAAATCCCTCCTGAGATGTGTGCAAACCTGGTGACAAACTACAATAAACGTCTGACCTCTGTGCTGGCCAACAAGGGTTTCTCCACCAAGTACTAAGTCATGTTTTGCAAGGGGATCAAATACTTATTTCACTCAATCAAATGCAAATCAATTAATAACTATTATATGATGTCAATTTCTGGATTTGTTTGTCTCTCACTGTTAAAAAATAAACCTACCATTAAAATAATAGACCGTTCATTTCTTTGTAAGTGGGCAAGGGATCAAATAATTATTTCCTTCTCTGTATATAAGGAAAGTGTGACAAAGTGTTACTCTGTGCCAAAGGGAAACAACAATCCCCAGCCAGTTCTGAGGGCACGATGTATAGTATTGTATAGTATAGTGTAGCAGACAACACTGCCATTAAAATGGCCTCTTGAGGGTTCCTCCCGAAGACAAGGACACAGGGTGATGAGGAATCCGGTTTATTGCAAGAGTTTGAATCATTGTGAACACAGCAGATGGTACATACAGTGCTGCTCGAAAGTATGTGAACCCCTTGAACAGTTAAGAGTTTTCTGTTGTTTTACCATGATTTTCCTATTTTATCATCACAAGTTTTACATATATGAAATGTCAGGTTTATGTTTAACAGTTCCATGTACTTTTTTAGAGGGAATTGTGTGAGTAGCCAAAAAAATACATGAAACATGGAATTAGTGGATGTGCAAAAGTAAGTGAACCCCCAGCTGTATTGGTAAAGTCAAGGAGGTAACAGATTCAGGTGAAACACTTTTGGGTGCTTAATTAGTCAATTAAGCAAACCAATCAAATGAGACATCATTAGGAAAAGGGTTGGACAACACAGATTAAAAGAGAGAGAAAAACAACCAAACGACTGCAGTGCCAGGGTGTACCCATACGAATCAACCATGCCAAGAGGAAAGGAGATACCCGAGGAAATCAAGAAAATGGTACTGACAGCCCATCAGTCTAGAGAAGGCTACAAGACAATCTCCAAACGATTCCAGCTCCATCCATCCACGGTGAGGCAAATAATTTACAAATGGAGGGCGTCCAAGATGACCGCATCTTTGCCTAGAAGTGGACGCCCATTAAAACTAACATCAAGAAGCACCCGTAGAATAATAAATCAGGTAAAGGACAACCCACACATCACCTCTAAAGAGTTGCAGAGCTCTCTGGCAGCGTCAGGTGTAAATGTACATGCGTCTACAATTAGACGAAAATTGAACCAACACGACATTCATGGGAGGGTTGCTAGAAGGAAGCCTCTGCTCTCCAAAAAGAACAAAGCTGCCCGTTTAAACTTTGCCAGAGAGAACTTGGACAAACCAGAGGCCTTCTGGAAGTCCATTCTCTGGACAGATGAGTCCAAAATAGAATTATTTGGTCATAATCGTAAGCGCTTTGTTTGGAGAAAAACCAACACAGCACATGAAGAAAAGAACCTCATCCCAACAGTGAAGCATGGTGGTGGAAATGTTAAGGTATGGGGCTGCTTCTCTGCTTCTGGACCTGGACAACTCCATATCATCCAGGGAAACATGAATTCTGAAGTGTATCAGCAAATTCTTGATAAGAATCTCCAGCCATCAGTCAGGAAGTTGAAACTGGGCCGTAAATGGGTTTTTCAACAAGACAACGACCCAAAACATACCAGCAAATCTACCAAGGAATGGTTCAGAAAAAAGAGGATTCGTACTCTGGATTGGCCAAGTCAAAGTCCGGACCTCAATCCAATTGAAATGTTGTGGCTAGACCTGAAGCGGGGGGTACATGCCAGATGTCCCTCCAACCTTTCTCAACTGGCTGAGTTCTGCAAGGAAGAGTGGGCAAAAATCCCCCACAGCAGATGCAAGAGACTGGTCAGTGGCTATAGAAAACGTTTGATTGCAGTAATGGCTGCAAAAGGAGGTGCCACACGCTATTAACCAAAAGGGTTCACATACTTTTGCACAAGTCATATTTTCAGTTTTTGTGGGAGAAACCACTTTTTTTGAATAAATAATGAAAATACATCATTTTTCTTTGTTTGTGTCCATTATTTGGAAAGTCCTGCTTTACAAATTGGTGTTTGGATATACATTTAATAAGGTTATTTTACATTTTTGTACAATTACAATGACCATGTCTAGGGGGTTCACATACTTTCGAGCAGCACTGTATGCTAGAGCTCTCTTCCTCGAGTGTGTCGTGGTGGCTGTTTTAACCTGTGGGCTTTGATTAACAATTACCTACAGGTGTGGAGCCTCACCAGCCTAGTATTGCAAAGTTTAGTATAGTGATGTTGTTGTGCGACGAAATGGGGAGTAAGCATTCCATTGTACTGAAAAAACATCTTGAATAAGACGATCGTGCCGGTTTTATATGCTTCTAATGAGTGTCCCGTGGTCCCTTTTTCACTCTGCTCTGAACCACCGCCGTCATTACTGATGCGGCGTGCGTCTGACCGCTCTGTCCAAGATGCTGAAAAAAGCTTTCACTCATAAACCCTGGACGTCATTCATTCGTCATTCACCAACCAACGTTTTAGTGGATGGCGACCCACGCAAAACACTGCGTTTTCAGTCCATCCCCCAGGGCGCAGGAATAGCCTGATTAGACTTACAACACGGGCAGACACACATGAATACCGATGGGCAGTACGACCGGGGGGGGGGGGGGGGGGGCTGATGTGCGCTCTGACGCTCAGTCACGTGACAACGAGCCATGGACAAAAACTGAAAGCTGAGCCTGTCCAATGGAAGATTTTGAGGCGTTAAAGTCATAATGCTCTAGGAAGAGGAGAGACACGCTAGCGGGAGGTACTTTGATTGTGACGCATGCCGTTTGATCCTGACGCGAGCCGTTTGCTGCATGGTGTCATCTTTCGTCTCATTTCCTGTCGGTGACACCTGTCCCCCCGGTAACAACTTAAAGGGGGCAATATATAAAATGATTATAGGGTAGCGATCACAGGCATCCGTGTCTCGCCATCAACTAAGGTTAACTGAGGTGTTGCCCTTTTGTGTTTAGGGGGTTTTGTAGCATGTCAGATTGTGTAGATTTTAACAGATACAGACTCCTCCTCCTCCCAGAAACTTAAATGCGTCTTTGCGCAGTGCTGCCATAGCAACCTATGAATATTTGATGGCGCAGAAGAGGGTTCCAATAAAGCGGGACACACAGAACGTGCCGGAGAACACTTTATGACGTTTGTGTGCTTGCCAGTCTGTTCTTTATCGAACGGGTGAGGGGGTGAGGAGGAGGAGGGGGTGGGGGGGGGTGTATTGGTGAAACGTTCCCTTCCTCCCTCAAGCGCCGTCCTCCGGGCCCTGTCATCATTTCAATGTGGATCATTTCAATGGATTTTTGCCGGCTGATTATGTACAAAATAATGATGCACGCTGTTTCTCGACTGGTGGAGAGAAAGAAAAATAAACGTTATGACACACGCAAAGTTTGAATGTTCTTGTGGGGAACAAAAAAGGAGTTTCCTCGACGACGAGAACAAAGAAAGCCCAAATGTACTCGGAAGATAAACGGTGATTATTCTGAATTATTCAGTGGGAGGGCGGGCTTATTTATTTTGTCGACGATGTTACGTTTTTTTTTTTTACTCAGTGAGCCGTGTAAGACACCAACTTTTGACCTTTTGACACCGTACTTTTGAATACTTTTTAAATCTGTAAAATACTACTGACTGTGGTGAAAAATGAATACCGTTACTAATGTTAAACTACTACCCATCTCCCCAATACTACTTACTGAGTGCTTGAAAATGGTGAGATAAAAGAAAGCTTGAGGTCTTTCGGTATACAGGGATGTTTTTTGTCCTCTTTGTCTTATTTCCAACAGTCAGAGACAGAAACTTGGATCAACAGCAAGGCGCAGCGTGGGACGCCTTGCGCTAGCAGCCTCCGTGTCCACTGCCGTGGACTTGCTCATACTGCTGTCACCAGTAGGGACAGACAAAGCTATTCCACACGTGTCCCCCCCCCCCCATATTCCAAGAAAACCAGGGAGATGTCCGCTGTTCATGTCAGCAAATACAGGTTCATTCTGTGATACAATCTGGCAGAAGTGGCCACTTCCAAAGCTGTAAATGCGTTTGTGTTAAAAGTATCAACGGAAAAATAAAGAAACAGAGGCTCTTGTGTCGCCCCGTAGCCCGGCAGGGAGCTGGAAAGTAAAGAGAGGCCAGGCGTGGACTTTGTCTCCCTCCACCCCTCTGTCCCTCCACCCCTCTGTCCCTCCACCCCTCCACCCCTCTGTCCCTCCATCCCTCCACCCCTCTGTCCCTCCACCCCTCTGTCCCTCCGCCCCTCTGTCCCTCCGTCCCTCTGTCCCTCCACCCCTCTGTCCCTCCACCCCTCTGTCCCTCCACCCCTCTGTCCCTCTGTCCCTCCACCCCTCTGTCCCTCCACCCCTCTGTCCCTCCACCCCTCCACCCCTCTGTCCCTCCACCCCTCTGTCCCTCCACCCCTCCGTCCCTCTCCCTCCACCCCTCTGTCCCTCCACCCCTCTGTCCCTCCACCCCTCTGTCCCTCCACCCCTCTGTCCCTCCACCTCTCTGTCCCTCCACCCCTCCACCCTCTGTCCCTCCACCCCTCTGTCCCTCCACCCTCTGTCCCTCCACCCCTCTGTCCCTCCACCCCTCTGTCCCTCTGTCCCTCCACCCCTCTGTCCCTCCACCCCTCCACCCTCTGTCCCTCTGTCCCTCCACCCCTCTGTCCCTCCACCCCTCTGTCCCTCCACCCCTCTGTCCCTCTGTCCCTCCACCCCTCTGTCCTCTCCGCCCCTCTGTCCCTCTGTCCCTCCACCCCTCTGTCCCTCTGTCCCTCCACCCCTCTGTCCCTCCACCCCTCTGTCCCTCTACCCCTCCGCCCCTCCGTCCCTCCACCCCTCTGTTCCTCTGTCCCTCCACCCCTCTGTCCCTCTGTCCCTCCACCCCTCTGTCCCTCCACCCCTCTGTCCCTCCACCCCTCTGTCCCTCCACCCCTCCACCCCTCTGTCCCTCCACCCCTCTGTCCCTCCACCCCTCTGTCCCTCCACCCCTCCGCCCCTCTGTCCCTCCACCCCTCTGTCCCTCGCCCCTCTGTCCCTCCACCCCTCTGTCCCTCCACCCCTCTGTCCCTCCGCCCCTCTGTCCCTCCACCCCTCTGTCCCTCCGCCCCTCCGTCCCTCCACCCCTCTGTCCCTCCACCCCTCTGTCCCTCTGTCCCTCCACCCCTCTGTCCCTCCACCCCTCCACCCCTCCGCCCCTCTGTCCCTCCGCCCCTCCGTCCCTCCACCCCTCTGTCCCTCCACCCCTCCGCCCCTCCGTCCCTCCACCCCTCCGTCCCTCCACCCCTCTGTCCCTCCACCCCTCTTTTGGATTGCGGGCAGCTGTAAAAAAAAAAAAGAAACGGCCCGAGATAATTTAATAATACTGTTGTCTTTTTTTTTTTCCTCTCTTTAAATGCTCTCCCACTGTCTCGACCACCCCCCCCCCCCCCCCCCTCCCCTCCCTCCCCCCTCTCCCCCCCTTTGTTTGCCCAGTGAAGGCAGATGGCCGTTTTTCTGAGAGCCACAGGCGGTGGCTTCCCGGCCGTGTCCACAGAGAATAATGCATTTGTGGCAAATATTGTGCCTTTAAGCCTTTTGTCAGGTGCCCTGGAGCCCTGAGTGCTCCGCAGCAAGGGTTGGGGAAACGGTCCTGATGAAGACCACCGCCAGCACCTACCCCCCTACACCACAGCCCCCCTCCTCTCCCCCACCCCCCCCCCCACAATGTGATGGGGAAGATGATGATGATGATGGTGGAAAGCGCTGACCTGAGAACGAGAGAGAGAGATGGGGAGAGATGGTAGGAGGAGGAGGAGGAGGAGGAGGGGGGGGTGGAGAGAGAGAGACAGATGGGGAGAGAGAGAGGGAGAGAGGGAGAGATTGTGAGAGGGGGGGCTTGGGGGGAGGAGAACTCTGGTGTGAATGGGGAAAAAAAAACGCAGGTCATTGAAATGGAAGAGCGGTACTCTTCGATTGCTGCACCTGTAGCCAGGAGGCTAGGAAATGTGGCGCAGCTGTGAGCCACCCCCCTGCTTGGCTTTCTCTCTCGCTCTCGCGCTCTCTCTCTCTCTCTCTCGCTCTCTCTCTCCTCTCTCTCTCTCTCGCGCTCTCGCTCTCGCTCTCTCTCTGCAGTCATCAGCAAAGAGGTGATACATGAGGCCTGTGGAAGGGGATGCTGGCGTGGTCAGCTCACCCTAATGGCTTTTGAGGTGGCGTCATCTCTGGCGAACACTCTGGCAGCGCTTTCTCTCTCTGTCTCTCTCTCTCTTGTGTTTCCCCCCCTACATTGCCCCCAACCCTCCTGACTTGACGTGGTTTGCCAGCACGCCCTCGACGTCAAAATGTGATTTAATTTGCATATTTAATGATGTTCCATCAAATGACATCTTAATCGAAATCCACGTGGTAGCTGTACAATGTACTTATATTCCGTTCCTACAAGGATGTGGCTAGGAGGACCTCCTACACACCGCTAAGTCAATGTGGCAATCGCGCTGGTTAATGATTAGCTGCAGCTTTAAGGCCAGTGTACCAGGAGGTAACTCGGCCACGGTTAAGCCAGACATTTTGGTGTACTATTAGGTGACTTTAAGCCGGTAGTTGGGAGCTAACAACACCTTTCTTTCTCTACGTTTTTTGTCTAATTGCGTTGTACCGGCAATTGTATCTAATCCACTGACTCTGAAATGTATGTCATGTTGATGAGGTTGATTGCATTTGCTAAGTATTTCTAAGCAGATTTAATTTAGTGTCACTAGGGTGTAGATGTTAATCCTGCGTTGGATTTGTGTGTAAGCGAAGCAAAATACAAACATAAGATACTATGACCCCAGGTACCCCAGCTACACACACAGTCTGTACCTGTCTGTCTTTTGTGGACTGAACTCTGGTCTCGGGATGCGACATGAGAGCATTGTAACGCCCCGGGGCCACGCCTTAATCAGGGGAGATGGTCGACAGCTGTCAGGCGCCGCCTGCACTGAGCGATGACCAGGGAGAGGAACATTGGTTAAACGCGGGCTGATTTATCTGCTTGTTTTTTCACCTCTGACACCAAGGAGCTGTCCATCAGCGGCCTGCCTGGGATCCCGGAGCTCTATGGGCCCAGGCCAGCCGATGGAGACGGATGGAGATGGAAGGATGGACCGGGGCCTATTTTGGGAGTCTCTATCTGTCTCTCGCGGTGCCGGCGGCGCGTGTGATTTACAGATCCTCTGCTGACTCAGTGGGGCTGCCAAGGGGGGGGGCGTGGGAGGGGGATGGAGATGGAGACATAGATGCTGAAACAGTGCGATCACCGCTCGATGATGAGGTGACCATCGCACAAGGTGTCATTAACCCCCCCGTTTGAGGGTTCTCTGTGTTTCTATGCTGATCAGCCTCCTAACCCCCTGTGTGGCTTGTGTGACTTATCGCGGTACAGAAGAAGCAATGACCTGTTGATTGGGAAGCAACCGATTCTTCGTTGCAGGGTTGATAAAAGCGCAGCACAGCACGGCGGCGCACACTGACTCCCGAAAGCTATTGTCAAAAGCTTTTCCATCTACTTTTGTCTTTCTGTCTTGGGAGAAACCGAGATGAAAGGATAATTTGTCTTTACCCTGGCTTGGACCACCGGCTATATTCCCTTCGATGTGTTGTTGGCTCTCGTGCGGAAATGTGAGCCGAGAGCATCGGCGAAACCGATCAAAAAATCTAGAGTTAGCGCCCTTTTAGCCGGCCGGAAGTGTCTGTTTATGAGCCATTCATCATGACCGCTCCAACGGTCTGGGGGCCGCGAGTGGATCATTTTAGGCAAGCCTCGGACATAAATCAGAACTCCTCCACCCTGCCACAAGTGATACAGCACAAGGGATCGGCGTTCTTCTGCGTGGGCGCGTGGGAAGCGGGGGGGAACCACGAGACCATGATGGTAAAACCCGGTTAAGGCGGCGTAATTGCTTTCAAAAAGAAGTTAACAGAAGAATCCAAACTTTTTGGTTCTCTCTAACGTTTGTTGTTGTCGTCTCATCTGATCATTTAATCTATTTTATCATCCGCGGCCCAGTAAATATAACGTACACATTGTTTACACCACAAGTCGAGCATGACAGATGCACAACTTTTGACGAGTAAAACAAGTTGAAGCAGACGACGCTGCCACAAGCCATTAAAATGGCTTCTTGAGGGCTCCTCCTGAAGACAAGACACAAATGAGGAACGGGAATCTGGTTTATTGCAGAGTTTTGAATTATGGTGAATATAGCAGTTGGTATTTGCTAGAGCTCTTCGTCGAGTGTATGGTGGTGGTGGCTGGTTTAACCTGTGGGGCCTTGATTAACAACGACCCACAGGTGCGCAGTCTTACCAGCCATAGAGTAATCAGTCTAACTCAGGCCAGGTGAGGCTGCTTAAACCAGCCACCAACCAGACATACACACACACGCACTCCACACAAGTCCTGAGCATGCGTTACAAAAAGGAAACTGTTTAATTAGCTGGATTACAAAAAGCAATAGCCCCTAGGTGCTTACACGCCAGGTCGCTTGCTTAAATGCTCAGTTGTTAAAAGAGACGTTTATTTTAGGCGCTTTCCCAACTTTTTTCCAGGCAGCTAGAATCCATTTATCTTTCTCGGTCTTGTTACTCACCGTTTCTTTTCTTACAACTTTGTCCCCCCCTATTCCACCCCTCCCCTCCTATCAAATCAAACCACCTCATTCATTGATTTCCTTGAAGGTAACCCCGACGGCTAGCTTTTCGTCCCTGAATGACAAATGACCTGACATTTCCAGTTAAAAAAAATTTCCGGTGCAGGAATTTCGACAAAGCTCGGGCCGCCGTACTTTAGGCTCCGCTAAACGGGCGAATAATTTGACAAATCTCTTGCACTCTTGGAAAACACAAACAGATTAGTAGTGGAAGTGGATTTCAATGCCCAAAAGTGGCTTGGGGTTCACTGTAGTGTCAAGTGCCCAGCTTGCTTTAAGGCTTTCACAACACGTCTTGTTTTCATGCCAATACCTCAAGATGGTATCTCAAGCTAAAAATATCACCCGTTCCTTTCTACAAGGCCAAGAGTAGCTCTGATTGATAAACCACGTAATATTCACTGACAACAGTGTGTGTGGTTGTAAGACCTCTTGGTGCTAAAGCTCATTGACACCCGTCGAACCTCCAAAAAAAAATAATGAATACCTCAACTAATCACTGTCCACCAAGTATATGGTATTACGTTGTTAATTGGTCATTTCTACCTAAGTATTTGGTATTTTTCCGAATTTGACTTGCAATGTATGAGGGGACCGTCACCCCAGGCCTGACGACGTCTGTGCATCAAACAGCCTTCGCTCGGAGTGAAAAAAAGAAAAGCTCTTTCTGAAGCACACAGCTGCCTCTATTGATCCATCTCAATGAGACTCTGGTGCCACAGAGCACTAATCAAATCTTCCCTGCACATGAGCGGGGGGGCGCGGGCATCAGGCTTCATGTAGTCCCACAAATCAGACGATGGATTATTAATCGAATGTCCGGGTGAACGGGGGGGGGGGGGAGCGTTTCTCCTGCTTTCATTTTCTATTTGTTTTCGACCCATCATGTTTGCCAGAGGGTTGGATCTGTTAGCATGGCCAGCAGTAGTGAACTGTAAAAAAAAACTTCAAACACTGTGTGCCACTACATAAATACACGTGTTACAATCCCCCTTCCGGAAGCTTCGTCTACTCATTTGTTTGGCGGTAGAATACCTCCGTAGTGGAACAAGATATAGGATGTAACCCAGGGCATTTTTTTATTTTTGGTTTATAGGGCCCCATGCCACTGCCCCCAAGAAGTCCTGCTATCACATGGTAGGACTAATAGATCCCAGATTAGGCTTTATGTAGACCTCCTGCGGAACCGTGTTTTGGACTGCGAGCCCAATCAGTTTTTCCAATTTTCATTGAGCTGCTCTTCGCGGCATGTCATTTGTGCATTATTGCTTTAGCCGTTTGTGGCTAGTGGTGTTTTTTTTTTTTACGTTTTTGTTTTTGTGCCGGTTTTCACTGCACACCGCCGCGCTATCGCCATCCGTCTGTCCTTGCATTTCCGACACTGAGCTGTCCCAGCGGGTGAACCATCACATCCGACCCCCGGCCGCCTGTCTTGAGTCGCAGACATCCAGCGGCTGTAGAGACTTTCAGAGACGCCCGCCCATGCCCGTCCCCCCCCTGTCCCCCCCGTTCCCCCCCGCTGACAAGCCTGTGTGAGGCCGCGGATAACTGACATGGCTTTGTGTTGGATAGACAGACGGGTCCTGTCCACATGACTGACGGCCCTCTGGCCTCGGTCACAAACCCTGACGCTGCACCCGCAGGTTCCCCGGACATACCCAGCACAGCTGCTGCACATCTGCTGCGCCCGCGCACACACACACACATATCTTTGTGGTAATATATATAAATATATATGTGTGCATATATATATATATATATATATATATATATATATATATATATATATATATATATATATATATATATATATATATATATATAGATATATATATATATATATATATATATATATATATATATATGTATATATATGTATATATATATATATGTATATATATATATATGTATATATATATATATATATATATATATATATATATATATATATATATATATATATATATATATATGTGTATGTATGTGTGTATGTATGTGTGTGTGTGTGTGTGTGTGTGTGTGTGTGTGTGTGTGTGTGTGTGTGTGTGTGTGTGTGTGTGTGTGTGTGTGTGTGTGTGTGTGTGTGTGTGTGTGTGTGTGTGTGCATATATGTATACATATATGTATACATATATGTATACATATATGTATACAGTATGTATGTGTATATATAGGGAGGGAGTCCATACTTCCTCCCTCCCGTCTATCCCTCTGTATGCACACATGGCACAGCGACTGAGTGACTCCGAGTCACAGTCTGTCTTTGTGTGCGCCTCCGTCTCATCTGAATCTCATCGAGGGGAGTGACACACCGTGACACCGCGCAGGCTTGGACCTGTCCTATTAGGCTAATGGCGCGCCGGCTTCTGGGGGTAGTCTTTTTATAGACTCCTATTTTCTGAGGTCTCGCCACCAATCACGTCCAATCAATATCACGATAAACACACACACACACACACACACACAGAGCCAAGGCCCCGTCCGACTCCCCTCCCTTCCCTTACCAGTAAGCCAAGGCCAGAGAGTCTTCGGTGGAAGAATTTCTTAGAACAGTAGTGTCCGTTTAAGAGCGCCTCACCCCTCACCCCTCCCTCCAGCCTCTACCCCAACGCTCTATTAAGCATAGGTTGGAGCGGTAGGAGTAATTGGTGTTGTAGGGGCGGTCCCCAGTGATTGATCCAGAGTTCTCAGTTATGGCTCATGCGAATGGCACACATATACATGCCGTTGGTGTATTCCCTGTGCAACCCATTATGGAGTGGGAGAGGAAGCCTTGGTGGACAGTTCTATTTTTCACCCCCCCCCCCCCCCCCCTCTGCCGCCACCTCTGTGGGGTGAAATATGAACCTCGTAGATTTGTTTGTTTGTGGAAAATATAGATTTGTGCATGGAATATTTGAACGATTTTTTCTTTGTTGTTCCGTAAGGGCTTGCTATGATGCTCTTAGGGCGCCAAAGTTTGGGGAAGAATAATAAAGAAATGATTAAAGCCCATCTCCTCCCACAATATTGCGCCTAGAAACACCATTCAGATGGATGTGCATCGTGGCTTGGAATTGCACATGGTAATTTAAATATTTATTATTTATACAATGTAAAATAATTATCTTTCAGACATGACATTATATAATTTAAGTCAATTTCACTTTGTACAATAGAATGCTTCCTCTATTTACCCGCCGTATGAATTCTTGAAGTCTTTAAGAACTGAGCCGGTGCTCAGGTAAAAGTAGAAATTAGTTCAGGTTAAAGTACAATAACTTGGCAAACTATTTTCACACAAACGCAAACAATCCAGATGCTAGTAATAAGTGATAAGAGGGTGCACTAGGAGGAAGGATCCGGGTAGTGTTTCCTGAAGAGGTGAGTTTTCAGCAGAAGATGGGCAGTGGCTCTGCAGTCCTGACATCCGTGGGAATTTCACTCCATCAATTTGCGGCCAGGACAGAGAAGAGCCGTGACCGCGTTGATCGTCCACAAAGGCCCCTTAGCAAGCAGACCGTCCAAAGTAGTGGATGTAGATGGGCAGGGATGTAGGGCTTGACCATTGCCTGGAGGTAGAAAGGAGCTGTTCCTTTCACTGCCTTGTAGGCTAGCACCGAGGTCTTGAACTGGATGCGAGCAGCTACAGGTAGCCAGTGTAGAGACCAAAGGGTAGATGTGTTGGCGAACTTGGGTCGGTTGAACACCAGACGAGCTGCAGCTTTCTGAATGATCTCCAGGGGCCTGATGGCAGATGCCGGGGCGCCAGCAAGAAGGAAGCTGCAGTAGTCTAAACAGGAGATGACAAGAGCCTGGATGAGCACCTGCGTAGCCTTTTTGGTTAGAAAAGGCTGAATCCTCCTGATGTTGTAAAGAAGGAATCTGCAGTAGCATGTGACCACTTTTGGTCGTCCAGGGTCACCCAGATTCCTTGCAGTCCGAGTATGTGTCACCAAAGCATCATCAATAGTGATAGCCAGGTCTCGGTGCAGACAGCCCTTTGCCGGCAAGAACATCGGCTCAGTCTTGTCCAGGTTGAGCTTTAGGTAGTGCATCGTTATCCACTTCGAGATGTCTGCTAAGCACGTGGAGTGTTTCCACTTGCATGTCTGAGGGGGAAAACGACAAGATTAGTTGGGTGTCATCAGCATAGCACTGGTAGGATAAATCATGGGAGTGGATAACAGAAACAAAGGATGTTGTGTAGAGAGAGAAGAGAATAGGACCCAGGACCGATCCTTGTGGAAGGTAGGATGTGAAACGTCCGGTAGGATGTATTTCAGTGTCTGGTACTATACTTAACAACACTATACTATAACAATACTGTACACAATATAATGAACAATAAAGTGACTGATGGATGATATATACATGTTGAATTGTACAAAAAACATTTAATAGCATTTTAAATTGCCAGTAGTGCAGCAGCATCATGAATATAGAATGCAGAACAGTGCAATAACTGTAATGAGTCCAGAAAGTCCAGCAAAAGTATGATAGTGTAATGTAATATGGATGACAATATTTGATAGTGGCGGCACTCCTAGCAGTTCACTAGGCGCACTGCCTGTTGATAAAAACAGTCCTTGAACCTTGTCAAATGCTAAACCGGGGACCGGACTGTAGGGGGGGGAGAAGTGATGGTGCCCTGGATGGTTGTGGTCCTTTGTGATGGACATGGCCTTATTCCGACTTCTGGTACTAAAGATCTCCTTAATGCATGGATGTGCACACCCGATGATCTTTTTCCGCCGTCCTCAAGACCCTCTGGACGATTTTCTTTTTCTGTGCAGTGGTGTTGCCTTACCACACAGTAACACCACTCGTCACGACATTCTCTACAGTGCCACGGTAAAAGTTCACTAGCCTATGCCGCTTCTCATGAGGCGCAGGGCCTTCTTTAGCATGACTTCTGTTTTGCAGTTCCACGCCAGGTTGTCTGAGATCTGTAGTCCCATTAAACGGAAGTAGCTGATGTTTTTCGTCCAGGCTGAGGGTGGAGTGGGTGCCCCAGTGGCTCCTGAAGTCCACGATGAGCTCCTTATTCTTGCTGACATTCAGTGCAAGGCTGCATGTAAGGCTGGTGTTGAGGAGTGGATGAGATGTTGTTCCCAATCTTCCCCACTTGAGGCCTGCCCATAAACAGTTTTTAGTTTTATACAATTAACGAAACATTTCAGACACTGTGAAGCCCAAAAAAAAAAGGTTTCCACCTACAAACACACTTAGTAACTTAACCATTGTAGTGGTTCTTGTTCACTGGCGTTAAATTACCTTTAAAAATAAATCAGTGATTAAGGAATTATCCTTTTTGAGCATCGGGTGCATGCTCGGTCATACATGCATTGATGTATTTAGTATCAGACTCAAACCCCCCTCAGTAGTGGCCATTGCAAACATACAGTCATGCCTATTATATCTATGTAACGCATAGATTTAACACACACACAGATCATGTCATCCATAAATACCACACCATCTCTGCATGGGGGGACACGTTGTCCCCCTGCCGTTTGCCCTTGCCTACCACGGCCGCTGTTTTTATGTGTTCTCTTTCCATCTGGACCGCAGACCGGTATTAAAAAAACAAACATTTGGGACCTCCCGGATGAAACAGTTGGGCCTGTTCCCAAAGCTGGCCTTCGCCTGTGGTTGTGCCCAACCACGTCCGTTTTTAAAAGGCTGCGTCGGTGCCATGCCCAGATGGGGGGACGGGGGGTTCTCACGTCGAGACATCAGTCATTTTTTTTAGTCATTTTTTATCCCCAGATCGAGATCAGAACTTCCAGACACATATTTTGGTCGGTATGGCTTGGCCAACCCCTCAAAAGGAAGTGGTTTGGCCACTTTTTTATTTTTTTCTATTGCAAAAAATACCTGACACAGTAACTCGGAACCCGCAAGGAGAGCGGCGAGCTCTGCCAACAGTCACTTTGGAGACCAGAGTGCTGGGGCGTGGGCGAGCTGAGACACACCCAATTGGCAAGGCGTTTCTTTCCTGAAATTCATGTCTCCGTCAGCCCGTTTGGCAACTCCACTTTCATTCAATCTTTAAGTGCACCGCGACTTCATTACGTTATACTTTCATGAATGAAAACAAATGTTGGTTTGACGCAACAACAAACAAAATATACGGTGAATACGTTGTTTAAACGTTTTTTTTTCCATTGGAGAGTTATTTGGTTCCTTTTTTTTTAGATTGCAATGTGTTGACACAGATGGCCTCGCTTTTCTCTTGTTTGTTTGCTTCATTTAGTTTTAAATGAAATTCCCAACCTTGAGCACTTCAAGGCACTTAACATACCATCAAGGCCCCCCCTCATCACCCCCTGGTCTCCCATTGGCTAGGGTCATTCAGCTGACCTCTCTCACGGAGATAGCCGGTGTGTGCTGAGCATACAGAGGTCTTGGTAGTCAATCACATTCCCCCTCCCCCTCCCCCCCCCACACACACACACACACACACACACACACACACACACACACACACACACACACACACACACACACACAGTGTAAAGCACCGTAGGTGACTTAAAACGCCGATTGCAATGAATTATGATTATTATGATTATTATTATTATGATTATTATTATTATTATTATGATTAAATATAAACACACTGTACTTTTCCTCATTGTGAGGCAGTCATAACCCAGTCATTTCCCTGTTGTTCACCGTCTGCTGGTTAAAATTCAGGCAATTCCCCATTCTAATTTATTTCGGCTTGTCAGACGCACCTTGGCTGGGTTCCGTCACCCCTTTCTCCCATGCTCTATAATATTACAACTAATGTATTATTCCGTGATGCTGGCCCGGCATAAAGCATAGCAGACAGATGGGACAACTCCTGGGTCATTGTGTTTCTCGCCGAGTGCTTTTCCTGTCTTCGCAGCGTTTAAGTCTCCTGCAGAAAGGCCATCACTGGCCGGCCACAGACCAGCTCCCTAACCCCCCCCCCCCCCCATTACATCCACCGTCTGTAATGTGACGCTCAATGTTGCCCTCTTTTCCCTCTATAGGGTTGCAGTCTAATAGGCTTGAAATAACTTTTTTTGAAAAACACATGTCTGCGTCATGAATTGTTGCAATGCAACCGGTGTCTCGCTGGGTCTGCTGAGTAAGGTTTCCTTGGTCTCTTTAGAAATTGTCTCTCTCTCTCTCTCTCTCTCTCTCCCTCTCCCTCTCCCTCTCTCCTCTGGTGGTGAGGGGGGGGGGGGTCATTCAACACTGTTCATGCTCCCAAAGGTTAAGCGGTGAGTCAGAACCACCGATGACAGGTTGACCAATGAGTCTCTGGCCTGAGACAACTTTGCTCACACTGATGCACACACACACACACACACACACACACACACACACACACACACACACACACACACACACACACACACACACACACACACACACACACACACACACACACACACACACACACACACGCGAAATAATTTAGCATTTAGCAAAATTAGCATTTTGCATTAGCATTAATGTTGCAGTAAAGTGCATGGTAATATATAATCTATAATTTACAGTTTACAGTTGCTAAAATACAGTCTAATAGGTATAAAAACGGTATGTATGGGATATGAGCATAATAGGTATATATAGGTAAGTATGAGGGGAAGGTCATGACCGTGGTTCGTTTGGTTTGTTTGACCAACAATCTTTGAGTCTTCCATGCGTACCTTGATGAAGAACCTCTGTTCCTTATGGAGATGTACGGAATGTCTGAAAATACCATCCCCCCCTTCGCAGATGACATTATTCCAGCCCTGTTGAGATTACGCATGTTGTCTTACAATTCACAATCCACAATATAGTTAGTAGAGCTGGGTGATATGGAAACCTTTTACTATCACGATCATTATGGGGAATTGTACACAATATCGATAAATATCACCATATGTTCATGAGTTCAAAATACTATTCTAAACAGTCCAACTGTGAGGGTTGTTGCATTGAAGTATATGAAAATGTGAAGTATGGTATCTGACTAAAATTCGATTTTTCTTTGTCTTTGTTGTCTGAAACCCCATATTTGATGATTCTAAGGGCATATCTTATCATTGTTATTCGTTTAGACCAGCAGTTCCCAACCTTTTTCAATTCAGGGCCCACTTAGCAATCAAATCAAATTTGCGGCCCACATTCAACAATAAACAGGCTAAATAAAGTTCTTTCTCTAATTTTTATTTAAATTAGAAAAGGAGCTGGCCGTCAGTAACAAACAGATGTGAGAAACTAAAAAGTGAGGGGCTGTCTGCAATAGGCAAATTAATAACCATTTTGTTCAGAAAAATGATTATACATGACAATTGCACATATGTTACACGCACCAGATGTAGTGCGGTAAATCACACACATAATGGTGCAGGAAAAACCCAAACATCAAAACAAGCCAAAACAAGAGCATTAAATGAATAGGCCTACAAACACATAATATATGTACAGATGCTGTAAATGCAGCCAGAAGCTAATGATTTAAATACAAGGAAAAGCAATAATTGCAACAAAACAAAATAAAACATTATGCCAACAATATGTGGACTCACCTAATGAGACGGCAGCCACCGAATGCTTGATGTCTGGCTCAATAGATGACAATCTCAGTCGGAGATCTGGCTCAACATTCAGTTTATTTCTATATTTCGTTTTTAATGCCACGAGCGCAGAAAATCCAGTCTCACAGAGGTATGTCGTCGGGAAAGGCATCATAAATCTCACAGCTCTGTTGGACAGATCGGGATACTCAGAAGCAACTTGAAGCCAGAAGTTTGTTAGGTACTTCTGTGAGAAGAGCAGTTTCAATGCGGTGTCACAGGAGAGATCCACAAGACTGTCTTGCTCTTTTGTACTCTTCGGGGGCCTCATCACTGTGCATGGCGAATGGGTTTTCTATCCAACTGCACTGCACATCTGGGATGGGAAAGTATTTGCGTAGCTGGGTCTTCAAGTCTTGTAGGTGCTCTTTGACGTCACTGGTGGGAAGCTGGATCTTTTCCTTTGTCAGAAAATCGGACAGATTTTCAAATGAGTCATAGTTTGACTGGTCGACTCGCTTAGCCCACAGCTCCAGTTTTTTTATGGTCGCTTCGACTTTATTCTGGACATTGAACATGTTCACTGCTGTTCCTTGGAGTCTGAGATTTTGTCCATTTAAGTGGCTGGAAATATCAGCCAGGTAGCCCAATTCAGCCAACCACTCAAAATCACTGAAGCGATTTGCGAGCTCAAACTTAGTGTCAAGAAAAAACACCCGCGCCTCATCACGTAACTCAAAGAGTCGCGTCAGTACCTTCCCCTGGGAAAGCCACCGCACTTCTGTGTGTAACAGGAGCTGGTGATGTTCACTGCCCATCTCTCCGCATAACAAAACAAACAAATAAACGTGATCGCAGTGGACTGCTCTTGATAAAGTTGACTGCTTTGACTGCCTCACCTGGAACAGTCTTTAGATCCAGGGGCATTTTTTGTTGTAGCCAGAGCTTGTCGGTGAACACTGCAGTGGACAGAGGCTACGTGTGGTGCCACAGCTTTCACGCGCCTGACAACTCCGCTGTCCTGCCCCAGCATCGCACGGGCTCCATCCGTGCTCAGCCCCACACATTTGGACCAGTCAATCCCGTTGGAAACTATATAATTGTTCAGGATGTCAAAAATGGCCTCGGCAGTTGAAGGTGTGGGCAGAGATCTGCAAAATAAAAATTCTTCTTTTATATCACCATGTTTTTCATACCGTACAAAGGCAAGCAGGTTTGATAGATGTGCGATGTCTGTTGATTCATCCAATTGGAGGGCATAAAAATGACTCTCCCGTATGCTTTTGCATTAGCTGTTCTGACACATTCGCTGCCATGTCATCAATTCTACGTTTGACTGTGTTATCCAACAATGAGATGAGGTTGATCGGCTGCATCGCCTTCTCTCCCAACATCATCTCCACTATCTGTTTTGCAGCGGGAAGAATTCAATTCTCTCCGATGGAGTTTGGTTTACCTGCCTTGGCGATGAGTTGTGAGACCCGATATGAGGCTTCCACAGCCTTGGTGTTCCCGCTGCCCACACATGGTGATTCCATCACTTTCTCCTTGCTTTGATATTCCCTGAGTTTGTTCTCACATGGCTTCAAGGCTTCATTCGACAACGTCTCAGAACATAACACGCACAGCACTAACTGTTCGGCTTCAGTGCCCGTCCAAAATAAACCCAGTCCTAAGTACTCAGAACTGTACTTTCTCCGACTTATTCTTTTTTGTTTGACAGGCGGAAGATCACTTGTCGATTCACCAACTGCCTCTTTTCTTTTAATTCGTCCTAACGCTAACCAGCTATCCATTTTTATACACTTTGATAGTTTTAGCTGTGGATGTTTTTTTTAGCTAGCTTTCAGGTTCATCACCGTATCAACCGCGGCTGTCACATCCGCAGAAAAAAACCCCCGACCAATCAGGTGCATAATCAATGTGGTCCCGCTGGAACGTTTCTACCATCGACTTTAAATTGAAGGTTTTTTAAAATCTTTAATTCAATTAAAAAATATATTAAAAAATAATTAATTAATAATTAATAATTAAAATCATATTTTGCAAATGATTTGGCGGCCCACTTGCAATGCCTTCGCGGCCCACTAGGGGGGCGATATGATACCGTTCAAAGACAATAAACGATAATAATATCCAGTCATCGCCTAATATCCAGTCAACTCTAATTGGTGATTAAGGTGCGATGCAAGGCGTCTGTTTAGAGATGGTGTTATCACTATGGTATATAGGTCACATGGGAATGTGGGTGTATTTATGTGCATTGTGGCAATTTGCATCCCAAGAGTCCTTCAGTTTCCGTGTTAAGGTGTGTGCAGAAATGGTCGTGTTCTACTTGGTATGTGTTCTGAAGAGAGTCAGACTTGATGTCGGAGGGAACTGATATTTTTTTGAATTTAGTCTAATGCTATTTATTATAGTCATACTGCTGGGAGTACTAGCACAGGATGGTTTAATTCTTCAGCTTTAAATACAGAAATGCCAATAATAACTTATGGGTAGCCATCATCATCTCTATGAATAGAACTAGGATCATCATCATCTCTTCTGTGATATAGAACTAGGATATGCATCGCTTGTATTTCACTATGAAAGCGGTTGCGTATTTTTGTTGCACCCTGAGCACGCTCGTACATAGAGGCATCAATTATTTGAAGAGCTCCACGTAGTGGAAGTAAACAAGGAGAGAGCCCAATGTAAATAAAGATCAGCTCCGTGTCGTACAAATCTTCGGTTAATAGCACGTAACCCCCCCCCCCCCCCCTTTTCTTCCTCCTTACGTTCTATTCATGATCTCGATTCTCTTAGTTTTTTTGAGAGATGGTTCTTGTTTTGGTGGCCCAATGTAAGTCCTTCAACCAGGAGGCGGTACAGCGTTATTCTGGGGGGGGGGGGTGAGAGTAGCGGCCACGCGTCTGAATTATACATGATAGCAGAAGGCCCTTAGTTCCACCTCCTCACTCCGGCGTGATTTTTTTAAACAGCCCGGCTTGAGTAGGACACACAAACACACGCACAGGTGGGGACAGTTGCACACACACGCACACACAGATTCTCTCTTGATGTATGAGTCCCAACTGTTTCTCCCATATATCCCATAGACATGAGTAACTGTGTGTCTTGTGCGTTTGCGTGTGTGCATGTGTTTGGTGACTAACCATCCCAACTGCTAACCGTATCACCAGTGTGGAGCTTGCTCGGAGGTCGAGGTCTGTGGGCATGTCCCCCGGCCAGAGGGGAGCTTGTGCACACACCATGGCAGCAGGCATGGGTGGCCATGGCTCCTCTCTCTCTCTTTCTCTCTCTCTCTCTGCACATCGTGTGTGTGTGTGTGTGTGTGTGTGTGTGTGTGTGTGTGTGTGTGTGTGTGTGTGTGTGTGTGTGTGTGTGTGTGTGTGTGTGTGTGTGTGTGTGTGTGTGTGTGTGTGTGTGTGTGTGTGTGTGTGTGTGTGTGTGTGTGTGTGTGTGTGTGTGTGTGTGTGTCATCCCGCTCAGCAGTACACACGCACATGCTCTGAGCACATGGGCAAGCCAGCATGATAACACAACCGGCTTGAGATGTCCTCTTTCGGTATCAAAAGGGATCGGAACTCCCCCAACTCACAGCCGTGTGTAAATGCAGACAAATTGGACGTCGTCAGGAGCCAATAGGAGATGCGTTTGCAAAACTTCCTGCTTGACTGGCACGGCTGATTTTCCGGCCTTAAGCTGAGCACAGTACACCCCAGTATAAGACACGTTCCACGTCACCCCAAGCTATGTCTGTCACTGGGCTGGGTGACCTCGATCTTGCCGTCTGTCTGCATTACCCGGTGGTCGACCAGCTCTAAGATGGGACACAGGTGGAGGCAGCCTCCCCCCTCCGCCTTCTCCTCCTCCAGCTTGCTTTACTCTATAAACGCCGGTATACTTTGTATGGATCATCAAGGCATAATAGTCCAATAATTAAATCTGGTAAAAGGTGATAATATACTGTATGTATTTTTTGCCACGTGTAGAGGTTCTCAACTGGACTGGAACTGCCAAACCTTAATCTTTAGAAGGATGCCAATGAATTAACTGATGTTTCAAGGTTAATTCATGTTTCAATGGCTTACTATTTCATTGAGTTTAGCCCCAATTGTTGCAGCTTTTTTGTTCGCTCCATGTCTTGAACAGAACATGAAGGCGTCGTTGATTACTTTTTGTTAATTTTTGGGTCGTGACCTGGTGACTAATGACACATGTGGGTGTGCTGAGGCCCGGCCGGTTGGCAGGGCATCTAAACCGCTGGTTTAGATTAAGTATATATATCTCTATATATAGAGATATATATATATATATGTACAGTATAGGGGATTACCGTCTGTAAAACCTTATAGCAACAAGCTCTGGCAACAACAACAAAAAGGCCCAGCGGATAATAGCTGCGAGTTGGCAGGTCGACGATGCACGATCAACCACACTGAATTTATCACATCGTCGTGTGCCATTTACAAAAAATATATAAATATAATAATAATAATAATGATAATGATAATGATAATAATAATAAAATAAAAAAACAAAAATGATAAAATTGGGCTTCCACTTATTTCATTATCCCCAAATCGCCATCGCAGCCATGTGCTGTTCCAATTTCCCCCGGACGACCTGACGCTCCGGCCTCCGTAATACAACCGCTGGGGGGGGGGGAACATTAGACTCACAGACAGACAGCCGTTCAGAAAGCCATGCCTAGGCCGTGTGGATCTATTAGAAAAAAAAACACCTTCTGCTGCGTGATAGATGGATTATTTATTTTTCTTCTTCTTCTCCCGGTGCTTCCGGCGGCAGGTTAAATCACCATGAGATTGCCCGCTCAGTCGGTGGCGGCGACGATAACAATATACTTGTGTTTAATGTAGCAGTAAAAAAAAAAAGTCTAAAATGTTATGCCGTGTCATACTTACGTGCCATAACCATATCTGGCGCAAATTAGCCGGCTATTATCATCAGCAGCAGCATCAGCAGCAGCAGCAGCAGCCGCCGCCGATGTAGATTCTCACTCAATGTCCTCCGCTTCATTAGCCTACAGCAAAAAGGCTGTACAAACACTTTGTACTTCTGAGGGGTTGATATACTGTACAACCCGTTCCCCTCCGCCCTGTACCGTAAGCCTCTTAAGGGGACCTGGGGGAAAACTCCTCTGCCAGGAACTCCTCTCCTGCTAGTATTGCGGATATCTAGCTATTGTTGAGCTCTTTTTGAGCTATGGTACCCCGTCTGACCACTGTCCTATGGGTCCTATGGTGCACAGGGGTTCATGCTGTAGGGCTGTAGTGTTTGTTGGACAGGGCTCCACAGGTGTCGTGGCGTTGTCAGAGTGTGTAGCGGGTGTAGCACCGGTTGCGTTAGTGTGTTGTACAGCTGGCTAATTAAGCCTGCTACTTTCCCCACCCCCCCTTCATACTAACACGCACGCTCGCATGCACACGCACACATGCACATACACACACATTTCCCCATGCACCCACCCACACACACACACACACACACAAACACTCACATTTACTCACACACACGTACATGCACTTACAGTATATAAACACACACACATAAATGCACAGACACACACACACACACACATTCACACACACACACAAATGCACACACAAATGCACACACAAATGCACACACACACACACACACACACACACACACACACACACACACACACAAACACTGAGATCAAAGCAGAAGCTAATCCACACCTTTAATAAGGAGGAACCCAGAACATTTTCCTTCCCTGCACCGTACTCTATCAAGGGATTTGTTCTGTCAAACAGCCGTCTATGCATGAAAGACGTTACATCCTTAAACGTGTGCACGAACCCGCCACAAATTGCATAGCGGTCTACCACCTTTTAGAGGTTGGATTTAAATGAGGCCCACAGAGACACAGCGGGGCCCGGCACATGCAGTGCACGTGGCTTTGATAGGCAACACACACAGGTAGCAACCCATTTCCTTAGCAAGCGCAACACACGTCAATATATATATATATATATATATATATATATATATATATATATATGATATACTGTATAATAGACAGTGTACATTGTGTGCTACTGTTCGTCTTCGTCTTACGCCCCCCTTGCACCTAACATGTATGAGAACCCATATATTCATGTTGTGAAGACAGACTTCTGCTGGCAAGCTAGTCAAACTAAAAGGTTGGTGGGAAAGAATGGAGAGATGCTATTTTCGAGCAATGAAATTACACTTGGGTGAACTAGGGAGCAAATATATATATATATATATATATATGTGTGTGTGTGTGTGTGTGTGTGTGTGTGTGTGTGTGTGTGTGTGTGTGTGTGTGTGTGTGTGTGTGTGTGTGTGTGTGTGTGTGTGTGTGTGTGTGTGTGTGTGTGTGTGTGTGTGTGTGTGTGTGTGTGTGTGTGTGTGTGTGTGTGTGTGTGTGTTTCTCATTTCTGGAGGCAGGTGTTTTTTTTTAAACCTGCCAACCAATTCGATGGCTGCCTCTGAGTTTTCAGGTCTTCTTGTTTAAGGAGATCCCTCAGAAGATTCATTCATCATTTTTGCCACGAGGTCTGGCTACACAAGATTGTCTACATAATATTAAAGTTCTGTAAGAAACTCTCTGGAAAATGTTTTGGATCACAGTAGCTCGGTTGGAAAGCAATTTTAAGCCCTTCCACTTATTTCAGAGTTTCAGGTTTTTTTTGGTAGTTGTACCTCTCTGCATACCAAGAAAAACAAGCAAAACCTTTCATTATGAGCCTTCAAAACCTTACTTTTTTTGGTGTACAATTTTCCAGCTACTTGGCAGACTAATAATCGATTGAGAACGATTAACTTTCAAATGGCGTACACCGCAACCAATGCTATACACACGTAGCATAGAATTGAATCAAACATAGCCTCCCAAACTGTTCCAGACAGGGAATTCGAGCTACATCGTAATAAAGGTTAGAAGAACATATTTGAATGTTCCCCCCCCCCGCAGAGAGTGTGTAGCAAACGTGCAATATTGGGATGATATGCATGTCGTGTATTTTGTAAAATACTACTTTGTTTTGAGGTAGGCGTCATAAAATATCTCTCGGCCATCTTTAGTTTCGACCTGAGCCGGTCGTGCCTTTTACACTCGGCCAACGGGACAGCTCACAAAACTACAAGGGAATAATTCCAATGCACCGCTGTGTCTGAATCTGAATTAATTGTAACCGGCTGAAAACTGGTTGGTAATTCGATTTCGACCCGAATTACACATTCAGATTAAATTCAAAGACCCCAGGTTCTCATTCGCCGGTGAGTTTAAAAAAAAAGTGTGCTCGGATGGAACGTCTCTTCCTGTGATCGACGACAACACATCTGAAGTGAAACTTACGTTTCCTCCGACTCTTTGGGTAGGCAGAAAGCAGAACAAAAAAAATGCCACAAAAATAGAGCGCACATGAATTATGCAGCGTCCCACGGTGACTAGTTGGCCCAAATGAGATCTCTCTCATTTGCGGTGAGAGAGAAAGGGAAAGTGCGGTGGGAAAGTGATAACTGAGTCATATTGGGTGTGAGGCACACACACACACACACACACACACTGCAGGTGCGCTCGCCTTCCCCGAACCCCCACCGCTCTGAGCCAACGGAGTGATAATTACAGCTTGTGCTCCGAGGGCATCCCGGGGAGCCGGCACTCTCGCTCTCAGTCCAGCCTCCTTAAGGACGGGCCCCCCCCCCCCCCCCCCCCCGGGGAGCGCTCCCCCCTCTCTACGTCAACCCCCCACCTGGCCCTCCGGCTCTGATCGGCCCCACCTGCCGCCCTCACTGTCAAGTGCACCCCCCCCCCGGCTGTCCACCCATGGCAAGCAGCGCCGGTACGGTAATGGAGTAATGAGCCCCTGGGAGGCGTGCGGCCGCTGACTCCGTGACTCACGGCTGCCAGCCGCTTTCGGCCTGGCGCCACGTTAGACCCGAGGGTCGTTTGCCAACACTGGAGGCCGCCTCCCCCCACACACACACACACTCCTCCCCCTCTCCGATGGTCATTAGCCACTTTGCAATTCACAGACGTGCTCTCCCGCCGCGCGACGCCGATAGGCCTCGGAGGAGGAGGAGGAGGAGGAGGAGGAGGAGGAGGAGGAGGAGTAGGCCTGTACCCTGTGGCTAATCGGCACACCTGGTGGAGCTGACCAACTCCAATCCTTTGCAGACTCCACCCCCCCCCCCCGCTTCGAGTCCTCCCTTCCCCCACATGTCCGGCCCACTCACACACAAGCCATGTGGAGCAACCGAAGGGGCAGACGGGCACAGCGTGATACGACTGCTGCTGAGAAGCTGTCCGGGTTGCCGTTACTTTCCGTTGCCAACAGAATCCGGAAAGAGGCGGGGGTTGTATTTTGATTCGCCGTCTCGGTCTTTCTGTGTCTCATGTCTCACAGACAGACGAAAAAGGGCAAACGGGTAGAAAGATGACAGGTGACTTCACTGAAAAGTCAGACTCGAGAAGGTTTTTGCGTGTGCAATTAGCAATTACTGTCACGCCTTGAGGCTTTCGGCACAAAGAAAGACCTTGTAGTCCACGGCTAACTATTAAGTACGGCGCTGGTCAGTGAATGCATCGGCAGCAGTGTGCTACCCTGGCGATTTTTCCCGGCTAATTAACTTTACTAACTTGCATTGGAAAAATATTGTCGTCCCATTTGTCTGTTCTTATACAGTACGTGAATTCGTATTTAACAGGGTAATCGTGAAATGCGTTTCGTCAGTTGGTTTGTTTCATTCGCTCAGCAGCCGGAGTACTGTTCCTCTGCCCCGTTCGGAGGTTTGGCAGTCCATTAAAAAGTGCCATATATATATATGTATATGTATATATATATATATATATGTATATATAAATGATATATATATATTATTTTTAATGCAGCCTTCATTGCGTGTGTTCTGAATTAATAATTCATGGCTGGGAATTATTACACATGCAGTATTTTTAACTAGCCACGTGTGCTTTTACCGCCCGTTAGCCACTAAGAGAGATAGAGACTAAAGGCTATAAATATCCTCGCAAAGTCTGTGTCCGCGTGATGGTACACAGCACGAGTGCCATCACGTGCGCGCTCGCCTTCCCTTTCCTTCCTTGAGGGAGGAGGAGGAGGAGAAGCGACGGCGATCAGTGTCACTTCAGTGTTAAGGGCATCTATCCCCCCGCCGATGGGGGGAGCAGCGGTCTCTGAAGGGAGACCACCGGGCCAACGGTAGTGGCCTGGTGGTGGAGCGCCAGAGAAGCAGGTTGAATTTAGAATTATTAGGTTCCTGGTCCATGTGTTGGCTGGAGTTGGCATTTGGACACATGAAAGCAGAGGTGTTATATATATATATCTATATATATATATAGATATATATCTATCTATATCTATAGATATCTATCTATATCTATAGATAGATATAGCTATAGATATAGATAGATATATATATCTATATCTATCTCTCTATCTCTCTATATATATATCTATATCTATATATTCCCAGTTTCCAGTGATCCAAATGGTGTGTGGGACAGCTTGTGGGAAGCTTTTTTTATATAGATATTTCAGTCATATATTACAGTGTTGGGGTGTTCTTGGTGTGGACAGCAGAACATTTTCACACCACCAGTGTCTGCCGCTATTCTTAAGAATACCGCATTATCGGAAATGAGGAAATAGCCCGGCGAAATACAACAAAAGAATGTTTCTATGATCATTACAACTGACACGGAATAAAAGACGTTCATTTTATATGTAGACATGTCGCACTACAGCTTTAATAAGAAACGCGCATGCATGCATGCATGCGTGTATGCGTGTCCAATATATGTTGCCCACATGGCATTGCCAATAATTCATAGTTAATAAATAATGACAATGCTTAATCATGGGGTAGAAGCCTGGAAATATATATCTGAGACGGCTGCTCCAGTCAGCAACTGCATGGCCAAAAGGATGCGAGTGGTACTTATGCACCACCTATTTCCTTACAAGTGAAGTGGCCGTCTTAAGTATTGATGATGGGGCGGACCTCGGGGCGGGATAGAAAAAAAAAACCATCCAAGTGACCTTTGACTGAACTAAGAAACGGTTGGCTAGAAAGGGAAAGCATAGTGAGACAGCGAGACACATAGACATGCGAGACGTCTCCGAAAAGCAGCATCTCAGTGGCGGTGCGCAAATCCACAGCAACGCTACACGGCTTGTGGTGGTGCGAAGCAAGCAGCTCGCTGTCGAGTGGCACGTTAAAGCGTCGCCTTTAGCATGCCCTCCGGACACATTGTCATGTTCTGTCATCTCTGAGAGCCAGAGACCGCTAAGGCTGCCAATGAGGATGGGAGATGGTGGCTATAGCAGTCGCTATTCTTAGAAGCAGCAGCGGCACTTATTTGTATTCGGTTGCCACTGACTAAGTGGAACCTCCTGTTTCTCTTTTTTGTCTCTTCGCTTTATTCATCTGTTTGTTTGATCCATCCGTCTACTCCCAAAACAGCCGGCGAAGACTATAAATAGCAACGATTTTATTGTGTTAATCATTCTTTAATGCGTGGAGGAAGATTGAATTGTGTTTGGATTTGGACAAGCGTTTTG
Source organism: Muraenolepis orangiensis (assembly GCA_027704905.1). Taxonomy (NCBI): domain Eukaryota; kingdom Metazoa; phylum Chordata; class Actinopteri; order Gadiformes; family Muraenolepididae; genus Muraenolepis; species Muraenolepis orangiensis. Next base: position 19,908,047 of record CM051007.1, read on the forward strand.
ATTTAGTGAAAGAGCAACACTCACTGATATATATATATATATATATATATATATATATATATATTTTTTTTAACTCTGCTGAGTCTTTGCTGGCTTCCCCCTCCCTCCATCTTCATCATTGGTGTTTCCCATTGGTCCTGGCAGACCCGTGCTGCGCTGACACCAGACCCTAAAACGCATGTATCGCTGCTATTATATCCGGCTGTGGTTTGGATCGGCTGTAGAGAAATAATGAAAAGAAAAGGGGGGGGGGGAAACAGACAGTGCAGTGTCTGACATGATGCTCTCTGGAATACATACTCTTTCATTAGAGAGACTGACAGCCACGCACTTGAAAGAGTGTGTGTGTGTGTGTGTGTGTGTGTGTGTGTGTGTGTGTGTGTGTGTGTGTGTGTGTGTGTGTGTGTGTGTGTGTGTGTGTGTGTGTGTGTGTGTGTGTGTGTGTGTGTGTGTGTGTGTGTGTGTGTGTGCGCGTGTGCGCGTGTGCACGTTCGAGTCTCCACCTGGCACTGCCGCATGACACACTGTTCTGTTTACTTTGTGATGGCCGCATAACGTCGTCATCGCTAGACTCGCCGCGCTCCTGTCACCCTGAGCCAACGCCCAGGAAGGGCCATGATTGGCCGTGATTGATTTCTTTGTGGTCCGTTTGGCTCGAAATGCAAATGCTGATCGTGAATATTTTTGGTCAATCGCGTCGATGATCAACTTGGGTAAGAGCTGTCTGTTACAGTGGACTAAGTTTATGTTTTGCTGATGCGTGTGTTCACTTGTGGGATTTGTTTACACACACACACACCACACACACACACACACACACACACACACACACACACACACACACACACACACACACACACACACACACACACACACACAGACTAGACAAACCCACACATACTGTACATAGATCTCTGGACAAAGGATGCTCATGATAATCAGCGGCCGTAGTGAATTGTGGGTGACAGTATCCACGTGTCCATTCGATGTTGACTATGTTAACTTAAATCATGATATTAATCATCATATTAATACGCGTTTATTAATTTATTATTAGAGCGTTTTACATGACACTCAAAGACACTTTACAGTATTCCAAAAATGTGATGCATGAATACATTACAGAGACTGCTGGGGTTGATGAGCACCAATTGTGTGTTTGTACAGTCCTTTGTTTGCCCCTGAGTATTGTGGACAGATGTACTTGTGGCTCTCAGTAAAGTTGGCCACCATAGAGAGCTGTTGCCTCCTTTTGACATGTGGCCGATCTGCATGTCGGGCAAAGGGACAACCCAGGCCGTCCCTGTGCGCCTATGTGTCGCGAAGCCAACCCTAAAGCACATTGGCAGCCCTCGTCCTCGTCCCCCCGCCAGACACCAGGGTCAATGGAGAGACAACGCAAGACGATCCCTGTTAATGCCAAAGAAACAGTGCACCACCGCATCAACAAAAACAACAACAGCAAAATGGGTATAAACGCCTCCCACCAGCTCCATACTTGATTGATATGCATAAACGCCGGCTGCCAGATGCTGTTAAAATGGATTTTGAGGAGACGGGACAAAGCAGCTCTAATTAATGTGATTACTTCCCTTTCTTCGTCCCCCATACGTCTCCTCCAACTGTCCATCAGTACAGTCCTCCCCCCCCCCCCCCCCCCCCCCCCTCTCCACCAATACATCGTCTTCTTTGTCATCTTTTCCAAAAAATATCACCAAACTTGCATATCGTACAAAAGTGTATCCCCGCACTGCTCACACCAATTTGAGAAGTGAAGCCCTCTCGCATGTGTCGTGTTCAGCCCCTGCCCACGGAAGCGCTTCAGTGTCAGCGGTGGAAGAAAGTCAAGAATCAAAGGGGTGCACATCGCCCAGGTGCCAGGCGGATCACATGTGATCGGACCCTTCCAGTGGCCCACGGCCGCCTGCGTTCAGCCCACTCTGCTGGGGTGCTCTGTGATGGCTTAACCAGTGGACGATACCGGCCCCTTAATTTCTGAAAATGAACAAACACCCCCTTTGTGTAGCTATTCAATTTTAAGATTCTATTCGATCCAAGATGTTTTTATTTGCCATTTGCAACAAGAACAATGGAATGCTTACTCCCCATTCCCTGTCAAAGGCTGTGAGTTTGGAAAAACAAATCCATCCACCTTCCACATTGAAGTGGACACTAGCCGCGGTGGAGTATCATTGTTTTTTTTTAACACATGACAGGCCACCATTTCATTGAGCTTTTGTCGTCCAAACTTTTGTGATTGAATCTTTGCAGACTTTACGCCAGCTTGCAAGATTTCACCTGCACTGCCTCTTAAAACCACCTCTTCATCCTCTCTAAACCCCATGTAACTTGGACTGTTATTTTTACTTTTGCTTTGCCATTAAACACTATGCTGGAGATGACAAAATATCTGACTGCTTCTGACAAGAAGTCCTCATTAGTTGCTTTTCTTCTTCTTCTTGGATCTGTCAAAGCTCCCAGTAGGACATTGGTTCAATGATGGCGCCTTGAACTAACATTACCATACGTTCACCCTGGAGACCATGTTGTAATTAGCTTTTAATAAAAATCAGATTTTAAATATTCCCTTTCTGAGGATGAATTAACCATCGGTCCCCGAAGAAAGACGTTAGATGTTTCAAGCTGTAGACGACATGCGCTCGGAGGCATGGGGTCAAGAGCGTTGCGCGTCTTTGGAGTTCGCGTTTTTTTGTCTGATCTTGTTACTGTTGTCCCTGAGACGTGTCTCGGGTTCACTCGTTAATGGGTGAGTTGATTATTACTGCAGCCCTTAAATCATTGAGCGGGTTTTGGTTGGCTCCCTGGGCCCTCGAAGGACTCTTTTTAAGAAGTGAGCTATTTTTGGAACACACTGTCAACGCAACATGTATTCAGACTGAATAATTAATTAAAGCGAAGAAAAAAAAAAAAAGATTAAAGAGATGACTTCTATATTTCATCCATCACCTCTTTTCTGTGCTGGGCAGACTTTGTGATAAGTCATATGTCATGTCTTTCTAAACGACTATTGTTTGACTTCATGTCTTAATGTCTATATTGTTGCTTGTTTAAATGCTTTAAACTACTCCTTTCAACTTTATTATGGAGCCGTGTGTTTCATCAATCAGGGAATGGTTACCGGTTGGCTACCTGATTGGGTCGGCGTAATGCTGACTGAGTAATAATTATCCGAAACATGTCTGGGACTCAAAAATACGAGTTGGCCTCTGTTGGAGGCTTAAAAAACAGACGCAGTTGCATATGAACCTTATTCCAGGGGGGGGGGGGGGGGGTCAGTGTGTGTCAGTCTGTGGCAAAGTGAAATCCTGAAGTATGCCGGGGATGAAGATGATGTTTTGTCACCATGGATGTTCCCCTCCCCATCCTCATCAGTAGTCCGGTTTCCATCACCATATTTCAATTTGCATTTTGAAGTATCGCATTAGAAAATGTTGATGCTAACGGCCAAATTGGAATCAACTGCCTCTGATTCGCATAACGGTTGATGTGCTCGCTTAAGGTGGTTTTTGACTGATTCGATTTTAATCTATTCTGATGTAGCGAACTTTGAACTTGTGAACGTGACTTACGCTGTCGGCCATTTCTCAAGCGTTCCTATGACCCGAAAACATGGGTTATGTCACCGCCCGATATCCGTCATCGCTGACGTAGTTCACTCGCTCCAAGTAGTTGATGGAAACACAACTTATTTGCATTTCCTTTTTTTTTGTTTTGCGCAAACTTACAAAAGTCTGCTTAAAATTCGCTCCGACTGTTAAATGGGAACCCAGCTACCAAAGAGTGCCTTCCGTTTACCTAATTAATAACATGACACACAGGCAAGCCAAGCCCACGTAATGAGACACTGACTCGGGGCCCCGCAGGGCCTATTGTTCCTCTGTATTTATTACAGCTGTGATATGCACCCCCCCCTCCCCGAAAATAGGCTTCTAGCAAATCCATCCGCATATTAAGTTGCAAAGTTTTTGTTTTTAATATTTGTGTAGCTCTTCGAAGTTACGGCTGGCATTTCCCATTTACTTCATTAAAAAGCAAACGGCAATTATGGTCATATAAACCTTGTTTGATCGCAATTGTGTATTTGGTAATTATGGTGTCAGGTGTGACAGTGGTGAAGGGCCTCGGATTTTTTCGATATGTCCTTAACACCTTTATGTTGGTGATGTCTGGCTAGCACTCCCATTAATCCCCTTAATAGAAAGGGACACCGTCCAAATGGTTTGATCGTGTCATATCAGATGTGTCTATTCACCACTCAAGTCTATTTATTCACGGTCCGTCTGTCGGAGCGAGCCTTTTTCGAGGTCCTGACAGGTTTTATGCGAACATAACGAAGGACTTTTGGAGAAATAAAAAGGAACCGTCAATTTCAATTTGCACATTTATATATTGAGTTAAACCCTTTGTGTGTGTGTGACAAATGCGCTAACATGTCTACCTTGTTGACTCATTAGCTGTACATAGTTACACATATTAGTACACATAGTAGTACATAAAACAGGGTACTTAGCTTAGTCATCATTTTAACTTTAACATGTTTGTTGTGTAATACAGCAAAATAAAATGTTTTATGAAATGTCCTCATTGCTATCCGACAAACTGGTCAAATCAAAATGTAGATGTGTATTGACCTATTCTCCACAGCCATGGCTTGGCTCTTCCAATGTCCACTCATCTTTGACTGTTAAGTCTATTACAGTTAAGAGTAGTCTCTCTCTGGCACAATCAGCTCAGAACGGCTTAGGGTTAACCATACGGTTAACCCTTCAGATATTTACCACATGACTTGTCGTCTTGTCACTGCAGCGACGTTCCTAGAAATGTGCTGCAGATATCCTTTTTATATAACTTTTATTTCAACACCACTCCTCGCTCTAATGGGGTAGGTTGGAGCCAAAAGTCCGGGAGCTGTCTCATGTTGGCTGCCATGAGGATATGGTGGAAAGCTGAGGACTCACAGACTGCTATATATATATATATGTATATATATATATATATATATATATATATATATACGTACGTGTCTGTTAACCAGAAGCGCTCAGTGAGCTGTGGGGATGATTGGGTCTGGCAGTGTGGCTAAGTGAGAAACGGAGCAGACTGAGTTTTGTCACACGAACAGTGAAGGCTGCACGCCGAGGCTTTAGGAGGTTGACTGAGTGATCCAGAGAGTGAAGAGGAGGAGGAGGAGGAGAGGGTGGGGAGGAGGAGGAGGAGGAGGAGGAGGAGGAGGAGGAGGAGGAGGAGGAGGAGGAGGAGGAGAGGGTGGGGAGGTGAAAACGGATGGACAGAGGGGACCGGGTGCATTTGTGGCGTGATGGATGGCGACAGGAGGGGTTAGTCGCGTACCGCTCTTCTGCAGGGTTTCACATCCGTGGTCCCGGAGGCTGGCGTGGTCACTACGGTCACTGTCCCCTCTTTAACATCACACCAGCCAACTGGGGTTCCCCCATTGTTCTTTCCGTTAATCATACCGGAGGAACTCAAATCACCACGATCGATACGCCGTGCGCCGATAGGAGACCCGGTGTGCTGTGATAATAAAAACGCTGGTAACAATCCGAGCTGCAGTCACCACATTTTGCTGTTTGCCGACAATAGTCGATCGCAAGCTTGCACTGAGATCAACACAGAGCGACGTATATAGAGCAGTATATAGAGAGAATTACCCCCCCCCCCCCCCACACACACACACCGCGGTCTCAAGTCATGGTTGCTGCCCGTCACCGCTGTGCGTGCACTCTGCTTCCCTGCGGGCTCCCATCCGAGGTGGGACCCTCCTGATGTGGAAGCGAGCTGGCATCCTCATTGTGCAAGGCACAGGCGCGGCTCAACACACAAAGCCTGGACAATAGGTGTGCAGTGACCTGGTCACTCAACCCTCCTGCTGTTGAGGGACAGACGGTTTATTGTGAAGTAACCGTCGGTGGCCATGAAGGGAAAATCACGACGACAAATCGCAAATCACAACAACAAATCAAAATACACAACTGGATGTAGGAAAACCAAAAAACAGGGTCTCACCCCACGGTGAATTACGCAAAATTGCAAGTCATATTCCTGACATGAAAGTTCCCGGCTAGGGCTGAAGAGCACGGTTCCTAAAGCCTTCCTGGCAGAAAGCTTTCTGGCCAAAAAGCAAACTTCTCCCATGTGCAACGGATAGTGCCTTCAATGTTTGCGTTGCGTTTTCGGATATGCCCTTGTGTTTTCAGATTTGTCATTGTGTTTTCAGATTTGTCATTGTGTTTTCAGATTTGTCATTGTGTTTTCAGATTTGTCATTGTGTTTTCAGATTTGTCATTGTGTTTTCAGATTTGTCATTGTGTTTTCGGGTTTGTCATTGTGTTTTCGGGTTGTCATTGTGTTTTCGGGTTTGTCGTTGTGTTTTCGGGTTTGTCGTTGTGTTTTCGGGTTTGTCGTTGTGTTTTCGGGTTTGTCGTTGTGTTTTCGGGTTTGTCGTTGTGTTTTCTCTTTTGTTCATTTGATGACCTTTTTAGCCGTTGCGGTTTTTGTTTCATTGGGATTTGCACTTCAGGGCACCACTGTAGTAATATCAACCTGTGCTTTGCTATACTGCTCGGTGGCAGGTTGTTTGTATGTAACAGGATAATGTTATCATTATATGTTATCATAATGTTATCATTATGTACACACTGATCTATGCACCGCAATGAGCAGGATATGCCTTTAGAGCATGGTGCAAATATACCAATGCGATGGTTTTACCATTGCAAAGGTCTTTACATAATACCAACCGTTTCCTTGATGGGACTTGACAGAGGCCTCCATGCACACACCCATGCACAATGATAAATTACACCTACATTATGTTAGTTATTTGCCTTATCACATTCACTAATGTGCATGGACCTTTTGAATAAATTGGTGCCACGCACAATAGAAACCTTTCTGGTAGCGTAATGACCACTTTGTTTACAAAGTAATATGGAGGATCTCACCGGAGCACACTTGTTATGAGCTACTGGGCTCTGCAGAGAGCACGCTTTAATGAGAGTGCATGAGTTGCATTTAAGCCAAAGCCACTCAGCTCTGTGATACAGTCCTGTTAAGGTAACCCGAATAGCTTCACCTGATTGCCAATGACTAGACATTGATTGCTGGGGCCGTGGGGAAACTAATAACTTTGTGTGTAGATTGGCTGTCTATAGCCATTTGTTTCCAAAATCGACAGCTCATTGTCTTTGCCCGTCCAATCCACACTGAAGTCAATTTACCAGGAAATCCATGCATCTCACAAGCTACCGCTCTCGTTTCTTATTTTCACCTTTTTGCGTCCAACGTCATTCTCGTTTCCTCTGTAAGATCGTGAGGTGAGGTGACCTTCCGCACCTTCTGGAAGACGGAGATGATAGACGGGTGTTTTAAAACTAACGTTAATCCACCACACTCTGGTTTCCTCTGTGAGATCATCAGGTGAGGAGACACCAACACACCTTCGGGAAGATCCGTGTGGCGTCAATCCCTCAGAGTTAAACGTTCTATCTCTGGGGACACCTTGCCCACACATAGCCCACCTCTTGTCCCATTGTGCCCGCTGCTTATTTCCGTCCTGATCCAATGCTTTTCGGTCGGCGGTAAAAAAACAAAACGGGAGTCGTGACCATAGTGCTCGCTAAACGCTAAAAACGGAAGGCGTACGTGTGCCACCCTCTTTTCTCTCTCTCTCTCTCTCTCTCTCGCTCTCGCTCTCTCACGCGGGTGGCGGAGGAGATTGGCGGGCTCCGTTTGAGCCGCTCTGTTATTTGCATAGATTATCTTCTTCGCTGAAGGCCTACCAGCGGCCCCCGCTCCTCTGGCTCATGCCCGGGAAATCCTGGTGCGCTCCATCCTCCCACACCATGACAGGCACACGCGCAGCATAGGGAAGGGGGGTGGGGGACGACACAACAGCTGATGGGTGCATCCCATCCCCCCATAAAGGAGGACGCGCTAAGCACATTCTGAAGATGTTATGTAATGCTATGCAATACGTCATTTTGTTCCTACTTTGTGTGGGGGGAGTAGGAACTATGTGCTTGATCAGGGAGGGTCCAAAATGTACTTTTAGAATTCTACCTGCCAGAGTGAGAGGGAGAATCGTCTGGACAAGCCAAAGTTTTAATATGTAACTCAAACTTAATTTTGTTTTGTATTCATAAGTCTTATTATTAACGGTCAGGTCTATGTTGGCTAGTGTCGGGTGTTCATTTAGGGGCCTGTTATTGACACTCAAACGCCTACAATAAAAGTAGTTGTTAAATGTATAAGTTAGGATGTTTGGGGACGGCGACGGACGACACATTTTCTCTTTTGCAAGCTTTTGCAAATTTCCATGCTGTTGTCAATTCGTTACGTGTCCTTATGCTGTATTAAAACACCAGTATGTATTGCCATGCCCTTTGCACCATGAGCATCGGTGCTGAACTCCTAGTATACGAATTCCGTCGTTTATCCGCTGTGTTTCCCTGTTCACCGCATTAACATTCACCGCCTTGTAAACCAGTGGTATGGCTGCCTGTGTACCGGACCGCCTCGGACCTTCTGCATAGGATCCGTGTCGTCTGGGCGGTCTGCGACCCTCGACTTTAAACCGTGTGTTTTTTTCTGGTTGGATTTCACACATGCGTCCGCTTTGAAATGTATCCCCGGCCGGAAAACGGCACATCTTAATTTAGGCTGTTCTTATTGTGCGTTTTCCATTTGATTGTATCGTTAAGTGTGTTTATATCTCTGCTGTGTTTTTATGTTGCTATTTTGCCAAATACTGCACCCTACCTCATCTTGTTGAACATTGCACTTTATCTATAATACTACTCATCCCATCCCTTATTTTTATTTAGAAATTTCTCGCTCTCTCTCTCTCTCTCGCTCTCTCTCTCTCTCTCGCTCTCTCTCTCTCTCTCTCTCTCTCTCTCTCTCCTCTCTCTCTCTCTCTCTCTCTCTCTCTATGTAAAAAAAATATTGCACTATTGTATACTTTTGAACCTTATATTGTCTCCTATTTTGTATTGCGACTGTTGCACAACAATTTCCCTCGGGATAAATAAAGTTCGATCTATCTAGCTATCTAAAGAATGACAGGGTGGCATGGTGACGAAGGTGGTGATGGAGCCCCCACCTCACCACCTGGTCCAGCACCCAGCACCCAGCCTCAGTACCCATCCCCAATCCTTCCCCTGTTGTTGTGGATGTTTGATTATCCTCAATTTGGATGTACGCAAAACAACTCAATCAGCCAAGTTACAATGTGTCCCTTCACCTACATTTTGCACAAAGATGTGATCCGGCACAGAAATACAGAAATGCTTGATTTCTCTTTTCTTTGTTTCCCCGAGGTAAATATGTTGAATTTGTATAATTAGGGTTGGGTTGTAACCAGGGAAACAGAAGGGAAGGTAAGTGGGGGTAATGGGTTCTCTGGTGCAGCCCATCATGTCATGTGAAAGCAACTAGTCATGTGGTACACCACCTCTCGCTCTCTCTCTCTCTCTCTCTCTCTCTCTCTCTCTCTCTCTCTCTCTCTCTCTCTCTCTCTCTCTCTCTCTCTCTCTCTCTCTCTCTCTCTCTCTCCCTCCCCCCCCCCCCCCCCCCCCCGTGTTTTGTTGTAGGTGTAGGAAACACTAAACGGGTCTTTTTAAGAGATGTCAACTGATCTACAGCTGTTGCTTTTGATAGAAGACAATGATGAGACACAATTTCTTTATTTTCGAAATGAGATGTATGCATGAAGCTTCATGAATTCTTAGTTATCTGGTTCTAACATTATGGTCATATTGGGAAAATGCAAACTAACGTTAGGCTAATACTACAGTGACTACAGTAAGCCTGGTCAATATTATGTCAACTGTACCATTTGGTCTTCCTCTATGTGTAATGAGTAATCATTGCCCTGCCGCCACACCCGCCCATAATCCATCTGTCAGTAGGAGGAAAAATTGGGAGTTTGAATCTGATCTTTAAAGTTCAAAGTATCTTTATCGAACACACAAATCACCAAAACGCATTGGTGGACTCCCAACAAGTCAACAGCACCTAGTGACCAATGAGCGCTTCAAAGGGGTTTGTTCAGAGGCAAGGTCAGGTCAGGTACGGGAGTCGGGGCACACACGGTCAGTGCAAAAATAAACAATCGCAGGACAGTAAAACAGTGAAATACCATCCATCTTTAGAAGAGCTGTCCTCCTCAAACCAGCCTCCTCCTCTCCTCCTCCTCCTTCTCCTGGCTCTGCTCCGGGGCTGCACCGAAGCAACCGGGGGCCTTTGGTTTAGTTTTTGTTCATTATTTTGAGATGGAGAGCGAGAGAGAGAGCGAGAGAGAGAGAGAGAGCGCAAGGTGGAGGCTTTACAGTGCAACGCTGGTCCACACGCTCAATCAAGGCAACACACACACACACACACACACACACACACACACACACACACACACACACACACCGTCTGGCTTGGTCAAATATTTGCCAGGCGATAAAGGCTTTTTGTGTTCCATCGAAACCGTCCTGGTGCGACCGAGATAGTGCAGTCTCTTCTTCACACGTGGGTCGCACTTTGCTTTCATTGTTTTTACTCCTCATTGTTTGGCTTTTGGCTTTTTTTTCCTTTTCTTTCTACCGCAGTGTACAGCTATTGGGCTCGGCACACGGATGCCCCCGGCCGCTAATAGCTGGGAGTTTCTTCGCTCTGTTTCCGTTTCCCTCGAACAATTGTTCTCCATCCGTCTCTTTCGACAACAAACACCCACCACCACCCCACCCACCACCACCAGCTCCGCTTTTATTGTTCTTATAACGTCAAAGGAATCCATATTTCACGTTGTGCCTCCAGAGACCCCAATAATGTATCTTAAGTGAATGCAGACAAGTTGTGTTACATGGTCTTGGTCACACTGAAATATTTAGCTAATTTAAAGAGCTTTGGTGCATCTGGGCGCATGTCTTCGACTCTGTTCTTACAAGAGTATCCAATTAATTATAATGATATATTCCTTTGCCTTTTAAGCTTCAAACTGAGAGAGCGAGAGAGAGAGAGAGAGAGAGAGAGAGAGAGAGAGAGAGAGAGAAAAGCCTACCATGAGTTGTGTGGTGACTACCACCATGTACCCATGAGACTAGATGAAGGGGTACATGAAGGCGTCTGTGTGTTTTCAAGAGGACAGAGGACAGAGTTCTGTGAGTGTGATACATGTGTTTAACCCCAGCCTTAAGCAGTCCCTAAAATCTATATTTCATGCAGGTTGAAATATAGATGTATACGTATAATTCACTATAAAGCAAATTTTAATTATTTAATTCAACATTAAATCTAAATCGTTTTTTCGGGGATATGGGTTGCTCTTAATGTTATTATTTTAAGTGTAATACCAAACATAACTGTTTTAAAAAAACAAAATACACTTCAAATGTTTATCCGTTTCCCTTTTGTATTGCTATGTATTGCTTGTTGCCTTAGAGAGTCACGGCGGAGCGTTAGTTAGCATCTCCGCCACACACCCTTCTCTTCCCACGATGATGAATCATTAATTAGACGTCTATTTCAAACCCATCATGTCTGGCAAACATGAGCTGCCTTCACACACAGCCATGTCAGACAGGCAACAGAGGCATATTTTGGAACGTGATGTGCCTATGAATTGACACTTAGCAGAAATGGCACTCACTGCCGTGTGTGTGTGTGTGTGTGTGTGTGTGTGTGTGTGTGTGTGTGTGTGTGTGTGTGTGTGTGTGTGTGTGTGTGTGTGTGTGTGTGTGTGTGTGTGTGTGTGTGTGTGTGTGTGTGTGTGTGTGTGTGTGTGTGTGTGTGTGTGTGTGTGTGTGTGTGTGTGTGTGTGTGTGTGTGTGTGTGTGTGTGTGTGTGTGTGTGTGTGGACGCTGGGTTCACCCGAATGCCTTTGGATGGTTAAGGTAGAAATCGGCGCACATCCTTTCCAAATGTAACGACACATAAACAAACCATGGAGCCAGCCAGGCACATTGATATGCAGTTGAAATGTAAGAAAAAATATATATATTTCTTGAAAGCACAGTGTGTCACAAGGCCACCGCTGTCACGACTTTATGACCGGAGCGTCGCGGTGACTTCTCCTCCACTTCCTGTTCAGAAATCCTCTTCCTCAAAGGCCCTCCTCCTCCTCCTCCTCCTCCTCCTCCTCCTCCTCCTAGATCAAAAGGTGACGTAGAGATACCTCGAGTCATGCTCACCGTTCTCAAGAGATGGATTTAGATTTGGCTTCATCGATTTTACTTCACCTCAGCCCCAAGCAGAGAAGAAAAAAAACCCCAGTCATCGGCGTTCTCGCCGGGCCATCGAATCTAATTAAAATCATGAGCCGTGTGCCGATGATGATGATGACGATGATGACTCATCGAATATGTTTTTTGTTTTTTTTAAGGCCACACCATGGGCCCAAGTCTCTCTCTCTCTCACACACACACACACGCACACGCACACGCACACACACGCACGCCGCATCCCAGCTTGCATTACTCAAAGTCACTTGGTCGGAAACCAACCGCGGGTCATGTAATGAGATTTTGCCCCCACTTTAGACACTGTAACATCTGACCCTGAAATAAATTGAGTTCTTACTCGTCGTCAAGGGCCGTGCACACACACACACACACGCACACCACACACACACACACACACACACGCGTGTGTGTGCATAGATGCGTGCGTTATTCCTACAAGAGTTGCGGGGGGGGGGCCAACGGTTAGTTCACATCTCAGTTTTTAATACAGAACAACACTCATACAACACATGGCATGAGGACATGGAGTTGTAGGCTTGTTTGGCATCTAAATTTAGACCAAGCAAACCAAAATTGCCACGGCAGTTCAGGTGGTCAACAACACGCACTGTGTCGGGCGTGCAGAAGTATTTCTTCATCTTCTTCATTTGTAATGGAGACAGCCGCTGACGCTTTGTCCGTCCATTCCATCGGTTGTAGAACGGCGGAACCAAAGCACTCATCCCATTGGAAAGCATTTTGAGCGGCCAGCGTCCAAACCCGGGTCAAAGTTGACGTTCTTCGAAACATCGCTGTCGCCGGCCGCTTTGGATTCCCCCGGCGATGTGATCTAACCCTCTCTCCCGAAACCTACTTTTACATATTTAATCAGTCACCACCGTGAGCAGTTAAGGGGCAGAAACAGCCCATACCATTTTGTTGTGTGTGATTTGTTTTGTACACAGCCAGAGCCTGTAGCTATTTCTTGGTTCCCCGGCAAAGCATGTATTAATATTAATGTGTTCATTATTCTCACCTAAATGCATCATCAATTATTGCCGTGCTCTCCCTGTTCACCTGCCTGTTCACCCTTTAGCACCAGAGAGAGTGACCTCATTCCCAGCTGTTGCAACACAGGGGTGTGTGTGTGTGTGTGTGTGTGTGTGTGTGTGTGTGTGTGTGTGTGTGTGTGTGTGTGTGGTGTGTGTGGTGTGTGTGGTGTGTGGTGTGTGTGTGTGTGGTGTGTGTGTGTGTGAGAGAAGACATCAGAGCACACATACTGAAGTGGGTGAAAAAAAGAAAAGGAAAAAGAGAGGTAGATTAAAGTAAATAGAACAGGTGTGTGCTAAATCACCAGCATTTAGTATTCAACAGCAAACTGTGAGTGATTTTCCCCAGCATGGCCCATTAAGAGTAACCAAGCTGTGGAATCACATCTCCGCGCGAGCGGGCACACACACACACACACACACACACACACACACACACACACACACACACACACACACACACACACACACACACACACACACTGTGCCCTTTCAAATGAGCGATCCGATGTATGTTTTTGTCATTTTAATGAACAACGTAAATCGCTCGGACTCGAGCCATAGCTGTAGCCCGTAAAGCTTGGTGCTTTCCGAGCTCTTGGATTGCTTTCTACAGAGGAACCCGGGGGGGGGGGGGAATAATATTAAATGGAGTTTGCCGGGGGACATTCGTAGCTCTCAGAAGGTGAGAGAGAGATGCTAACAAAGGTCTGGACTACACACACACACAGACAGACAGACGGACGCACGGACAGCGTGTTGTCACAACAGCGGAGCAGGGGCCATTCCGTTGGTGGTGTTGGGGGAGGGGGGGTGACGTGAACAGCTGGTGTGGCGTGACAGAAGAAGCCTCCTTCAGACGGACCCGCAGTGACGCGGGGCCGTTCATAAACCATGCCGGAGATCTGCCCGTTAAGAGTCATTTTAGTTTAGTTAAGTCATTTTAGTTGTTTGTTTTTTTACCGTGGGTGGGGGTGATGTACGGTACTGTCACATACACTATAAACGCTATAAACTTCACAACCCTTCTTCACAAGGGAGGAAGTGGATCGATCGCCTGCCGTAAAGCGACACGACGACGACGGCGACAACGAAGACGTCATAAAACCAAGCGCTACCGTGCGTCGGCATCACCGAATCAATTCCATGTGTTCCAATGATCACCTCACGGGGGGACGGAGGAGGAGGAGTGAGATGCAACTAGGGGGGGGAAAAGGCCACGGCACAACTCTTCTCCCGTGTTGTCTGTGTTGCGTTAATCCAGACGGAACATCTAAAAGCAATCGTTCACAGAGGAGACCAGGCAGCAGGAACAGAGAGAGTGGTTGTTATGGGGATAATTATACAGGGTTGGAGGAGGAGGGAGGGGGGAGTCTTAGGGGTGGGTGGAGGGATGGAGGGAAGAGGGGGGGGGCGGCGGGTGTGTATCGGAGACTGCCGGGTTATTTTTAGAATCACAGCAGCACACCGTGCTAACCTTTTTATATATTTTTTAAAGCACTCATCGTTGTCCTCCAGCTTGTCTATTGAAGCGTTCAGCCGTTGCGTTCCCTAGCCTCTGCCCCCCCTCCTCTCTCTCTGTCTGTCTGTCTGTCTGTCTCTCTCTCACCAGGCCGCTGTTAATTCGTTCCCCTCTTTCTCCCCCCCCACTTTTCCCCTCCATGTTTTGAAGTCGTGAATCACTGTGTCATCGCGAATGCCCCTATATTGCAATACTTGCGGTAACAAAAAGTGCATAAATCATTCCCTTCCACACTTAAGATTAACAGTAAATAAAATCTCTCTCTCTCTCTCTCTCTCTCTCTCTCTCTCTCTCTCTCTCTCTCTCTCTCTCTCTCTCTCTCTCTCTCTCTCTCTCTCTCTCTCTCTCTCTCTCTCTCTCTCTCTCTCTCTCTCTCTCTCTCGAGTCATCAGCGCTTCACTGTTCAGTTGACCGAGGCGACAGTAATACCATGCAGACCTGGAGGGACAGATATTAAACTTTAGGTACCGGTATTGCCGAAACTATGGTGTTCCTGTCTAGAGCAGTGGTCTTCAACCAGAGGTCCGCGACCCACAGGAGGTCCACGACCCACAGTGGGTCAGCGACCCGCAGGGGGTCCGCTACCCCCGCAGTGGGGGGTCCGCGGGGGGTCCGCTACCCGCAGGGGTTCCGCGACCCACGGGGGTCGGACCCAGGGGGTCCGGACACGGGGGTCCACGACTCGCAGGGGGGTCCGCAGACACGGTGGGGGCTGAGAGAGAGAGAGAGAGAGAGAGAGAGAGAGAGAGAGAGAGAGAGAGAGAGAGAGAGAGAGAGAGAGCGAGAGAGAGAGAGAGAGAGAGAGAGAGAGAGAGAGAGAGAGAGAGCGAGAGAGAGAGAGAGAGAGAGAGAGAGAGAGAGAGCGAGAGCGCGCAAGCAAGCAATTATATTGACAAAGGAACTGGTGCTTGTACTGCTGGGGCTGCGCAAACATGATTAATGCAGAAACCAATTATTGCCGCCGCCACCTTACCACCACGTTTCACCCAAATTCCACCTTTTAAGTCAGTGTTTGCTCCACAAAGAGCGTCCTTGTCATCAACATCGATGGACTTGGGACTCGGGAATCATTTGAATCAGCACACATGTACAATGGAATAGTTTGAGCCTGATGCATTGATTATGAAAATAGGTTTGACCTGGCTTATAACTAAGGATCAAAGCTGGATATATATTAAGAAGTGAACAGGGCATTGTGAATATACTATTCGGCATATAGGCCTTGGGATGAAATGCAACAGCATTCTTTCGGAAAATGTAGAAAGGGGGTCCCAGCGCTGTTTCTCAATCCACCAAAAAAGGTTAAAGGTTGTTTCTGTAGCCTACCCCCTTTCCCCAACTAAAAAAGAAAATGTTTTGAAAATAAATAGCTTAATTTAGCAAAAATTGTTGTTCATATTCTCTTATTCTTGCTCTCTCTCTCAAATCCCTCCATTGATCGCTGATGAATATCAATACATACGGAATTCGGATAATAAAGACTTTTGCATGAGAGGCTATGATCAATCGAAGGTCAGTGGTGAAACAACTACAGCCAAACTCGTGTTCTACACTTGCCAGGGTAGCTTTAACAGAAAGGCTAGTCGTGTATGAAGATGAAGGACACACATCCTGCACTCCTTTACCAACGCTCGCCGTCTGCCTTGCTCTTTCTTTTACCGTAAACCGTCAATGATTGCAAATTAATTCTTGCTCCGGTTAATTTCCTTAATTGTCTGAATCGAAATGGTCTAAAGTTCAGATGCCAACACACAACACAGTTGATTTAGCCTTACTTTGAGAATGACAACATGGATAGATCATTTTGCAAAGTAGGCGATCACTTTTGTTTAAATCAATACAGCGAAACAACTTCACCATCAGATTGAAACTCGAGTATGCAGAACAGACTAGTAGGTAGTAGTGCTTATATATATACATATATATATATATATGTATATATGTATATATATGTATATATATGTATATATGTATATATATATATATATATATGTATATATATGTATATATATATATATATATATGTATATATATGTATATATGTATATATATATGTATATATGTATATATATATGTATGTATGTATATATATATGTATATATATATGTATATATATATATGTATATATATATATGTATATGTATATATATATGTATATATATATGTATATATATATATATATATATGTTCACTAGATGCTTTAAATAGACCGACGGAAGAAGAAAAACGTCTAGATTTTGACCCCTGCCCTTCTGAAATGATGTGCTGGGGCCACAGCACACACTGTGGCCCCTTACACACCGTGGCCCCTTACACACCGTGACCAACCACTAAATACACACGATGCCCAGGTCCACAAAGTTAGCCCTCTGCTTCTTATTCATTTTTAACTTCTAACGTGGGTGGGGGGGCTGGATTTGGGGCTGGATTTGGTTGGTTGGTTATTAGCCCACAAGCAGCCGCCTGCGTGCTGCCGGTGATGCGTTGGGGGAATCAGTTGGGCCCGAGCATCAGCAGGACTTTTTGCTTTGCGGACCTGGGGAATGGCAGGTGTTAGCGCTGCAGAGAACGCCTGGCGGTGTCACTTGAGATAACGAGATTTAATTAAGATACGTCTGTTTTCGCCGTCGCTCCTCGGTCTGATACAACACGGCTATTAAAAGTGGTCCGGCCCGTGAATAATGCGATTGTTCCGGGACTCTTGACTGGTCAACTGTGGTGTGTGTGTGTGTGTGTGTGTGTGTGTGTGTGTGTGTGTGTGTGTGTGTGTGTGTGTGTGTGTGTGTGTGTGTGTGTGTGTGTGTGTGTGTGTGTGTGTGTGTGTGTGTGTGTGTGTGTGTGTGTGTGTGTGTGTGTGTGTGTGTGTGTGTGTGTGTGTGTGTGTGTGTGTGTGTGTGTGTGTGGCAGGCTGCCTCTGGTGCTGTGATTCCCTGGAGTGAAACCAATTTTTTTTTTGGCGGAAAAAATAGAGACATTTTGGGCCGAGCGGTTAATCGAGGATCATGGTTGAAGAAAGCCGATGCTTTTCAAAGAAGCAAGTTCACAAAGTGTGTTGATTTTTCTCTCTCTCACCAAAAGCTGGTTTGAAACCAGCCGTTAATGAGGTTACAAACAGCACCTAATGTGACAAAGCCCATCGTGCCTGCCGTACAGACACAGTGAGTCAGACAGACAGAGAGTGTCAGCCCCACTCACACTTTAATCTCTGGCTTTCATGCTGACACGGGATGGAGGTGTGTCGACCGGTTAGTCTCTCTTTCTTTCTCTCTCTCTCTCTCTCTCCCCCGGTTGCCTGTTAGGAGCCGGGGCCAAAGCCCGGTTGCCGTGGCGACGCATGCCGCAGTGCCTTGCCTCCGCAGAGCGCGGCTGGTCTGGCAGCTGCTCTGCTGTGTGCGAACATTAAAGCCAGCCTGCTCTCAAGACCCACAGCCGGCCCAGCTAAATGTGTTACACAACACACACACACACACACCACACACACACACACACACACACACACATTACACGTCACGTTAGCTCCCCAAATGAATCCAATCTACCTTATCTGCACCGGTCACAAAAGGCTGCAGAAAACGTTACTGCTTCCTATCAAGGCAGTACCAGACAACACACACACACACACACACACACACACACACATCTGGACCTCCCCCCAACCTACCAGTCTGCTGCCATTTACCTATCTCAGAGCTTTGCTGTCTGCTGTTATAAGCAGCTCTCAAACCCCTGTGTGTGTGTGTGTGTGTGTGTGTGTGTGTGTGTGTGTGTGTGTGTGTGTGTGTGTGTGTGTGTGTGTGTGTGTGTGTGTGTGTGTGTGTGTGTGTGTGTGTGTGTGTGTGTGTGTGTGTGTGTGTGTGTGTGTGTGTGTGTGTGTGTGAGAGAGAGTGTCTGAGGGAAGATCATTGAGTTTAAATCTGTGCGCCAATCTGCCCTCTTCTAATCGCGCTCTCTCTCCTCGCTGAATGGCCCTCGGGGCCCATGGAAACCATGGGCCCTCCGAATAATGTTTGGAGGGCCAACACTTTCTTCACCACACTCTCCACACTGGGCCGATACTTAACAGGAATCAAAAGCTAAAACATAACCTTTAGAGAGAGAGAGAGAGAGAGAGAGAGAGAGAGAGAGAGAGAGAGAGAGAGAGAGAGAGAGAGAGAGAGAGAGAGAGAGAGAGAGAGAGAGAGAGAGAGAGAGAGAGAGAGAGAGAGAGAGAGAGAGAGAGAGAGAGAGAGAGAGAGAGAGAGAGAGAGAGAGAGAGAGAGAGAGGAAAAAGCGACTATATTGACAAAGGATGATAAAGGTCTAGTCTGTAGCCCTCTGTGTTGTCGCTCTTTCGCCGGAGACGCAGTGTGACACAAGTGTGCAAAAAGCCATTCCCCCCCGCTCAGCGTATTGACCAAAACAAAAAAAAACTCTCATAACATTATGGGTCGTTGGTTTCCCCCCCCACCCCCACCCCCACCCGAGCCACGATCCCTTGCAGTGACTAATGGGTTGTATTTACTGCACACGTCGGTCTGCATATTGGCGGCGTGTGCGTGGAAATGAACACTATTGCCTTTCACATTGCTGCAGGTGGCTCGTCAAACCCAGGTGTGTACATGGGGTAATGGGGTGGAGCCATGCCGTATTGACACAGAGCCATTTCAGTGTGTGTGTGTGTGTGTGTGCCTGTGTGTGTGTGCGCCTGTGTCTGAGGATGATTATTTTAATCATCAGCATACATATTTATCTTTTCCCCTTTCACACACCCCATGTAGATCAGCTATAATTCACACATCTCCTAGCAACAAGACTTTGAAGAACCTAAATATAACTACCTGGGAAGTGTCGCGTTTCGACACGGGGAGCCCGGCTGACTATGACATCACACCGTGTGTGTGTGTGTGTGTGTGTGTGTGTGTGTGTGTGTGTGTGTGTGTGTGTGTGTGTGTGTGTGTGTGTGTGTGTGTGTGTGTGTGTGTGTGTGTGTGTGTGTGTGTGTGTGTGTGTGTGTGTGTGTGTGTGTGTGTGTTCGTGGGCCTTCTTGCGAACAGCGCAGCTCTGATTAGCCGCGTTACGTGGATTAGATTCAGGTGTGTGTGTGTGTCCTGTTTCCCGCTACTTCAGTCACAAGTTCTTCTTCTCACAGACTCGTTTTGAAAACGTTTATTATCATCATCGTCTCAAGATATGGACATACAAGACGCAAGGGTATCATTCCTTGTCATCATTGTGAAGCACAGTTCACCCAGTGTTGGCTTGTTCACCCACTGATAGGGAAGTGTGAGCTGGGTTTAGACTGAGTAGTGAGACAGGTTAGTTGTGCCCTACTGATGAAGTGTTTGATGTTTGAATGTACAACCGGAAGAGTAGAATACACACCACAAAGTGTATATATATCTATATTAATCTATTTATCTATCTATCTATTTAAATACATATATATAGATAGATAGAGACAGACAGACAGATACATATCTATTTATATATAGATAGATACTTATCTATTTATATATATATATCTAGATATATATATCTAGATATATATCTAGATATATATCTAGATATATATGTAGATATATATAGATATAGATATCTATATCTAGATATAGATACATCGAAACCGACAGACGCAAGCTAACCCAAGGAGGTTAGGAGGTGGGCTGTCTTAACGAGCGGAGAAGGGAACGAACAAATGATGGATGACATCATCGATGAGGACATTAACCTTGGTACCGCGAGGAGAACCTCCCCCTGTCTTCATCAGCAGCTCCTCCTCCTCCTCCTCCTCTTGCTCCGGTCGGTCGTGGAGTTTGTTGTCCTTCCCAGCACTTGATGGGCAACCGAACCGTACATGTGTGTGTTATTGGTGTGTGTGTGTGCAGTATGTACACTGGCTATTTTTGGTATTCCAGCACAGCAGAAGTGACCAAGCTCCGCTCTTTTGGCTTCACGAAAAAGAGTTGTCTGGTGATTGTGAGAACAAGTGACACTTTCTCTCTGTATTCATTAGAAACCTGTGTTGGCCATTCTGTTGTTGCTGTTATTGTTATCGTATCCTTTACCGCGGCCGCTGTTAGCGCGTTCGCTAACACGTAGTCTGCCTCGCGCGGACACAGTCTCACTCTCGCTGGTTATTCTGGGATGCCGTTTACTGTATTTGAGAGTCTGGAGTTTCACCCCAAGCGCCGACCAGAGTAGCTTGCTGGTGCTGAATGTCACCCTCCTGTTGTGCCAGGCTCCCCAGGGGCCCCTCGCTCTCCTGCTGTGACAGCAGTCACCGTGCTCGCACACCCACCCCGGGTCTCTCTCTCTCTCTCTCTCTCTCTCTCTCTCTCTCTCTCTCTCTCTCTCTCTCTCTCTCTCTCTCTCTCTCTCTCTCTCTCTCTCTCTCTCTCTCTCTCTCTCTCTCTCTCTCTCTCTCATTCTCAATCTCTTCTGCCCCCCCCCCCCACACACACACACACACACACACGAGGGTGCTGTCATTGGCAGATTCGATCTAAAATAATCAAAAAGTAATAAAACTACATGAATGAATCACTGAAACTCATGTCGGGCGGAATGAAGACATAGAATACATGAATGGAGAAGAGTGGATATAGCGTGTGGCGACACGTTAGCCCGCTAATGAATCTGGCTGGCAAGGGGGGTGTGTGTGTGTGTGTGTGTGTGCGTGCGTGAGAGAGAGAGTGTGCATGAGAGAGAGAGCTGGGTAGAGAGAGATAGAGATGGGTAGAGAGAGAGAGAGAGAGAGAGTGCGTGAGAGAGAGTGCGAGAGAGAGAGTGCGAGAGAGAGAGTGCGAGAGAGAGGAGTGCGAGGAGAGAGTGCGAGAGAGAGAGTGGAGAGAGTGGAGAGAGTGCGAGAGAGAGAGAGAGAGAGAGAGAGAGAGAGAGAGAGAGAGAGAGAGAGAGAGAGAGAGAGGAGAGAGAGAGAGAGAGAGAGAGAGAGAGAGAGAGAGAGATGAGAGAGAGAGGAGAGAGAGAGAGAGAGAGAGAGAGAGAGAGAGAGAGATGAGAGAGAGAGAGAGAGAGAGAGAGAGAGAGGAGAGAGAGAGAGAGCGCAGTGCGTGTGCGTGCATGCTCGGACAGCAAGACTAGGACGGGGTGTGGGTGGGTGGGTGGGGTCGGGGTGGTGCAGGGTGTCTGGAGATACAAATGAGTAGCGTAGCGTGTGTGATCGACCTGTGTGTGTGTCTTTCCTCATGGTATCCACTTGGGCGGCCGGCGGCTCTGCTGACTCAATTACGGCCTTCGAGATGAGCCGACCGAGTCGATCGGTCCCCTGGAGAGGAGCCGGCGCTATGCCCGGCCCTTCCTTACTATTATTATTATTATTAGTATGCAAACAGTGGTCACGCATGTCGTTAACACAAACCAAAAGAAAACTGTGTTGTTGTTGTTGTTGTTTTTTGCAAAGACATGGTTTTAAAGACATTTTGGTTTGGTCAAATCCCCCTATTTGCATGTTCAGCCAAACTAATCTCCCTATTGTTAGACACGCTCGTCCAACCCCACCTCTCTCCCTCTCTTTCTCGGTCCTTCTCTCTCTTTTCCTCTTTTCTTCTGCCTCCTGTGCACTGATCCTCTCTCTCTCTCTCTCTCTCTCTCTCTCTCTCTCTCTCTCGCTCTCGCTCTCGCTTTCGCTCTCGCTCTCGCTCTCCTCTCTACTCTCTCTCTCTCTCTCACTCACTCTCTCTCTCACTCACTCATCCTGCACTCGACTCACTCACTCACTCACTCACTCACTCATCATTTCCATTTTAACGTGCCTCGGCGGTGAAGCACATTGTTGCTTTACTCTCTCTATCATTCTCTCTTATTCCTTTTGAGACGTAATGCGTCTCCATGTCATGCATACATATGTGTCTTCTCTGTAAAGGAGTTAATGTCCGATAAGGAGTTTTAAAAAAATCCACAATCTCTCTCTCTCTCCCTTCTCCCTCTCCCGCCCCCCCCTCCTCCCACCCATCAGACGTGGCGGTGAGCGGCAAGCCGTGCGACTGTGACGTGGTGGCCCAGTGCCGGGTGGGCGAGGCGGTGGAGCTGGAGGTGCGGCTGACCAACCGCAGCCAGGGCACGGTGGGGCCCTTCGCTCTCACCGCCG
This sequence comes from Muraenolepis orangiensis, assembly GCA_027704905.1. Taxonomy (NCBI): domain Eukaryota; kingdom Metazoa; phylum Chordata; class Actinopteri; order Gadiformes; family Muraenolepididae; genus Muraenolepis; species Muraenolepis orangiensis. Next base: position 19,930,952 of record CM051007.1, read on the forward strand.
TGCCCTGTCAGGACTACCAGAACGGCGTGCTCAACCACGACCTGCAGGACGCCGTCACCTTCATCGGCTCCAACACCTTCCACATCGACGCTGTGAGTTCAAAAGGGCCCCAACTTTTATGTGATTGTGGCGGCAGTATAGCTCAGGAGGTAGAGCGGTCGCCTCACAACCGAAAGGTCGCTGGTTCGATCCCCCGGCTCCTCCTAGCAAAAACTGTCGAGGTGTCCTTGAGCAAGACACCCTAACTGCTCCTGACGTGCTGGCTGAGTCCTTGCATGGCTGACTCCACCGTTGGTGGTGTATTAATGGGTGAATGTGAGGATGTGAAGCAAGACATATAAGGCTTTTATATAGCGCTTTGGATAAAAGCGCTATATAAAAGCCGGCATTATTATTATTATTTACTTTCATAACTGGTTTTACGCTGTGATGGTATTTCTTATTTAATTAATTACAGGTAAAATATATACTTTACACAAAAAAAAAACGCTTCTCCCTCAAATCTTAACTCAATTGAAGTTCCGTCTCGTTTGTTTTGGTAGCACTCGCTACTGTGCATAGAACTTCTAATCTGATTTTTAGTAATCGCTAAATAGCTATTTTTCATCAAAAGAATGCATTTCTTCCCCTTCAGATCACAAGCAATTTCAATTCAGTTTGGTCTGCTGCAATTACCCACTAACACACTGTCAAAATTGATAGTTCTCTTGAACATGTAAGAAAAACTGCTTTCACAGCACAAATTGCCAACTATATCTCAAAAAGACACCTTAGAATTCAAGGAAGCTTTAATCAGTGCTACCTCCAAGAGAAAATAAAAAATGTATTAAAAATTAAATGTTTAAAAAAATTAAACAAGACCTTATCTTTGTCTAGCCCAGCTGAGCTCAATTTAAGATCAGTATGAGATTTTGACCATTTTCTTGAATTCATTCATCATTCTTGTCTCATTCCAATTCAAGATCAATGATTTCTGTCTGGCTCTTGAGATAGCAGTAAGATCTAAAAATCAAACCTGATTGGCTGATACATTTCTCAAACTGTTCTTAGATGTATCTATTCTTTTTGCCCCTTACTTCTCCTAAGGTTTAGGATACCAGGTCGGACTTCAGTAATCTCTAAATAAGAGCTGATTTATTTCTGATAAGACAAAGAACAGACGGTTGTAAGCTTGCCCGCATATATACCACCAGCCGCCACTGATATATATATATATATATGTGTGTGTATATATATATATATATATATTTATGTATAGGATTTTTTCTTGCCGGTCAAGTGTCCGGACAGATTTTATTTTACCGGACAAATTCGAAACTTACCGGTCATGTTTCAAAAACAGTCTATATTACAAACGCAACTATAATGTACACCTAGATTGACGAAAGAATGACAAAGACCTCAAATAAATTTGACTATTTAATGAACAACAAAACGAACAACAACGATTGAGCAAAACCTCGTTAGCCGCAGAAATTCATTACGGCAAAGTCCTCTGCTGCCGAGCTGAAATCAAAGGTGTCTAATGTGTCTTTGCAGCTTGCAATCCACATAAGATCATCACTCTCTCCTCCTCCAGACGACTCCGCAGTGATGTTTTCAAATCATTCTGAGGGAGAAGCCCCTCTCTGCTGGTCGCTTGACACGGGCACAACACAGGCCCTTTGAGCCCGTGTGGCCCAGTCGGGGTACACCTCGCTGAACTCAGACATGAGAACATGAGCAAGCTGTCGCAAACATTAAAGCCCCATAGCCGTGGAGCGCTAACATTAAAGCCCCATAGCCGTGGAGCGGCCATCACTGCACCTGCATCTCGTCGGGCGCGCTTGACGGCACTGATTGGTCACTTCATTCGGTCACCCTTCCGGGGGGGAGGGGCAGTAATAAAGCTGATCTAAGTTTAGTATGAGCATTATTACCGGACATTTTGACCGGCAGGTTTTTAAAGTTTTTTTTATAATTTTTACCCGCTAAAAACCGGTAAATACCTGCTAACGGAAACCCTGATATGTGTATGTGTGTGTATATATATATATATATATATATATATATGTGTATATATATGTAGTGTTGTATAGTGTAAGTGTAGTACATTGTATGGTATATAGCGTCAAATTGTAGGAAACGTATACTGCGGGAGGGAATGGGGAGAAAGCATTCCATTGTATTGACTCTATAATCTAAGTCCAATACCTAGACCCCACCATACCTACAGTATGTCCTACCAAAGCCTAACCGTTTGGCACTTCATATATGTTCATTTAGTGATCCCTAGCCCGTCGCTTGCCAATCTTCGCCCAGTGTTCACCCAGTGTTCACTGTTACCGTCAGACAGGCGATACCGCAGTATCAAGTGCCGCACAAATAGACTTAGAGATAGATTCCACAGTCAGGCCATCAAGCTGCTGAACAAGGGCGTATAGCATATAACAATGTATATTTTATTACATTGATTTATATATATATATATATATATATATTGCAGTGGCGAAGCGTGTCTATCACAACTGGACCTTCTGTAGACCAGGGGTTCCCCAACTGTTCAGCCCGCGACCCCCAACATAACAGGAGGGGGCGGGGTAATCGCGACCGCGAACTATCGACAGTCCGACGGGTTGGGGAGGGGGGGGGGGGGGTAATCGCAATCGCGATCACGAACATTGTGTGTGGCTTTTTTTCAATGATGATACTGTGGGAATCAGAATTCCTTTATTTGTCACTCACGTTATTATTAACAATAATAATAATAATACAAATGAAGAAAAAAATAATAATGAAATAAAAAATATGAAATCATCTCGCGACCCCCCCTCGGGGTCCCGCGACCCCACTTGGACCCTGCTGTACGTCACGGAGGCAGTCACTTTATGCCTTATCTCATTTAGGCAGATAAGATTGTCGCAGCCAATTTCCAAGTGTACCATAGTTGGTAAAGCAGTGTCCATGTAGTGAAGTAACAGCCCGTCATCTTCGCCTTCGCCATTTTGACGTAAAATCCTACATAGAAACAACGTAGCACTACGCTAGATCCACTCTCGCTCCAGCCAGTATACCTTCTAGCTCCCTACATCTGAAAGAATACGCCCATTGGCTACAAATCACTATATGATGGTTGATCAAATGTCAATCCAAACGTACGCTCTCATTCAGTCTAAGGGCCAAAGTCATCGGGAATACTTTGGTTGAAGGATATTCTTCCCAGCAACCTAGAAAACATATCTGATTGGTTGCATTGTTTTTCCAACGCAAAACCACAAATGCGTCGTGCATGGACCGAGAAAGACAAACAAATCAACGTAACACTGTAATATAACAGATAACAACACAGATACGATTCTCATTTATTCATTTTATTTAAATTGTATTACATTTTATTAAATTGTATTACATTATATTAATACAATTAATTTTTTTTGTTTCATCTGAGAGTTCCAGGGTCTTCTCTGAATACCTTGAAGGCCCTGACGCTTCACCACTGATATATTGCTGTTTTTCTGACATATTGCATTTTATATATTGCATTTTTATATATTTAACTTATACAGTTTTTACTTATTTTTATCCTATTCTGTTTTTTATAACTGCTGTCTGTCGTCGGGTATTGCACATAAGATTTTCACTCATTGCTTATACTTGCTGGTGTGCCGTTTCCCCCCACAGGTGAAGCCCCAGGAGAAGGCCTCGTGCGGGGGCGCCCTGCTCTTCCTGTGCACCGGAGACTTCTACCTGAACATCCGCTTCCAGGACGACTCCAGCAGCGGCCGGGAGCTCCCGCTGTCCTGGTTCGGCCTGCCCAGCGTCCACATCAAGGCCCTGGACACTCCGCCTGAGGCAGGGGCCTGAGAGGAGCCCGAGGCAGGGGGGTCCCTGAGAGGAGCCCGAGGCAGGGGGTCCCTGAGAGGAAGCCCGAGGCAGGGGGGCCCTGAGAGGAGGCCCGAGGCAGGGGGTCCCTGAGAGGAGGCCCGAGGCAGGGGGTCCTGAGAGTAGGCTGAGGCAGGGACCACCCGCAGCCCACTAGATAATTAGTTGTGTTTAGTTCTGTAAATACGAAAGCCTTATTATTGGAGTCCCATGTAAATACGGCCTTGTTGAGTTTTATGTGTATTCCCCTAGTTGAGTATAATAAGGGTTATAAGGGTTCAGCATCAGTTTATTTTGGAAGGAGTGTATGCTGCTAATCAGCACTCAGAGGCCGCTTTAAATGTTTGTTTTTCCCAACTGTTTTACCTGAGAATAAATCTGGAAGCCGAAACCACTTGCTGAATGCCCTTTTGTTTTAAAATAACAGTGGAATGAGAAGTACTGGCCTTTAACGTCATCCAAAACACTTTTTCGCCTCCCCGGGGAGGAAGTCTTCTCGTCGGCAAGGAAACTTTGTTATACTTAGTAATGTAATAATTATGTTATTCGCTGTCCCTGTATAACCACAGAGGAGGATAACTCGACTGTTGAACTTGGTGCGTCTCTTGTAAATAAATGCATTAAAAAGAGCAACCTTGGTTTATTTCCCATATTAATATAATATCAGTATACACACACACACACACACACACACACACACACACACACACAACACACACCACACACACACACACCACACACACACCCTCGAAGGTATGTTATAATATAGTTAACAGATAACCTTGGCTGTCTGCCTTGCACTGCAGGTTTCTCTGGAAGCTAAGCAGGGCTGGCCTGGTTCATCCTTGGATGGGAGACCAGACGGTGCCGCTAGACTCGAGGGGCTGGAGGACCAGTAGGGGTGGGGGGGCGCTCAATCCCTTCATCCCTGCCCTATGTAATTTATCCCCAATGGCCCAGGACGTTCGAGGTAGACCGGGTACCCGGTCCTGTAGCGCCGTCCCTCAGAGGAGACTGCAAATCCCCGCCGTCACCATAGAGTTCCCGTGGCACAGGGGGGCTGCTGCTAGCCCTGGTGTCCTGGCACCAGTACCCAACCTGTCTCTTGTTCCAGCACGGAACCCTTAATCATCCCCTGGTCTCTTATGGAACCGTTTAGTTCCTCTCTCCTATCTCCACTGTGAGGGGCCAGTGTGTGGCGAGAGTTCTGCGTCAGCCCAGGTGCACGCCCGTCGTGTCCTCGGTACACGATACGAGTGCCTTGAAATAAACATGACAACAGCAATGAATTCTTCTTCTTTGTATTATTAACAGCGCTCCAGAAAACGGACCCTGTGCACACCAACAGAGAGAGGATGGGTAAAAAAACCGACAGAAAGCCAATAGACACGGCCTCTAGTCTGTGACTCCGAGAGAGGGCAGAGTTGGGCCTGGATGGATGGACATGAGTAGACTGCGGCACATGAGCGTTTTTGCGAGACATTGAGTGGGCAACAACCACTGAAATACACTTAAACCAAACCGGTCTCCAGTCACCTCCGGTGAGGCGTGGTGATTTATGTGTGTCATTTATGTGTGTCATCTCATGAATAAACACACGCTAGAGACGTCACATGTATCCAATGTATATCCTCATTTCTTTCATGCGTGCGCCGCTGAATTCTGAGAGCGAAACGATACGATAAGACGCCGCCATGGGGGACCGAGTGAATTTTGATCACGTTTTTTTTTCTCGCAACGTTAGCGATTTTTGAACGTTTCGACCCTGAGAAGACTGAGAACCCGCTGCATTAGTTTAAAGTGTTTTTAAAGCTACGTTTTGAAATACACAGCATACACACACGGTTGGAGCAAGAGCCGAGAGACGCAGTCTCGAGGTCAGATGATATGTAGATATCATCTCTGTTCTTGACTGCACTGTGAGTTGTTCAGGGTCCCGTCTGTCTGTCGCAGGCTCCTTGGCTGCTTCCACACATATAGTGTCCTCCAGTGTCCTTTGGCTGAACCCTTTTCTTTCATAAGCAGTTCACCCAATTCCAACAACACAGCCATCAGAAACACCCAACGTATTCCCGGGCATGAGACTCGCAGTGCAGAAGGCAGAATCAGATAGAAGCGAGTCAGTTTAGCTCAGGAGGTCGCCTCACGACCGGGAGGTCGCTGGTTCAGCTCCCGACGTGCTGGCTGTCTCCTTGCATGGCTGACTCCGCCGTTGGCGGTTGAATGGGTGAATGATATATACGAATACGAAGAGTTGACTTGATATGTAAAGCGCTTTGAGTAACCATTGGTTGGAAAAGCGCTATATAAATGTCCATTTACTATCATTCAGGGCACTTAAACTGACGCTTGCAATGAGAGACTCTCCAAACGGGTTTGACTTGACGTTATTAAGCTGTAAGGCTGTGGAAGCGCCTTTCAGTACATTTTGTTAACAACAAAAAGATGTAAAATGGGCATGCAAATATTTATTTTTGGTTTCCACTTTAAAAAATATATAGAAATGACTGTTGACGGAGATCAGATGAGACGCAGATCAGACACGTTCCACATTTGACTTTAGGACTTTTTAATTAAAAACGACAACAACAAATCAGGCAATACTTGTATCCAGATGTACATCTTTTTCTTCACTTGGATGTTTAAATCGAATTATTTGAACTCAAATCGAATCAAAGGTCTCTCCCATCTGCCTCTCGTCTCACATTCCACAGCTGGTTCAGTGTGTGTCATCTCGCCGCTGATGGAAATCATGCAAATAGCGGCTGACCGGCGACTAATTTCGGTCGTCTCATCATTTTTGTCCTTTTGTTTCTCCGTGGCCGAGACACACTTCCATTCATTTATTTAAGCATTTTTAAATGACCTCTTTTAGAGTGCCTGTGCCTGTGTGTGTGTGTGTGTGTGTGTGTGTGTGTGTGTGTGTGTGTGTGTGTGTGTGTGTGTGTGTGTGTGTGTGTGTGTGTGTGTGTGTGTGTGTGTGTGTGTGTGTGTGTGTGTGTGTGTGTGTGTGTGTGATAAAGAGTACTTTGCCAGAAAAAGATGCTGCGAAAAGCTCTCCTTGCGATTCTTGGCTGTAGTTTTAGTCACTTAACTGAAACGACCTGCAAACAATACCAGTGTGTGTCTAAGAAGAAAGCTATCTGAAGCACACAAAGACACACACACACACACACACACACACACACCACACACACACACACAAATAACTACTCCTTGTTACTTAACCATGAGAGTTTAAACCTTTTTTGCCTACAAACTGACCAAGCGAGAATGACTTCTATTTTTGCATTATGTTGTACCTCATGGTGGATCCTATGTCTATTAGTCTTATGTATTACTTTGGAGAACGTTTAGGCAAAAATATTAATCTGGATTGACATGTTAACAATGTTATGCAATAATCACTTTTGTTTGTTTGTGTGTGGGCAGCTCCTCATTACATCCAATGCATGCAAATCAATACATTTCCATATTAAAGTCTTGGGAAAAGAATCCAAGCTTAACCTGTAACCTTACACCCCTATAAGCAAACACTTCAAATGAAAAGCTGTACTCGGTTCAAACACCGCTTCTGAAGCACAACTCCGGAGAGATAACCACGCACACATCATTCCTGCTTACACCGATCTAAAAATACACACCGTCAGAAAATAGCAGAAAGCAACACGTCCCCCCCCACTCCAGTGTGTTTGCATATAAATGCCCGGAATTATTCCGAAAGCTGCAGAAGCCCTCTAAACGCAGCAATCAGCGAGCCAACCCACCAAGGACTCGTATGTCTCCCCCCCCCCCCCCCCTATTGAACACATCCACAGTGACGTCACTCGGTCTTCTACACCGAATGTCTCCTGTCAGAACCAGCAGAAGAAAACCTGGACGTGGACGTGAATCTTTGAAAACGAAATGCTTGCGTGAAGGAAACCCACTAAGATGAGTGCAGGGTGATGATTAGTGTATGATTAGTGTATGATTAGTGTATGAGTGTATGAAACGACGCAGATAAGACACAGAAAAGCACGCAGGGGGGGAAGCTCGTTCCCCGGGAAGATTCGAGTCATTTTATGCATACCCCCTGATCACTACCTGTTAAATACTTGTATACTTACCTGTAAATATATTTATACCTATTATTATTATTATGCACATATCTCACATATACTCTATAAGTAATCTTATAACTTGTTTCTTTAGCTAGTAGACTTGTCTTTTAGCAACTGTAACTTAAATTACCATGCACTTTACTGCAACATTTGCACTCTGGTTAGATGCCAAATTATTTTCGCTGTACTGTACGTGTGCTGTGCAATGACAATACATTTGAATCTAATCTAATCTAATATAATCTAATCGAATCTTATGTTGAAGGAAAGCTGCCTATAGGCTGCGAGGACGCGCCCTCGGTGATCGTCCTGATGTGATGCTGCTCGCCACGTGTCTACGCGTCATCATTACAGTGGTGACTCGTCATCTAAGAAGTTATAGCCGTGATGGGACTTTCAGCGTCTCTCTCTCTCTCTCTCTCTCTCTCTCTCTCTCTCTCTCTCTCTCTCTCTCTCCTCTCTCTCTCTCTCTCTCTCTCTCTCTCTCTCTCTCTCTCTCTCTCTCTCTCTCTCTGTCTCTCTCTCTCCTCCTCCTCTCTCGCTCTCATTTTCGCTCTCTCTCTCTCTCTCTCTCTCTCTCTCTCTCTCTCTCTCTCTCTCTCTCTCTCTCTCTCTCTCTCTCTCTCTCTCTCTCTCTCTCTCTCTCTCTCTCCCTCCTCCTCCTCTCTCGCTCTCATTTTCTCTCTCTCTCTCTCTCTCTCTCTCTCTCTCTCTCTCTCTCTCTCTCTCTCTCTCTCTCTCTCTCTCTCTCTCTCTCTCTCTCTCTCTCTCCTCCTCCTCCTCCTCCTCCTCTCTCTCTCTCTCTCTCTCTCTCTCTCTCTCTCTCTCTCTCTCTCTCTCTCTCTCTCTCTCTCTCTCTCTCTCTCTCTCTCTCTCTCTCTCTCTCTCTCTCTCTCTCTCTCTCTCTCTCTCTCTTCCTCCTCCTCCGCTGAGCGGGCAAGTTCGCGAGGAGAAGTGAGAACGAGAGCGGCTCTAAAAATAGCGAGGAGGCAGCAAGGAGTCAGACGCCGTTGATGAGGGAAGCTGTTGATAACTCTCACATGCGTGCCTTTAACCCTAACGCGCCATGCTCCAGGACTAATGGAAACTGGATTTAGCATTTTGGTATTTTTGTTCTATACAACGTGTTGCAAAGTGTTTAACGTTCCCCTAGATTGAAGCCTGCGTTATATTTATCACACCATTGAAATATGACATCAAGTACTACCCATACGAGGGAGCAAAGTCAACTAACTGGACTGTAAAACAGTGGTGGAATATCTAGTCGCCCTCCGAAACAGCAAATGCATTCTGGACAAAGCATACAGCATATAATGCAATAGTTAACACAGTGTGGACCGTGCACAATGTGAATGGTCTAACGTATAACCTCTTCTAACGTAACCTCACCTACGGGGCTTTTGCTTATAGCTAAGAACAGCCACACGATAGGAATGGGGCGTAAGCATTCCAACCTGTCCAATTGGCCAATACAATATATTGTATCTTGTATCTTGTAAGAGAAAAACAGAGTGTATCCTTCCTCATATATGGTAATACGCATCACGTCAAATATAATACCATATCATATGATACCAAATCAAATAGTTATGATATCATAGGTTTAATACGTGCTCTAGTGTAGGAATAGTACAACACATTTA
>CM051007.1:19945558-19948058 GCA_027704905.1 Muraenolepis orangiensis
ATATATCCCCCCCCTCCATCCTCCATGGTAATCGGTATAGAGTAGAACACTACTGCACATACATAACAAAGGAAGAAATGGTATATATAACGACGACACGTGTGGTGTCCATATGGATCGATTGCTCTACTAATTGCAGGCCTTCTTCTTGTCTCTAGGCCTCTCTAGGTGTTGTGGAGGCCATGTTTTAATTCAGGCTCATGGAAAAGTGTCCTATTGAATATTAACAACCCTGGCTTTGGGTGAACAGATTTGATGAGGTTTCATTTAAAACAATACAATGTGTTGACAGTAGCAACATATCCATCGATCTATCGATCGATCTATCTGTCTATCTATCTATCTATCTATCTATCTATCTATCTATCTATCTATCTATCTATCTATCTATCTATCTATCTATCTATCTATCTATCTATCTATCTATCTATCTGTCTGTCTGTCTGTCTGTCTGTCTGTCTGTCTGTCTGTCTGTCTGTGTCTGTCTGTCTGCCTGCCTGCCCATCTCTCTCTCTCTCTCTCTCTCTCTCTCTCTCTCTCTCTCTCTCTCTCTCCCCTCTCTCTCTCTCTCTCTCTCTCTCTCTCTCTCTCTCTCTCTCTCTCTCTCTCTCTCTCTCTCTCTCTCTCTCTCTCTCTCTCTCTCTCTCTCTCTCTCCCTCTGTCTGTCTGTCTGTCTTTCTATATCTGTCTGTTTGTTTATGTGTATAATAGCCTAACATCTCATCTCTTGCCCAGCTGTGGTCGTGCAGCAGCACACTACTAAGGCAGGCAGCGGCCCGGGCCCAAGCAAGTGTGTGCTGGTCCTGAGTGACTGTTTCCGCTGGGTTTAGCCAACCTGCCCGGCTCAGCAGGGAACGCACAAGGGTTGCCATGCCGATCTCCTCAGCCCTTGGCCGACAGAACAAACACTGTGCGTGTTTGCCGAATAACACTGGTGAATTTTACGAGGTAAATCGAATTTGCTTTGTTTTGACGCTGCGTAACGCCGTTAAAGCTGCTGTGGGTAAGATTGGGGAGTTATAAGAGAATGAGGGAGAGAGAGAGCAGAAGAGCAACATTTTGGACAACATTTCTCCTCCCTCTCTGCTCCCTCCCTACATTTCTCAACCATTGAGAAGTGTTGCATTTCATGCACCTGTGATTGACAGGCAAACTTGGTCCCCCCGAACCAATCAGGGAAGAGTTGCCCTGATTGGTCAACATTTTGCCGGGAGCTGTCTAAAGACCAAAATTCTCTCATACAGAGAGGTCAGGAGCACGAGTCAACTCTAAACTGATATTCTTACACAGCATTTTACTCATTTCTAACAAATTGCACTCAAATGAAATAAAAGACAAAAAATATGTGTGCTTACAGCACCTTTAATACTGTACTGTGTGTCACTATAAATGGCTACAATCTGCTTTCAGATCGATTGTGTTATTGTATTGCTGTGTCATTTGTTCTTGTCCTCCCGTATTGGATGGAAACCGGCAGATGGCTTAGGAGAGGCTGCTGGTTTGGACTCCGGCTGACCACTTTGACTGTCCGCTGTGTCACATCACATTCATTCTCTCTCTCTCTCTCTCTCTCTCTCTCTCTCTCTCTCTCTCTCTCTCTCTCTCTCTCTCTCTCTCTCTCTCTCTCTCTCTCTCTCTCTCTCTCTCTCTCTCTCTCTCTCTCTCTCTCTCTCTCTCTCTCTCTCTCTCTCTCTCTCTCTCTCTCTCACACTCTCTCTCCCTGTCTACACAATGCTAAATGACATCTCCATCTCTGTCATTGTTACAGGTAAAGGCCTGTACTTGTTGTAGTGGTGTCTGGGCCTCCTATGTGACCAGTACAGAACAGAAGGGACCCATTTGAATAGAGTAGGCATTTCATCCATTATATCCATTATTATATGATATCACAGAAGTCATGCTCATTCAAAATGAATGAATTGTAGATACCGGCCAAACAAGCCTATATTGGTCTTGTCATTTTTACACCCTGTGTAAAAAATCTACACTGTGAGATTTCCGTAGTGTCGGGCCGCTGGTGTGGAAAGATGTCCTCAGTGGAGCGTTGCTGAGAGACACACAGATCACATTCTGGACCACATGGTCTAACCGTGTGTTAGCTCGCCGCGATGCTAATCATAGAAACAGACTCATTCGATTCAAGATTCAAGGTTTGGTATTTGCCATATGCAACAAGTACAATGGAATGCTTACTCCCCATTCCCTCCCTCCCACTGTATGAATTACCACGGGTTGTCACGCACAGGGGACAAAAAGGTGAAAATTAGCCACAAACAAGGAATGAAATATGACTATGAATATGTCAGCGGTGCTATCCACTGAATAAGAAATATTCTGCCTCTTTTTTTTTTACAAATGTCTATCTGTTAAAACGAATAACCACTTCCAAATGTGGTGAAACAATGAGGCGTGTTGCTGTCAGATTTTTACTGACAGTCTGCCTCAACTGTCACAGCAGGGGGTTGGGGGCTGGGGGCTGGGGGCTGGGGGTTGGGGGGAG
>CM051007.1:19953058-19965558 GCA_027704905.1 Muraenolepis orangiensis
GTAGTGTAGTGTAGTGTAGTGTGGCGTTAGTGAACCTCCACCTCCTGGAGAGTTGACGTTGATGTTTAATTTCTAGCGAGAAGCGAGTGGGACAGGAGGTGCAGCGCGGTCACTACACCTCCCACTAGAACCTCTCTCATGTCCCTCTCATCCCCCTGTTTCTCTCTGTGTGTTTCTGCTGCACGCAACGCGTCCTCCCACCTGTTCTTAACCCGCACCCGCTTCACTCCCATTTTGGGCTGTGTGTGCGTGCGTGTGTGTGCGTGTGTGTGTGTGTGTGTGTGTGTGTGTGTGTGTGTGTGTGTGTGTGTGTGTGTGTGTGTGTGTGTGTGTGTGTGTGTGTGTGTGTGTGTGTGTGTGTGTGTGAGAGAGAGCGAGAGATTGTGTGTGTGTGTGTGTGTGTGTGTGTGTGTGTGTGTGTGTGTGTGTGTGTGTGTGTGTGTGTGTGTGTGTGTGTGTGTGAGAGAGAGAGATAGTGCGAGAGAGAGCGTGTGTGCGCGCGTGCGTGTGTGTATGTGTGAGAGAGAGAGCGTGCGAGAGAGAGAGAGAGAGAGAGTGTGTGTGCGTGTGTGTGTGTGTGGTGCGTGTGCGTGTCCGCGCTCGTGGCTTTTAATAGAAGAGTGGTGTCTGCGGTGGTAAATGCTGAGCCCCGGGAGGATGTAAAACAAACAGCGTTATAATAGAGCACTGCTAAGATAACGTTGGCAGAGGAGGAAAAAGACAAACAGAGCCGCAGGCGAGAGAACATAATGCTTATAGCACCACCTGCAGGTTTACATAACACAATTACTTGTCGCCCGTGCGTGTGTGCGTGTGTGTGTGTGTGTGTGTGTGTGTGTGTGTGTGTGTGTGTGTGTGTGTGTGTGTGTGTGTGTGTGTGTGTGTGTGTGTGTGTGTGTGTGTGTGTGTGTGTGTGGTGTGTGTGTGTGTGTGTGTGTGTGTGTGTGAGTGAGTGAGTGAGTGTGTGTGTGTCTGTAAGTGTGTGAGTGAGTGTGTGTGTGTGTGTGTGTGTGTGTGTGTGCTTTCATCTGTTCTGGATGGATGGATGACGTGCCTTGTTGAAACAATCACTTCAACCGGATCGCAGACTATGTTATACCGTGAGAATGGAGAAAATCTTGAAATGGTTTCTCAACCCATACGTCCACTGCAATGGAGTATATATATATATATATATATATATATATATATATATATATATATATATATATATATATGGTATATGGAGTTCGATGTATTTATGTTTACTTAATTTTTTTTAATATAACAATGAGTTAGAATTCTAATTCAAATGATATTTCTTCTCAGTAATAACAACAGTAGCAAACTATAATAATAATAATAATAATAATAATAATAATAATACTCATCCTTAGATTTAAATGAAAGGTTGGTTTCTCAGATGAGGAGGGGGCGCTCTGGTGGTCATCACGTAACAAACCCCCCCCCCCCCCTGGTTTGTTATGCAAAGGTTGACCGCTCGTGTCTAATGGGCCGTTACACAACTCAAATGTCAGGGGGGGCGTTTGAGCAAGACTCTCTCTCTCTCTTGCTCAGTGTGGCGTTCACACTCAGCAGACTTTCCAAAAACAAATATTAATTTGATGGTATTTTTCGCCCCTGCACTTGTATTTGCTGGATTTAATAAGGGTGGTGGTGGGGGTGGGGGGGGGGGGGGGGGGGGGGTTAGGGCTGTAACGTTTTTTTCTCTAAGTATTTTGAATGTGGCTGACATCACGGCAACGACCGTTCTAACCCCCCCCCCCCCCAAATGTGCCGTGTTGGCGCTGAGACCAAAAATATTTGTTTTTTTTTAATGGTTGCGTCCAAAATTGAAACAATCCAATCCAAAGTATAAAATAAAATAAAGACACGTTCACGCTCTGTGAGCTTTGCTCCGTGGAAACGAAATGATTCCATTTTATTTTTGATACGGTTTTTATTTTTTTAGTTTCCACTCGAATTTTTAGCCAGCAGATGCCAGCGCGAGCGTGGACTCCACTACCATATATGGACGGAGGGTCACTCACTTCACGAGGCTCCGCGAGGGATTTAGAGGCACTCCAGAATAATGCCGTGTTCTACATGGTCAAACACTACACTCGCTGGGTCCCCCCCACCCCACCCCACCCGGACACCCAGAGGGGAGCAGTAGATTCTCCCTCCAACGACCTCCATTAGCAGGTCGTTGGTGACCCCTCGCACCCAGAGGGCTGTTTTATAGGGCCTACTGGAGAGATGGAGAGACGGAGAGAGGGAGGACGAGAGGCAGGATAAGCGGGAGGACAAGAGGGATGGAGAGATGGAGAGAGGGATGGAGAGAGGGAGAGAGGCAGGACGAGAGGGATGGAGAGAGGGATGGAGAGAGGGATAGGGAGATGGAGAGAGGGAGAGAGGCAGGACGAGAGGGATGGAGAGAGGGAGAGAGGGATGGTGAGATGGAGAGAGGGAGGAAGAGAGAGAGAGGGAGAGGGGAGAGATATAGAGAGAGGGAGAGGGGTGAAAGAGAGGAAGAGGAATATGAATAGAGAGAGAGAGAGAAAGAGAGAGGGTGAAAGAGGGAGGAAGAGGAAGAGAGAGAGAGAGAGAGAGAGAGAGAGAGAGAGAGAGAGAGAGAGAGAGAGAGAGAGAGAGAGAGAGGGATGGATGGATGGATGGAGAGAGAGAGAGAGAGGGATGGAGAGAGGAAGTGATGGAGAGAGAGAGGGAGAGGAGAGAGATATAGAGAGAGGGTGAAAGAGGGAGGAAGAGGATGAGAGAGAGAGAGAGAGAGAGAGAGAGAGAGAGAGAGAGAGAGAGAGAGAGAGAGGAGAGAGAGAGAGAGAGAGAGAGAGAGAGAGAGAGAGAGAGAGAGAGAGAGAGAGAGAGAGAGAGGGAGAGGGATGGAGAGAGAGAGAGAGGGATGGAGAGAGGAAGTGATGGAGAGAGAGAGAGGGAGAGGAGAGAGATATAGAGAGAGGGAGAGAGGGTGAAAGAGGGAGGAAGAGGATGAGAGAGAGAGAGAGAGAGAGAGAGAGAGAGAGAGAGAGAGAGAGAGAGAGAGAGAGAGAGAGAGAGAGAGAGAGAGAGAGAGAGAGAGAGAGAGAGGAATACAGAGAGAGAGGGATGGAGAGAGAGAGGCAGAGAGAGAAAGAGGATGGATGAGGTAGAGATTATTGTTGGTTTGTTTGTAACTGAACACACAAGAGCACACGATTATACAGTGTGATCAACCACGATCGTAATCAAATCCGTTGACATTGTAACAACCTCGTCACCTGTACGCTCAATAAGCACAGGTGAAGTCAAGCCATTGTATATATATCTATCTATCTATAGATATAGATAGATATATAGATAGATAGATAGCCATTGTATAAGCTATAGCGATGCCACGCTCCGCAAGGCTGCGGACAGCGAGGCACTCTCTATACTTTGCCACCCGGTCACGGACAGAGTGTCGGACCGTAGCGGTGATTTTAGTAGCAGGACAAGTCGAGGGACATGCAGGCGTAGACCAGACGGGGCGTGTGTGTGTGTGTGTGTGTGTGTGTGTGTGTGTGTGTGTGTGTGTGTGTGTGTGTGTGTGTGTGTGTGTGTGTGTGTGTTGGGAATCGAACGGCGAACGTTACGCTACGCCGAGGAAGTTGTTGTTGCTGTTGTAGTTGTTGTTGTTGTTTGTTGTGTGTTTTTTCGCGCTGTTCTTCCAGGACCTTCACTGAAGGTAACGGATGTTGTTCTGTAGGTGATAGCTTTTATGGTTGGAACAACGTTCATTGATCAGTGTATAAGTGGGATTACAGTGGAATGCTATACTCCCCATTCACTCCCACATTCTGAATTTCAACAACAATACTATACTGTACTACACTATACCATGCAATACTATACTGTACAATACTGTCCACCCCACTATACACAACACAATATACTGCCGTATATACGATTTACTGTACTATATTCTACAGTCACCACTATGCTATCACAACGACAACATACCTGGATTTACCTCTGATAACACATCTTTGGGGCGTGTGTTATGGAAGGGAGAAGGAGGAGGTAGCGGTGGTGGTGTTGGTGAAGAAAGTGTACTTCTACAGGGCAGCCTTTACTTTAACGGTGAATGGGCCTTTGTCTATTTTCAACTGCTGAGGACATCAGGGGACATTGGGGCGGCAGTATAGCTCAGGAGGTAGAGCGGTCGACTCACGGTCGAGGTTGTTGGTTCGATCCCCCGGCTCCTCCAACTAACTGCTCCTGACTGGCTGTCTCCTTTCATGGCTGACTCCGCCATGAAGTGGGTGAGTGTGATGCTTGCCTTGTGAAAAAAGCATCCATTACCATTGCATGCACACACACACACACACACACACACACACACACACACACACACACACACACACACACACACACACACACACACACACACACACACACACACAATGTAAAGCGCTTTGGGTGTCTTGAAAATGCGCTATATTAATGCAATGAATTATTATTGTTATCATCGATCGCAGCCGTCGGCCCTAGGCCCGCGGGAACGGACCAAGCCTGAACCCGGGCTCTCTTTCCATATGTATTGATGTCTGCAGGGGATACAAGCAAGTCATCTTCATGAATCGGAGAGCATGCTTATGATGTTCAATATTCAAACGTACTGATTGACACGACTAAGGCGATCAGTAAGCTGTAGAGGAGGAAGGTACTAGAAAATGTTAAATACAAAATATGGTCAATATTACTGTCTAGACTTTGTGCACTGTGTATTTCCCCCCACAGATGATTTAATATATTCTGTACCTTCTCTGTGGTTAATACTCCACCAGAGACGGTGTGTGTTTATATATATATATATCAGTGGCGAACCGTGTCTATCACAACTGGACCTTCTGTAGACCACCTCCAGGTTGTTCTAGTCAGTCGGACGTCACGGAGGCAGTCACTTTATGCGTTATCTCATTCAGGAAGATAGATCAGATTTTCACAGCCCATTTCCAAGTGTACCATAGTTGTCAAAGCAGTGTCCATGTAGTGAAGTAACAGCCCAACACAGCACCACCACACGCAGGCTATCGATGAAAGGGACGGTCTAACACGCTTAACGTGCAAAGGCTTAACGTAACTTAAAGTTCCAAAACAGCTATCAATAATCACCAAATTCACCTCTTGCATACGTATTGTCATTAGCACTTTCACCTGTCACAATATCAAAACCTAAATCCTACTATTACGGAAGTAAGTGTTTTCCTCTCATAAAGCTGCGTTAAGACTTTTCCTTACTGCCGCAATAGAGAGGAAAACACTTAATGTCACATAACGTCCATCATGGGAGGATTTAAGTTGAGATATTTTGACAGGTGAGTGCTAATGACAAGACCAAGAGAGCAATTTGGTGATTATTGATCGCTGTTTTGTAACTCTTAGTTACGTTAAGCCTTTTCACGTTAAAATCCATTCTCCTGTCCTTCTGGATGGATCGATAACCCGGTCATAAAGCTGATCACTGCTTTTCAGATCCAAAATAAGATGCCTTTCAATAGCTATGGAAGCTAATGCAGTGAGTCGGGATTGTCCTGTTCTGTTCCTCCATATGTTTTTATCAGTTTGAGGGTGGACAATGTCCTTTCCACAGATGCAGTGGTGACGGGGATTGTTAAAACTTTTTTAGAATGTCCATCTTTTCACTGAATGGTCGTCTTGAAAAGGGTACTAACAACAATTCCGCAACAACATCATCTTCACCTGTTGCCATTTCGACTTAAAAAACCTACGTAGAAAAAACCCCAACGTAGCACTACGCTAGATCCTACGTCTCGAGCCAATGAACTAGACCTTCTAGCGCACTATGGAACTGTGGGGTAATCTGAAAGAATACGCCCATTGGCTACAAATCACTATATGATTGGTTGATCAAGTCTAAGAGCCAATGCATGCAGGAATACTTTGGTTGAAGGATATTCTTCCCAGCAACCTAGAAAAATATCTGATTGGTTGCATTCTTTTTCCAACACAAAACCACTCAAATGCGTAGTGCATGGACCGAGAAAGACAAACAAACCAACGTAACACTGTAATATAACAGATCAACAACACTGACAACAATTTTTATGACATTTTTATTAAATTGTATTACATTTTATTACTACAATTTGTTTTGTTTCATCTGTGAGTTCCATGTGTGTGTGTGTGTGTGTGTGTTTGTGTCTGGTGTGTGTGTGTGTGTGAGTGTGTGTGGCAGGGGGGGGAGTGGGGGATTTTTGGCGTCCTAATTATGCGACAAAGGAATCGACTTTAGCGGCTGATAAATCAAACACCAGGTATTATTTATTGCGTGTCCCACAACTTGCAGCCCCATTCCTCTGAGTCTGGGGTAATGACTTCAGCGATCCATATACCCTCCCTGTCCACCTGAAATAAGCTCAGAATAACACATAAGCCTGACCCCCCCCCCACACACACACACACATACACAAACACACTAATTGCTGCCCTTTTAGCTTTATTGACACACACACACACACGCACGCATACACGCACACACACGCGCACACACACACACACACACACACACTCTCTCTCTCTCTCTCTCTCTATGTTCCCCCTCACTGGGGACCGTTTCCCTGACTGACTGAGTAGGTGTCACTGCTATAAATAGAAGGATCACCTTTTTTTCTGTTAGTTTTTTACCTAGCAGACTTCCGCTAAATGACAGTGGGGGCTGATTTAGCGATGACAAACACGGTGTCTGTTGTTCTGGTAAATGCCGCCGCGTCAAGGGTATCGCCGTGTTCTGAGTGCGACTCGCGTTGTAAATCATCAAAATTCCCTCCTCAATCCACACACCGCCGTGAGTGAAAGGGCAGGAAAGTGC
Organism: Muraenolepis orangiensis; assembly: GCA_027704905.1. Lineage (NCBI taxonomy): Eukaryota > Metazoa > Chordata > Actinopteri > Gadiformes > Muraenolepididae > Muraenolepis > Muraenolepis orangiensis. The sequence continues at coordinate 19,959,909 of CM051007.1, forward strand.
ACAGCGCAGCCCGAGAAGAATAGAACAGCCTTCAGGTCCAATCCGACCAACTGTTGGAGCACGCGTCATACCCGTCTTCAAGCTTCATACAAGCTCCTCCTCATTCTGGTGGTCATGGTCTATGGCCACACCACCCAGTTGTGAAAGTGGAGCAGAAGGAGGAGGAGGAGGAGGGGGAGGAGGAGGAGGAGGTGGTGGAGGAGGAGGAGGAGGAGGAGGAGGAGGAGGAGTAGGAGGAGGGGAAAGTGGTGGAGGTGGTGGTGGTGGAGGAGGAGGAGGAGGAGGGGAAAGTGGTGGAGGTGGTGGTGGTGGAGGAGGATGTGGAGGTGGAGGAGGAGGAGATGGTGGAGGAGGAGGTGGTGAAAGAGGAGCAGGAAGAGGTGGTGGTGGTGGTGGTGGTGGTGGTGGTGGTGATGGAGGAGGTGGTGATGGAGGTTGTGGAGGAGAAGGTGGTGGTGGAGGAGGAGGAGGAGGAGGTGGAGGGGAAAGTGGTGGAGGTGGTGGTGGTGGAGGAGGATGTGGAGGAGGAGGAGGGGGAGGAGGAGGTGGTGGTGGAGGAGGAGATGGTGGATGAGGAGGTGGTGAAAGTGGAGAAGGAGGAAGTGGTGGAGGAGGAGGTGGTGGAGGAGGAGGTGGTGGTGGCGGAGGAGGAGATGGTGCATGTGGTGGAAGAGATGGTGGAGGAGGAGTTGGTGGTGGAGGAGGAGATGGTGGTGGAGAAGGAGGAGGTGGTGGAGGAGGAGGTGGTGGTGGAGGAGGAGATGGTGGCGGAGGAGGAGGTGGTGGAGGAGGAGGTGGTGCATGTGGTGGAAGAGATGGTGGAGGAGGAGATGGTGGTGGAGGAGGAGATGGTGGTGGGTTGGCGTCAGCCTGCAAGACAACATGCAATCTTCAGTGCAAGTGCAAGAAAGTGTTCCCGAGACTTCAAGGACTTTGCTGAAGTGTGTTTAAAAAAGTGTGTGTGTGTGTGTGTGTGTGTGTGTGTGTGTGTGTGTGTGTGTGTGTGTGTGTGTGTGTGTGTGTGTGTGTGTGGGTGTGGGTGTGTGTGGGGGTGTGGGTGTGGGTGTGTGTGGGGGTGTGTGTGGGTGTGGGTGTGTGTGTGCGTGGGGAGGAGAAGGGGTTTTAAAATCAAGCTACCTCCCCCCTCCTCCCACAGCCATGAGTCACTTGTTCTAGTAAAACCATCCCTCCTAGCTAATGGTTGTGTCCCAGCTGGGGGCTACCATGACGATGTGCTCATCAGAGTGACTCATTGTTGGGCCATTGGTTTTGTGCTACAGGTTGCCCTGTATATGTGTGTGTGTGTGTGTGTGTGTGTGCGTGTGTGTATGTGTGTGTGTGTGTGTGTGTGTGTGTGTGTGTGTGTGTGTGTGTGTGTGTGTGTGTGTGTGTGTGTGCGTGTGTGTATGTGTGTGTGTGTGTGTGTATGTATGTGTGTGTGTGTGTGTGTCAAACCCCTTGTTGGATGTGTCTGTGTTTGTGTATGCATGCATGTGCAAATATGTGTGTTCATAATGATTTACTGCACTAGATATCTGTGTGTTTGTGTGTCTCTCTCACAATGTTTTTGTTGTATAGGTTTGTGTGTGTGTGTGTGTAATTGTGTGTGTGTGTGTGTGTATGTGTGTGTGCCCACGGCCGAAGGCATGTGCATGTGTGTGCATACAATTAAGTGCAATAGATGTGTGTGTGTGTGTGTGTGTGTGTGTGTGTGTGTGACCTTTGAGCATGAATCACAGTAGCCAGAACACTGTCATTATCTCCACCTTGGGATTGATGGGCCCTTGGGATGCACTGGTCTCCATGTGATTATTATGATCATCATAATTGTCCTGAGTTATGTGTTTCTTGACTTCACTAAACTAAATTCAACAGCCAACAGCCGTGAGGAAAAACAATTCATTTCTTCCGAAAACTTAAAACGGATAAGTCAATCCATCGCTAATGGGTCGTCTGCCTCCCTCACACAGAGACAATGAAGCCAATAAGTGATTGTGATTTTTTTTCCCCCCCCGCTCGCTCGGCTCTCTGACAGCCTGTGACAGTGCATGTGTGGTGAGTCTGGAAATTGAATTGGGTGAATTTGAATTTGAAGAGCCACGAGTGGCCCACAGGAAGTGACATCAGAGATGTCAGGAGGAGAGAGGCTGGGTGGTGGGTGGGTGGGTGGGTGAGAGGGGGGGGGGGGGGATGATCAGGTGTCATCGGGGGGGGGGTGAGTCCACGGTGTAGGCAACCTTTGTGGAAAACATCAGTTATACATTTATTACACGGTTATACATGGACATAACCACAAACTTTTGTGTACAGTCGCTTTATTGTCCGTTCGACAAGACATACAAGTCGTCATATACGTCGATAATACATTGATGTACGGCAATGTAAAGACGAAAAAGCGAGTGTTCAAAAGTGGGTGCTGTAGGTGAGATGTGAGAGTGTCATTTGTCAGGAATGTCATAGCCGTCCATCAGCTGTTGAGTGAAATGCTCTGTTAGAATATCTGTTGTGGTCGACTGCGCCTGCCTCTGGATGAGAAAATGTCGATTTTAGGCCGCCCTCTTCAAAATCTTGCTCTCTTCCGTTCTTGTCTTGCTCTCTCTCTCGCTCTCTCGCTCGCTCTCTCTGTCCTCTTACTTACTTACCTATATTACCTTAGCTTTAGGTTTCAGTGACAAGGCAACGTAATACTGACATTTGATACACAACGTGCTAAACTCTAGAGCGGTAGTGCCCTTTATGAGGTCACTCAGTGGTGTGTAACGGTGAATTTCCCCACTGCGTACACACGTGCCTCGGTGCTAAGACACTAGCCAAATCACACACACACACACACACACACACACACACTACCGCAATCTAAAACGTACCGCTAACCCAATTTTTGGGATCACCGTCTCACCGTCCAATGAAAAGTCTTGTGTCAGTCGATGATACCCATCCCCCCCCCACCCCACCCCACCCCACCCCTCGCCCTCTCTCTCCTAGAACTGCTTGTTCAGCATTTCAAAAACCTCATTGTGCCAAAGGATAAACCACGCAGCCAATCCAGCAGGTTTCCCATTGCAGCCGTCCAAGAAAATCAGAAGAAAGTCAGAAGTCGAGGATGATGTGAGTCAATGTTTTTAGTGTTTTAGTATTGCATATATATATATCTAAATATACATATATATACTGTATCTATGGCATATGTATGGCATATGTATATATATATATATATTTGTATATATATATATAAATATACATATATATATACTGTATCTATGGCATATGTATGGCATATGTATATGTATGTATATATATGTATATATATATTTATATACATATGTTCGTGCATAAGAAGCACATTAGAACAACACACAGTCCCTGTTGCTGTGGCGACAGAGGTCAGCAGAGAGCTCATCACTGCGATGTGCTGCACGTCCTCAACTTCAGTCGTTCTCTCGACAGACAGCCAGAACTTGAGGGCATGAAGACGTGGACTGAGGACTTTCTGTCGGCTTTCCGTGTCGACAATGAGACGAAAATAAGCTCAGCCCGGGCCTCTTTCTGCTCAGTCAGTGCGCGAAATGCGAAGAGAAGATCGGAGGAGCATAAAAATGGATTGATTGTGAGCACGAGTCCACATGTTGTACGCGCCCACTTCAGCGTGGCGAGGCTGCGATGCAATATGTTGCTGGAGTGGCAGGGGGGGGTGGGGGGGGGAAACAACTGGGGCCTTATTATTAAAGCCGTCTCCAGCTGCATGGGGGCTGCCTCTGTCTGTCTCTGCGTGGAGACAGCCGGGTTCGTAGTCTCTAACGCTGTGTTCTGTCTAAGATTCCATAGGTTGTTTTCAGAGCATCACAGAGGCAACCGTGAGGCCTTACTACAAGCCCCGGCCGACGCTGGCTTGCTCAACATGTTGTCGGGCCCCCCCCCCCCCCCCCCTGAATCCCCTATCATCGTTCTCTAAATAATAAACAGACAAGAGAAATGGCTTCTGGGTTCTAAAAATACTGCCGTTATGTAATAAACTAGATGAAGCTAGATGTCACTGTGTCTCACATAATTCGGCCGCCCCCTGTTTCTTAGTCAAGACATATTTAAATCGGTGGCGGTATCCCTGGCGCTCTTCAGTGGTACGAGTGGCGGTAATGATGAGGTGTGTCTGGTCTTTCCCAAAGTTCTGACTAGCTCCCACAGGAGGTCCACAGAAGCTAACAGCAGCTTTTGGTCGGTGGTGGCTTTCCGTGTGGAAACCCATGCCTTTCTGCTTGTTCCCCCGTCTGTCTGTCTGTGGGCGGTACACTGTGTCTCCTCCTGTCCACCTGTCCCCGTGTCCCCCTGCCCCCCCCCCGCCTACTGGGGAAAGGGAACATGGGCCCTGTAGGACAGGTCCAGTGTGAACCACACACACACACACACACACACACACACACACACACACACACACACACAGGCCAGGTTGGAACCCTTTTCTCATCTCCATCTCCTTTGTTTCTCCAAACTTCTTCCAAACGAAGTAAGTCCCGCTTCACGCTGGCCGGTAACTCGTTCCAAATCCACTTTCTCTCTGTGCTAAATGCTTAGCGTCAGACCTAAAACTAATAATGTTAAGGACGAGTCATGTTGTCTCCATGGGATCTTTTTTTTTGCAGGGGTTAATGAAATTATGAAGGATTATGAAGTACCGCCCGCTTATCCACAGTGACCCTCTGGATAAGACTCTGCAATAAATGCCTTATGAGTCTTTTACTGTAAGCTCGGGCCCCCTGCTACACATGGGAGCCAGGGTTTATGGCTCTGCGTTGTCTCTCTGTTAGGGCGTAGTGTGAAAGAGACCCCCCCAACACTTAATATAATTGATGAATGAATCCATTAGCCCCGACCCTTTTAACCCTGTTATGTAGAGGTATTTTGAGTACTGAGAGCACTTCCTCTCAGTACTCAAAATCCTTTGACCATTTCAAAAGAAATCTCAGAGACGGATATCATTTGAATTACCTTGTAATTACCGGCTTTGTTGTTGTTTTGTGTGGAAAAGAAAAGAAAATGCAGTGCTCAGCGATCCGCTTGGGTAGAAGTGTGCTCTCCAGGGACCCAAATCCGTACCGGTATTAATAATAAGAGGCCGTCGTCTAATTGCGCCAACCAAGAGATTGGTTGGTGGAGAGCGGTCAGAACTCTCTGCCTTGTCTGAATGGCACAAAAGACAGCCATTTAAAAGACAGGTATTTAAATGCCCTTGGTTGTTGCCGATTTAAGTGAGAGACGGAGAGTATCTTCTTTTTTTTCTTTTTTTCACAGTTACCTCGGGGGTACGCTGACAAAAAATCAGTAAAAGCCTCTCTGTGTCAAAAATAAACCAACACACATCTGGCCCAACTCACGTATGGTCACGTATTTGGTTGTTGCATGAACAGAATATGACATTTATAATAATTAATTTTAAATGTATTATAATAACTTTTCCATAGAAGTTTCAAGTCATTCATATTGTGTTTGACCTGCATATATCTTGTTTGAAATATGAGAGGGCTTTCTTCGAGGCTGAATATAGAGCAAAATAGTTAATAACACTGTCTTGTCTTCATAACATTAGATGAGAAGTAGAGGGACACAACAGGCGGTTCAATGTTCGAGGGGGTACAGTACCTTAACAAGTTAATAA
>CM051007.1:19980558-20020558 GCA_027704905.1 Muraenolepis orangiensis
TTTTGCTTCAGGGAAAAACGACAGAATAAAAACACAATCACAGGGGGATATATGGGGCTGTTAAAGTGGAAATATGGGTGCATTCAAGTTAGATTTCATTGATTTAAAGAAAGCGGGGGGGAATTTAATAACACTATTCTGTTATTTCATTCCACAATGGAATTCATGTTTTGATTTCATTCATGTTTCGATGCAAGTAAAAAAAAAAAGCACTTCTTCATCTTAAATCGATACTCTTTTTAAATCTGTATCTGCCGCTGTAAATAACAACGCTCATAACTTCTTAATAAACGTCTCTCTAGCTTTAGCCCGTCATTATGTCTACACTTCCGTTGCGTGTGTCATGATGTAATATCTCTTTTGTTCAGACAGGGGACCTTTCTTGGCCAGAAGATACTTTGACCCCCTCAGTTAAAAATACCACCATGCTCCTTAGCGGTCAAAACTTCCGACTCCAAGCTAAAAATGTCTGCCGTTCCAAAACACCTGGCCTCCATTTGTCAGTGGCACAGGGAGCGGTAAAGGAGGAGGTGGCGGGTCGCCTTACGTCTGCCGCGCCCACCCGGCTGGACTCGTTGCCGCGGAGGTCACCGGCTCCTCACCCCGATGGGGTGGAAGCGGACGTGGGGGCCCTCCTGTTGAGGCTGGCCCCCATGAAGCTGGCCCCCCTGCAACGCCCGGAGGAGAAACAAAACCCATCCGGCACCAGGCGGACCTCTGGCCATGCCCGGAAGAAGCTCCCCGAGGGCCCGGCCCTGGCACGCGCGTCCGCCCCCGCGGAGGCCGCCGAAGCCCGGCATCGGCCGGCCCCAGGGGCCCGTCCGGTACCGGCAGGCCCCGCGGAGCGGACCGCCGACCGGCCCCTCCGGGAGAACGCGGTGTGTCGAGGCGCCCCGGCCCCCGCGATGCACAACAGGCCGTCTCCTCCCTCGCCCTTCTCTAAGTCCCCCACCCCTGCCACAGTCGTGCCGTGCCAGAGGCCCCCGGGGGCCGACACCCCCCAGGAGACGGGCAGGAGGCGTCTGAGGCTGAGGACGCCCCGACACCTGGAGGAGGGCAACCCCCCCACGGGGGCGCCGAAGCCACCGGCGTCAGGGGCCCCGACGGCCCCCCAGGCCAAAGACCAGCGGGCTGAGAGAGCTCTGAGAGAGGCCGATCGCATGCTGGAGAACGCAGCCAAGAGAAATGCTCAGCAGCAGCAACTCGACCACCAGTGCCATGTGATGGCCGATGGGGGACTGGAGGTGTCTGGCCGGGCCATCAGACGGACTGCGGTGGCCAACTTACAGGACTTAGTCCTGTAGGAGTCCACTGTAGGGTTCACTCCTCAGCCCCATGGTGATGGTGGTGGTGGTGGCGGTGGTGGAGGCTCATGGGAGAATGTATGCACCTGAGTGACTGCAATTTCCTATAGTTTACCTGGTGACTCTCCTTCCCCTCGCTGGTGGGGATTAGTGAGGGAACGCCCCAACCCTGCTTACGCCACAAAGGCCAAGGGCCAGCAGCAAGCCAGTCCACTTTAACAAGGCTTTACAACGCGTGACCTGCTGCAGTAGAACGCTGCCAAATAGTACACAGGCAACTCACCTTTTGCACCATTAGTTGAAGACCAGAAGCTAAAACAAGCCATTTTTACACAGCATATTTGTCGTTATGACGTCAGCGGAAGCAAATTAATCAAATTTTGAAACCCTTGTCCTGTGCATTTGTCTTGAAATCAGTATTCACCTGTAGCATGTGAAGTGTTCAAATGTTTCCTATATATTATTATATATTGTTATTATAGATTGTTATATGCCATCTGAAACCATCTGAAAGTAAAAATGTATGTATGGATTCACTGCACTTATAACTGTCTGGCACACACAAACATACATTGCGCACGACAAATCATTTGAGCAGTAAGTAAGTAAAAGCAGAAAATGTACTTCCACTCAGAGATGTATGATTGCCGAAGGTTTTACAACAAAGTGAGTCTCCAAGGAAATCACACTTGGCTCATCTTGAGGTCACAGATCCATAAACAATAAAGAATATATATATATATATATGTTATCAGCCTTTCTGTGTTAATAGTGTCCCTGCATGGTTGAGATAAGGTACAAACTGTGAATATCTCTCTTTTTCTCTCCTAGACCATAGAGGAGAATTGTGTACGATTGCGCACTCTTTGAACATCGCAGGCAATCTGGAAGAAAATAAGTGGGGTTTGTGATCTGGCTCAAAAATGTATACAGGACATCCACGTGACCATACCACTTATGTTTATTAGATGTTTATGTTTAAAAGTAAAAAAAACATCCTTAATTAGATTGAATGGAGGATGTCTTTTGAGTCTAACCCCTCACCACTGTCTCTCTCTGTACCGTGGTATACTTTTAGATCATCCAGTCCCAGCGTTAAACCTGCTGAATAGAAGATGACAGCTTCTAGCTGACCCTCACGCGACCTCCTCCCCCGTAGTCTCTCTCTCTCTCTCTCTCTCTCTCTCTCTCTCTCTCTCTCTCTCTCTCTCTCTCTCTCTCTCTCTCTCTCTGTCCCACACACCCACACACACCGCCCCGCACTATGACCCCATAAGTCATAACGTGCATCTGCCCCGAATCATCAGTGAACTCTGGTAAGCACTAACCACGGATCCTAAACATAGCCTAGCTTGGACTTGACATGCTTAGCTTGTCACCAAGTGAACGGAAACTCGGAAAAAAAACGGAGGACGCCGTCTGCGACACATCCAATTAATGAATCCACCCGTGACTCTGACTATCAAACAACTTATCGTTGCAGTAAAATAAATCGAACTTTTGCACGTACACAAGTTATATACAAAAACAATACGCTATTGTTTCAAAGACAAAACAGTGACGAATCCTAACATCTGTTTATAGCCCCTTTTAGAGTCATCTGTGAAAGGACTTTAGAGACACGCAAACACAAAACTACCGTCGTGAGACTTCGAAACACTCGGGGGGGGAGATTTAAAGATGAAGACAAAACAAAGAATAAAAGGCGTGTTGATAGCGTTGGGTAAGTATGGTTTAGAAACATAAAACAATTAACAAGAGAATGATTCGAATTGAGAGAGAGAGAGAGAGAGAGAAGAAGAGAAGGAAGACAAATAAGGTTGTGTTTTCAAACTGTCGCGTCTGGGAACTTGGGCACATTAACACGTGACAAGGACATTTAGCGAGCAATGAAGTGCTCTTTATATGTGAAATAAATGCATGTGGGGCGTCTGAGCTTTCAGAGGGCAAAACAAGGTCTAACTAAACAAATGGAGAATAGAAATTGAGAAATTATAGCCTGGTAAAATGAAGAGGGGAGGAACACCACATCTAAGGGGGGGGGGAGATGCCCCCCTCTTCTCCTCCGCCCGCCCCACCACCACCACCAGCAGTTGAAGAAGGCAGCAACCACACCTTTTTATACTTCAACTACGCACATGAAATGTTACAAGTGCTATGCGTTAACATGAAAGTTTTTTTCCCTAAAGGGGGGGGGGGGTGACAAAAGATTGATGATAGTATATATGGTGGGGACTGGGGGTGGGGGGCCACCCCCACCCCTACCCCTGCCCCCGCCACCACCACCACCACCACCACCACTACCACCACCACCACTGGGACCAGGGCGGCTCCGTCTGTTGCCGTGGCAGCCGCCGGGCTTCTGGACCTGTTCAGGCGCCCATCTGCGTCTTCACCCTCAAAACACACACAAGGCCTCGCCAGGATTATAAAGGAGGGAAGGGGGAAGAAAGAAAGACAGAAATACCCATAAAGTGGCTTCTATAATTGGACAGGCCTCTGTGTGTGTGTGTGTGTGTGGTGTGTGTGTGGTGTGTGGGTGTGTGTGTGTGTGGTGTGTGTGTGTGTGTGTGTGTGGTGTGTGTGTGTGTGTGTGTGTGTCTGTTTGCCTTCTGCCTGTTTTCTTTTTCCTTCCTTCTCCTCTGGGGATGTCTGAAGTCAGCGCGGCAGAAGAAGACACCTCGTCGTTCCGTGAGTGAAACCTTACACTTTCCCCTTGTGCCTGCCTCCCTGCCTCCCTCCTTCCCTCTCTCTCTCTCTCTCTCTCTCTCTCTCTCTCTCTCTCTCTCTCTCTCTCTCTCTCTCTCTCTCTCTCTCTCTCTCTCTCTCTCTCTCTCTCTCTCACATGCACGCTTGGCCCTCCGCCCTCAGCCCTCCCGCCCCCGATCCCAGAAGGTTGCAAGGCGTCCGCCTCACTTTCTAACGGCGCTCTACGATGGATTGTCACCCTGGATTATGAATGTTATTCCCTTAGTTTAAACAAAAATAAAATCGCTGAACCCTCCACCGCCGCTGCCGCCGCCGCCGCCACCATCCTCTGAATTATAAGGGCTCCGGAGAGGAAAGGTGTGTTTAAGTTTGGATTACTATTAAAGTCACATGGAGATGGTCCCTGAATGCTGACCTGAAGAGAGAGAGAGAGAGAGAGAGAGAGAGAGAGAGAGAGAGAGAGAGACCAGTGTATTTGGAGGGGGGGCCCCAAGAGAGACAAAGACTCCGCGAAAGGTAACGGTGAAGCAAAAACAGGTGTTAATTTATCTTGTGTCTCTGTGACTATTTTGTGTGTGTGTGTCTGTGTGTGTGTGTCTCTGTCAATACTTTATCGGGCAGTTATTCGTAGTTTTGCGTCGGCCCTTGCTGTGGTGGCCACATGCTGGTGAGGTGACGATGGTCTCAGGCGCAGTTTTCCTTCGTCTTCATCCTCCCTCTTGGTCCTCCTTTTAATTATTTCTCTCTTGTTCATTCTATTTTTACTTGATTTGGACTGCACATGGGGAGAGAGAGAGAGAGAGAGTGTGTCTGTCTGTCTGTGTGTGTGTGTGAGTTATAGAGATAGAGAGAGAGAGTGTGTGAGAGAGAGAGAGAGAGAGAGAGAGAGAGAGAGAGAGAGAACTTGAAAAAGTTGTTTTCTGTTTTTCACATTTTGCGAATGATGAAGTGAGGTCTGTTATAGACATCTATCTCGTAGTCCCAGGTGTGTCGTTCAGACAGGAAGTGGAAACGAGCCGGAGCCACAGGTTGCACAGAGGGAGACCTGGCCCATGGATTAAGATGCTGACATAGACAATCCTTTAATCTATTATTTTTTTGTTGTTGTTGTTGCACAGAACACCCTCACAAGATCATTTTGTGTTGCCAAGTAAGCAATCTATTATACCAGGAATTTTAGTGCTGGAAGAACATCAAAAATACAAACTACAAACATGAGTTTAGCAGCTAACTGAAAGTAATGTACTTGAAGTAGTGTAGTGTAGTGTTATGCCATTTTAATATAATATGTTTGATCTACTGTCATATAAGCTGTAAGCTTGAATTGAGCTATTTGTTTAATTTTTTTAGTCGTGAGCCTTCGCCAGTTTAAATCCGCACTTACTGTGGAAATGATGGTGATTAACAGTGCTGAGTGAGTAGTGTTCTTGTTCTACTCCCATTATAGAGCCAGCGCGGTGGCCAAGGCGCAGAAAGTAGCCCGCTGGAATATCAGATAAGGTCAAATGAGTCTCCCTGGGGAGAGGTGGACTGCATGGGCCACATAGGGCCGCTCCTTTTCTCCTTCCTCAAGCCAGGTCACCGGGCTGTGGTGCAACATTATAAATACATACTGTACACACACACACGCACGCACACACCCTCACGCTACAGTTAAAAGAGAAGAGCATGCACTATTTTTACATCTCCCCAACATAAATATGTGCAGTGTATAATATGTGTGACTAAAGCAATCTGTGAATTGTGTATGGTTGTATTCATAGTATTCTTTATGGAAATCCTATGTATGTCCTGGAGAGAGAGAGGCAGAGAGAGAGGAGAGAGAGAGAGAGAGAGAGAGAGAGAGAGAGAGAGAGAGAGAGAGAGAGAGAGAGAGAGAGAGAGAGAGAGAGAGAGAGAGAGAGAGAGAGAGAGAGAGAGAGAGAGAGAGAGAGAGAGAGAGAGAGAGCGAGAGCGAGAGAGAGAGAGATGATTCTTGAAGACACAGCGTTACACCCTCGGTTAAGACATTTCCAGTTGCAGGAAAGAGGGTGTTTGTTATGGCTGTGTTCACCAGGGCAGCGGTTGTTCGTGGCGGGCATCACAACCTCCGGCACACAATGTGAAATAAGAATAGTTTGGTGTTTATACAACATATTTATATGAGTGCCACACAAGTGCAGCAGCACAGACTAAACAATGGGACAGTGGATGAAAACCACTGCCCAATGCAGAGGTAGAGGCTATCGTAGCATATAGTAATAGAACCATCGCTGCCTGGGCCTCGATTCCCTGAGTTACTAAACTGTCTGTTCCCTTTGGCTTCCTCATGTGCAGAAAGTGATTTGTCATACTAATTCCTGACGATATGTCCGCGGAACTGTCTTGGGACTCGGTAACCAAACAAGTTGAGGTCCTTTGCGATCTTTGACACAATGAATCCTATTTATCTTGACAAATGTGCCCCCCCCCCCCCCCCACACACACACACACACACACACACACACACACACACACTGCAGTCCCCACCCCTGTCAAATCTCTCAACCTCCTGCTAAACATAATCATAAGAATGCTGGCGTCTGAGAGTGTGGATGTGTCGATGATTGCATTTATTCCCCCCCCCCTACTGGCATTTTCCCCCACAGATTGAGGGACTTGATGGTGGTGGTGACGACATAAACCAAAGAAGCCACACCACACCGAGTTCCACATGGAGTTCAGACTGGGATTGAGGTCCGGCCTGGTCATGGTGGTCCTGGCCTTGACTCTGTCCGGAGAGAGAGTGGAAGCTCAGAACAGGGCAGGTGAGTGAGGACTGATGACATCTCACACGTGCACACACACATACACACACACGTACATACACACACACACACACACACAGCACACACGGCACACACCGAGAAGTTATCTGGTCTGTGGTAACATTTATAAGATACCACACATACTATAATTAGCTTTTATTTAATTCATAGTGGTGCAAGTGGTAGTTATATATAAACACACCTTCACTTCCAACGCACCTTCATAATGTTTTAGAATGTTTAAAAAACATTTACTACTTTGTGGCTTTCTGAGCTGATCTCGTGTATATATGACGCAGGGTGCAAAAACGTCCACTACGACCTGGCCTTCATCCTGGACACGTCATCCAGCGTGGGCAAGGAGAACTTCGAGAAGATCCGCCAGTGGGTGGCCAACCTGGTGGAGTCCTTCGACGTGGGCGCGGACAAGACGCGTGTGGCGGTGGTGCGCTACAGCGACCGGCCCACGCTGGAGTTCAACCTGGGCCGGTACAAGAGCCTGGGGGAGGTGCAGCGGGCGGCGGGTAACATCCGCTACATCGGTGGCAACACCATGACCGGCGACGCCATCAGCTACACCACCCAGAACGTCTTCGTGGAGCGCAACGGCGCCCGGGCCCGCGCCAAGGGGATCCAGCGCGTGGCCATCCTGGTCACGGACGGCAGGAGCCAGGATTACGTGCTGGAGCCCTCCAAGGAGGCGGCGGCGTCGGGCATCAGGGTGTTCGCCGTGGGTATCGGCGAGGCGCTCAAAGTGGAGCTGGAGGAGATCGCCGCGGAGCCCAAGAACGCGCACGTCTTCCACGTGGCGGACTTCAACGCCATCGACAAGCTCCGTGGGCGGCTGAGGAGGAGGCTCTGCGAAAGTAAGCTTGGCCGTTATTTTATCGATGACATCGACATTTCGATGACATCGCCCATTTCGTACAACCAAATGCACTTCACATTAAAAACCATACCAAATCAAATAAATTTATTTTGAGAGAAAAAACGATAACATTAAGCAAATGGAGACACAAGGATCTGAAATATTACACTGGGAACATGGGAATACTGAACACCATATTGTTTTATTGACTTCTATTTGAAGTCAATTCTGTCATTCTGATTCTTTAGAATCAGAATGACAATAAAGGAATTCTGATTCTGATGCCACCTTCAGCTATTCAAGTGGTTCATTAGCTGTAAGAGGTATGAAGGTATGGTATGAGTCTCTAAAGTGGCCCTGTTGGCGTTCTCACTAAGGTGCTGAAGCATCGACCCCGTCTACTTATCCCACCCAGCTGGAAGATGCATAGCAGCCATGCTTAGTGTGGACTAGTTCCCTGTTTGGCTCAGAAATGGCGATTTTTGTGGTGTGCTCAGAAATGGACATTTCTGTGGTGTCTCACCTTCTCCTGCATCCGCTGCTTCAGTGTGGAAGTCCGGTTGTAAGCCTGCGTTGTGACGTACCCTCAGCGGGCCTACCGGAACTCGGCCATTACTTTAAAGTTAGCAAGATACAAGAGTAAGTGAAACCCTCCTGTTTTAGCTCAAATGCAAACACTAAGGACATTTAAAATCATGCGTTTTCAGCTGAGAGTTTTAGGAAGGAGGAGTGATTTATTTTTTTAAGCTAGTAACGTCTTCGAGAACGAGCGCGAAAATTTGGCGGACCTTCGCAAAGTGGCTTTTTCGGAGGCACTTCAACGTCCCGAAAAGAACGGGACTTAAGTTCGGAGCAGAAACATAGGATTTCACACCAGGATTTTTTTTCTGAATTACATGTATTGTGAGGCTGTGACAAACTGGCATAGATCAAAATAATGGAAGACATGCTAAGAAAAGAAACAATTTTGGTTTCTCTGGCACTTTGAGAACAATGTTCTATTTACAGTAGTTTAGTTTGTTTTAAACCTGCTCTATGTTTTCTCTCGGAATAAATAAGCAGTACGAAGAGGCAAGATGGGAGACTCTTGATGGGGGTGGAGCCGAGGTGCCGTGAAGCTCCTCCCTTTTTAACGAGCCGTTAAATATGGTTTAACGATAAACATTATAATGTCAAACCCATTTGGACGGAAGTCATGGCTGTAAAGTAAAACAAAGTGACATATAGTAGATGGCGCGGTGTGCCAGCACACATTTTAAATACACAGAAAGATAACTGCCACAGCTTCACCAAAAGACGACCGAAGTCAAAGCATGTGGAGACCGTTTGTCACTCTGGGTGAGCACAATGAGAGACGTTTTCACTGGCGTTTTAAAAAAATTCCTACCAAAAATTTGGAAAACGGGGATAAGACCGAGAGACGCCTTTTGAACGTCCTTAAAGCCGTTCGAGAAGCAGAAATGTCTTGTCATTTTTTTTAGTCAACGTATGATGCGGCGGTACCAGGTACGCACGCAGAGGAGCTTTTGACTTTTAACGCCGCCTCACACCTCCCTCCGTTGGCGTCGAGTAACGTTGACCTGGTGTGGAGAAAACCTCCCCCCCCCCCCCCGAGGAAGGAGCTCTCCTGTAGCTCTTAGTGCGCTTAGCCTGACATTCGTTCCGTTGTGCTGCTTGCTGTAGCCGGAGTCCCAAAAGGGGCGCTCGTAGATCACGTTTACAGCCTTTCAAACCCTTGACCCCGAGATGCCGACCTGCCGGCTTCTAAAAATGCCTGTATATATAACGGATTAAAGGAGAGGTTAAACAATGATTCGACATGTCCCATGAAACGACTACAACGGTCGTTCACCGTAAAACAATGTTCCTTCTGGCGTCTGGACTGTGGCCACTGAAGGCCGGGGGGAAACCAGGTCCATTGTTTTCCTAAGTATAATCCCTGAATCAACCATGAGGACATCTTCTCAGTACGGACGTTGGTCAGCCCAACTGGCAATCGGAGATAGGCTCAAGGTTATTTTTTGCTCTGGAAAATTACAGCTTTCAAGTGGCTCCCACAGAACAGGCCGTGTGTGTATGGATGTTTCACCGTGTCAAAGACATATGTTTTTTTATCAATAATCGTTAATATGTCTATGCATTGCTGCATTTATTTATGTGATGTATTTTATGTAAATGGATGTGTACAACTGAGATATTCTCAAGACAGCAAGTGCAATACCCAAATCGCAGGAGGGTGATGATATGATAAGGGTAAATGCAAGTGTAAAAAAGTACTCGAGTACTCCCAAGTGCTGTAGAGATGGTCTGACCTACATTTTTGTGTCAGATGCAAGATGTTTCTCCTCCAGATGTTAGAAAACATGTTTGTTTGGTACAGACCCCAGAACACATCATGGTCGTTTTGATTTCAAGTTGAAACGCAAAAATAATCATTCCCTCTAATATTGAATCATATCACACATATGCAAATGTTTACCATGTCGTTAAGCCCTACACTTGACCCAAGTATTAGAGAACAGTCATGACAGCATGACACATTTGCCCTACTATGACCATCCAAACCATGACAATGTGCAGATGCCTACCCAGGAAGTAAGCGTGGGGGTCAAAGGTTTGGGCATGGCCGCAACCGTGTCACAAACTGTGTAGACCTAGTCCTTTATAGGAGTCCAGCATTGGTATTGCTTCCATCTTGACGCTGAGGCGGAGACCTAAATTATAGTCCCATCGCCGCAAGTGCAGGGAGTAGCTCAGCTATTTCGCTTTCTGTTTTGTCTTTTCCTTTTTTTTTTTACAGTTTAGGGTTTTGTTAAGTTACGAGGATACAGTTAAAACAAGTGACGCAGGTGGACATTCGGTCTTTCATTCATTTGTTCATTCATTGGTTCGTTCTCGCATTCGTCGTTTAATTTGGGAGGAGATGCGAGAGACGATCCTTTTGCGTATGAGAGATCAAATTGTAGATGAGAACATGATTCAAAATTCAAACAACATGAATCTTCTTCTGACACGAGTTCTGGCATGGAGCTGCAGTATAGATAAAGCATGTCAACAACGCCATATTTCATGAAGTAAGATTCAATGCTTCAACCTGACAATTTGATATGGCTGGGATTCATGATAATGACAGGGTTGGAACTGAGACGTGTGTCTGTTACACGTTGGTAAACCAGGAAGCTTTCTCTTTTTACAGTTCTTGTAAAACCCTAAATATTTTGCACACCGACGAGACAACAAAAACAAAATCCGACTAAATCCAGGGTCACCTATAGTGTCATTGCCGTCGTTGTACAAAACTGTACAAACGTAACAAATTATATTTTCCGATAAACCGTAAATTCCGCCCTAGTTCACCTAGTTCACCTTTAACTTTATACAGTTTTGTACTTTTTTTTTTAACTTCTTTTATTCTATTCAGTTTTTAGCTTATCTTATTTTTATAACTGCTGTCTGTCGTCAGGTATTGCACATAAGATTTTCACTCACTGCTTTATACTTGTGTAAACTGTGAAGTGACGATAAACTTGACTTGACTTGGACTTGACTCAGCCAAGCGATAGCCTGGTTGGTGTTGTTAGCCGTGAAGTTGTTGACATGTTGACACAATATAGCAACCGCTCCTTCCTCTGCCATGGTAAACGTATATCCGTATGGTTGTGTCTTCCTCGCTGTCACCACCACCGCCATGGTTTGTACCGGGGGGGGGGGGCATGATGAGCTTACAATCGAGTCTTTGAACCTCTGGAGCCTCCCTGGACACTGGGGATGAACAGAATGCGAAATCAATCATATTGCGGTTGTTTTGACGGATATTGCGATTGCGATGTGATTCACTATTTGTGGGAATTATAATTGCTGGCGTCACAATCATCACTTTTCCAAAAGCTCTAAGATGCTTGACGAAAAATATGGTGACAAACATGTACAGAAAACACTAAATATGATAATGTGACATTTGTTGGGGTCTGTACCAAACAAACATGTTTTCTCTTTCATCTGGATAACGTATATGTGTAGGCCAGGGAAGCTCTGCAGCACTACAGCACGTCATTTTTTATTTTATTTTTCAATTAAAATTATCAGAAAATTGCGTCTCCAAGTGCGATATCGCACTTGGCCATATTGCGATATCAATGATATTTTGATTTAATCGTTCAGCCCCACTGGACTGAGGTGTGGGGGAAGTGGAGGGAATGTGTGGCACTCCACCAGATATCACATGTCAGTTTAGGAGCCTAAGGTTTGGTGTCAAGTGTTTACGGCAGCTTCCTGAGACACGGGACATGCATATTGTCAGAGGTGTGATAGTACCGTAAAATATTCATAGAGTCGCCTAATCAACATAGGCCCATAGGAGCACACTATTCATATATCTTAGAGAACATTGCCAATGACAGTTAAAAAAAATAGCTTTGAGTGTGTCGTTTGCCAAAGTGTTCTGAATTTAAAGGGCCCCTATTATACCACCAGGTGTGAGTGTGATTCGTCATCACAAGCCTATTCAAAATTGTCATGTGACTAAAATTGTCATTGATCTAGTGACATCACACAGTGGGAGTGTCCACCCAGATGTATGATGGATAGATCATTTATACAGTCACACGCTCACCTGCTGGTAAAATAGGGGCACTTTAATGTAGCAAACCTTTGAATAGCCTTTTGAACGCATGTCTTTTTGTTGGATGCGGCAGCCGTCAATGTTCCACTGTTGTTTTCTTTCAAGATTTTTATTTGCCATATGCAACAAGTACAATAGAATCCTTGCTCCCCATTCCCTTCCACAGTATTCATTATATTCATATTATACAACACTATACTATAAAAATACTGTACACAATAAAAAATAATAAAGACAACAATAAAGTGACCGATGGATGATATGTTCATGTGTTGAATTGTGCAAAACACATTAAAAAGCATTTTAAAGTGCCAGTAGTGCAGCAGCATCATTAATGAATACAGTGCAGTACAGTGCAGAGCAGTGCAGTGGCCAGTTCTATTGTTTTCGCTGTGTGCACTCACTGCCCGTCTAACACTTCACACTGTTGTCTCTCTCTCTCTCTCTCTCTCTCTCTCTCTCTCTCTCTCTCTCTCTCTCTCTCTCTCTCTCTCTCTCTCTCTCTCTCTCTCTGTCTCTCTGTCTCTGTCTCTCTCTCTCTCTCTCTCAGATGTGCTCTGTCCCAATATGAAGGTGCAAGCAGACCGCTTCAAGCCCAACAGCATGAGTTATGGCCTTGAACAGGTGCCAGGTATGTACTGTATGTCTGTCTTGAGCGGATGCTCTTCCTCACACGATCCTGACCATCACTTGGTGAGGGGTAATGGGGTAGTTGTCACACCATACACGGCGAACACAATGTATCTCTTGGACTGCGTCAAAATACGACACAACAGACCTTGGTTTTGTCTCAAATCTCCCCGAGTCTTGTTTTTTTGGCCATATTATTATTATTATTATTATTATTATTATAATGTCCGATTATGTCAGATGACTTGAGCGGCATACCACAGGGTTGGGTTGCCTCTGATCCAATGGGTGTAGATCAGGCATTCTTAACTCCCCGTCTCTGTCGCTTCATGTCAACTAAGCTTCAGAGTTAAACGCTGGTCCGTTGCTCATCTTTGGCTTCCCCACTGCCGCTGCGGTAGGTGTGTGTTTCTGAGAAAAGCAGAAGAGGACCAAGGGATGTAGCATGTTGTTGTAGTCTTACTAGTCTACTGGGATGACCCGGTTCCTGTCTGTGACTGACCCCCCCCCCCCCAACCCCCCCCCGCGTATTCCAACACACTTAACAGCTAAACCAGACAGAGGAAATGTTTGGCAAAAATCAATCCTGGTATTGGACTTTACGGACGTCGGAAACCTTTCCCAGTTGTTAGAGTGAATTCCCAGGTTGTTAAAAGTACATTTGAAGGGAGGAAGGGCCTACGCTTCCTCTTGTCGGTTTTTTTGTTTGTTTCCTCCGCAAAACAGCTACAGGATATAATAACAACGACCATCGGGCGAAGGATTATCCAACCAGGTGTGGATTAGCGTGTGGAGCCAAAAAGCTAAAAAGGGCCTCTGCTAATGATGATGTTATGAATAGGATTCTATTTGTCCACAACTGCAGGAAGATAACGAACCATCCAACATTCATCCCAAGTGTGTATCAAGTGTTCTGCGTAAGAGAGACATTGGTCTTCACACAAGTCTTCATAGTGAATCTCATCAGTGCCTGAGACTTGTCACTTTCCTTGACTACTGCTGTGTGAATATGTTTGTTGTCATGTTTTAAATGTGGAAACCCCCTATTTGACGATGTCTATTAGATGACTGTGTGTGTATTAGTAATTAGTCGCGAAGAGCGTCTGCTAAACGAGTCGAATGTCATGTAATGCCCGCATTGATTGGGTTATTCTTATAAGGTTCATCAAGCAATATATATATATATTTGCTGAGGGCTCCCCCCCCCTGTGGCTTCAGTTCTGGAGCAGAGCTTTGGTCTGTGCTTCTCTTATCTCACAAAAGGAGACGCACTTCCTCCTCAATATCGGCCTACCTTTGGCGCAAAGGA
Organism: Muraenolepis orangiensis; assembly: GCA_027704905.1. Lineage (NCBI taxonomy): Eukaryota > Metazoa > Chordata > Actinopteri > Gadiformes > Muraenolepididae > Muraenolepis > Muraenolepis orangiensis. The sequence goes on from CM051007.1 coordinate 19,994,786, forward strand.
GGAAACCTCAAAGGGAATATAACAGGCTCATGGCGAGGAGGAGGAGGAGGAGGAGGAGGGGGAGGAGGAGGAGGAGGAGGAGGAGGAGGAGGAGGAGGGAGGAGGAGGAGGAGGAGGGGGAGAAGGAGGGGGGGAGAAGGAGGAGGAGGAGGAGGGGGGAGCAGCGCGGGGGGAGGGGGGGAACGGAGGGGGGGGGGGGCGGAGAATGACGTGTTTCACCGACACAACATCTTCAGTACGGGTCTAAAAAAGAACAACGCTTGCGCTGAAGTCATCTTGCTTCTCCCGCAGAGCAGCAGCAGCAGCAGCAGCAGCAGCAGCCCATTGGTGTGTTTTTCGGTGCTCTGAAATAACTTTTTTTTTCTTAAGGGGTGGGGGTGGGAGGGGTTGATTATACACTCTCCGCTGCCAGGCCAAATTACAGGTCTTGCGCTGAGTTCGTCGTTCGCAAAAAAAAAGGAAAAAAAAAAAGGCAGCCACGGAAACGGCTCGAGGGAACGCAAAGGGGAGGAGGCGAGCGCTCGGAGCAGCGTGCCGAGGCTGAGCCCATGGTGATGGAAGCAGCCCAGATCTCCCTCCCCCCCACCCCCCCTACCCCCCTCATTCCCCCACCACCACCACCACCACCACCACCACCAAAAAAAAAACCATCACAGCTGTGACCGGGGGAGACTGTTTCCCCCACCCGACCCTCCGCTCCTCCACCGACGTGAGCGCCGCTAAGTGCTGGCTGTATTAGCGGCGGCCTCGCCGTATAGCTCGGTGCTCGGTGCTGGCCCTTTTTTTCGGCGACCGATATGCCGCTCGCGGATTCCTGTTTTCTACGGCCGGTTATTCTAAGCGTCCGTAGAATGTTATTTTTCTCTGTAGCTAACGATGGCGGGAGAGAGAGAGAGAAGGGTGAGGAGGAGGAGGGGGAGGGAGCGCGTGTGCCGCCACCTGTTTCCGGGCTATTTCCAAAGGGCCCTTTGTTGCCCTCTCAGGTTACCCCTCCCATAAAGGGTGGTTTCTTTGGTCAACGGCAATAAAGCATACAGCATCCCCTCTGAATCGATGCCCTCGCATAGGGCCGGGCGCTATGGATACAGATGTATGATCGCCCTACGATTAAAGGGATCAAGGGCATGTTATCGATAAATAGCACAAAATGCTTTTGAATGAATTTAAAGTGCTGTTCTTAACCGTTTTACTGAGAGTCATTACGTTTAGCTATATGGTATCGGACTAAAACTAGTTTTCCTTTCTCTGGTCTGATGTTTCGAACATCATATTTGATCATTTTAAGGGCATTGCTTCTCATCGTAGTTAATCTATACTATGAAACTGGGTATCAGGATGACGATGCAATACCAAGACAATAAACAGCAATATTAATGCCTGCATATGATTTTGTGCATACCAGGTAGGCCTTAAAGGATTGGCAAAACAGCTAGTGCCCCATACGATAAAAATAAACACACTAGCTTGCAATTAGGTCAGCCATGCTGCATAGACCCTTTCATTCAATTGTCAGAGCTCCTCTGCTTGTTTGAAGCCCAGACGGGTGTGGCTCAACATATTATCGAAATACGGTTTTCCTTTCCTTCTGCTGCAACACATGTACCACACACACACACACACACACACACACACACACACACACACACACACACACACACACACACACACACACACACACACACACACACACACACACACACACACACACACACACACACACAGGTTAGTATGCCAGAGATAAAGACCTAGCCTTCCCTTATTCATCTCCTGTGTGGCAGAGCCTATTTGCAAGGAATGGTGAGTGGAGCAGAATGACGTCACGTAGGAAATCCTAAAATAGCTAATAGCGGCGTGGTAGGGTGTGGTGGGACTGACCTAATTAAACACTGGAGAAGCAACACCACAACTTTAGTTCATAGCCCCATATTTGTGTGTGTGTGTGTGTGTGTGTGTGTGTGTGTGTGTGTGTGTGTGTGTGTGTGTGTGTGTGTGTGTGTGTGTGTGTGTGTGTGTGTGTGTGTGTGTGTGTGTGTGTGTGTGTGTGTGTGTGTGTGTGTGTGTGTGCGTGCGTGCGTGCGCCCAATGTGTAGTGTGTGTCCAAGGATTTCATGAAAAAACTAACTTTTTGTTGTGTGTTGCCGCAGGGTTCGATCTAATGGAGTACTTCAACGTGAGGGATATCTTGGGGACCAGAGACGACGAGGGTCAAAGCTCATATGTTCGTCTCGGGACGATGCCAATCGTACAAAAAACAGAGTAAGTGACGACCCATTTTGCCGTGTGATGAATGGCTTTGACTTTGGAGGAAGAGTGGTTTTGAAGAAAGAAATTCAACTAAAACTCATCCTGAGGGTGAGAGCGCTCGGAGACGAAGGAATCCGCGAGTGATAGGTTTTTTTCCGTGTCACCGTAGCAAGTTTTCGCACAGGTACCGATGTCAAGTATCGGTTCAAGATGATTCTAATCTTCATGTCACAAAATGTTCCTCCTGAGTGGTTTCCACAAAGAATAGTTGACATTGTTCTGACACTTTTCCATCACACGTGGAGATTTTTGAAGGTTTAATCATAAACATACATCTCATCTCAGTCTCCTGAAATGACATTTGACATTTTTGATTGCGTCTGTAGTTACATATGTTTGATGTGGGTTTGATATACATCACCCTGTGGCTTCATAACATAACACCAAATTTTCATTCATTTTTTCTCTCCAACAGGGACGTGTTCCCTCAGGGTCTGCCAGACGAGTATGCCTTCGTCACAACCTTTAAATTCAGGAAATCCTCCCGACGCGAAGATTGGTACCTCTGGCAGGTCTTCGACAAATATGGAATCCCACAGGTGGGTGGGCCAATGTAAACCAACAGGGTCCATTTTCGGCCCCAACGACCGGGTGGAACAAATCTCCAGTGTCAGGCAGCGTGTGATTAGGCACGGGAGAAACATGTGGCCCCGTTTGATGGTCCTCTTTAGTGTGTTCTAAAAGTACACACACACCGCATAGCCATCGGCGGACCTGAGCGGCTTTCCGCAGAACTTGGAGGGGGGGGGGGGGGGGAACACTTCACAAAGCAACCTTATGTTGTATATCTGATACGCGACCGCATACTAATACTTTCCTTCTTGTTAACCTACCCACTTCCCACACATCTATACATCTAAAGGGGTACAGATTTAAATAAACGAGTCAAAATTTATTTATTTATTTTTACATGGCTGCCTGCCTGGCGATGCCAATCAGCTCGGGACCACACCTACACATGCAACCAATCACACACAAGCACCAATTAACTAATCGTCACCTTTCAACAACTCAATATCACAAACAGGCTTGCACACAAAAGGAAACACCTCAATTGAAATCTAAATCTGGAGGATTTAGAATCCTCTTTATTGGTCACACACACGGTAAAATGTGTTTCTCTGCATTTAACCCATCGTAGTATATTAGGAGCAGTGGGCATCTATTGTATATACAGCTGCCGGGGAGCAGTGTTAGGAGTCTGGTGCCTTGCTCAAGGGCACCTCGTCAGTGCCCAGGAGGCAAACTGGCACCTTTTTCCAAGTAGCAGTTCTCACTCTGTACCTGGTCCGTTTCGGGGACATCTCAAGCCAAGTTCCAACAGAACTGAGCTACTGCCGCCCCTATGAACATACAGGAACATTGGGAGGAGGGACCTTAACGTAAACACGTACAGTTTAACTTAGAACCAGGACCGTCCCAGTGCCCCCCGCTTGTAACGCTTCAAGCGTGAATCTGAATCTCCTGGCCTTGACGTCTCGCCAGGTGTCCATCCGCCTGGACGGGGAGAACAAAGCGGTGGAGTACAACGCCGTGGGCCTCACCATGGACGCGGTGCGGGCCGTGTTCAAGAGCGAAGAGGTGGACGACCTGTTCGATCGCAGCTGGCACAAGATAGCCCTCAGCGTGGAGGCCAAGTCGGTGTCCCTGTACCTGGACTGCAAGCACATCCAGACCCTGGCCATCGGGGACCGGGAGGACATCGACATCCAGGGGAAGACGGTGATCGGCAAGAGGCTGTACGACAGTGTGCCCATCGACGTGAGTGGGGGCTGTGTATATATATATATATATATACAACAACAGACAAATATATTCCTTGACAAATATATATATATATATATTTGTCAAGGAATATATTTGTCTCGGAAATGTTAGTTTTAGGTTCGCCCGTTCGAAACGGAGGACATTGTGAGACAAATGACATGTGACAAAATGAAACATGTGTGTGTGTGTGCGTGTGCGTGCGTGTGCGTGCGTGTGCGCGTGCGCGTGTTTGACGTGCCGGTAAATTAAACGCGTGCGTGTGCTTTGCTCCCCATGCAGTTTGACCTCCAGAGGATGATGATTTACTGCGATTCCAAGCACGCCGAGCTGGAGACCTGTTGCGACCTACCGACCGGGCCGGTAAGTACCGTACAATTTCCCTGCCTTTTTTTTGTTTTCCCGCCGGTGGTCGGCCATGGTTATACTTGGAGCAGGCTTTTAGCGACTATTTTAGTTTGGCGGAAAGGCCTGCTGCAGAGGTTCCTGGCACGGTCCACCGACATATCAGTTTTTTCCGCTACACAGGTCATGTTCGACATGTGGGTTGACTTGACTGGGAGATTCTTTGTCATTTAAAATTACAGTGCCCGAAGAAAGTTGTGACAGAGCCACCCCCGGTGCAGATCCCAACCCCGACCCCCACGGCGGTGGAGCAGATAAGGGGCCCCGAGGCCAACTGTTCCTGCCCCCCTGGGGAAGAGGTAGGGACGGGTTTGACACTGCCGCTCACTTTCTGTCCCTCCTTGTCGCTGTTTTTTTGGGTTTTGTTCCTCTTCTTCCTCTTTTATTTTGAATCCTTCCTTTCTTTTGTTTTGTTGTTCATACCCTTTTTTTTCTTTCTGTATCTTTTCCTTTTTCTTTCTCTCCCTCTCCTCACTTCTTTCACATGCGGCATCGGCAAACAAACAAAAAGTCTTGAAAAACGTCCTCTGTACTCTTGTTTAATTTCCATCAGGGGCCAGCCGGCGAACCGGGCGTTCCGGGCACCAAGGGTGAACAGGTCCTCTTCCACTCCTTTTTCTAAGTAATATTTTGTGTGAGACAAAATGTGAACAAATTCCACGACCTTTCCCGAGTGCGTCTATGTGTTGGGGCCCGCTTGGGGCCCCACTCTCACTGTACCACATCCCTATACCTTCACAGGGAAACATTGGCCTTCCGGGCACCATGGGACCCATTGGCGCCAGAGGACTAAAAGGAGAGATTGTATGAGCTAACCTAATGTGTGCCTTCTCTATCGATGAACTAGATAAATTACATTGTATGGGTAATCCTGGGAAAGAAATGTTGCAATAGTTAATAGTGATTTTTTTTTTATACTGTCCAATCGCACGCTCTATTACTCTATTACATATATTCTCTGGCTTTTCTTCCCGCCTCGATAATAATTGATCCTTGTCGATTAATTATTTGCAGGGCAAAGTAATTTCTGTCAAGGGTGACAGAGGTGAGAAGGTAAGAGCAGAGCTGCTAAAAAGGACACCTATGCATGCGCTTTCGCCTCCTCACGCAAACACATTGCATGCGTCTGCGTGTTTCTCCCACTGTCGGAGGCAACCACTAAATGAATGCGGCCTAAAGAGGCATGCATTGATTTCTGACGACTAGATGGCAGCATGTTCACTACAGACAGCTTGTCTGTTAACTCCCAGCCTACTACTTTGATAAGCCAGTTTTCTTATACCGTCCTGATTCTTCTTCTCTTCGTTTTCTTTAACGCCATGAAGGCCAGAGCAGGTTGAACAATAAACAAGAGACGCTACTCTATAGCAGGACTTAAGCATGCTAGGTGGATGGATTTGAATCACTTTAAGTCGCGTGTACAAACAGTGAAGGAATGATGCATCCCCGTTCTTTCCATGTACTGTGCAAAGTGAAAGTGGCGAGGTGGGAATTACAGGACAGGTGACCACAGATGTTGTGTAGCAAGAAGATGGCAAGACCATGCAAATATACCCACCCAACAACCCATTCTACGAAGAAAAAACCCCCACAGGATAAATCACAGGCTCTCTCTGGCTTTTCACTATAACAGCGAAAAATCATTGGCATGTAGTACAATGCTGCAAGCGGCCCGGGGGAAAGGGGGCCACTTAAACCATGGCCACAAGTTGTCTGGAAAGCGAAAAAAGGGCCTCCGCCTCGCTGCTTCTTGCCACTTCACCCAAGCACTGTGTGTGTATGTTGCCATAGCGATGCTTTGTTTGAGCCAATCCAAAAACGGAACGTAATCATTGTCGTATTTTTTAGTTTAGCTTAGTTTTAGTTGTTGTGTGTTGTTGTGGCGTCACAACAATCACGTTCAGATGCCGGCCGGCCGGGGGCCACTAAACCACTTAAGTCAACTCTAGTACAAGTAAGACTCCATTTTGTAGCGCATTTTCAACTTTCCTATGCGTAAGTTACAAAGCTAATACATTCCTGCATTCATTCAAAGATGAATGCAGTTGACGAGCATGGCACAGTTCTGTCTTACCATCCACTCTTGAGGACCCCCAGGAAGAAAAAAAGCTGTAGCAATGCTGCAGCTAATGGGGATCCAAATAAACTCAACTATACTAAACTTGATCATTTCCTCCTCGCCAGGCGGGGGCGCCACCCCTTTTTTTAAAAAGTTGGACATGTGTGTTGCGGTTGCACAGTGTATAGCCATGAGAGAGTTCCGTGGCATAGAAAAGTGAATACATCCCACCCCTGATTGCCTCTTAATTGCATCTTCCACTGCCAAATGACCGCAGTGCATCATGCAGCTTGTCGCGTTTGCTGCCGTGTGTTTGGTGACCGAGGGCTCTTCATGACCTGAGGAAAACCTAAGAGCTGTTCCCTAATCTGGGTGATGAAAGGGGGTGACGTACTTTTAAAATGATATAATACCTCCCCCCCGGGAATAATTAAAGGGCAAACGTTGCGCCACTTGAGGTGGTTTATGAAGCATTTTTTGCGGTGGGCAAAACTTTCGCAGTCACCGTGTCATTAAGCAGCCATTACTTTTCTGTCTGTGGCCACTTTCACATTCCTGGGGACTCCTGGCCACAGGAGGTGACATCATTGTAACCAAAGAAAGAAAGAAAGAAAGAAAGATCGAAAGAAACATACAAACAAACTAGCAATGCTGCAAAAAACAATGGGAAGCCCATTGTTGTGAGTGAGAGTCTTCTGGGGTTGAAATGGAGGGGTTGAGTTTGACCACTGCCGTGTCAGCTTTGTTTACATATTGTGGCGCGGAAGCCATTGCTCAAAAGTGTTGTTTGTGTATTAGATCGTTCGTCTGTGTGTGTGTGTGTGTGTGTGTGTGTGTAGTGTGGCTTTTCTGTGTGTGCCTGCACGATGCGTATGCGTGTCATTCACATGTGTGGCGATAACATCGGTCACAACGTAAGCCGTTCGCTTTAGCGTTACTTCGAGATTCTAACGTGACCTTTCTTTGTATCCCCAAAGTCATATGGATGTCCTCTTTCATTCAGCATTTTGTTGTAATCCTAATCTAATCCCATTCCTCAAATGTTACCTATTTATTTTGTACTTATTTTACTGCATTAACCCCCCCCCCCCCCCGACCCCCACCCCTCCAATGATTGCATACTAAATCATATTCTGTGTGGCAACCAGAGCTTTGTGTTCTCAACAGCATCCCGTCGCCATGGTGATTCCCGCCCATGCCACCACTGCCTATAAGTAACTAACCCCCCCCCCCCCCCCCCTCCTCTCTCTGTTGGCAGGGTGACTTGGGCAGCATAGGGTTAACAGGTGACGACGGACGGAACGGGGTGAAGGTAAGAAGCTGTGACATGTGGATATGATGGAGTAATCCATCCATACAGTGGATGGGTACAGTGTGTGTGTGTGTGTGTGTGTGTGTGTGTGTGTGTGTTACATTGTCAAGATGACACTTTTTTTTCAAACAGGGCACTGGTGGGATTCCAGGAATCGATGGCTTGCAGGGAGACAAAGGAGAAAGAGTAAGAAGTGACCTTTTAATAAAACAATAACCTTGGGGTTATTGTTTGTATTGTTATTTATGTTTATGAAACTTTCTAGACCCTTTTCACAGCTGTGAAATGGTCTATTCATCAATTTCTAGGAGTAAATATCAAGAAAATGTTCCAAAGTTATATATATATATATATATATATATATATATATATATATATATATATATATATATAGTAATAAGTTATATTCAAAATAAACAAACAGAAAATTATTTTCTGGTGACGCAGAACATGATCACATCTGAAGACATTTGGAGGACACCACAATGACAATTGACGCCACTTAGAAACATAATCATACACTTATAATAATTATACTAATACTAATAAAGGGGATATTTACATTTCCCCATGTATTGGTTCCCTGTGTCAAACAGTCTGTCCTCTGTCCCGACAGGGTGAGGGCGGAGCGCCCGGTGGATCAGGACTGCCAGGGAAGGCTGGGCTAAAGGTGAGCAGACACACTCTCTCCCTCCTCCTCCTCCCCCTCCACCTCCTTCTCCCCCTCCACCTCCTTCTCCCCCTCCTCCTCCTCCCCCTCATCCTTCTTCTCCCCCTTCTCCTCCTCCTCCTCCCCCTCCACCTCCCCCTCCTCCTCCTCCTTCTCCCACTCCTCCTCCTGGCCCTCCTCCTCCCCCTCCACCTCCTTCTCCCCCTCCTCCTCCTCCCCCTCAACCTCCTTCTCCCCCTCCTCCTCCTGGCACTCCTTCTCCCCCTCCCCCTCCTCCTCCTGGCCCTCCTTCTCCCCCTCCTCCTCCTCCCCCTCATCCTCCTTCTCCCCCTCCTCCTCCTCCCCCTCCACCTCCCCCTCCTCCTCCTCCCCCTCCACCTCCTTCTCCTCCTCCTCCCCCTCAACCTCCTTCTACTCCTCCTCCCCCTCAACCTCCTTCTCCTTCTCCTCCATTTACCAGCCAGCAGTCGGTGGGACGATCAAAGTGTTACGGGTTACGTCTATACCGTCAGAACTCTATATATATATATAGATTTTGTTATGGGATAGTACCATTCAGAATGGCCTATTGATTTTCCTATAAAGAACATTGCTAAATAAAAACATGAATAGAACACAGGAGCAGGTCGGGTCCGTTCTATCACTCTCCCCGGCGAAAGCCAAGGCTTGTCCAAGTGGGAATTGAGAGTCAATTTCATTTGTATGGCCCTTAATCACAGTTTACGGACTGATAGGGCTTCACAGGCCACATGTTTACAACACCCCCCACACCCCTATAGCCCCCTTAATGGCAAGAAAAAACTCCCTTAAATATGGAGAGAGAGAAAGAGGGGGAAGCATCACTTTCTGTGAGAGTGAAGCCTTCACTGGTTGTTGAACCTTTCCTTATCATCAATATTAATCAAATAAAACAACCGTGTCACCCACTTGTTCGAGTACCTGTATGAGTTTAGGTGATTAATGCTGAGGAATGGAACCCCGGAGAGAGTGTCACTTGAGGGTCAAAGGTCAGCCAGGGGTTCGTGGCCTCTACCTGCGGGTGGTAAAGGGTCACTGGCAGGGCCCATGTCTCTGCTGGGGGCCAGCTGCTGTTTCTGTTTACATACTTTCCTTTCCTTTTTATCCGTTTTCAGTCTGCTGACCATGTGTCATTAGCATAGCAACTGTTTTAGGGGCCCCGGCTTACCACGACACAAACGCTGTGTGATGCAAATCTAAAATTTCCATTTTTTCCATCGTCTAGGGCATTCAAGGGAGTGCCGGAGGACCCGGCGTGCCCGGCCTTAAGGGCGTCCTCGTGAGTATCCGTGGTTGTTTTTGAATGAACCGCCTGTGTTTCTCTCTGTGACGAGTTGTTCCCTTGCCTACCCTTTGTTGAACGCACTGTTGTAAGTCGCTTTGGACAAAAGCGTCTGCTAAATGACAGTGATGTAATGTATTGTAATGTCACTCTGATGTGTTCTAACCCAGGGGGAGCAAGGATACAAAGGGGAACAGGGAACTCCTGGGACCAAGGTACACATTCACACACCACCACCTGTAATAAAGGAAGAAATGATGACGTGTTTTTGTGTTGTTTTAGCTGATTCTCAGTGCTGAACACGCACACCCTTAAATCCAAAACGACTTACTAAGTGAGTCTGAGGGCAATCAAAGCATGCAATGAAAACATTTACATTCCATGTGTTGCATGACCTAGTTTAAACAAACAACTGCACAGGGTGTGCAGTAGTGGTAGGAATCACAACACAAGGCCCGTAGATGTGGATGTACTATTTTTTTTTTGTGGTATAAGTTGTCGTGCAAAAAGGTGGATGGGGTAAATTAATACCTGACACTAGATCCAAAGGCAGCATAAGTCAACAACAGCATCACAGAGTGAGTTATGACCTCGCCCCGTCACATCTCAGATGTCTGTACCAAAATTTGGCAGTGGCACAATCTGTTTTCTATAAGAACCCCCTCCTTTCGACCTCTCACGAGACAAGATGGAGACCACATCACAAAAGGCTCCATTGGTTAGGAGTGTTCATGGTAGCCGTAGAACCTTCCAGAACCGGAGCTTCCACTCATTCAGTGGAAATGAGAGTGTGTGTGCACATCCCAGAGGAGAGGCAGATAGCGAACCTGTGTGTATGTGTGTGTGTGTGTGTGTGTGTGTGTGTGTGTGTGTGGGGGGGGGGGGGGGGGGTAGTAATGGGGTGAACAGATGTGGCTTCCTTGATTGACTCTCCAAACTTCCTGTCTGGGAACCTGCGGGGGCAGCTTGGCCCATAATGCTGTTCATTCAGGACAGGCTAGAGAACCTGTGGCCCCCCCCTCCTGCTTCCTATGCCGTCGCACTGACTGCCCCTGCCATGCAAAGTGCTAATAAGTTAGCCGCAGGTGGTAAACTATGGCTATATGTTTCATTGAGTGCAAAACGGCATCCGCTCTCATGGAGTGCGACGCCCCCAGGCCTCGGTTGGGTTTCGGCGAACGCTTTCGCCGTTATTACACGGAAATTACCTTCAGGGGCCGATGTGTCGTCATATATTACAATGTGTTGAGTTATGGGTGAAGGGTTTGAAAGGTTTTTCGGGGGGGGGGCCATATGGCTGTACTGCAGCAACCGCTGCACTGCAAAAACATAGTTCCGTTCTCCAAGCACGACTTTGAGTTGAGTTAAGCTGACAGTCTGTCAGTAGGCCCATGTGGAGGTTACATTAGGGTCGAGGCAACATGTAGACTTAAAAGTCATTATTATTAAAGCTGCACACGCGTTGGTTGGCTGCCAAAATAGCCCACTACTAAACTACTGCGTCCTCCAGTGAGAAGGCCATATTTCTATCTTATATCATTATTCAATTATTATTTAATGATTTAACTTTTGGTTTACTACTTTTGGTTCCTTTGTCCTCCCTTGGAACAGTGTATCATTTATCCTCATGTCGTGTTTTTTGTTGTTTTAGGGAGAAGTAGGCGTGGATGGATTTGCGGGGAAACCCGGCGTTTCCGGGCAAGACGTAAGTGTTGACGTGGGCCTGTGGTCCCTCACCGTCGGTCCGACTCGCAGGTGATTAGGTTGTGTGACTTGACTGGTGACCGGTGACTTGTGTGTTGTGCCGACCAGGGCTCGAGGGGCCTGGTGGGCGCCCCCGGTACCAGCGGAACCAAGGGAGATAAGGTACGGCGCCACAGCAGCCCCCCCACACACACACGCGCGCGCACACACACACACACACACACACACACACACCTCTCCTTTCAACCCCACAACCCCTTCAACCACACAACCCCCATCGCCCTTCCCTCCCACCCACCGCCAAAACACACCTACAAAACACACCTACAAAACACACCTACAAAACACCGCAACTTTCCAAAACAATTAAAAGAAGAAGACAGCGCTGTGGGGCACGATAAAAACACAGAGAGAGAGAGAGAGAGAGAGAGAGAGAGAGAGAGAGAGAGAGAGAGAGAGAGAGAGAGAGAGAGAGAGAGAGAGAGAGAGAGAGAGAGAGAGAGAGAGAGAGAGAGAGAGAGAGAGAGAGAGAGAGAGAGAGAGAGAGCACGTAAATCCCCCACCGAGTCCACACCACCGCCCTGAGTAAGCTTCCCAGGCTCTCGGGCTGCTGTCTCGGTTTTCCAGACGCTCCGCCGACGCTCCCCGGTCCTGCCATCAAAGTCGGGCCCCCGCAGACAAACGCAGACAAACGCAGCTGAACCTCTTTTTGTTCTGTCTGTAATTACCCCCCCCCCTTGAAGGCCGTCCCCCGTCGCAGCGCACACACACACACACACACACACACACACACACACACACACACATGTGGCACCCGAGACATCACGATTTTCTTTTTTGCACATGTGTAGTATACGCCGCACATACACACACACACACGTACACACACACACACACACACACACAAATACAGACACAAAAAAATGCCCCCCAAAAAATACAATAAAATATATATAAAAGATATTTTATATAATATAATATTATTTTTTAATACAATTGAATAAAATGTTTTCATATATAACGTCTTGCTGTGTGCACTGTCTTGTAGGGAGAGAGGGGGCCAGCTGGATTACCTGGGGATGTGGTGAGTGGACCACGTTTGTACTGTAAAAGGTGATAATGCCACAATCCCATCCAGCATACAGCTTAACACAAACAAAACGTACGCCTGTGCATTTGTCTTTCTAGGTTCAAAGGGATGGTTTGAAGGGCGAACAAGTAAGTCAACATAATTAGCATAAATTAAAATGCGTATTATGAAATAACCATGTGTAGTAACTCAGTCACTGGTGTTATTGAGTTTATTCTTCTTATCCGGGAATATGACGCTAAATATTCTGAACATAACCATTTCACCGCTTTCGGAGAGTATAATCCTTTAACTCTGGAATGAGATTATGTGTAATAGCGTATGGATTTGACCTTTTTCCTAGGGAGTTGTCGGACCCCCTGGGCCCCCAGGGGCCAACGGACCAGCCGGGCCGCCTGTAAGGATTTTCTCATTTCCTTTCCAAGCGTATTATGTTTCATGCCGTCTGCCTTGTGGAGAAAACATTGATTGTGCCGTTTTGTGAATAAAAAAAACACCTGTTTGGGGGACAGGTAGCAAGCGTACGGCAGCTTGTAGTCTTCTAGAATTTAAACAAAGGGGTCAGGTGTTGTGTTGTGCTGTATGAACTCACACATTTGTCGTGTTTGCTTCTTGCTGCTTTTTTTTTTTTTCAGGGGCCATCTGGTATGCAAGGGTTCCCAGGTGAACCTGGGGAATTTGGACAACGGGTAAGTTTTTTTTAAACTTTTTAACGTTTTTTTTTTATTGAATAAGTGAGCATGTTCACCGGAGATTTTGTGGCTGTGCAGGTCTGGGCTTGCTTCAATACATACACACACACACATCAACGTTTGAATAGGCATGGGTGCCATAAACCGCTAATGAACTCTTATTTTCTTACATTTTGTATGTATATGTGTGAATTACTATACTACAGGCAAAGTAAACTGTCTCTGCTGAATTGCATCTTTCTCCATCAGTGACGTAAAAAAGGGAACAACCGGTTTTAAAAATGAATGAATGAATGTATAATAATTGTAATATTGTTCATAATTAGATATCTCTTGAGAACTGCAGGGTCCGTGTCCTTGCTTTGAACGCTACTACCTCCCTTTAGCAGCAGCAGTAGTCATAGCAGTAGTAGATGGAACACATCCCTGCTGCTTCCAGACACATAGTGTAATTAACGTAGCTTGATTGCTAACCCCCTTACACACACTCTTAATGGGGAGCAATCAACATCACACCATCACTATTAGCCAGGAAGGCAACATGTGTGTTGGAGTGTTTGATTTGTTTCTCTGTTTTTGGGTTTTTTGTTTGAACGCCTGATTGACTCTTCAACCCCACATGTCTCTCTGCTCCTGGCTTCTTCTCACAAACACGTCTTGCTCTGTAGGATAGCTCCCCCTGGAGGCCGGGGTGGTGGTTGTTGTTATTTATTCACACACATTTTTACACACACTTCAATGTTGATATCACTTAAAGAAAATAAAAACAATTATATATTATATAACAATATATTTTGATTTGGTATATACGTGGAATGTTTTTTGTAAAACAATTGAAGATAAGTCATGGTTTACATTTGTGTGTGTGTGTGTGTGTGTGTGTGTGTGTGTGTGTGTGTGTGTGTGTGTGTGTGTGTGTGTGTGTGTGTGTGTGTGTGTGTGTGTGTGTGTGTGTGTGTGTGTGTGTGTGTGTGTGTGTGTTGGAAAGGTTGTAAATAACAGTGCTCTGATGAGAAGGAGAATATGAATGTCTCTCCTCTGCCATCAGGAGAAACAAGGACTATACTCTGTTGGAATAGCGTGTGTGTGTGTGTGTGTGTGTGTGTGTGTGTGTGTGTGTGTGTGTGTGTGTGTGCGTGTGCGCCACCTGCTGTGAATGCAGCCTACAACACAATTCATCCCCCCCCCATCCCTGAACCTGATATGACATCTTGAAGGAGGATCTAAAGTGGAGAAGCCAGATAGTTGTTGTTGTTTCTGCAGACAAGATTCAGACCTATTACAGCGGCGCTTTCAAGGGCAGGAAAACTTCCCGACGACAAGCAAAACATATTCAACCAGGAAGAATACCAGTTTGATAAATATGATATAATGTTGATGCTCCTTTTTCCTCCTTTCATACCCAAGTGTTCAGCCACATGTGAAGACTGATTGCACAACTAGCATAGGGTTAAAACAGCCAACAATAATATTCACAAACCAGTGTTGAGTTACGGAACTCAACAACACAATGCACAAACAAATGAGTGATTTGTATCTGTACATATGTAGGCCTATGTGTATCTGTGCCTTCTAATTTCCAACCTTGTAAATCATCATTTGTACGTCAAATTAGCGATTTTTTCCAATGGAAATATATATGTGAAACTCAACCTATTTGTGTGGATCCTTTAAGGCGGTTGTACCAAGCTCACACGATACACACAAAATACACAAACGCAGGGAAGACCAAGTCCTTTCCAGTAGATGGCGCTAATGCAACATGTATGGCTGCTAGGAGCTAGCGGCCGTCCGACAGACACACTTCCAGTTCGGGAAGGCGGAGCTCAGATGCTGTCTAGTACTCCTCATAATACATAATTTATGAATTAATACCATCTTCATGATACAAAGTACGTTATCAAAAAAAGTGATACTTACGGTGACCAGACTTTGAAACTCCCCTCTCCTGAGCAGCTATACACCTGCTATACACAAGGACTCATACAGGTGATGGCCGTCTTTAGTTTACTGTCACATTGGACATAAAACAAGTATTATTAATATTATTATTTGAATGGTAGTGAAAAGCCAAGACAATTCAGTAGGGAATGTTGAAAGACCTGGAACATTTTGATGTTCTACCGATATTTGTCGTGATTCACCCAGCTTGAAACCGGAGACAATCCCCGGTCAAACTGGGATGTCTGGTCACCGTTGACGTACCTCCTCCACGGTAGCAGCTAGCTAGCTAGCTAGCTAGCACAAAAAAATGCTAAGTTTACGTACAAATGATGGTGTGCCAGGTGTAAATTAAGAGATACAGATCTACAGATACAAATCGATGCATTTAATTTGTGCGTTGTATTTCACAAGTTTACGTCACATTTGTTTGTGGATGCTATTCACTGTTTTAATCCCATAAAACAGTTCCACAATATAACATGTTGTGAACAGGTTTTAAGAATGAATTGTAATATTGTTCATAATTAGATATCTCTTGAGAACTGCAGGGTCCGTGTCCTTGCTTTGAACACTACTACCTCCCTTTAGCAGCAGCAGTAGTCATAGCAGTAGTAGATGGAACACATCCCTGCTGCTTCCAGACACATAGTGTAATTAACGTAGCTTGATTGCTAACCCCCTTACACACACTCTTAATGGGGAGCAATCAACATCACCATCACCATCACTATTAGCCAGGAAGGCAACATGTGTGTTGGAGTGTTTGATTTGTTCTTGATCAGTTTTTTTTGTTGTGGCTTTTGTGTGAACGCCTGATTGACTTTGACCTCCTCTGCTCCTGGCTTCTTCTCACAAACACGTCTTGCTCTGTAGGATAGCTCCCCCTGGAGGCCGGGTGGTGGTGTTTGTGTTTATTTATTTACATTTTTACACACATTTCAATGTTCATATGGTAATGGTAATGGATGCTTTTATATAGCGCTTTTATCCAAAGTCATGCCTCACATTCACCCATTCATCCACCGACGGCGGAGGCAGCCATGCAAGGAGACAGCCAGCACGTCAGGAGCAGTTAGGGTTAGGGTGTCTTGCTCAAGAACACCTCGACAGCTTTTGCTAGGAGGAGCCCGTTGTTGTTAAATGCAGGCTTTTTTTTCTATAGATATTTGTCTCCTTTTGCCAAGAAGAGACAGACGATTTTAAGGCTAAAGATCCTTTTCCCTTATTTGTGCGTTTTGTGTACGTAATTCACAGGCCTTTGTGGATGTATGCTAAAAGGAAAATGGATGTGGAGGAGTTGTACGCTAATCAAATGAACACACACACACACACACACACACACACACACACACACACACACACACACACACACACACACACACACACACACACACACACACACACACACACACACACACACTGTGAACGCAGCCTACACCACAAGTCATTCCCTCCCCCTGAACCTGATATGACGATCTTGAAGGATGATCTAAAGTGGGGAAGCAAGATAGTGTGATGCTGCAGACAAGATGCAGACCTATTACACCAGTGCCTTCAAGGGAAAAGGAAAAAAAAATATTTAAAAGATGTTTTACAATCCCCAGATGTAACCAGGAAGAATACCAGCTGAATGAATGTGATATATTCTTGATGCTCTTCCTCTTTTCTTCTTTCATGACCAAGTTTTTGTCCACATGTGAAGACAAGTCGTTTGAACATGGTGTACTTGCTCTGTGACGGTCACTGTGTGTGACATCAGTCACTTTAAGAATCACAATATGACAAAATGATGTGTTTGGCGTTTCAGGGAAAGAAAGGCGAAAGTGGATTACCAGGAGTCGATGGCCTCCCGGGACAAGCCGTAAGAAAGAACTGTTTAAAATGCATACTCGTTTAAAAACGGCACGTTTTCCCCATTAGCACCCTCTAGTGGCTTTAAGTGTAGCTACAGTTATAGTTGAATTGTAGTTGGCGCAAAGTTGAACATCGTAGAGAGATTTATAGGCATGTCTTATTCTTCGAGAAACTTCCTAGTTTAAATGCTTTTTAATGGAGTAAATAGCTGCAGTAAAGTTACATAGGTTTATGAACTTTATGAACTAAGATGTGTTCTCAATTGACTTATGGTTTAAGAACAATGACTGCTGTTTTTCATTCTGATTTGTTGGTGAGTTATACGCCCAAAAAGCCATGAGTATATTTCTTTAGAATGAAACATTCAATCATTTTAGCATTTTGTCTTGGTTCATCGCAATTTACATAGATGACATCTCTCATGGAAAAAATAGAACACATTAATTCAATTAAACACACGTACACATTTGATTTAAATACATCCTTATAGACAAAAACGAAATACTGTACTCCCTGGCATTATGTGGGCTAAAGCTGCGCTGTGAAGAACTGTGAGTCTGCCCCAAGGTTTCCGCTGGTCAACGCTGGCCACACCATTCATTACCATGTCTATCTATACGTCTTTAGAAGCCACATGTAGCGTAACTGTATGCCTGGTGGGCTTCTCACAGACTGTTTATGTGTGTTTATGTTACGGCAGCAGCAGCAGTAGCAGACGTTGCCATAGTAACTTCCTGGTATATATAAAGCATCACATCCTGTATTGGCACAGGATAGTTATTTATTTTCACTACGGTGCACAGTGTGTCGGTCAGCAAAGCTTGAACTGCTAGGTTGACTGCAGGATTATAGCAATGGGGAACGCTTAAGACATTTCCATCACAAGACATCGAGTGATATGATGGTCTTTAAGTCCCAATGGCGCCCTCTAGAGGAGATGAGCAGCCACTGGTTTACGCTCTTAAGTGGAATGGAGGTTGGAATAGAAACAAATTGCTTCTAGTATTCCTAGTATTTCTGCCGCCATATAGTGTAACCCTGGCATAACCTTTAACGCCATATTATAATAAGACATGCAAATCTTTTTTTAATCCATCTTTTGGATCAGCAGAGAGCAGATGCTGTGATGGACACGAGGCCAACGGCTGGAATTACCACGTTAGATTCAGTCTAGTAGCCAGGTCGGCAATTACACGCTCCTGAGCCATTCTGAGGAGACGCGCTGATGGATCCAGACAGATCCCATCAGCCGGAGAATTCATGATTTAGGGGCTAATTTAGAATTTATCAATGTAGTTATTATTCTATGCTCTCTGTCTGTGTCTCTCTCTCTTCTCTTTCTCTCTCTCTCTCTTTGTTCTCGGTCTCGTTCACTTTCGCTTTGTCCTTCTTTCTCTTTCACTTTCTCTGTCTGTCTGTCTGTCTGTGTCTATCTATCTTTGTCTGTGTTTCTCTCTCTCTGTCTGTATTTTCTCTCTCTGTTTCCCTCTCTATCTCTCTCTGTTTCCCTCTCTCCCTCCACCCTCCAGGGTCAGTCGGGCACTTCTGGGGCCCCGGGTTCACAGGGACACACCGGACCCCCTGTGAGTAACACCGTCACACAAATGAGACGCACATATATCACATCAATAGTAAACAACAACTGACACAGATAATTGTTTTGCCTCATTTTATATGATGTTTTTGAGATTGTTTTATCATTTTTTTTATCGAAAGGGTCTCCCTGGCGAAATTGGATTCTCGGGCAAACCAGGCGAGTCCGGAAAAGCTGTAAGTGAACCGGTTTGATATCGGGGGGGGGGGGGGGGGGGGGTGGGTTTATCAATTAGTTGAATCTTTCACGTCTCTGTCCGTCCATGTGGTCCCGTTCCGCTCCCATCTTGTGGATTAGTTATTTTTTCTGTTCTCCCTAAAGGGTCTACCTGGTAAGGATGGTCTGGATGGCCTTCCAGGAACTGATGGAGCCACAGTGAGTTTTAGAACCAACCACACACACACACACACACACACACACACACACACACACACACACACACACTATGCTAAAGCCTTCCTACTGTGTATTACTAGAATGTGAAAATAAAAATAACCAAGTACTTTTCAACTATTGATTTGCCTTTTTGACAAATCACCGTCAGTGTGTGTGTCTACCTATGTTGGTATATCTTTGTGACCACTGCCTTGATGTTCCTTGATGTAGGGGCCCAGCGGAGGTCCCGGGACAGAGGGCTTCCCTGGCAAAGGGGGGCCAAAGGTACGACGACTCACTCTTCCTACTGCATTACAATACATCTATATTACTCCTATATGTAGTGTACCACTTAAGTACACTCGTGAAATAATACGCAGTGTTTGAAAGACGACGGAAGGGTAAAGCACTATTTTGTAGTGTTGTGACTCTCTACCATGGACCTCCATCCTCAGGGTGAAGATGGACCTCCTGGCCCCAGAGGACCCCCTGGGGAGAGAGTGAGTGTGTATTGTACATTATATACTGTTTAATGTTCGTGTCTGGCCTGTTTTGTTCCCATAATTCACCAGATATACCACGTCTGAACCATAACAAAAATGAACATTTGTTTGCTAAAGGGAGAGGCTGGTTTACGAGGACAGGTCGGTGTGGAGGGGCCGAGCGGAAACAGAGGAGTTTCGGTAGGTTCCTCAATATTAGTTTCCCCCAGTTTATGTTTGCCCAGTAGTCATCGCTGTGGTCTTTACGTGTTCTCATATGGGCCTCATGTGTCCCGTTTTGTAGGGAGAACGAGGAAAGGATGGAGGACTAGGGCCTAAAGGTGTTAAGGGCGACAAGGTAAATGTGAATGAATATACAACCTTTTCTCAACCTAAGTTGAGTGTGAAAAAATAATGTTGTTTCCTGAAAAAGTGATCCATTCAAAATATGTGACTTTGATGTATTTTATCAATCGTGGAATGCCGTGTACCTTCTTATGTGTTTTAATCCCAATTTACCATATCTATTTGAGCTGTATTTAAAATGACAGCTGACAAGTGTGTTGTTAAGTGCTATGTGCTTTGTATTGTGTTGGTCTATCAACTGCTATCAGTGATAGTCTCTCTCCCATGTAGCTTCAGCTATAGACCCCTTTTTCGAAGAGGCGTCAACACCGGTCATACGTCTTAATTAGGGGACTTGTGCAGAAGGGCACGGGTAGTAGACTCCTCTCCACTAGTTTAACCTGAACACTACTACCTTAAGTTTAACTACCCGTGTCCCGGGTAGTTAAAAGAAGCAGACCCATCATTAGTGCGATGAGCGACGCCTGGGTTGGTCCTACGAATGAACGCCTCTGTGAACAGGTAGGTCTATTGTAGGGTACGTTTCTTTGCGTGGACATTGACAGAACGAGGTATCTCTCTCTCTCTCTCTCTCTCCTCAGGGTGAAGTCGGTGGCAGGGGGCTTCCAGGCACACCAGGCAACGTGAGTGAAACCTGAGGCTAAACCTGTGGAAATAAGTGTGCCAGCAAAATACAGAGCAGTCTGAAGTCCCAACGGTGTAACGCTTTGTCCTATTAATAACAGTGGCCCATAATGATGTGATGTATGTATTTTTAAACGCCCAGGTGGCTGAAGTTATCCCGGAGCCAGGCGAACCGGTAAGGGCTGTTTTTCATTGGAATGTACAAAAAATATTTGACTCCTAAACTGAATTCGTGGAATGACAGTTGGTCCATATAACATCGAGTAGCACTGTTGAATTTACACTCCGGTAAAGTGATGTTAAAAAAAGGAAATTAATCATTTTTGATCCACAGGGGAAACCCGGAGAGAAAGGAGAGAAGGGAGATCAAGGAAAACAAGGAGAATCGGTGACTTGATTTGTTTGATTTGTTAATTAAATATATTATTGTAAAATGCTTTGGTCTAAGACATGATCAACATGCTTGGTGTCCACTAGATGTCAGTAGAGATTACGTTTGAATCTGGCAAGCATTGCACCACCTACTTTACAACTAAATTGATGGGACAAGGATCTTCACAGACGACCTAACAAAACGTTTAACAGTCGTCGTCGTCCCCTCCCCCCCCCCCCCCAACACACACACACACATACACACACACACACACACACACACACACACACACACACACACACACACACACACACACACACACACACACACCACACACACACACACACACACACACACACACACACACACACACACCATGTAACAAGCAGATTTGTTTTTTTTTCTCATTTTATTTAATTTTAATAAATTTTATTGAGTCCAGTACTGTGTGTCACTGTATTAAACTGTGTGTTTAAATGTCCTCTTTCCAAGGGTCTGAGAGGTTTACCTGGGGAGCAAGGCTTCAGGGGACTGCCTGGTGCACAGGTACACATGTTCACTATCAGCCACTCCTTACTTCTCTGTTAATATTATATTGATATTATTATTATTATTATTATTATTATTATGAATGATATTGATATTATGATTGTTTTTACTTTGCGGCCAATTAAAAAAAATACAAGTTTAGCAATTTACCAATTATTATTTTCAGACAAAATATCTGTTCGTTAAAGAAAATAAGTGAAATATAGTACTTTTAATCGTAAAAGTGCAGTGGATATTGGTAGGGCCGCTAACAGGTGCAAGGTTCAAGGTCATGTGACATTCACTCCCCTCCCCCTCCGCCCCCCCCCCCCCCTCCTACACCACCAGGGTACAAAAGGAAACAACGGAACTCCGGGAGAGACCGGCCGCGTGGGAGACTCCGTAAGACCCGGATCCCATTTGCACGTCGAAATGAGCGGGCCGAAATACCCATGTGACGCGTGCGCCAAGGCGTACATGAGTGCTTATTAAGTGTTGATGAGTGCTGTGTCCTTTCTTTCCCCCCCCCCCCCCACACACACACACACACACACACCAGGGCCTACCCGGACCAGCTGGCGTTCAAGGTGGTCGTGGGCTACCAGGAAATGCGGTACGTTGAGTCATCTGGGCCGCGATGGTGTGTGCTGTCCCTGATGCACAGCTACCACCTAGAGGACCGACCACTTCACTTCACCGTGTGTGTGTGTGTGTGTGTGTGTGTGTGTGTGTGTGTGTGTGTGTGTGTGTGTGTGTGTGTGTGTGTGTGTGTGTGTGTGTGTGTGTGTGTGTGTGTGTGTGTGTGTGTGTGTGTGTTTTCATGTGTAGGGCATCCCGGGAACCATGGGGCCACCTGGTCCAGTTGGAGAGCGAGGAGACAAGGTCAGTCATGGTCTAAACCTGCCTTACAATATGTGTGTGTGTCGTTATTCTATTTAGGTCCGGCCAATAATTGAATCACCATGACATTAAGGTATCGACTCGATGGTGATTTTAGAATAAATTCATAAATGAAAGTTGAATAGTTTAAATGAATGAAAATGAGATATGCCCTTAAAATACAAATCAAATATGAGGCCTGAAAAATATCTGATATCGTACTTAAGATGACTTATATACTTCAAGGCAATGACCTGACCCCTCAGTTAGGAATGGTATTTTGATGACTTATAACACAGCTAATCTAAACTGTAAACAATAAGTAAGATTCCACCTCGGTGTGATTAATATTCTGTCCTTCTGTGTCGTTTGTGACACTCCTAACCCTTTCCTATAAGCTCTTTGGAGGGTTGGGGGTAGTGGTTTTGTCATTATAATAATAATATTAATAATAATAGGGCCTGTGATAAGACACCCCCCCCCCCCCCCTCGAGACTGTGACTGTGATTCAGGGGCTGTGCAAATACTTACCAGTGTGTGTTGTTGTGCCTGCTCGTTGATCCAGGGTGAGGGGGGCAAAGAAGGCAAATCGGGAGCTCCAGGCCCCCTTGGAGACTCCGGTCCCAGCGGCCCTGCGGGACCCACGGGGAAGGGCAAAGACGGCCACGACGTAAGACCCCACTGCTGTACCTAATCAAATGTGGAGGGGGAAAAAAACTGTGTGTGGGTGTTTTGGAACTTGTACTTGTACTACTTAGTTAATTTCAAACCACGCTGTGTACATTAAGAACAAAGGGGACAACGTCAACGTCCCTTCCTCCCCTCCACCCTCCCCACCCCCTGCCAGGCTGACTGATGAGATGTGGACATTAAGGCCGTCACTGGCTGACTGGCTGGCTGGCTTCCCTCCCACATTCCCCCCCCCCCCCCCCCGCTAATTAAGGACAAAGGGTTGCTCAGATCGGAGTGGCGGGTGTTTCAGCCGTGACGTGCTGTGCATACGTATAACCTTGTCATCGGCACACAGAGTCCCGTTTCTCCCCGCAAAACAGAAGAGGGTATGAGGCTAAATGGTTTGAGACTCACCGGTCCCGGAAGTCGTCTGCTTTTCACCTGACTTACGTACACATTTCAGCTTCTTCAACACCCTTCCCAAGGCTCAAGATTCAACTCAAAATGTTTTTATTGGCCATTTGCTCACTCCCCATTCCCTCCCGCAGTATTTATTTCAACAACAATACTCTACTCTGTTAACTCTACAATACTATACTATACTAAACAATATTATACTACAAAATACTACTATATACTACCTATTATATGCTATACTATATACTATAAACAACACTTTATACTATACTATCTACTATACTATATACAACACTATACTATAACAATACCGTACACAATAAAAATAACATATGGCCCATGTGCATGCTCACACGCACGCCTAAACCGAAATAAAAAGCCCAAGCGATGGCACTTTGCACTTAGCTACGCGAACACACAGGCGGAAGGAAGTATACCCACTTCCAAGTGTAGTTGATTTCCTCTTGCAGGGCTTTCTTATGCATCGTTGTTGTTTTGGATAATACAGGGGGAGCCCGGACCACAGGGGACCCAAGGACCTCCAGGGCCAAAGGTAATGCCGCATCAGAGTCGTGTGTGTGTGTGTGTGTGTGTGTGTGTGTGTGTGTGTGTGTGTGTGTGTGTGTGTGTGTGTGTGTGTGTGTGTGTGTGTGTGTGTGTGTGTGTGTGTGTGTGTGTGTGTGTGTGTGTGTGTGTGTGTGTGTGTGTGTGTGTGTGTGTGTGTGTGTGTGGTGTGTGTGTGCGTGCGTGCGTGCGTCCACCTCCATGTGAGAAAGCTTTTGGGTGGCGCCTCAAGGTGAATTTTGTTCGCATCATGCCCAGGTGCCTTCTTTGTCATCCCGAAATAAATAAATAAACAAACAAACAAACCCGTTGGTGTCCGGCAGGGATGGAGGAAAACGATTCATTTCCTTCCCAGAAAGAAACTAAAGCAATTTCTGTGGCTGCCAGGACGGGGCTTCAAACTGAGGGCCGCAGGAGGGAAAAGGCCAGACTGGGGCATTTGCTGGATTTATGGTGCTAAATGGTTCGCCCCTGTCGCTTAAATATTTCCTTCACTACTGCGTGAAATGTCAACGACAGATTGGATTTTTTTCTCTCCTTTATCTTTTCATATATATATATATATATATATATATATATATATATATATATATATCTATCATAAATGATAAATAAGGTGTTGTTTCTCTGGGCCAGCCACCGTAGAATTAGACCTTAACCACCACAGCTGAGCCGGAGGCACTCGAGGCAAATGTGGTGATGGGAAGCAACGTATTCTCTTGACTATCAAGTATTAATCTGTATTTCTCTCTCTCTCTCTCCCTCCTCTCTCTCTCTCTCCTCTCTCTGCGTCTCAGGGTCAGACAGGATCACAGGGTCAGCCGGGTCTGACGGGAGACAGGGGTAACGCCGGTGAAGGAAAGGTCGGAGTTCAGGTACGGGTGCATTTGTCGACATTGCTCACCTGTCTTCCCCTCTCTCGTCTGTTCCATCCCAGTGTCGACTAAATTACTATATATAATAAGTATGGGTCATATATCTGATCATTTCTGTGTCCTCCTACAGGGACCTCCAGGACTCAGGGGAGAGCCCGGGGCTGCGGTACAATTTATCAATTTATTTATCATTTTTTTGATATGATGCAAATGTTATCCAGTGTATATACAGTATACATATATATTGTTAATTTGGTGTATGCCTTTGTCTTGAGTGCGTACATTTTTATCACACAACCAATTATCAGCTAATTATAAGCTGTCCTCATTTGTAAAAGAAAACATCACATTCTTTTGTTGTTGTTGTTGTTTATTGGTGTTTGTTGTTTTTCCGCAGGGGCTGAGGGGCCAAGCAGGAGCTGCTGGTCCCCAGGGACCTGCCGGACACAATGTAAGAAACCCCCACCACCCCCCCCCCCACCATTAGCTAACACTGCCATGACATGTTTGGGCATCTCAGACGGTTGATCCCAGCGTGTAGCTCCTCTAATGGCCTCTAGGTGGCTTGCGGTAGACACTAGCTTGTAGTTCCTCTAACAACCTTTAGGTGGCTTGCAGTAGACACTAGCTTGTAGTTCCTCTAACCCTGCTCTCGGTGGACTGCTGTAGGCCGTGCCGAAATGACCCAGTAACCATTCTTAAAGTCAACGGGAAAAAAAAGCGATGTCATTGTCATAATGCAAAGCCAATTCCTTTTTTATCTTTGCACGGTTAGCGTCTCAGCTCACGCATTTTCATGTTGTGTATTTTGCGAGGGCCTGGTTGACACTTGATGACTTCATTAAAGGGTGATGTCACTCACGCTTCATCCATAACGGCACGTCCATAGCGCCACGTCCATAAAGCCACGGCCATAACGCCACGTC
>CM051007.1:20025558-20073058 GCA_027704905.1 Muraenolepis orangiensis
CAAGACGCCACAATTAGCGAAACTCATCAAAACACAGCGCCGGGCGGGGCTATACACGGCGCCCACAGCCCCGCCCCTACCCAAATGTCAGGACGTGGCACGGCCCTTTTTTTTGTTAAATGTCAAATAAGTTGAGCGTTTCGGCATCGATTCAGCGCCTCGTGTACTGTCTCCCGCCAGCCTGCCATGACCAATAGCACGCCAGCCTGCCATGACCAATAGCACGGCTCATTACGAAGGGGCTGCCACCCGATTGGCTGACGGCGAGGCAGACCGCCCTGCGGCCTTACCTGCTCTCCCGCACACACACACATGCACACGCGCAAACACACAGACACATGTGGACACGCTCGCACACATGCACACACGCATGCACGCACATACACGCGCGTGCACGCAAGCACATGTGCACACACGCACATACACACACATTGTGTGTGTGTGTGTGTGTGTGTGTGTGTGTGTGTGTGTGTGTGTGTGTGTGTGTGTGTGTGTGTGTGTGTGTGTGTGTGTGTGTGTGTGTGTGTGTGTGTGTGTGTGTGTGTGTGTGTGTGTGTGTGTGTGTGTGTGTGTGTGTGTGTGCGCATGCGCGTGCATGCCTGCGCACACACACACACACACAATATGTGTCTCAATTTCCCCGCCTGGACATCAGGTCAAATTGAAGGTTGATTGATATCAGTTGCAGTCACATTATTAATATGAACTATAAATAGGATTGGACTTGTAGGATGGATGAATAGTGACCCGGTACGATGCGTAAATGGCCAGAGATGAACGTCAATGAGAAGTCAATTGTCGTGTCGAGTGATTCCTCTCTGAATTCTTGTATTTTCTCATGTGTAAAAAAAAAAAAAAAAAGGGAGAAGATGGAAAGTCTGGAATGGCGGGACGAGATGGAAAAGCTGGAATGGATGTGAGTTCAGCCAATCCAAGTACCTTGATTACAAATGCTACACATTAGATCATATTAAAATATAATGGGACCAATGATATCAAAATATATTTATGAGTCTACCCACACAATAAATGTTTTTCTTTAAGGGTTCCATGGGCCTCCCAGGTGGAGACGGACTAACTGGTCCAAGAGGAGAATCAGTGAGAGAGAGAGACACACACACACACACACACACACACACACACACACACACACACACACACACACACACACACACACACACACACACACACACACACACACACACACACACACACACACACACACACTATGGGGTTAGCAGGGGGCTCTCTCTCTCTGATCTGTTCCTCTGCTTCTCTCTCTCTCTCTCTCTCTCTCTCTCTCTCTCTCTCTCTCTCTCTCTCTCTCTCTCTCTCTCTCTCTCTCTCTCTCTCTCTCTCTCTCTGTCTCTCTCTCTCTCTCACACACTCAGGGCAAATCAGGTGAACCGGGGACCTCAGGAAAACCTGGAGCCGCCGGACCTCCCGTGAGTAAATCTGTTGCTAGCCGTAACGGCTGCGCGGCGGTACTACCGCCAGACCGCGCCAAATCCGCTAACATGACGGCTAAACAATGACAATTACTCCTGAAGAAGATTGATTTTAGTTTTTTACAGTTTAGCTGTGAGGGGAATTGGTTGTTTCAATAAACTCTGGGAAAATGAGTGAGTAAGTAAATACTTTAGTTAAATCCCCAAAGGGGAAATTTGGTTGCCTCAACAGCATAGTGGAGAAATAAAGAGAAGAAGAGATAGAAGGAAAAGCATGAATAATTAAAGATGTAGATCAAATGAAATACGTGAGTAAGTGAATAATGTATATGTAATGATTGATAAGGGAAACCTATAGCAGGGTGGGAGTACGATTATTGTGATGTGGGGGAGAAGTAATAGGCTCTGCAAGACGCAATCCACTCACTGCCATTGATCCCACTCAGGCCATGTGTTGAACCAGAACAGACAGGAAGAAGCGTCAGGTTGGGTATATTATATATATATATATATCTATAGATCTATAGATATATATATATATATATATTTTTCAACTATGATCCTCTTCTTGTTGTGTCCAACCTTGCAATTCCTCCCCTCTGTTCTGGTACAATGCTTTTTGCTTCTCCTAAACCAACACTTTTTTTAATATATATATATATATATATATATATATATGGCCAAAGATTTAAGAATATGCATTTTAATATGAGATGGCAGAAGAGCGTGGTAGTTGAGGGGGAGTTGTGGAAGACCAAGAGAGCCAAGAATTAGAGAATCAAAGACATGAAGACATGAAATAGAATATTCATACATTTGTTTTAATCTGTGTATAATCCCTGGAAAATGAGATAAGGGTATTCAGTTGGTTGCAACCTGCAACCTCACCACCAGATGCCACTACATCCTACACACCGCCAGACCAATTAGATTAAGTTTTTCCAACCATATATCTTATTATTACAAAAAAACCATCACCTACTACTCCAACAAGTTTAACAAGCCTGTGCAATCACGCTGTTGTCCTATAGATGGTGCTGTCTCTTTGGTTTCATTTTAAGAGAGAAATCAGTCAACACCGTGTAGTTAAGTGTATACAAACAAGACGATTATTGGCCCAGCAAGGAACTCATTTCAATGAATCTGAAGCTTTTAGGATGCAACATTTTCAGCTTAACACCTGAAAAGCTCTTACAGGTTTCACTTTCGTCCCTCTTGCATCCCCCAGGACGTGCTTTAGACACTGTTTGCTCACTACTTGTAGAGCAGGTCCAATGCCATTCAAACCAAACCAAAACAATCTCACCTGCTGCAGCTTTTGAGAACTAAATGTTTCTTTAACGAGAAACTGAACATGCTTGTTAGAATCACCTCCTATCAAAGCGAGGCTCTGTGACTGGAAGAGCCTTTTCGATGCAAAATTCCTTCACCCCGTGGCTGGCACCACCGACCAATGACCCCCCCCCCCCCCACACATCCCATGTAAATATGAGTTTTAATCGGCTGCAGCTGGTGCTATGTGGCCACATGATTCCTCTGGTTGATTCTGATCCGTGTGGAGGAAGTGGCCCGCGTTGACACCACAGCAAGCAGCTTAATTATAATCTCGCTCCATCCACCCCAGTAATGAGTGTGTCACTCTCAGCATCCGAGTGCATGGTGTGTGGTGGTACACACACACACACACACACACACACTAAGACACACACACACACACACACACCGTGCGATGAACGCCGTGTCTCTCCTGTCTCACAGGGTCTAATGGGAAACAAGGGAGAGCCAGGCAACCCGGGATTACCAGGGTTCAGTGGCCCCAAAGGCCCCGTGGTAAGTGGTGCCTTTTCCTTTCTTTTCCTTTCGGGTCTCTTCATCCTCTTTCAACATGGTGAGCAGCGAGGGCAATCTCCCCCCCCCCCCCCCCCCCCCCCCCTCTGCCGGGGCACACTTTTGACACACTTCTTTTGTACGTATCCCCACTCACTTTAAAAAAAAAATGTCTCACCCGCAGGGTCCGCACGGTCCCATCGGCCCCGAGGGGAAACAGGTGAGAAGGGGCGTCCGATGTGGGGGCCCACGTCAGCCCACTCCACACAGTGTTCTGTGATTGTTTTTGACAGGCTGGTGGGGCTTCTCTTCATCTCACCTCGTCTCTTTGCTTTCTAAACACTGTTCTAGGGGACGCCCGGCAGGATCGGCGACCGCGGTAACAAGGGGGACAGGGTGAGCCAATGCATACGTACATACATACATAAATACATACATGTGCTGTACATACATCAATACATACATGTGCTGTACATACATACATAAATACATACATGTACTGTACATACATACATAAATACATACATGTACTGTACATACATAAATACATACATGTACTGTACATAAATACATACATATACTGTACATACATACATAAATACATACATAACATTGTCACCCATGTAACACTACACACACACATCATACTTTTGCATGATGCTGCTGCACTACTGGCACTTTAAAATGCTTTTTGCACAATTCACCATATGTATACACCATCCATCGGTCACTTTATTGTTCTTTTGACTGTGTACAGTATTGTTATAGTATAGTGTTGTATAGTATAAAGTATAGTGCATAGTAAAGTATATAGTGCTGTTTATAGTATATATAGTATAGCATGTCATAGGTAGTATATAGTGTTTACAGTAGTTAGTATTGTTTAGTATAGTATTGTATAGTTATTATATTTTTGTAGAAAATTCATACTGCGGGAGAGAATTGGGGGGAGTAAGCATTCCATTGTGCTTGTCGCAAATGGCAATATAAACATCTTGAATCTTGACATATATACTTACTGTCCTCATTAACCAACACACACACACCCCCCCCCACCCACCACCCTTCTCATGTAGGGCGACCCAGGCACCAAGGGCGAAAAGGGATACTCCGGGGAGTCCGGCATACCGGGTAACCCCGGGACCCCCGGCCGGAAGGGCCACACCGGGATGATGGGCATGATGGGGCCACAGGGGGACATCGGCCCCACGGGACCCCAGGGGTCGAACGGGAACCCCGGTCAGCCGGGCCAGAGGGTGAGTGATCCCCCCCCCCCCCCCCCTCACGGGTGGAGCCGTCCCTCGAGCGACTCTCAACTGTGTGTGGTTCAACTGGAGCCCTCACGTGTGTCATCTACTCGTCACACACACACACACACACACACACACACACACACACACACACACACACACGCACGTGAACACTCGCGAATGCCACACAAATAGCCTGACTGAATATATGAGTCACATTTCCGGCTCCACTTCCGCAGGGAGATTCGGTGTCGCTGGAGCAGATGCGGAGACTCATCCAGGAAGAGCTCATGAAACAGTTGGACGGTAAGGCCCTCCCCGCTCGCTCAGGGTTTTATATAGACCGCTGACGTTTTATCATGGTCCAAAATGGTACGGTTAGTCATTTATACATGTCTTATTTGCCCGGGAATACTTCCTCCTCCTGGCCTTCGCTGCGTTTAAGGGCCTGGTGTCTCCACTAAACACGGTTTTATTATTTTTTTAAAGTTCCATATTTTGGAACAGCCCTGTGCTTGTCAATGTCCCTTCTCTCTTGCCGGCCAATTAAAATCGAAATTCAGGACATACGGTATCAACAATGGCGGAGGAGAGACCGATGCTAGCGGCGGGGTCTACTCGTGACGAAGAGCTGCTCCCAATGCCAGAATGCAATTTTTTAAGGTCATGGGCGGAGTCAAGATACAAGATACAAGATATTTATTGGCCATTTGTAATGAGTACATTGGAATGCTTGCTCCCCATTCCCCGTCACCGCTACAAAACACCCCTAATAGTTGGTATTGTGTGTGTTAAAAGGTGCTACACAGATACAGAAGTGTGTTATTGTTGTTACACGTGCAGCTGTGGCAGTGAGCCGACTTTACGTCAAGGTGTCAAATGTTTTTGATTCTTGAATAAAATACAATTGCGATCCGTGTTTTTAACAAGGCGTTTGCCTTTTGCTTTTTCCGTCCACGCAGCCAAACTGGCCTACCTGGTGTCCCAGATCCAGCCGTCCCACGTGAAGAGCACGGCGGGACGCCCGGGGCCCCCGGGGTCGACGGGTAAGGACGGGACCCAGGGCCGACCGGGCCCCCCGGGAGATCTCGGGATGCCGGGCCAGAGCGGCGGGGAGGGCCTCCGAGGGCCTCTGGGCCCCAAAGGTAAGAGGAGAACAACGGAGCTCCAAAGTCACTCAAGGGGCCGTGCCAGTCGTCTCGGTGCCACTTCCACTGTATAGATAGAACCCTTTGTATGAGACAAGTAGAGGAATCCTATGATGTGTGAAGCCTAAAGCGCACACATTTTCCAATTTTCCAAAAAGGAATCCTAAATGAAATTCACGCACGGGTGCCTTTGGGTCTTAGTATTAGTTCAATCAACTTAGAGAGGAAAAACAAACCTGCAGGCGGTTGGTAAGGGTGGGGAATTAATGGAAGTCGAGTCAATTCAACCCCGGGAGGCCGGGTTTCCCTGCGCCTGCGTCACGGCAAACTAATCTAAGAGGCTACGGTGTGGTTTTCCCCCCGTCCAGGTGATCGAGGCACCAGAGGTGAAAAGGGAGAGAACGGCGTCGGGGAAAGAGGAGAGAAAGGCGTGTCCGGTCCCATCGGTAAGTCGTTCAGCCTCTTGCTTCCTTCTTCTTCTCCGAGCAGCCGCATTCACAACACTGCTCGTTCCTAGCGCACATTTTGTCCGTGTCCTTGGACAAAAGCATATGTAAATACAAAGGATAGCTTTAATACGGGGGATAGGTAAACACAATTAGTAGCGATAAGATGGAAGCAACCTTCTGTTCGCTATCTCATTCTGTTCCCTGATCGGCTGAGTGCTGACGTTAGATAACGCGCTGTAAATACATCCTGATTTGGCTTGGGCAGGTGAGGGCGGGGGGGGGGGGGGGGGGGGGGGTAAGCCTGCGCTTGCCAAAGAGGGAAGGCAAATCAAGAACTGCATTAACGTTTATATCTGGCGACTTTCCACACAAGCAGATGGGAGTCGGCTTCTGTTTTGGCTACGGTCCCTATCTCGCTAATGGCTTGCTTTCCCTGCAGTTGGTGAAGGTGACACTCTGTCTTTTTCCCTCTTTCCCCACCCCCCCCCCCCCAGGTCCAGCCGGTCTGCCCGGCTACGGTAAAGACGGCAGCCCGGGACAAGGGGGCACCCAGGGAGAGCCGGGTAACCCGGGACCCCATGGGCAGAGCGGGCCCCCGGGGCCCCCCGGCCAGTGTGACCCCAGCCAGTGTGCCTATTACGCTAGCCTGGCCTCCAGACCCCACACCAAGAACACCAAGGGGACTTAGAACACACACGTACCCACACACACACACACACACACACAGGCAAATACAAATAGCTTGAAGTCCAGCTGTATTTATGAACTTGGGTGTGTGTTCATTTGAATTGAGAACTTTTTGGCGATGATGATGATGATGATGATGATATCCTCACGTGGAAAGGACCGAAGCAACAAATGCTGCCAGTCCGATTTTCATGTTTTTTTGGGGATGGGGGGAGGGTGGTGGGGGGGGGGGGGAAGGTTTTGCTCCACAGGTTTTTGATTTGAGCTGTGGGTGTGTTTTTAGTTTTTGTTTTTCAGTTACGAGGGGGGGTGGGGGGCAGCCGTGCTACATTTTTACACTTTATGTACAATCGATCAATAGTCCATTTATTTTTTACTTCTACTTCATTATGCTCCCCGGATCATACAG
Source organism: Muraenolepis orangiensis (assembly GCA_027704905.1). Classification (NCBI taxonomy): domain Eukaryota; kingdom Metazoa; phylum Chordata; class Actinopteri; order Gadiformes; family Muraenolepididae; genus Muraenolepis; species Muraenolepis orangiensis. The sequence goes on from CM051007.1 coordinate 20,032,777, forward strand.
GGAAAAACGTATTTTGTTATGTTACTGAGGAATCATTTCACCCCCTGGAGGTGTGGGAGGGAGGGAGGAGAGGGAGGGAGGGAGGGATGCCTGGACCCCGCTCATCGTTCATCATCCCGTACCACCGACGAGTGTTTTTGACCCATCTCGTGGCGCTAGGAACACTTTTAACCGTTTCAACTGCAGTTATCCATCATGACCCTGAAGTTCCCCTGATCGATTGTATGAACTACTACGTCAAAGTAGTTCTCTCTTTTTTTTAATAACTTAAAGGGGGGGGGGCGGGCCTAATGAGTCATACTCGTGTTCAGATTGGCCTTTCGCAGTGAATACCCGTCTCGTCTTATCGGTCTCGCGCAGTCGTTTGATTTCCACATGGGGTCAATTAAAAACTCCAGCCAATCGGACTCAATTACCGAGCGTATTAGAGACGGAATGCTTTCCACTGCTCCACCGATTGCTTCTACTTTCCTTTGGTCCTTTCACTTGTGACCCCCCCCCCCCCCCAAAAGACTCCTCCTGGTTTTGGGTGGGGGTCACAAGGAGTACCAGTCCTGTATACCACCAGAGAGTGTGAATGCGCTGATCCTACAAAGCCTGGGTCCCAATTTTACAGCAAGAAACGGATGAGTGGCAAGCTTTTGCCACTTTTTTTTTTTTTTCTTTTCTCAATGGACTTTAATGACGGTTTTCGAAAATCTCGCCCCTCAAACAAAACCTGCGTGTTTTGAAGGCAGAGGCCTTCCTTTTCTTGGCTGATATTTTAGGAGGTTTGTGAAGACCAGTTCCATTCAAGCTTCAATTAAGACTTAAATGGGTTGACTCCAAAATGTTATTTAAATTTTTTTTTTAACATAACGATAATGTAAGAATATTGCCAGATGTTTTTGTTGTGTGCTCTGCTGAACAAAAAAAAAAGAAAAATTATTTAAATGATTGTTGACAATATTAAGCTTTTGTAAACTATGTATCTTTTAATTAATGTGGAGGAAGGAAGAATGCCAATTAAGTTGTGTTGAGCAGACTTCAAGAGTGTGTGTACACACAAGCATTCAACCGCTTAGCCTCGTGAGACCATCCAGATATTCAAGTTGGCGTTTTGCTAATGAACATCAATCTAGCTGTGGCTGGGTGGCAGCAATGAATTTTCCACAAATGTTGTTAAAAAAAACCCTGCAGTCAATCAGATTAAATAACTCGGTTATCTCTCGCTCTCTGATCGGAAGTAAAAATGTTCTGTTCCGTCTTTTAACGGCGTTATTCGGTCTACCTCCGGTATAACGGGTTTCGACGGCTTTGTTAACTGTCAACGCCATTGATTTTTTAGATGCAGCAGACGCTCCTTCCTTGCCTCGTCACAAACTGAAACCCCCTCCCCCTTTAGGGCTCAGGCCAGGTCTGGTAAGGCTAGGATAACGATAGCGATCCTCATTAAACAGCTGCTTTGGAAGCTGTTTTTATATTTCCTTTGGTTCTTTTTTTGGAACCTCTTGAAGCGCACCGTTTCCTGTTTTTTCCCCCGTTTTTTTGTCTGGTTTGGTCTTATTGAGCGGACCCTCGGAGACTGGAGAAACACACACACACACACACACACACACACACACACACACACACACACAGTAGGGGAGGGGCGGCTCAAGAGCAGGGAGTTGAAAAGACAGAATGTTTATTATGCGGCCCTCTTAGGAACCTTGAAATCGGACCGGTTTTCTTTCCCAGAATCCCCCTGGCCAGAGTGAGGCCGGATGGGGACGGGGACGGGGCCGGGGGGGGGGGGCTTTAGCCTTAACTACTTGGGAGATGTGTCTCTACACGTCCCTGGTCGGCCAATTAACACCTCCCTCTCCTGGTCGTTCCGGAATCTATTAACCCACGCCTGCGCTAAGGGAAGGCCACATGTGTGGAAACCAGTCGTAATGGCCCTCCTAGCAAACAGAAAGAGAAAGAGAGAGAGAGAGAGATGAAGAGACTGAGTTCACTGCTAGGACATTGTTCTTCAGAGACAGGGCCGTGGTTCGGTCCAGGGTTTGTTTTGGTTTAATTTCGCTTTTCTCTTGCCCTTTCTCTTGCTTCCTTCATTGGGTTTGCCACTTTAGTTTGCTTCATGGAAGTTGGTCGAAGGTGAAATGTATAGAACGGGAAGATCGGAAGGCAAACACCAAATAGGTTCGGATGGCAAAGTGTTTTCATTTCTGTCGTGTTTATTTTTTTGGTCTTTCTTCTGGACGTCATGTACACACCCCCCCCCCCCCCCCCCCCCAAAACAGAGAGAGATCAGCTATGGCGGCTGAGGGCAATTCACGACAGGATGAATATAATATTTTGGTCTACGATTGCTGCTTGCTGCTCCGGTCACCTGTAATCCACACACTCTTACTGCCTTGCACTATAAACCCACAAGCTCCCTCTAATAGTTATCTCTCTGTCGTGTTTGGCCTACGATCCGTCAATCAAACCGTATCGTCAGTATTGTCCGTGCCATCCTTTTTTGTAAATGTCTACTCTTTTGTAAGCTAATATAGAGCAAAGCAAGGTCAGATTGGCTATCAACACCTCAACTGCCATGACTTGTATTTTGTGATGCATTGTTTTTGTTTTTGTTTTCTAAACGTGTCCTCACACAGTTGGCCTTGTTGAATGACGTATCTCCATTCACAAAACGTTACTACTAAATTATTCATAGCGATTGCAAATCTGTTTATTTACCCGTTTGTTTTTTAGGGATTCATCGGTGCTACTCTAAGTCTCAGTATTCTGTGTTTTGTGTTCTGGGAGAGATACACACGTTGTACTGTATATTGAAATAAAAGCCGGAGCAGATCCATTTTCTAGGAAAAGTCTGTTCCTTCTTTCTTTTCTTGCTTGCGTAATCGTGGGACTCATGTGTGAACTGTGTAATGACGATGACATTTATCTTTTGAGGATGACGATTGTGTCTTGGCTGAAAGCGTCGGAATCGGCCAGCAACACAGATTACAACACACAACATTTAGCTCCACGTCAACCTGTTTTTGAAAGGATCCAGCTGAATTCATTTTTCGTCCGCGGTGCGAGCCAATCTCTCCAATTCAATAATGCACTTGGCACGGTTTTTAATTAACCGTCCGACCACAATGCCATTCAAGTAATGGTCCGTACACTACAATCTGGCTCACTCCTGCTTCCCAATCAGTAGAGTGAACCTAGCAGACAAATGCAAACCTTCTACGGTGATCCATGCGCTCGGGCGTTTGAACCCGGTGCCCTATTCGCTGGTTATTGCACTAATGCACACTGGCTTTAAGCCGTATCTATTTAAACACAACATCCTCGCTTCCGGTGGACACGGGGAGTCTCGCCAGCGGCGTTAAAAGGTCATGTTTGCTCTGTGGGATGTTTATTTATTATTATTTTTTTTCCCCCCTTCTTTATGTTAAATTTTGCACCGAAGGATAAGATGATGTTGACTCTCTCCGAGTGTAACCAGGCAACAGCGGAGAGCTCCGGGGGCCCCGTGTCCTGACTCCCGTCACGTCCGTATCAAGAAGACCACAGCCGCTGGTAACTCTGTGACGTCCGCAGGAAATTAGACCCAGCAGAAAACCCGAGCGTCTCCTTCTTGAACACGTCCCACGTACCCCCATGGTGGCGCCTGTTAAGGTTTCCTTCATGTCATCCAAACCATTCCAGCTGAATATGGAATAGGATTAGGATGTGTTAGGATTGTATTACGTTATTGGAAAGACAAAGGCAGCCAACAGGTTGAAGCTGTTTTAATGTATTAATGGAATTAAAAACAATAGGCTTAAAAATAAACATCTTTCAGATGTACATTTTTAATTGTATTTATTTTATTTAAAACAATTTAAGTATGGGGGCAGTAGCCTATGGGTTTGAGCAATCATTTCAAATCACTAATAATCAATATTTAGTATTATTAAATGATAATTCTCTCACACACAAAAACAACACAAAATAAAAATAATAAAAAGATTTGTTTTTAAATATATTTTTATTTGTTTATTTTTGGGAGCCAATCAGAGCCAGGGCACCGCCCCCCCAGATACCTGGGGGGATAGTCTAAAAAAGGTGAACATTGTAAGATAAACAGTCGTCTCTATACAGTATTCTACAAGTGTGTGTGTGTGTGTAATCCCTTTGTGTCCTTTTATTTTCTTTCTTTTTCAGATCCGAATTTCGAATGGAGCCGTCAAAAAACAACAAAACCACTTTCTGCTCACAGACCCCTCCCCCAACGAGGAGGAGAGGGAGGAGCCACCAGCCGGGGGGGGTCGAGCGATGGAGGTTCACCATTTGGAATGTTTTTCTTTTTAATATATATATATATATATATATATATATATATATATATATATATATTTATTTGTCGGGGTTTTTTTGGGTTTCTCATGGGTTCTTGTAGCTGGACGACTTCTTCCCGCTGAGCATGTAGAGCGGGGTCATTCTGCCGGTGCAGGTGGAGGGGTCGCAGAGCCCCGTGGCCCCCGTGGGCCCTCGGACGCCCTGGGAGCCACGGACACCCGGATCGCCCGTCTCGCCGCGGGCTCCGCTCTTGCCGTCCTGGCCGATGCCGGGGATCCCTGGCAGTCCTGCAAACGCCACGGAGGTGTAAGTGTGAGGTAGGGTGTTAATATAAAGACATGGTAAATAGGATCACATACAGGAAGACTCGCGTTCCCCTAACAGCATAAGGCAGTAGTGTTCCATCCAGAGTTCCATCCTCATTGATCTTGGTAGGTGTGTTACATAATATAGGGTTGCGGCCTTTTGACCTGGAGGCAGAGGCCTCTGCTAGTGGGTCATCCTTATTTTTTGACCGAAAACACAACCTAAAAAACACAAAAAAGTACAACACAAACAGCTGGCAACTCCCTACTCACAACATAGGGAGTTCAATGTAGGGCACTATATAGTGAGCTCATGAGCAATAATTTAGTTTGATAATAATTAAACATGTCACATCTATGACTGTTTGATATTTGTCTTTGTAGCATAATGCATGATGGTATATATCATTTTTTTAATATTTGGTTACCATCGCTTGGACACTACTTTTCACGCTGCATTGTGGGAACACATTACACAATTAAAACAGCTTGTGTTCCCTGTGTATGAACCAAAGCACAGCTTTGATTAGAATTATTAATATCATGTGGTCAGATCCTCGCAAAACAGTTTGTTCTTTGTACCAATGTGTGCAATGGATTTTAATCTTCTGAAGCCTCTCCGACTGTCCTCCTGTGACAGGTAGTTAGTTAGACTCGTGCTCCCAGCTCAATATAAAAGCAACCGCCTTCAATAACCCCAGTTTGCCTTAATGAGGTCATATAACGTGAGTAACGGTGTGCTTTAACTCGCTCTGGGTGCACATTAACCATGTGGATGCGCGTGCATGCGTCCTCAATTCTAGTAGGTGTGTGTGTGTGTGTGGATGTGTGGGGCAGACACACACACACTCTATTCTGTTTTTATTCTATTTTATCTTATTTTTATAACTGCTGTCTGTCGTCGGGTATTGCACATAAGATTTTCACTCACTGCTTTATACTTGTGTAAACTGTGAAGTGACAATAAACTTGACTTGACTTGACATTGTTATACTGGCAGGTGTGAACAGGGTCTATAAGACGCTGTTGTTGTTTGTGTTGTTGTTGTTGTTTGTGTTGTTGTTGTTGTTGTTGTTACCTGGAGTGCCCGGCTCGCCTGCGCTTCCCTTGACTCCGACGCCGTTCTCTCCGTTGTCGCCCTTCCCTCCCTGGGCTCCAAGTTCACCTGGAGAACCATAGAGACCACGTGTCAACTTTTTGTTTCCAGGCAGGCACGGTTAGGAGGCGAGGAGCCCTAAATAGGACTTTGTGCCGATGCGTCCCTTGTTCGACGTCAGTGATGCGTTAAAAACAAACCTGCCCCGTGCGGCTGTTCACTGCAGCCGTCAACTTCAAAAGTTGAAAACAATGTGTGATAATGCGACACAAACAAAAACCTTCAATGGTTCGAGACCCGCTCAAGGGAAGTGTCCTCTTTCCAACTGACCACCACCGGACAAAACCGCCCTTCTGCGGTGAAGCTCTCAAGACCATCTGTTAACCCGATGGTTCTCCGAAAGCCTCCAAAAAGTGAGTTTTATTCTTTACACATTTACAATTTCAGAACCAAAAGAAGATGTATGTATGTATATATGTATGTATATATGTATGTATATACAGTATGTGATGTATACTGTACGTCTGTTCTACGCCCCACGGTATAAACTTTCCATGTTCAACAAAGAAGCACGACAACGGCGATGAAAGTAACGCTGAACTTTATAAAAAAAGGAGGAACAACTTTGGTTTCACCTCACGTCATGCCGATATGACGTCGAATCTGACCTCTCTTTCCGGGAATACCAGGAAGTCCAAAGTAGCCCGGAGGCCCCTTGGGGCCCATGACACCTTGCGCTCCGTCTGCTCCGGGGGTCCCGGCGGGGCCGGCGGATCCAACGAGTCCAGGGGTACCGGGGGCACCCAGAGCCGCTGGTCTCCTCAGCATCTCTTTCTTAAACTCCGCTAGTTGTTCTGAACACAGACGATAGAACGGTACAAAAAACACACCATGATGGAGAATCTGGAGAAAGGGGCCGACAGGACTATGGCCCCGACTATATAACTATAGTTATAATTCACTTGACATTGTCTCAATGATAGGGTAGAGAGGGAGAATATATACCGTCCACAATGGCAGAGCACATGTCTCTGAGCTTGTCCTCGTTCACTTTGGGACCCTATGATGTCAAAAAGAAGAACACAAAAGCACACACCCTTGAATATGAAGCCACAATTTGTCAGGCCCTTTTCTGCTCATTTGAAATCCTGGGGAAGGGGAAATGACATTGATCAATAACGATAAATAGTATTAGATAGATGTCTTTTAGATAACTTCATTAACTGTATTCTGTGAGATTTGGTGGTAGTCATATGAGTAGTCATGCTGCTGAGTAAAGGAATGCTTGTATAACCGTTTGTCTTTTTGCCTCAAATACCATTCAAGAAATAACTGGAATACATGTCTTTCTTTCAATCAAAGGAGCGCGTCTGTAGGCGGCCAAGCGATCCACTAATAGCAGAAGAGGTTGGCGTAGCACGGTACAGCACACACAAACACAATGGATGGCACAGAAGGGATGATGAGTACAGGAAGCGGCATTTTGAGGACACCCACAGAGCTAGGCGGCCGCTAGATCTGGTCTACAGTGACCGGATCCCAACAAACCAAATGTGGGACAAAGAGTGTTTGGTACTGATGCTGAGAAGTTTGTCCAATGTCCAATTTATAAAAAACAACAACCATTTCCTCTCTTGTGAGACTCAAGTGTACTGTGTCCCTTCACGTCGTGTTCAATATTCAAGATTCAAGTTCTTTATTGTCATACGCACAACCACTACAGGAGGCAATGACATTCTTAAATCCCAGGCTGCCCCCTGAAAATAGTATATCAAATAAATATAATAATAAAATAATCCCCCCAGTGTGAAATTCAAAAATAACACATTTTGCAACAACAAAAAAACTCCTTACACCTTGGCGGCTTAACCTAGTTAAAAGTTGTTCCAAGTCTTTGTTGTAGCCAAAGTTTTATTTTATTTGTGGTAGTTTCTACTATTTTCGGCTTAAATCTGCATAGCTTGTGACTTTGTGGTGATTGTGCGCAATTTCATTGACTTCAAGCGGTGACCTCCATCACAGCCGTTGCATAAAAGTCAGATTTCCGAAAAGCATCCGTCATGCAGTGGTTTGACTTTTGAAAACTAGAGCCACACACACACACACACACACACACACACACACACACACACACACCAGTAGATAGTGTCTCTCCTGTTAGTATTCATAAGTAGACATAGGTAGTGTGTGCTAGTGTTAACATGTTACACTTACAGGAAGGCCCCTGGGTCCTGGGGCCCCGGGGATGCCGCTCTCTCCCTCCAGGCCTCGGGCCCCGATGGGGCCGGACAAACCCTCGTGTCCCGTCTGACCTGGTCTGCCTTCGAGCCCAGTCGCTCCTCGGTTGCCCTTGGCTCCGAGCTGGAGGGTCGGAGAAGCTAATGTTAACCCCATGTGACGGCCTGGGCTGGATTCACTCACTATACTATCGTTTATAAAATGTGGAACAGTTTGAATACCTCTCCCCTATTGCCAGGAATACCAGGAGGCCCCTGAAAGATGGAATGCGACAATGACGTGAGTTGAAAAAGACGTTTCAATCATGAACAACTTCTGTGGCATAGGTCATAAGGTAAGGACAGAGTCCTCAGAAGCTAGAAAGCAATCTTAAAGTTAAAGCTCCACTATGTAACTTAGTCTTTGTTAAGATTTATGCAAGTGACTAAATGTGTATAGAATAAAAGCACTCCATCCACGACTCATTGATCCAGGAACTTAGCTCTCCGTTTCAAGTTGGTCTGTGCCGACCAATGGGAGTAAAGCAGAGTGAGTGGACGTGATGTCAAGATTTTTTTTTAGTAAAGTCAAAAAAACGATTTAGTAACATAACGATCTGGAGGATCTCAGTATTTTCCTAACTTGAAGACATAGTTGCTATTTTGGTGCCAGCGTTGGCTCTCCTGGTGCCAACTCTGGCCACGAGAGGCCACTATTGAGCACAGTTACATAGTCGTTTCTCTTTAACCAATATACGTCTTACCTGGTCGCCCTTAATTCCGGGATCTCCATAAGAGCCAGGATTTCCCTGGGAATACAAAACGGTTGAATTTGTATTTGCAGACACTCTGCAGCAGCATCAAGTATTACCAACTCTATGTATACATGTGAATGGGGGACGGACGGACGGATGGGCGGACACGGTTCTTTACCTCACTTCCTTTTTGGCCAGATGGACCCATTAGCCCCTGTGTACCAAAAGCAACAACAACAACAATAACTGATGAAACTGCACGATGTAGTATCTTATGTCACATCACTTCCTTATGTTCACTGTGACAACACATGGGATGGACTGTCGTTGACGTGTTGAGTCTCACCTGATCTCCTTTGAGTCCAGTGTGGCCCTTTATTCCCATCGCACCGGTGTAACCCTTGTCCCCTTTGTCCCCCTGTAAGTTAGACAAATACAACATATATAACGCCATTTTGGCGGAGCGCCATTAATCGCAAGCATCTCACGATACTGCGAGACAAACGCATGTTCCATCACAGAAGTGGAACGGAATGGTGGGTCTTGAATGTTAAGAGTCTCCTACGTGTGTGACGTGTTGCTCACCTGGACACCCTGTGGGCCTTCGGCTCCCAGTGGTCCCTGCTTTCCTGATTCACCCTGGCGGTGGAGACGTACGTAATGGTAAATGGACTGTATTTATATAGCGTGTATTTAACCAAAGCGCTTCACAAGTTATGCCTCAGGGTCACCCATTCATACACACATTCACACACGCCACCGCGGTGTCAGCCATGCAAGGCGACAGCCGGCCGGTCGGGAGCAGTTAGGGTTTTAGGGTGTCTTGCTCAGGGACTTGGCTAGGAGGAGGATCGGGGGGGGGACTCAACCAGCAACCTTTACCTCTACCTCTTGAGCTAATGCTCCACCCAAGGATAGGGTGGAATGGAAAGATAGGGTGGGGGTGGGGGGAAGGTAGAGGTGTTAAGGATGGAGATATTGGTGGGTGTTGGTGGACATAAGGTTCAGGGGATCAGATTAAATGTCACATTTTTCAACCCAAACAATTGAACTCATTGGATAAGAAGCCTTCCTAAAATCCTGACATGCAGTATGTGTGTGTGGCACAGAAACATTAGCTTCTCCCAGTGGGTTCTGGTATGTTCCAGAACTGATATTCTCACAGAGCATCTAATTCAATAGCTGACGGATGGCGATGGCATTTCCAACAAATTATAGTTCTTCAATATTATACTACAGCACCTTTTAAGATGATCAGTCATGAGATTCAGCCGGCCCATTTAGAATACATTGCCATATATGAAAATCGATGGTAAGCAGAGGATGGGCCCGGTAAACGGTTAAGACCGTAATGTCATCAAGTGTCTACAGTCGTCTCGCTAATAACCCACTGTGGTTCCCTTGGCTCCTGACTCTCCATCCTCTCCTGGCACTCCTTGCTCGCCCTAGAAAAAATAAAGGTAGAGAGAGTGGGAGACAGACAGCGAGAGAGGAAGAGAGAGAGAGAGAGAGAGAGAGAGAGAGAGGGATGGAGAAGGAGGGAGAGGGAGAGAGATATTTCAGAATTGTTGAGATCAAAGACGTGTGCTCAGTTTTTGGTATGGTACTAATGGGACTGTTTCATAGGCATGACACTGAATGAGCTGGTGGACTGGTTAATAATAATAATAATGCCTGCTTTTATATAGCGCTTTGGATAAAAGCGCTTTACAAGTCATGCCTCACATCACCCATTCATACACCGACGGTGGAGTCAGCCATGCAAGGAGACAGCCAGCACGTCAGGAGCAGTTAGGGTGTCTTGCTCAAGGACACCTCGACAGTTTTTGCTAGGAGGAGCCGGGGAATAGAACCGGTGACCTTTCGGTTGTGAGGCGACCGCTCTACCTCCTGAGCTATACTGCCGCCAAGACTTGGTTAAGACCCCAGACTGTCTAGGGCCGTCCTCGGGGGACAGAGCCCTCCAGTAACCTTGTTGATACTGAGGCAGGGGCGACCTAGCGGTCATCTCCCAAGACAAGTCTAATCCTAATTGAAGGATAATGACATCAGATGCTGTTTGGCTCGGGGAATATCCAAGGTTATACCTTAAGGGTAATGGTGGTTTAGGCCCGCATGGTTACATGTCCCAGTTTGAGGACTGAAGGGCGCAGGGAGAAGCCTGACAAAATGATCACAAACGCTCACCATTTTTCCAGGAAGTCCGACCGGCCCGACAAATCCATCAGCACCCGTGTCCCCCTGAAAAAGACATGAATAACGTGAATATAACGGATTCATTTTTTAATTTTTTAATTATAATATTATTATGCATGATAATAGTCTATATATAGACGACAATATTCCTGATCACAAATATTTCCATGATCATCATCATCATCCCCATGACGATCACCATGATGATCATGTATATATTTACGATGATCATCATAAATATATACTGTAGATGATCATCATCATGTTGATCCCCATGATGATGATCATGTATATATTTATGATGATGATCATCATGATCATCATGATCATCATCCCCATGATGATCACCATGATGATGATGATGATGATGATGATGATGATGAATACATTTATGATTATGATGATCATCATCATAAATATATTCATGATCATCATCATCATCATCATCATCATCATGGTGATCGTCATGGTGATCATCATCATGGTGATCGTCATGGTGATCATCGTGGTGTTTATTTATTCCAACCCTGTGCCACACTGGCAGCCTAATGGACTGGCAGGTCTATTTACCTTCTCACCGGTGGGGCCAACCACCCCCTGTTTCCCTGGAAGGCCCTGGTGGACGGGGAGCATAACAAACACAGCAAAGAAACAAAGCAATTTGTCACAGAAACATAAAATCAATGAAAGTGTTTCTCTCGTGCACTAATCTAGACCCTCTTGTATATCGCTCATTTCTGCACCGAAGAACAAGACACCTCTCTCTCCCTCTCTCTCTCTCTCTCTCTCTCTCTCTCTCTCTCTCTCTCTCTCGCTCTCGCTCTCGCTCTCTCATTGCAAATGGAAAACAACCAAATCACGCACCAGGGGAATTATGGTCATTGATTATCCGTAACCAAAACAATGCCATAATAGTATTCCGAGGTGTTTGGCTTATTAATAGTCAAAGAGTCAATTGGTTCTATTGTTGTGCATATCCTGCTGGAGATGGGTTGAAATAGACATTGTATTCTTACTATATTTAGTCATTTAGCAAGCAAGCAAAGCAAATCCGAAAGGGAGTTTTTCCTTGGCCTTGGGGGGGGTGGGGGGGGGGGTGCTAGGGTTTAGGGGGTGTTGTTAACATGTGGCCTGTGAAGCCCTCTGAGACCCTAACTGTGATTAAGGGCTAGACTATAAACAATGACTTGACTTGATCCAAATGCGACTCACAGTGAATTCAGATACATAACAATGGGCACAGTCACACTCTCGTTATTTTGTAGTACAAAAGAGCAAAAAGTACAAAGAGAAACAACTGCACACACAACGGAGAACAAATGAATCCTAGCATTTATGCTAGGTGCACAGCGCAGCGTTAAGAAGACTTTCTCCTGCGCTACCAGACGCTCCGGCCTCCTGTTGCTCCTGTAGCTCACACCTCCCTGTCCCACATTAGCCTGCTGGGGTTTATTTTTAAATGTTCCATTGTATAATCCATTTCGGTTGGCAGTGGAGTTGCCCAATTACTATGAATGTTTTATTGTACAGGGCTGGAGCACGGCCTCCGAGACCCTCTTAGCGAATTTCAATTGCCTACTCACGCTTCCCAACGCTAGTTGGGAAAAAATATGAAAATATGAAGGCATATATATATCGTATATATATATATATATATACACACACACCGTACCTCTGTGGTTAGTATCTACAAATTCAATGGTGTCATCGGTTTTTACTGAAGCACAGCTCGGAGCGCTGAAAGTAGCCAAAGTGGCTAATGGCAAAACAAATGGAGAAACAGGAAAAAATATAAACGCATTTAAGAAAATTAAATGAGGACTCACCGGAATTCCCACAATGCCCCTGGCTCCGACGCCCCCCGCGGCGCCAGCCTCTCCCTGTGGCGGTAGATTAGCAGCGTGTGTGTTAATGGGCCTCTTATTACACACCAGGACGGCCTTTCATGTCCTCTCATTGTCACTGTCATATAATCCATGTCTGCTAAACAATAGACACCACACCGCCTTGACCTCTCTCTCTCTCCACACACACACACACACACACACACACACACACACACACACACACACACACACACACACACACACACACACACACACACACACACACACACACACACACACACACACACACACACACACACACACACACACACACACACAGTGTGTCTGTCGGAGTGTGTGTGTGAAGGCGGGGTGTCACCTTGCCGCCGTCAACTCCGGGTTTTCCATCTGTGCCGTCTTTGCCGAGTCCGCCCTGTCAGGTCACAACAACAACAACATCACGTCATAACGTACAGGACACCAAGCAGCCATAGCGGTACAGTGCCAATCCGGTGTGTGTTTCGATTATTCCCATTATCATCCATCCATTCATCATCATGAAAGGTGGAGAGGGCTTGAGGTGCTTGGGCGGCCTGCGGGGGGAACACACATGTTCAGACACTGGCACTCAAATATTGTCTTCTGAACCCACCAGAAGACGATATTTGAGTGTCAGCACCACCAACCACGACCACCAACCACCAACCACCAACCACGCCACGGCGTGGAGACGGTAACTCAAATCCAACTTAGCTATGATGGCGTCGGTTCATTACCTAAAGCCAAGTGCCGTACATTGTTTTGGGAGACGTGAGATGAGATTGATTTCTGAATAGGCTCGATTTAATAAAATCCACATTGTGGAAGGAAGGAATGCAACAAAAAGTTCAATCATGTCTTCGGTGATCAATAAGTCTTGATAACGTACTTGCTTGATCACTATTCCTTTACTTTATCTGTTCTATTCCACAATGCTGAAATGGTTTAGCATGCGTACTTGGGGGGGAAAACATCGCAAATAAACAGGTTGACATGCACTGTGAAGTGGGGACCTAAAGAAGACACAACTTTAAGAACTGTGTGTTTTTCTGGCAATTGCGATCAGCCGTCTTATTAGGGGTGGGCTGACACAAGATGGAGTATGGAAGCAGCCATCTGAGGTGACCAAGATGTGTTTGTGTTCAGGATGGACATCATGCAACGTTCACGGCCCAATCTTTACCGTTTACCGGCTTCTTACCGTTTCTCCTTTGTCTCCCCGGACACCTTGCTCGCCATGCGCCCCGACTGCTCCCTAGTGGTGTACGTGTACACACACACAACCACACACACACACACACACAGACAGACAGACAGACAGACAGGGTAGAACGGTGGCCGTTCAGATCGTGGGCTTAAATGCAAAGAGGCACTCACAGAACACCTCACAGAGAAAAATTGGAAAAAAATCCGACGACTGTAGCAGACCGCAGCGGGAACTGTTTCTCACCTCGTCACCCTTGGGTCCCTCCAGACCCTGACGTCCTCGTAAACCTTCCACGCCCTAATGGAGCAGAAGAACACACGCCGGTCAGCGTCTCGCACTGACGTTCGGCAGTTGGGCACGGCCTGCGCCGTAGCAAAACCTTTTCCGCTTAGAAGAACAACATAGGTAGGGGAACATCTTGTTCTTGAAAAGGGCGGCAGATACGGAGCCGATGGGGACAAATGGAGACTGACTTACGGGAGCTCCAGGCGGCCCAGTCGGACCCATGTTGCCATTGAAACCAGGAGGACCCTGGAAACAGACAGACCGAGAGAAAGAGAGCGGGAGAGATTGAGTGTGCAGTCATCCACTGGGGACACACTGGGGACTGTATGGGAACACAACACATTTGGAGTGATGAAGGAGCTGGGGACTGCTTCTCTTACTATATCTCCCTTTTCGCCCGTCGTACCCGTCAAGCCGATGGGCCCTCGTTGTCCCTGTGAACAGGTGAAAAAAGCTTTGGTTGACAGGGCGAAAGAAAACATCCATGGGGTGTCTGGCCTCCTGACTACAATTATGGTACCACAATTGTAGTCCATGCGGGCCACATGCTGCAGTATGAATGAATCAATGTGGTTTATGATTTAATGGAGAGCTACGATAGCGTCGGTAATGGCGCCTCTTACGTCATCGCCCATACGTCCCGGAGGGCCCATAGCGCCGGCTAGTCCATCTTCTCCCTGTAGGTTTGTGCACAAATAACAATCGTTGCATGCTAGCTATATATATATATATATTATATATATATATATATATATATATATATATATATATACGTATATAGGCAAGGAAGACATATAGGTCATGGAAAGCCTTTCAATAGACCAATTTGATTGTAATCACTCTCCACGCTCATAATAGAAGAATGGATCCTTCAGTGAGGAACGTTTGACATAAAAGATGAGGCAAATGAGTAGCTTGAAGATGTTCCGTTATTAGTCCACGACAATCAATAGTCTGGACAAGCTGGTCCTCCTGGGTACCGATCATTGGTTGTTGACATGATTTTGAGTGCACTCGTGAAGCCAAATGCTAAACATGTAGCGCATGCGCGTCAGTATTAGCCACTTAAGGTACATCCAGTGTGGGGGAAGAAATCCCAGACATTGCCTTTAAAATTAAACTAACTAAAGATATAGTTTTAGATGGACACATGGTTAACCTCGAGATAATTGGTGTCTTCATGATATGCTACTGACACAATGGGATGATTGTGTGTTCTTTGTACTATACCACATGCAGCCATTGTGGTCGGGTTTATAAAGCATGTGTTTTATGGCATTAGGGGGGGATTTCCTAACATGTCATATTTTAAGTCATTTTGGGTGTGCCTAAATGGGCTTCTACCACGCCTTCACACATAATTTATTTTCCTTCCAACCGAAAACCCTAATAGGAAACTCTAAGCCTCGAAAATCAAACCCTAGAAGGGGAAACCAAAGCTCTTAACTAGTGGAGGGTTTAGTTTGTGTCAATCAATTCAAATAAAACGCCATACTGGTGCTCCGTCCGTTCCAAGTGTTCCAGGGTCGCCACCGCTACCCTTGTGTCCCTGGATGGGGATGAACAAAAGGAGAGAAGTCAACACCGCCCCAAACCACCAGAAAGAACTATTGACCTTCATCCAAAACTGCCCCCCACCTTCATTCCTGGAAGCCCAGACACTCCTTGGGGTCCTGCAGGGCAGGCGACTGGACACTGCATACGTCACAAGTCAGAGAGAGAGAGAGAGAGAGAGAGAGAGAGAGAGAGAGAGAGAGAGAGAGAGAGAGAGAGAGAGAGAGAGAGAGAGAGAGAGAGAGAGAGAGAGAGAGAGAGAGAGAGAGAGAGACGAGAGAGAGAGAGAGAGAGAGAGAGAGAGAGTCAGAGAGAGAGAGATGCAGACAGCAACAGGCAGGCAGGAAGACGACAGACACACAACAAGACATCTAGTCAGACCGAAACCTAAAAAAGATACTCTTTGACAAAAGATACAAATTGGCAAATGGAGGCAAATAACGGTTCAATTGAATTGACTGGAAAAAGGACGGAGAGGGGCATCGATCAATACACCAAATCTTCCCAGCGGCATGCACACAACGCACACACAAAGCCCTTGAAGAGAAGACTCCGTAAAACAGGCTAGTAGTCAAAACACACTCACAAGTTCCCCACTCCCCTCAGGGTTGCCGACACCAGGCGGTCCCTAGAACAACAACGACAGCAGGCAGAATGACATCTAAAAGTGAAGGTTTAGATGTTTTCATAGGAAGGAGCCACTAAAGCAGGAAAATTCCACCAAGGATGATTAGAAGACAAAAAAAGCACCCAAGAGTGGCATGCTTCCACACTTTCCCCATATGTCGTGCACACACGTGTGTGTGTGTGTGTGTGTGTGTGTGTGTGTGTGTGTGTGTGTGTGTGTGTGTGTGTGTGTGTGTGTGTGTGTGTGTGTGTGTGTGTGTGTGTGTGTGTGTGTGTGTGTGTGTGTGTGTGTGTGTGTGTGTGTGTGTGTGTGTGTGTGTGTCCGACACAGGAATTGACATCAGCCACCACAGACACCACCAATTAGGGCCATTAAGCGGTCGGTTGCACTTTTACGACGACGCATCAGAACCCGTTCCGGTGCCTGAAGAAGAATGAGGGGTAAACAAAACCCCACGCTGACACGTTATCCCGACCCAAGGCTTTATCTGCGGAGGAGTGGAGGAGGAAGAAGACGAAGAACAACAACAACAACAACAACAACAACAACAGCAAAAAGATTAGGGACTTCTCTGCTCACCACAGGCCCTGGTGGTCCGGGAGGGCCAGGGATACCAGAGTTGCCGGTAGTCCCTCTTGGTCCTGGGGAACCCTGCAGAAAGAGCCGCGTAGATGTGAGACATGTGAGGATCAACAGACACACACTTGAGCTGCAGGTCTTTTTCAAGGTTCATCAGGCTGACGCACTGAAGACCAAAGAAATCCCAAGACGGTACAGGAGAAGCGTGGAACTACTGATCAGTCTCTCACCTCCGGTCCGATGTTTCCCTCGTCTCCGGGGATTCCTGGTTTGCCGGGCGTTCCCTGTGAAACGCAGTTATTTACCATACTGTACTCATGGGATTCTCAGTGTTTTTGATGATTTTCAATGTTTAAATAAATAAAAAGGGATATTTGGGATTTAAGTTCCGACAAACACATACAGCGGGTCCTTCCGTCGCCGGCCCCTGTGGAGGAAGAGCAAGAACAAGACTTAGGAATATCCTGTCATCCGCTTCTTCTAGCAAGCAAAGTCATCGTGAACCCCCCCCCCCCTGTTCATTGTGTTAGCCAATTCGTGCAAATGTATTATCATTGAATTATTCCCGAGGTGTCTTTGATTCATCGCAATGTCACAAAGTGGTCTTTTATTATTTACTCCTAGATTCCTGCAGGTCTAATGAAGCTGATGACATGGAACGACTGGAACTAATGGGTTCCCGAACGCCAATGAAAATGTGACTGGAGTGACGGTGATTGGTACGTGATGCTGTTCATTTATGTGTGTTTGTGCTGCTGTTCTTCATCTCAGGGACTTTTTCCACTTACAGGGGATCCTGGTGTTCCGGGAAAGCCAGGAAGTCCCTGTGATCAGACACACAAAAAAAGAGTGGGATAGAATATTACGAAACAATATTGTGCATATAGACGAGAGGAAGAGGCCTCATAGCCGAACATATCAAAGAAAACAAACAGTTTCTTCATGTACTGTACTTACTCTTTCTCCTACAGACCCTCTGGGACCCATCGGGCCAGGGGACGCCTGTGTACAGAAAGACAAAAGACCAGCTCGCTAACACTTTTTCCAAATGAATAGCACACACACAACTGCCACACACACACACACACACACACACACACACACACACACACACACACACACACTCATCATCATCATAGAGCGGCCCCAACCAAGATTGCATTCACAATGCCGTGCCAGTAATCTTTGTATTGTACTCATTATGGTAGGTCCTCAATTTCATATTCCATGTCCCTACTAATGGTATCAATATGGTTAAGAGGTCTACGACTATTAGGACACAGAAGTATCCAACATATTACGTCAGACACGATCTGTTCTTTTGCACGACAGCAGTGGCCAGCAAAACGCACTCTTCGTTGAGCGACGGTGGTAGAGCTAGATTAATTGTTCCGTAGATGTGTTGTTTGGTCATGTGCTGTCGCCATGAGATGTTCACACACACACACACACACACACACACACACACACACACACTTATAAAAACAGTGTTACAACAATCTTACTAATACACATGGAAACACACACACACACACACACACACACACACACACACACAGTGCTAAAATCCCTTTGTTACAACAATGTGTGTTACAACAATAGATTTAATATGCACACATGCCAACTTACTAAGAAGCATGCAAACACACATACACACAACACACACACACACACACACAACACTCAACACACACAAACAGTGCCAAGAAAACGTTGTGTGAGAGGAGATGATGCCTACAGCAAGTCCCGGGAGGCCGCCATGGCCTCTCTGTCCTGGTAGACCGGCGTCGCCCTGCTCGCCCTTGGCGCCCTATAACAGGGTAACGGCAGAGAGGACAAAACAAACATCTTTATCTTCTCGTGCACGTTGCCTCGCCTGTACCGTTGCTAGGCGACGGTACAGGAAGCGAGGGTCAACATGGAATGCATCAGAGTCGGATAACTGTCTATAATGGTTATTGTTGAATCAGGCGTAAACTCTTGTCGTTTTTATTGGCCGTTATTATTATTATTATTATTATTATAATTGATAGTCTGTTTACTTACAGGTGTGCCGGGAATGCCAGGTGTTCCTGGGAGACCCTGACAGGAGAGGATCAGACCACCCAGGGGTTAGTCCAGGTAAGGTATGCTGTGTTTACAAGCTTTGCACATGCTTACATTACTATTTAGTCCTTTTGACTTGTTTTAGAAGACACTTCTATCCAAAGTGACCACAGTGTATTAAGGTACAGTACACGCCATGATGAAGTAGGCTTACAGGTAGACTGTAGCAGTCGACACACGCCATTCAAATCCCCCCCCCCCCCGAAGACAAGCACACAGGGTTTATTGCAGAGTTTTGAATCAGGGTGAACAGAGCAGATGGTACATGCTAGAGTTCTCTCCTCAAGTGTGTGTTGTGGTGGCTGTTTTAACCTGTGGGCCTTGATTAACAATTACCCACAGGTGTGCAGCCTCACCAGCCATAGAGTCATCAGTCCAACTCAGGCCGGGTGAGGATGCTTAAACCAGACACCAACCACACACACTCCACATAGACTTTTACACCGTGAGCCACAATTATCTATCTAAAAGTGACTCTAAAAAGTTGTTCGGTGCTCTTGACCGCACATGTGTTCATTAAGTGTTTCTGTGCGTCTATGGTTTAGTCTATTGATATGATAAGACAAGAGTAGTATGTCCTTTTCCTCCTCTGCGGTCTCAGTTCAAGTTGTTTCACAGCACTAATGTGACCCATTATGTAAATGCAGTGGCATGGAGAAAGTGATTGGAATCTACCCCTGGGAACTGCCCCGACGTTTTAAGGTGACAATACAATTAAAATGTGTTTATATCGTGGTTTCCAAATGACCTTTTTCAAATTTGAAAAAACTCAAGGTTGGGAAGTAGCGCTGCTGTACTTTTGGGAAAAAAAGTCTCCGTCAGACACACAACTTATACGTTTAAATTATTAAAACTAAAAAACATTGCATATTCCGTGGCAATCTTTTCTGCAGTTGCTCGTATTAATTAATGACAATATTTCAAGTATTAGTAAGTAGTTGTGGCTTATTGCTATAGCAGGAGAAGCTCGTGTGCAGGGGAATAGACTGTATGGTTTGGACATTATGATGCAAGTAGTTTAGATTTGTAAGGTATTAAAAATGCACTACTAAAACATGAAACATGGAACACGCAAAGGTTATTTAATATGTCTCAATATATAATAATGGCCAAAAGTCCGAATAGATGACGTTACTAAACTCCTAAACTAGTGAGGAGTAGCTCAGGAGGTCTGGCATCCGGAAGGTTGCTGGTTTGATAGCCAAGTGTCGAGGTGTGGCTTGGCTTGGAAACCGGAAGGTCGCCGGTTCAAGTCCCCAAAACACCTGGGCACTGCCGAGGTGCCCTTGAGCAAGGCACCAGACCCCTACACTGCTCCCCGGGCAGCTGTATATACAATAGCTGCCCACCGCTCCTAATACTAGGATGATTTAGATTTTGGGTGTCCCCTGAGCAAGACGCCTAACTGCTCCTGACGACCTTACCTAATTAACCATTTACCATTCACGAAGACACAGAGGCACAGAGGACATGAGCGTACTCACATCCCTCCCGTCTCTGCCGTTTTCTCCCTGGGGGCCCCGTGGGCCCTCGGCCCCGGGGGTTCCCGGGGGTCCTTGGATGGCCTTGTCTGGCTGTGACACAGGTGTGAGCACAGGGTGAGCAGAGGGTGAGCACCGTAAACCACAGCAGACAACACTGGAATAGCGTTATTATGAGAGACAAATGTCTTTGCCCCTAAGATGACACCTCTGTAAAAAAAGGGTCTATTGTGCATCCACTTGACCAATAGGGTTTGAAGATGGTGAACACCCCAGACCAGTGCCCATGTCCACTTGTGTGTCTAACACACACACACACACACACACACACACA
Organism: Muraenolepis orangiensis; assembly: GCA_027704905.1. Taxonomy (NCBI): domain Eukaryota; kingdom Metazoa; phylum Chordata; class Actinopteri; order Gadiformes; family Muraenolepididae; genus Muraenolepis; species Muraenolepis orangiensis. The sequence goes on from CM051007.1 coordinate 20,053,686, forward strand.
ATCGTACGATATGCTGTCCCAAATCCAGTTGTTTTTTTTTTACGGCAATTATCATCACAATGAGTGAATTCAATCGTCGCCGTCATACAGCACATTCCTACTCAGTTCACAACTGCTTATAGCAATGAAAACATCACACCATTTAAACAACAAACACAAAACACTGTCTATATATACACAAACAGACACACAACTAGACCATAACAGTACACAAACAAGCAAGACGTTTGAAGAAAAGACCACGAAAAGAGGAAAAAGAAACGGCACAAAAAGATATTCCCTCCAAAAACAACAAAAACTAAAAAACTAAACACAAACACAGAACGCACACCGAAGAGTAGAAGGATAAATACCTCAGCATTGGCAAACATCTGAAGAGTCAAGAGAAATCAGATACATATGGAGTTAGTGAAAACAGTCACCCACCAAACCACCACCACCAACCAACCACCAACCAACCAACCAACCACCCTTCAACCCAGAAAGTCCCAGCAGAAGCAAAACCTGGTTAAAAAAAAAACCCAAGCCTTCAGTTTTTTGCGATGCTGCGTGTTGATTTCTATGTGAAGGTTTGGAGGCCTGAAAGGAATACCGCTCGAAGCTGAAACCATAGCAAATCACCGCCACTTTTGAAAAGAGGGGGGGGGAAATAGGAATAATAGAATGAGGGAAATTACACAATGTTATAAAGGTATGAGTTATTTGATTTTAAAAACGTATATATATATTAAAACACAGAGTTGATTCTTCATAAACTAAATGCGGAACACGTCTGTGTGTGTGTGTGTGTGCTATCGTCATTAGGACTCCACCATGTTTCGAACCTGTTCATAAATCCTAAACAAAATCAAGAAATCGAGGGAAAAAAAGGAGAAAAAGCGATTCCTGGCCCTCATCATCTTTACTGTACCTCCGTGGCGGGCAGCTCACCGCAGCTCTCTCTCTGGGCCCTCTTGGGGTCACAGTGGATCAACATCCACTGGAGCTCAAACTGAACAGGAAACCACAGACACAGAGAAACACACAACCGGAGCGTTAACCGTTCATATTCATGAGAAAAGAATAACCTTTCAAAATACCCTTTCATTCATATTCGTCACTCGCTCTCTCGCTCTCTGCCGAGCGGCTTTGTGGGAGCTGCAGCACTTTAGCATTAAAGCCCAGCTCAGCACACGGATAAACCGTAGCAACTTGTGTCTGTTGTGCTGCTGAGAGGCAGAGAGAGTATCGTTTCACCGGCTGATTTCACCAGCTGATTTCACCTGCGGTTGGGGAATGGTTTTGTGCAGGAGAGTGACATCACCAACACCTCTGCTGACATCACCAAACACAAGGGGGGGGGGGGGTTGGGGTTGGGGGGTTGGGGGATTGGGGTTGGGGGGGGTAATGTCACAGTTTCCGCAGATCATATAAGTGCAATTTTATTTTCCCCCAGAGGTGTTTTTTGAATTTGAATGTTGCGCTTCTCCGAGCTAGTAATCAGGTAGTTCTCTACCACAGCTCTCCCAACCCCCCCAGGCTTGCACACCATATATATATATATATATAGACTCAGTTAAAGTCGGGAAATTTTTTTTTTTTTGGAGAAGAATCTTTTTTATTTATTACCACTAAGCAATATCGGAAACATGCTAAATCCATGCAATTTAAGCCACTGCAGCTGCTCCTCACACCCCCCCCCCCCCCACCCCCCCACCACCAACACCAATGAATATGGCTCCATCGAAGACCTGCACTCTCACTCTCTCTCCCTCTCTGTCTCTCTGTCTCTCTCTCTCTGTTGCCATTATACGCACACATTCGAAGCAGCGTCTCAAAAACGCCCCCCCCCCCGCGGTCGGAATTCACTCACCACCACAGACATGTCGGCGTCGGCGTCCAGCCGGCCGATCAGGGTGTCCCCCTCGGTGTTGACGGGGCCCTTCCCCTTGATGGGCCTCCGGTCCACCGGCTGGCAGTCCACGTACAGCGTGACCTGCTCGCGCTCCACGCCGATCATCACCTTGTGCCACCGGGTGTTGAAGAGCACCGAGAGGCCCGGGAAGGTGACGGTCTGCAGGGTGCCATCGGCGCCCATCAGGAAGTACTCCAGGGCCTGCTGGTCGCCGTTCAGCCTCAGGCCCGCCTGCTTGTAGCCGTCCTCGTCCACGACCTGCCACACGTTCCACACCTTGCCCACGGTGCTCTTGATCATGCGGAAGGTCACCATGAAGGAGTACTCGTCGGGGAAGCCCCGGGGGAAGTTAAGCCTGGTTGGAAGTGGACAGGGGGGTTGGAATTTGAGAGGTTAAGGCTAGTTGCCAAAATGAAATTACAAGTTTGTGAGGCTAGCGTATAGTTCCTCTAGTGGCCTCTAGGTGGCTCGTGGTAGAGACTAGCATGCAGTTCCTCTCACGGCATCTGTGTGGCTCGCGGTAGAGACCAGCATGTAGTTCCTCTAGCGGCCTCTAGGTGGCTCGTGGTAGAGACTAGCATGTAGTTCCTCTCATGGCCTCTACGTGGCTGGAGGCCTTCACCCTTTTTCAAGTCAACGGGAAGAAATGTGATTCTTGCAATACGAAGCCAATACATTTCAATGGCACAAAATTGCAAAAAAATAATAATATCGCAAAATTGGAGTGGGCCGTCACCATGGGGTTAACACCCCCTGCTCCTCCTTCCTAGAACTCCTCGCCCCCCAAAACAATATTTTTAAATGGCACGGTGTTCGACCTGCCGCTGAAAACAGGGCGTTCACTTGCCCTTTAATGTTCAAAGCCTAACCATTGTGTTCTTGTGACATCACAGCACATCAAAGACAAGGGAAGGCTAACCTTTTCAGTATTTGACACATGCAACGCACCACGTTGCATGACAGCGGTCTATGGCTTCTCCCTTTCACGCCCTCACGCTTCAGTTGCCACGTGCAGCAAACGGTGAACCTGACCGTGGAGGAGGCCTGACCACGGCCTGTCTCCCTGGGGTTTTCAAAGCCAGATGATTGTCAATGGGTGGTGTGTTTATAGATCAGGAGGAGGGAGGGGAGGGGGGGGGGGGGACTCCAGCAACATTTAACGAGTCTTGTAAAAATGATCAAGGTGAAGCAATAAAGAGTTTCCTTTAAGCCAATAAAACGCACAAATGAAGACCGCTCTCTCCCCCTCCTCCTCCTCCTCCTCCTCCTCCTCCTCCTCCTTCTCTCACCTGGACGAGTGAGAAGCACTTTTGGGCAAGACAAGTGGTGTCGCACTAGGTCCTGCAGAGGACAGTAGGGATGGAGAGAGAGAGAGAGAGAGAGAGAGAGAGAGAGAGAGAGAGAGAGAGAGAGAGAGAGAGAGAGAGAGAGAGAGAGAGAGAGAGAGAGAGAGAGAGAGAGAGAGAGAGAGAGAGAGAGAGAGAGAGAGAGACAACATAGGAAGTATTGAAGTATTTGAGAGAGAGAGAGAGAGAGAGAGAGAGAGAGAGAGAGAGAGAGAGAGAGAGAGAGAGAGAGAGAGAGAGAGAGAACCAACATAGGAAGTATTGAAGTATTTGCGAGAGAGAGAGAGAGAGAGAGAGAGAGAGAGAGAGAGAGAGAGAGAGAGAGAGAGAGAGAGAGAGAGAGAGAGAGAGAGAGGAGAGAGAGCAGAAGCATGACTTCAAAGCCGTCCTGGGGGGCCACTCCGGACTCCCAGGGGAACTACGGAGGTATTTACAGGCCCTAAAGGCTCCAGCCTTTTTCCAGTTGCATAACCTAAAGATCTCTTCTAAAGAGCTCCAGGGGATTCGGGAGAAGAATAGTACAGGCTAGGAATAGGAATAGGAATAGGCCGACCACGCCCCGGGCGCCAAGCGGGAGGGTACTGTGCGGAGAAGACGAGCCGGGGGGGGGGGCTCTTCAAAGGGCTTCGATGATCGTACACCCCCCTCACCCCGGTCCCCCACCCCACCCCGGCCCCCACCCCGGCCCTCAAACCGGAGCACCACCACCACCACAACAGTGCCACCAGCAGCGTGTATTAAACGGCTCGCTGATTCACTGGGTTTATTAAACGGGAGGGAGGGGGGGGGGGGTGGAAAAAACTAAAAAAAACAAAAGTACACCTGTCTCCTTCTCTTTCTGATGCTAACCTTCGGCAGTATAGTAAGTTCATCCCAGACCGCATGACGAAACGTCCCAGGCGAGGTGAGGCGAGGAGAGGACGTATGATGCAATACACCTACTGCTCACTTTGTTCAGATTGCAGCCCATGAAATAGGTTTGACAGAGGGCCGCACAGTCTGTCTGCCTCTCTCTCTCTCTCTCTCTCTCTCTCTCTCTCTCTCTCTCTCTCTCTCTCTCTCTCTCTCTCTCTCTCTCTCTCTCGCCCTCTCTCAAATGCACACACACACACACACACACACACAAAAACACATAGTAATATATCATTTTCCCCTCTAACTTTTCTGTTGGAGACGGACTGATTGGTCCAACACACACACACACACACACACACACACACACACACACACACGCACACACACAAAACACATAGTAATATATCATTTTCCCCTCTAACTTTTCTGTTGGAGACGGACTGATTGGTCCAACACACACACACACACACACACACACACACACCACACACACACACACACACACACACACACGCACACACACACACAGTCTCGAGTAGGCCGACCCTTGTCTTTGAGAGTTGCCAAGTTTTTTTTTTTTTTGCTTCGCTTTTTTATATTTTTTCAATTATATGCTTTCGACGGCTCAATAACACCTGGGACCAGGGCCTGTAATAATGCAACACCTGCATCACGTTTGGCCCCGCCTCCTCCTCCTCCTCCTCCCTCCTCCTCCTCCTCCTCCTCCTCCTCCTCCTCCTCCTCCTATGCGCTCGGCTGTATTTACCTGGTTGGAATTTGGAAGTTGGCCTCCTTGTCGAGCCGGTACGCCACCTGAAGGGGAGTGGAGCCCTCCACCTTCCGAACTCCTTTCAGGGGAATCACGTCCAGCTGGAACTGGGTGATCAGGTCGAAGCCTGGAGAGGGATGGGAGAGGAGGAGTTCCTCATGAGGGGGTGGACCATGGGGATGATCCATGATTCATGTTGTGTTGTTACCCCAACGACGGGTGTGTATGTTAGAGTGGTATTTTGTATTATTAGTTTGTTATCATATATTTTATATTTGCAGTTATTATATTCCTATTATCATTGTTAGAATTTGCATGATCTTGATTTGCAGGATTGATTAGTATCATTTATACTTGCTTAATACTATATTAGCGTATTAGAGTATTAGCCTCCATATTTGTATGAATGGAGTCATTTATTTATCGATTTTTGGTATAATCTGATTTACTCCGAATTCCGAATAATATGCTATTTTTTAAGTTGCTAGCATGCGACATATGGGCTTTAATGTCTAGGCCACAAACAAGAACCGACATCAGCCAGCAGTGAAACACAACCCATTTGAGACTTAATTAGATTTCCTTAGAAAATGTACATCACAACCCCAGAAACCACAGCATTTCACCGTGTTCCGTGACTATGAAGCAATTACAAATAGTGCTGAGTTTGTAATTGTTCTGGCGCAACAAAAAAAATCCACTCCACATTTAATTTGCCTTATTCTCGAAGTCTACGTGTTTGCGGGTCAGCCCACCCGGTTTTACAGCAATTAAAGCCACCAGCGTCATTGGGTGTTTTCCCCTGGAGTCTGGTTGTTTTTCAAACACTATTCTTCGAAACAGATCAGTAGCTTTGGAGCTAGCGTGGGGGAGCATCGGCGACATTGGGATTCACCTGGAAGGTCATCTTGTCCGCTTCTCATCGGTGGGCAGACGGTATCGCCGTCCAATCGGTTGAAATCGAGTTCTGAAAGAGCACACACAGGGGGGAGAGACAAAATCCAATTACGAACGGCCCTCGCTGCGATGTACAGTAGATTAGCATTTAGCTTTGTCTATCGCTGTTGATAACAGGAAGGGTCAATACCAAGCTCTGGATTAAGAAGATGGTGACACACTGTGGGTTTTCCTTTTGAATGCCTGGTAAACAACTAGTGCTAATGATATGACATATTCATCTACACCACTGTTATCCATGCAGTAGGATAGGATACGTTATGGTCCATGGAAAGAGGGAGGGAGAGGGGGAGAGAGAGAGAAACCCCGAGTTAAGCGGAGGTTGTTTTCAGTGCATCTAGATCTGGTACCAATTAATAACAGTCTGCTAATTCAGACTAAAGAAATTAGAACTCTGATTATTGTGAATGGGTGCACGTGTCAGTCTGTTGCAATATACGTTAGTACTATACGTATAGTATACGTATATGTTCTAAATCTAAATCATGTAAATCTCAAGTTATATTCACTGATAGCTACACACACTGTCGATCCCAAAATCGGTAGACTCGCTTTCCTTGCTTTTTTTGCCAGCGGAAACACGAGTCGATGTACACGTACATCGTGTTTACGTACAGCTGCGCCAAGCTTTTACAAAAAAACACATCGAACGCACATCGAGTTTTCCCGGAACCCCCGTCAGAAGATGCCGCTGTCCTGGTGCCTCATTGTCATGATAAAGCACACGTTCCCTCCGCCCCTCCCCCTCCATCCCCCATTAAAAGAGCGGGAATCTGGAAGTCATGAAGGGGCGAACGAAGACCGCCGAAGGGGCTTCCCCCCCTGGGTGGACCTGGCCTGAGTCAGCTCATTTGTGTTGGTGTACCAGTGTGTGTGTGTGTGTGTGTGTGTGTGAGATGTGAGCGGGGCGCACACATCTGGAAGCCCTTCTCCCGTTTACCCGCAGGACTGCTGAGAAGCGCGATGCGGCGTGGCGAGACGGTATTTACGCAGCGCGGTGTTTTTTTTTTATCTCACCGCCCCGTAAACACGTATCTTGACTTGCGGGGGCGGCGCCAATGCGCAGCTCAGGGGGGGGTTTTGCGAGTTGCTAATGTACGAGGCTGCGTGCATGCCGTGGCAATCTGCTCGCTCAAAAGAACCCGTTGGTTATTGCGCCCGGAGAAACAGGAACCCCAATTAAGACGCTGTGACGTCAATAAAACAATGGGGGGGGCAGGACCGCAAAACGGCTGCCTCGCACCTCTGGAAGTGCAGAGGACGTACAAAACATAAAACTCCCTTTAAAGGATGAGATGATAGGGGAAAAAAAACCCCACATTGGCAGAATGGACTTGATACTCTGTCGACTTGCCCTTCCGACAAACTGTTGGGCTTATCGTGATTAACGGAGAGGGATTGCAAATCTGATTTAATCTTCACGGGCGCAGATCGCACAGTGCCGCGCTGGCTATTTTTAGCCGGAGCGCTGCATACCTATGTGAGTTCTAATAACGCGAGTGACCTCGCACGCAAGCGGTTCGCACGCCGACACACACACACACACACACACACACACACACACACACACACACACACACACACACACACACACACACACACACACAATTGAAGTCCATTTTAATGATTATTTGACTAACTAGCTTCCCAGAAACGGTGCACTCAGTACCCGGCACATGTGAGGCTGTACGGTAAAATGTGGCCAGGGCAACAACACTGTGTGTGTGTGTGTGTGTGTGTGTGTGCGCGTGTGGCAGGTAGGTGGGACAGTGTGTAACTCACGTCCAAGGGCTGGGACCAAGAGGGCGGAGAGCAGGGCCAGGCAGAGCGACGGGTAGGCCGACAGCACCAGATACCGTGCTTGTTGTCTAAGAGAAGGAGAGGGAGGAGAGGAGGAGGATTGGGTGGGAAAGGTCACCTTTCAAAGGTCAGATCACGTTCACCAATAGTCAACAACCTTGTTTGAGTCAGAATCATCCCTTTTTCGTCCCATCCATGGGGGGGGGGGGGGTGAAGAATAAACATAAGTCTAGTCTTGTACGTGTCGTCTTGATGCACTTAAGGGCTGATGCGGCTGTGTCATGTGTATTCAATCAGTCTTTGATGTATTTCAACAATGAGATGGATAAGGGGGAAAAAAGACAGGGGAGAACCACTCAAAGCCGTGCGGAGACCGTCGAGATCCCCCGTCCAGTCCTAATATTAGAGCCCGGGCCGATGTGATTAAAGCAGCCATTAGCACCCATCCCACGCATGTTCCAGGTCCAGAAACGCTTCCCTTCGCCACAAATAGAAGTCGTCTGTACACTTTCACAGAAACTCAAGAGCACCTGTGAGCTACGCTCTATTAGCGTGGACCCATTGACCGACGCTGTTATCGTACGAATCGTACGATAAAAAGCAGGGGGCTTTAGATCGTCCTTGTTTCCCCCCCACCCCCACCACCCCTCCTCCTCCCCCCCCCCACCCCCACCCCTCCCCTCCTTCCCTGCGAGGTCTGTTTATGATTCTCTGTCTGTCTGGCTCAACGTGTTCCACTCCTGAATACTAGTAGCGAGAGGTCGCCCCGTGATTAATAGCCATAATAGGCTTGGTGTCCCGCTGTCTTCGAAACACATTGAGGCGCGTACTAAAACAGCCATCGCCTTATCGTCGATCTGTGTGTGTGTGTGTGTGTGTGTGTGTGTGTGTGTGTGTGTGTGCCTAGTGCAAACCTTCTTTCTACTCCTTCCTTCCCTTCCGTCTCCTTGGCCATGAGTCATGGTTCTCTGATGAGTGATGGCTCTACAGAGCCCGTGTTCCAGTAGCCCCCGGTACCCGACCGACGACTTGGTGGTGAAATGCTACATCGGCCTTGGAAGATGAGGAGGAGATCTGGCGCTCTGTCACTCGGTACTCGGCAGCAGGCATCGGTGGCGCTGGCTAGATTTCTTGGTGATGTGTGGTGTGTGTGTGTGTGTGTGTGTGTGTGTGTGTGGGTTGTGTGTGTGATGTAGAGGGGCGGATGCACCCAGCATGTCCAGGGTACTGACTAATGGCTCACTGCACTGTGCAAGGTCCCCCCTCATAGGCGGACATGGAGGGCTAACGTCACGCCCTTCACGTCAAAGGACAACCCCCTCGCACCCCACCCCCCCCCCCCCCCCCCCCCCCCCGTGCCCGTAGTCGTAGCGATGCGGCCAACTGTCCATCTTCCATGGGGATACCCTGGAAGCCCACCAGGGTGCAGTCTGATGCAACCACCAATGTCCATTCGATACTACCAGAGACCACCACCTGGGTCCTGAGTATAGTATGTAGTCTTAGCCCGGGGGGGGGGGGGGCTAAGGCCAATTCAACAGTTTTTATTTTTTAAAGTTGTATTTTTCTTTTTTTTTAAAGGTGTTTCTGACATGCATTTAGGTCGTTGCATTTCTTGCTCTGGCGTTTTTCTTCCCTTTGTTTCTTCTTCTTGGTGAACCATATTTTATTCTTAAACGTTTTCTGGGATTTTTTTTTACTGGTTTTGGGTGCGCTGGAATACTTTTACAGTTGTGTTTCAGGGTTGTGTTTCCACAAGAGGATGTTCCAATGTGCTGTGTGTTGTCTATATTGACACACAATCTACATGAGAGATTAGACATAGATTGCGTGCTGCTGTGTCCAAGATACATTGTATTTCAGTTTTAATGTCAATGCATGTCAATTCATTCAGTTAGTATCAAGTATAAAAAAATGTTCAAGCCGACCAAAAAATGTTAAACTGGACATATACAAACAACCTCAAAACCCTTTGTTTGATGTTATCGATGATTTGATTAACCTCTAGGTCACTTTGCTAACTTCACAGCTGCCGCATTTAGGTTTATTTGCCCCGTTCATATGTGAATCATCCCCTCTGTGTTCCCAGTAACACACAGAGAGAGAGAGAGAAACCAGCTCGGTTAGGCCTGGCCGGGTTACACTTGCTTTTTCAACATCCTTTTGGTGAACTCAACAGAAGATGCAGTTCAGAAACATGGACAACAAGGAATACACAAAGGACATAACCGACAGTCGTTACCAGTCTAACCAACCGATCTACTACTCTGTCTGGGTGACAGAGCTCGGTCTGTAAATAGACACATTTTTAAAGAGACTACATTCGGCGCCAGATAACCAAGACCAAGGTCAATATATTGACTGGAAGGCATTCTGCATTTCTCTTGTCAAAAAATGGCCCCAAAAGAGTTTATCTGCACATAACCTCTTTTGGGGCCATTTTTTGACAAGAGAAATGCAGAATGCCTGCAGTAGGATCCAGTCTAGTATTATTGGCCAATGATCCAATTCTCAACCAATTTCACACAGAGGAACACTCAACCAAACCCCCCGCTATCCACACAACGGGCTGCACCGACAACATATACATGGACATGGATAAGGTGTTAGGGCAGGGGAACATCTTGGTTTCATACACAATTAAAACAAACCAAAAAAAATCCTAAAAAATCCTAAAAAAGTGTCCGAAACGATTAAGCATCGCACGCCGGATTACCTTGTGGGAGCGGAGCCGCGGGGGGCCATGGTTGGAGCTGCCGTCCGATGACAGTGCCAGGAGGTGGAGGTGGCGGTGGAGGTGGAGGCGGCGGTACAGCAGGAGCGTTACAGGAGAGGAACCAGGAGGAACAGATGACTTTCCCACCCCTTTTCAGTCCACCCTGTGCATGTTTTGAGGACTGAACCGAGGGAACGTGTACCGGGGGGGGGATACTTTTTTTTGGTTTTCCCTCCCCAGGACACATAAAAGTTTGCTGGTTCAAATCCCATTGGCCGGGAGATCCCAAAGAGGTGGGGGCTAAACATTTTTTATCACCGACACTTAAAAACCGAAAAAAAAGGAAAAAAAGAAGCCCCCAAGCCTTCCATTACCAAACCCCCACCCACTTACCCACACACCACCACCCACCAACCACCACCACCTATGCCTCCACACCGCCCCCTCCACCCCAGCGCCTGCCGTTTGCCGCCCTTTAAAAAAGGGTGCCTCCTAATAGCATGTGTTGCACGTGTGTGTTACTCTGCTAATAATTATTTGTCAGCGCCAGAAGGGATTGGAAAAATGCTTGAAACAGATGAAATGCTTGATTAAAGTGCTGTACTATAGTACTAAGTATTAGGGGAGAAAATGTTTAGGGGTAAAGGGTTAAGGGTTAGGGTTAGGGTTAGTCACATGATGTGGTTGATGCATGCAGGCCTGCATAGGACAGAGGAGGGGGGGGGGGGGAGGAAGAAAACCATGTCATTAGCTCCATGTTAGCTCGGGGGCAGGGGCTGGGCTACTGTGTACGTATCCTGCATTGGCGTTTATAGAATTGCATGATGGAAATTCATTTTGATCTGTTGTTCAAAGGACTGTTCTTCCATTCGCGTTTGGACCACAGCATCCCGCAGACGTCTAACATTGAAAGAGAGGCCCGAGGATCCCCTGTGATCAATGGTTCAACCTTGATCCTATTGTTCCCTGTTCCGTTCTTTTTTTGAACTCACTCTTCCATTCATGGGAAGGATAAGTCATTCATCTGCACTCGAAAAAATTCAAGTATGATGATGATTCACTTTGGGCCCGTAGGCCGAAGTCTGATGCTTGCCTATAAGTGGCTGAACACATCCTTCAGAAACCATTGCGACACCCGCTTTCAGGGGGGGAAATAAAAAGCCATTTTACATTTTTCTTTTTAAAAAGCAGTAAATACCGCAAACTATAAAGAACACTTTCACGCCATATTATTTTATCACCATCAGTGTTTCCCACATATCTGAAATACACTTGTGGCGGTAGCTGGTGTGGGGGGCGTGGTTTGGGGTGTGGTTATCGGGGAACAATACAAATACGTCTGACCTTTTAAGAACATTTTGATTGATTGACTCATTATTAAGTGATCACAAAGATGGCACTGTTGGTCAGAGCACTAAACTTTCTGGGTTTTTGGAAGAACAGCTGTGTGTATGGGAAGGCCTCTGGTGCTGGTCCATTAATTGCTATCCACAGCCAGGTGCTGCATGGTTTTCAGGGGGGTTTGGCAGTGCTTGAAGGTAGTTGAACTCTGTGTTTACACAGATGCTTAGACTGAAAGCCGTTTCGGTGATTGCAACGCTTCGAACGGCTCTTTTTGTTGCGTCATGTGTGATCGATAAAGAGCAGTGCAGTGCGCCGGGCGTATATCAACCTGCAAAAACGCGTCCTGTGTGATCGGCACCTCATGTGACTAATGCGACTGGAGGAAGCGAAAGCCGAATCCAGGACATTTTTGTTATTGGGTCCCAAAGAGGAATGGAAGGAAAATGATACATCTCTACTCCAGGCAATTGTATCGTGAACTTTTATGCCGGTGTACCGATGCAAATCGGGTGAATCTCACTATCCCTACAGCAGACCCTTCACGCGGGATAGATCAGAGCAAACAGGAACAGGAGAAGTAGAGCGAGGGGATCATTGTTAACTAGTTAATCGATCAGGGATGCCGTCGTGCTCTCGAACGGATAACAAACAAAAAAAAAAAGTTCTTTGGCGGACGTTGATATATCTGGGCGGCCCGCCCAGGAAAAAGTCTATTTGTGGGAAACCCTAAACCCGTGTGCTCATGTTGCCAGAGCATCAGTGTTGCTGTTCCCCCTTCCCCTGTACCATTTATCACTACAACCTGTGCCGGACGCATCCGAGCCGTTTATCGATTCCCTAAAGCTATAGCTGAGAGCCAACAGCGTCTTCCCTTACTGCGAGGTAACAACATTGAAGATGGCCGCACACGACATCGACCCTCGGGGATCGTTACGCTCATCCCGCTCATTTACTACAAATCTGCGCAGCGCCAAAAGGTCAAGTGGCGAGCGGTCGCGTCTCTGTATCGCGTTGCGTCGGTCAATAGCGTGTTTTGTCACCACACCAATTCCCCCCCCCCTCCCCCCCTCCCCTCCCCCACCACCACCTCCACCTCCAACCACCGCCCGGTCACTAGCGGAGGAAACCCGATGCGGCGACATGGGATCGCGTGTCACAATAGGATATATGCTGGAAGAGGGCTGGGGTTCTCGTAGGGTCGTACGTAGGGCGAACAGGGGGAGAGAGAGAGAGAGAGAGAGAGAGAGAGAGAGAGAGAGAGAGAGAGAGAGAGAGAGAGAGAGAGAGAGAGAGAGAGAGAGAGAGAGAGAGAGAGAGAGAGAGAGAGAGAGAGAGAGAGAGAGAGAGAGAGAGAGGAGAGTGAGGTGGGGGGGGGGGGGGGAGAGAGAGAGACACAGACAGACAGACAACAAAAGAGCTTGTTTTAGTCGACCATGCAGCATGTCCCATGACTAGCAAACTTGTGACTCGAAGTCACAGAGGGAGCTCTCTTTAACAGGTCTCATTCCTGCGGGACAGCCAGGGACTGTTTTTTTTGTGGTGTTGTTGTTGTTGTTGTTGGTGTAAACACATGAATTCATCTTGCTGCTTAAGCTTTTGCTGTGTCAGCATACCTCATGTATCTACAGTTACATGTTGGCTATTTATTTCCTTCTAAATCGAAATCTGGAGGACTGAATTGTCTTTATTGGTCACATACATGTAAACACACAGTGAACGTAGTTTCTCTGCATGTAACCCATCCTAGTATTAGAGGCAGTGGGCAGCTATTCATACAGACCCCCGGGGAGCAGTGCAGGGGTCTGGTGCCTTGCTCAAGGGCCCCTCGGCAGTGCACAGGCGTTTTTCGGGGACTTGAACCGGCGACCTTCTTGTTCCCAAGTCCCAAGTCCCAACAGAGCAGAGCTATCCTGCCGCTCTCTCTTTTTCTCTCTCACGATACTGTAGTGGCCACCAACTGTTCCCTTTGGAGACGTATTTACTAACTTCCTGACTTACTTACCTTATGGGACTGGCCCCTATACCCATAAAGGATTTATGTACAGCCAAGATGAAAGGGTGTGAACACAACTAAAATTCCACAATATTACCGCCCAGTAACATCTCTGGTACAAATGCATGTTACGTCGTGACCTCGTCAGTTTGCATTAGAACGTTCGTCAACATAACGGCAGCTCATCTCCCTCGTACACAGTGGAATGTCTGCCAGTTGGTCTGAGACTATAGCCATCTAGGGCCCAGTAAAATAAAATAATAAAATAAAATCAATAATGCTCCTCTCCTCTCTCTTAATCAAGAGTGCTCTGAGCTTACGGCAAAATGCCAGCGCGCAGAGAGGCAGCAACTGACTTTGAGAGGACTTTCAGGAGGAAGGTGGAAACCAGCTGCAGCAGGATATACGACTCGGTAAACAGTCTCCGTACCGGGTGCTTTAGGCCTGCCCCGACACGAGTTTGAGTAAATAAAGAAAGCCTAACACATTAACCTTCACAACCCTCTAAATTCACCCTCACACATGAGAGAAGATAGCTGAGTTTGCCAGCTGGTCGAACAAACAGACCCCTCAAAATGCAACACAGACACAAACTATATGGTTCAGGGGAATACAAGCAGTTTCTATGGATTTGTAGGCTGGAGCCATCATACAAGATACAAGATGTTTTATTGGCCATTGGCAACCAGTACAACGGAATGCTTACTCCCCATTCCCTCCCGCAGTATACATTTTTAATACAATACTGTAAAAATACTATACACAACAAAAATGAACAGAACAATAAAGTGACGGATGATATTTACATGTTTTGAATTATGCAAAAAGATGCCAGTAGTGCAGCTGCATCATGAATACAGTGCAGTAACTGTGATGAGTCTAGAAAGTCCAGAAAGTGTGATAGTGTAATGTTAGTGACAATGTTATGATAGTGGCAACACTAACACTAGCAGTTCAGTAGGCCCACTGCCTGTAGATAAAAACTATCCTAAAAACGATCCTTGTTGTTTTATACCCCATATAGATGGTGTAAAACAATAACAAGGATAGTGGTCACCAATGGGTCCACGTCCCTGTTTGGCCATATATATATATATATATATATATATATATATATATATATATATATATATATATATAAACACATACACATACATATATAGGCCTGCTTCTATTTCAACTTTCAACTCTCAAATGAGGTGAGTCGTCAGGCTATTGCGAAGGGTAGAATATGTGCACGTGATAGAACTAGGTAACTACATACTCGTTTACTCTTGTTTTTTTCATATTTGTAAGAGAAATGCTATTCGTAATACATAATCACTACTAGATACATAAAACAATAATACAAATGAGGAAAGTATGGCGTGCTCGACTGCTTAACGCGATTTTCTAGACTCTGAATATACGTAACAAAAAGTCAATCAAGTCGCTAATTCTAGATATTCTTCTAAAGTAACGTATGATAAAGGTTTGGCTTCACTTCCAGACCCGAAATAACTTGACCAGATTTGAGCTTCGGTCGTATTTACACCTGATCGACACGTTAGGGAGAGACACGAAGGAGTCTCTCAAGGCTTTACAATCACTGGAAGCTTATCAGTGTTTCCTTAGTGGTCACGTTAAACCGCTATTTAACCGTTATTTCATGCAAAATGCATTTTATAATGAGTTTTCAAACGGTTTCAATTTGAATAACTGACATAATTCGTACCAACACATTGAATGAAGACAACTGTCATCAAAAGTTTATAAACTGAACATAATCGTTACCCAATAATTACTGACCTGACAGGAAGATGTACATATCATCCATCAGTCACTTTATTGTTATTTATTTTATTGTGTACAGTATCTTTACTTTATACTTTATAGTATCTTTATAGGCCTTTAGTGTTTTAGAAAAGCACTATTACTTATAATACTGCGGAAGGGAATGGGGAGTAAGCATTTCATTGTACTTGGACACTAAACATCTTGAATCTTGAGTGTATACCACAGACTGACCCAAAGGCTCCCACTTCTTTATATGAATTGCATTTATCAACCTCGCTACGTTCTGGATCTCAGTACACTCGACCTTTTGAACCGATTTGTGCAACCAATAACACAAAAACTTGCCGGCATCATGCCTAAAACAATGGTTACTTTTCCTGACAGGTGACTTTGGCTGTGACTTTCACGAGAATCATTGCTATATATACTGTATATTTATATAAATAAATATACAAATATACGTATATCTATAAATAACTAAATACAATTTAATTTTTTATTATTATTATTATTATTATTATTTGTATTATTATTGTTTGTATGTATCTACAGCACTTTTTGCACTTTATCTGTAATACACCTCATCCCATCTTATTTAGAAATTTTTTAAATTTCTTTATTCCTCTCTATGTATGTATTGTGACTGTTGCACAACAATTTCCCTCCAGATAAATAAAGTCCATCTTCTATCTATCTATCTATCTATCTATCTATCTATCTATCTATCTATCATCTATCATCTATCTATCTATCATCTATCGATCTATCTATTATTGTATTATGATGTATCTACAGGGTTGTGAGGGTTACTTTAGAAATGTATTCTGTTACATTATTAATAACTAATTACCTGTTAAAATGTTGTCAGTAACCTAATCTAAGTATCACAATATTAAAGTAATGTAACCTAATTACTTTCCATTACTTTTGGACCTCAATACCAAATGTGCGAATAAAGACAAGAGAAAATAATTGAACAAGATGTGTATTCTGTAAGAGAACAATGTAAGACTGCATAACATTATAGCTTACAAAACAGAAAGAAAATCTTCTCCTTTTAGAAGAAACTGTTTTATGTTTGTTGTTGAATTGTTTGTCCAGCTATTCCAGCAGCTTTGTGACGATAATTCTTTGTCAGATTAATAGGGGGAATGATACGCGTATTACGTACATTTACTTTGTGTTTACTCACACTTGACACTTGACACTCAAACTTCCATTCAACTGGCACAAACGTATTCCGAGTAGTTGTAGACAAGTTAGCTAACGTTAGCTAACTGGATTTCTGTGTAGCTAACCTTAAGGCCCCGTCACACCATAACGTTCTGGTCAGCGTTTGAGGAAACGTTGGTAATCGTCCGTGGTCGCTGGTATAGCGCCAGAATAGCGTTGTGTGAACGCTGGTGAACACTGGTAATCATCAGTAATCGTCGATGATCGTCGGTGATCGTCGGTGATCGGCGGAGAACGCTGGTCCGAAAATAAAGTTTTGAACATGCACAAAAGTTCTCATGGAGACCAGCGTTCTTCAACGTTTAACGTTAAACGCTGGAGAACGCTGGAGAACGTTCGCCGACGTTGCACCCGTTCGGCTATTGTTAGTCAGTCGTTACCCTAGCGTTACTTGGTTGTTATTAATCGTCCACAATCTTTACTTTGCAGTGAACGACTCACTGGTACACATCCGACATTGTGTGCCTCTGTCTGGATGAGAGATGGAGTGTGTGTGGGGGTCAGGACCAGTGCTGTTAGTCATACACACATCCGACATTGTGTGCCTATTTTTGGATTGGAGATGGAGTACAGACGACATGGAGATGGAGATGGAGATGGAGATGGAGATGGAGTTTAGCAGTAGCAGTAGCCCCCCTCACACACTTTTTTCCTCTTGGGGGCATGATGTGCACTGTTCAATATCCAGAAGAACTGTCACGGTTACGGTGGTTGACAGGGGGCGTGGCCAAGCCACGGCGCACACACACACCTGTCAGCAATTGCCGTGGCTGATTGCTAATCCCCTCACCTGGGGTATATAGACCCTGGCTCCCCGTTACCTCGGGGTTAGGTTGTACGTCATACTTTCTTCATGTTACGTCATACATTCTGGACGGAATCGCCACGCTGATGTCCCGGAGATCCAGATTCTTTGCCTATCCCGCGTCACCCGCCTGTCTCGCGTTACACCGGTCTATACGAGCTCCCCGGTAATTTTAATTACCTGTCCAGTACCTGTCGCTATTCCGACCTCCCGGTATCTAGACTTCTCGCTCGTCCCTGATCATCCACCTGTCTGGTACCTGTCGCTACTCGACCTCGGTACCCAGACTCCTCTCCCGTCCCGGACTACTCGCCGGTCTACTACCTGCCGGTACTCCGCGGATCGACCTCCCGGTACCCAGACCCCTGGACTGTCCCTGATCACTCTCTTGTGTTGTGTTTTCTTGAAATAAAGCTCTGTTATAGCTCCACTGTGTCTTGGTCTGCGTTCTGGGTCCCACCGAACAATCCACTCGTGACAAGAACAACCGAATCCACTGTGATTTCCGCGCGTTTTATACCCGTTTGAACATGCAACCCACACGCCAGCAACACGCTAGTCTGTCGTTAGTCACACGTTAGTCACACGCTCAACACGCTCGTCTAACGTTGACTAATCGTAGTCGCGTGCCAGTGACACGTCAGCACACGCTAATCATTTTCAGGGGTGTCTTACTTGGTCACTGGTACACGCTCCTCATGCGTTTAGTCACACGCTAGTCATGCGTTAGTCACACGTTAGTCATGCGTTAGTCACATGCTAGTCATGCGTTAGTCACACGTTAGTCACACGCCAGATGTGTCCACCTCCCCTTGAATGCTAGAAAATTGAACGATTACAACGTTCATAGAACGCAGACCAGAACGTTATGGTGTGACAGGGCCTTTAGCGGTTGGTCTTCCCTGTAAATGCTTCTTTAAATTTGATGTTGACTCCTTGGACAACGACAGCATATTAACAGCTGAAAGCTGAAGCTGCACAGCTTACACTGGACTGTAATATGGTTCCCCCTTTCTACTTGAAACAAAATAATTGCGAAAAACTTCACCCAGTGAAGGCATTCTCGGAAATTTCGCAAGTTGTGGCACAACTTGCCACGATGACCAGAGTGGTGTTGTGAGACACGATTTGCATCATCATATTCCATTCCATTCTATTAAAATATATTTTAACATTGCAATCCTGCTGCTAATCCCTATTTTTTCAACTTCTTTTTATCTATAACTGTAAGGGAATACAGGCACCCTTTTATTGTATCCTAATTACGTAACGCCGTTACATGTATTCCGTTACTCCCCAAGCCTGTGTATCTAGTAGCTTATAAACACACTTTACTTAAATTAATTTAAAATATATATATTTATAATATAATATATATATATATATATAGCTACATATTATATTATATATATATATATATATATATATATATATATATATATATATATATATATATATATATATATATATATATATTATATATATATATATATATATATATATATATATATATATATATATATATATATATATATATATATATATATATATAAAAACGTAAGAAACAATGCTTAATGCTTTGTTAATGCTTAATGAAACGTAAACGAAAACAAGACCCCAGAGAGAGGACGGTTGAGCCTGGCGTTCATGACGTCAGCCCGCACGTCGGACGCACGCTGCACCGCGCGGTGCGGTAGCGGCACACAGACATCAGGATCTGCATGCTGCTGACCGCTTCGTGTTAGCGCATAAAAACAACACCACCACCACCATAAACCGTATCTGGACGGCGGGAACATGACAACCGCCTAACCCGCGCGAGTCTTGGGTCTGGCACGGCTTGGGGGACACAGAGAGAGGGGGGGAGAGAGAGAGAGAGAGGGGG
>CM051007.1:20083058-20103058 GCA_027704905.1 Muraenolepis orangiensis
AAGAGTTTATTTTTGTACGGTAGAAGGCAGATTTAGCAGCCGATACCGTGGAGGTGAAGCCAGCGAGGAGACGGAGGTAGTGAGCGAGGTCATCAGAGGAGTCCGATTTCCTCCATTTTCTCTCGGCCGCCCGTAGCTCTGCTCTACAAGCCCGCAGAGGTTCGGACAGCCAAGGAGGTGGAGGAGAGGCTCGTGCTGGTCTGGAGGTGAGAGGACAGAGAGAGTCGAAGGAGGAGGAGAGAGAGGAAGTCAGAGTGGAGGAGGCTTCCTCCACCGACAAGAGAGAGAATTGTTGGGGGGATGGTAGTGAGGATAGGACAGATGCGGAGAAAGAAGAGGGAGAGAGAGTTTTCAGGTTACTACGGAAGGTAACAATGTGGGGAGTAGTGGGTAGGGAGGTGGGGGATTTGAGAGGGAGAGAGAAAGCAACAAAATGGTGATCAGAGACAGGGAGGGGTGTGACCGAGATCACCGAGGTGGTACAGGATCTTGTGAAGACAAGATCCAGTTGGTTCCCAGCTCTGTGGGTAGGGGGAGAAGGAGTGAGTGTTAGACCGAATATGGCAAAAAAGTTAATGAATTCAGGAGATTGTAACTTATCCGACTGGATGTTGAAGTCACCCAGAACCACGAGTGGGGTGCCGTCCTCAGGAAAGCAGCTGAGGAGGGCGTCCATCTCGTCAAAGAAGTCACCAAGAGGGCCCGGTGGTCGGTAAATTACGGCAATGTTGTCATTACACTATCATAACATTGTCACCCATGTATCATAACACTATCATAACATTGTCACCCATGTATCATTACACTATCATAACATTGTCACCCATATATCATTACACTATCATAACATTGTCACCCATATTTCATAACACTATCATAACATTGTCACCCATGTATCATAACACTATCATAACATTGTCACCCATGTATCATTACACTATCATAACATTGTCACCCATGTATCATAACACTATCATAACATTGTCACCCATGTATCATTACACTATCATAACATTGTCACCCATATTTCATAACACTATCATAACATTGTCACCCATGTATCATTACACTATCATAACATTGTCACCCATGTATCATTACACTAGCATAACATTTGCTGGACTTTCTCAGGATGCTTTTCATGATGCTGCTGCACTACTGGCACTTCAAAATGTGTTTTTGCACAATTCACCATATGTACGTATATATCATCCATCAGTGACTTTATTGTTATTTTTTATTGTGTACAGTATTATTATTATTATTATAGTGTAGCGTAGAGAATGTGTGTTGTACCGAAGGTGTTTAAAAAGCTAGTGTCATTGTGAGGCGACCGTTGATGAAAATGAATAAGGAGCCCATCAATGAGGGTGGCGGCTCTTCAAATTAAGAGCGTCTTAAAAGCGCTGCGTGTTCTCATTACCTTTATAATTGACTTTAGTCCTCAAAAGTGTTGAGCTATAAATGACTACCTCCCCGTTGGCTTCACCTGGGGGTGGTGGTGGGTGGTGGTGGGTGGTGGTGGGTGGTGGGGGGTGGTGGTGGGTGGTGGTGGGTGGTGGTGGGGGGGGGTGGGGGGGGTTAATCACCACCCTGGTGACATTATTTCTGCGATGAACCGGCCACGAAGATAACCGTTCATTAGCCGGGGATGAGGAGAATAATCTCTCCCTCCTCGCTCTCTCTTTCTCTCTCTCGCTCTCGCTCTCGCTCTCTCTCTCTCGCTCTCGCTCTCTCTCTCTCTCTCTCTCTCTCTCTCTCTCTCTCTCTCTCTCTCTCTCTCTCTCTCTCTCTCTCTCTCTCTCGCTCTCTCTCGCTCTCTCTTCCAACTGAACTTTTGAACTGCAGCAACCTGTTTGAGCTCAGATCAATGGAGACCAACAGCAGTAGCGATGGGTCTTTGTTGAATTTCTGAAGATTTACCGTGCAAGCCGAGGATATTAATTTTCCCGCAGGTGCCAATATGTGTTATTATCGTAGGCACGTTTCTCTCAAGTATTTTTCAAAGCATTTTTGTTCATGCCTGCCTGCACCCCGTGTTGACCTCAGAAGCTTTGATTCATAAATCCATAAAACATTCATAAAACACTTGAGTGAAGAAGACATTCGGCGACTTTGATTCAGCGCCTTGGCGCCTCAGTCTAAGCAGGCAAACCGCTCTCCTCTTGAGATGTGTTGCGTTGTTTTCTAACAATGAGCGTTGTGTGAACGTCACGCCCTTACGAATTAGGTCTGACAAGGCACCTTCCTTCACCTTTTTTATTGTCACTGCTGATACGGGTGTGAACAAAAATTAATAAAACGCCTGTAATGTTTGTGTTGACTTGCGGTGACTTGCGGTGACTTGCGGTGACTTTGGGACGTCGCTTGGGGGGGGGGGGGAAATGCAGTTTTTGGGGGTTGGGTTGTTTTGTGTGTGCTGTTTGTGTTGCTGTCTGTAATGCAGAACGCTGTCCTTTTTTTTTGCGGTGTTGTTCTAACAGGTGCTGAGGAGGGCCGGATCATGTCTGAAGTACAGGCAACGCTGGAGTTCTCTGTAGAGCTGCACAAGTTCCACAATGTGGATCTCTTCCAACGGGGGTAAGCGTAAAACTCACTCTCCTGTTGTCTACACACAGGTACTACGGGTTTACTGACTGTTTGTATGTGTGTGTGTGTGTGTGTGTGTGTGTGTGTGTGTTGTCTTGCTCCTAAATCGTTGACACAGTTCCTAAAAAGATCTCCTGAATACTGAGACACATCACAAACACAAGGGGGTTTGGTTTTACTGCAATCCCCCCTTTTTTTTTTAACGATTCAGGTAAACTATCGTGTACTGCGATGTCCACCGTGTTGGGAGTTCTGTGTGTGTGTGTGTATGTGTGTGTGTGTGTGTGTGTGTTGGTAGGAGATTATACAAGCTGGCATGGGGTTTGACGGCTGGCCTGCTCCAAAAGGCCAAGCAGCGTTTTAGTGAAATGATTTTCTCTTGCCAAACGGGGGGATGGCAAAGGAGGCTTTGTCATCGTAATCCCTGCGGGTGGTGAGGTCACTCGTGTAGTTGGTTTTTTTATATGCCGTCTGCCTCCAGATACCCGCCGTAGACGCCTTGCATGCAACTGTAACGGACGCCAGCAGGTGGCGCTGTGCAGTGGTGAAACCTCACTCCCCGACGCCTAAAGAGACGTTCTAGGCGATGAAGCTAGAGGGCCTCTGGGTTTTTAGCTTCTCACCACGTTAGAACGTCGCCTCTCATGCCGGAGAGGTCGTCAGTTCGAGCCCAGTGCGGGACACTGTGTGACTGTTACACCAAAAAAAAACAAAAACATTTTCACCAATCAGATATGAGTATCTTTTTTTTATTGTATGAGTTTGAATGATGAGTGAAGCGCACACAAACCCGGGACATTTTCTACGAAAGCGTATTAGCGTCGACATGATTCCTCTCCCGGAATAGCGAAAGATCTGAGTTATAAAAGCGCTTAATTTCACGGAATTCACACACAGCCTACGTGCACGGGGGCCCGAGACGAGCGGCAGTCACTTGTGAAAACATTTGGGAAAAAAATAATAAAGGAAGAAAATACTTCACACATTTTAAGATGTGAACCCACGCGTGCGTGTGTACCGCTGCTTCTGAAGTGATTGGGATTGGATGTGAATGTGTTCGGTTACCCTGTCGGTCGTGTCGGTTGTTCGGCAAGGGGGGGGGGGGGTGGGTGCATAACACACCAGCAATGCCACTGAGATTAGATATTGACTCAATTACTCTCTATTGTACCAGACAAGCCTCTGGTCTGTGTGCGCTGGACTGCAATCATTTCATAGGCCGGCGGTGACCCCCCCCCCAGAGTGAAGTCTACTTATTCAGCGGGCTTTCAAAAGAACAATTTCCACGCTCGCCTCCGTCCACAGCCTCCGTCTTTAAGAGCCCTGTGGTGAAAACACAGACGCTGTGTGCGTGTGTGCTTGTGTGTGTGTGTGTGTGTGTGTGTGTGTGTGTGTGTGTGCCACGCCTTGGTCACTCAAATGGACACGCAGTGCTCCCCCCAGAGAGCACAACTGTGCTTTTCTCACCAGACCACATAAGTCTTCGCCGTCTTTTAAAGTGACCTTTTAAAGGCATTTATTTTATTAATAATAATAATAATAATAATAATAATAATAATAATAATAATAATAAAAATAATAAGAATAATAATAAAAATAATAATAATAATAATAATAATAACATTGATAATAATAATGTGGATTTGGAGAAGGCATATGATGGGGTCCCTCGGGAAATACTGTGGGGGGTGCTGTGGGAGTATGGGGGTCACTGTTGAGGGCCATCCAATCTCTGTACTCCCAAAGCAAGAGCTGTGTCCGGATTCTCGCTAGTAAGTCAGGCCTGTTCTCAGTGGGTGTTGGCCTCCGCCAGGGCTGCGCTTTGTCACCCATCCTGTTTGTGATTTTCATGGACAGGATTTCAAGGCGTGGTTCATGGAGGGGAGGGGTTTCAGTATGGTGGGCTCAGGATTGAATCGCTGCTGTTTGCAGATTATGTGGTCCTGTTTGCGTCATCAGTATGTGACCTTCAGCACTCACTGGATCGGTTTGCAGCGGAGTGTGAAGCGGCTGGGATGAGGATCAGCACCTCCAAATCTGAGGCCATGGTTCTTAGCAGGAAACCGGCGGATTGTCTACTCCAAGTAGGGAGGGAGTTCTTATCCCAAGTGAAGGAGTTCAAGTATCTCGGGGTCTTGTTCTCGAGTGAGGGGAGGATGGAGCGTGAGATTGACAGGAGAATAGGTGCAGCGGGGGCGGTATTGGGTGCCCTTTGGCGCACCGTAACCAAAAGAGAGCTGAGCCAGAAGGCAAAGCTCTCGATCTACCGATCAGTCTTCATTCCTACCCTCACCTATGGCCATAATCAATGGGTAATGACCGAAAGGACGAGATTGCGAATACAAGCGGCCAAAATGAGTTTCCTCAGGAGGGTGGCTGGTATCTCCCTGAGGGATAGGGTGAGAAGCTCAGTCACTCGTGAGAGACTCGGAGTAGAGCCGCTGCTCCTTCGCGTAGAAAGGAGCCAGTTGAGGTGGTTCGGGCATATAGTAAGGATGCTTCCTGGTCGCCTCCCGAGGGAGGTTTTCCAGGCACGTCCAACTGGGAAGAGACCACGGGGCAGACCGAGGTACAGGTGGGGTGATTACATCTCCACGCTGGCCTGGGAACGCCTCGGGATCCCCCAGTCAGACCTGGGGGAGAGAGGGAAGTTTGGAGTCCCCTGCTGAAGCTGCTTCCTCCGCGACCCGATTACGGATAAGCGGGAGAAGATGGATGGATGGATGGATGATAATAATAATAGTAATAATAATAATCATAATAATCATAATGGTCAAAACAATTAAAACTTTTTTTAATAATAATTAATTTACTTTTTAGGGCGCTTTTCATGACACTTTAAGACACTTGACCGCCTTAAAATAATGTGCTACATAGAATACATCAATACATTTCAGAGGAAAACAACATGTTCAAAGCATAAAACACAACAAACTAAACTGTTCTGTTTTCCCCTCTGTGAATGTATTTGGGTGATCATTCATACATTTACACACAAATATACATGCGGTATTATTAGGCTAAGTGTCTTTCGTTATGTTGAACGATTTGAATGGTAAATGGTAAATGGACTGCATATATATAGCGCTTTTCTAACCAGTGCAGCCACTCAAAGCGCTTTACAAGTCAAGCCTCACATTCAACCACAGACGGCGGAGTCAGCCACGCCAGGAGACAGCCAGCGTAATGTCCAGAGCAGGGTTTAGGGTTAGGGTGTCTTGCTCAGGGACACCTCGATTTGGCTAAGGAGGAGCCAGGGAATCGAACCAACAACCACCTTTTCGGTTGTCAGACGACCCGCTCCACCTCCTGAGACACTGCCACACACAACCCCCCCCCCCCCCCCCCCCACCCCCAACCCCCCCCCGATTAATAGTTCACCCACATTTGTTAGTCATTACATTACATTACATTACATTACATTACAGTCAATTAGCAGACGCTTTTATCCAAAGCGACTTACAATAGTGTGTTTCAACAAAGTCAAAGTCAAAAGTGCATTTCATTTCTAACAAGTCTCCAACAAGAACTGAACCAGTGCTCAGGTAGAAGTACAATAAGTTCAGGTAAAAGTACAATAAGTTGGCAAACAATATATAACAATATCTTGAACAATATCTACCTATCTATAATATGTCTATATACTTTTGACTGACTTAATTGACTTAGTGCTACGAGTCATGAAAGGGTGAAAGGCCTCCACCACCACCACCTCCACCACCACCAGCCACCTCCACCACCACCACCACCTCCACCACCACCTCCACCCACCTCCACCTCCACCACCACCACCACCACCACCACCACCTCCACCACCACCTCCACCACCTCCACCACCACCACCACCACCTCCCACCATCCACCTCCACCACCACCACCTCCACCTCCACCTCCACCACCTCCACCTCCACCACCACCTCCACCACCACCACCACCACCACCTCCACCTCCACCACCACCACCACCCTGTGGGATGACTGTATTGCAGCAGGTGTGTCTAACCCCCTCGTTCTACGTCTGCCCTCTCACCCCACCCGACCCCCCCCTTTCCCCCCCCTGTCCCCCCCCCTGTCCCCCCCCCCGTCCCCCCCTGTCCCCCCCACCCTGCCAGGTACTACCAGGTGCGAGCGGGCTTGAAGGTGTCACCGAGGGTGCCTCACAGACTGATCGCCACCACGCAGGGGAATGCAGGTAATGTAACGTTCCACGTTCCACGTTCCACGTTTCACGCACGTTCCACGCTCCACGTTCCACGTTCCGCGTTCCGCGTCCTCCGCTCCGTTAACTGTAATTACCGGTCATATATTCATCGAAAACTGCTGCGTGCTCTCGGCCTAAAG
The DNA here is from genome assembly GCA_027704905.1 of Muraenolepis orangiensis. Lineage (NCBI taxonomy): Eukaryota > Metazoa > Chordata > Actinopteri > Gadiformes > Muraenolepididae > Muraenolepis > Muraenolepis orangiensis. The sequence continues at coordinate 20,089,988 of CM051007.1, forward strand.
GGCGTCATTATACTAACTGTATTCTGTAGCCGTAATAGTACAGTGAACTTTTTAGCTTTTCTGACGCTGTTTCCCAGGCTGTCTCGTCGCATCTCTGGCACTCTCGTAAAAGGATGTTGTGGCGGCTGTCTAGGAAGGAGGGGGGGGGGGGGGATGTTGTGTGTGACATCTGTTAAAGCAGAAGCTAACTCTTCGGATTAGCCCCCCGTGTTTAGCATCGTCGTTGGGCTAGGCTAGGCTAAGCTAGGCTAGGCTAAGCTAAACGGTCGTGTTTCACTGACACTAAATGGTGGGCGTGAGAAGAAAGATGTTGCGCTGGAAAGGAAGGAGATGCGTTTGTCCTTTTGAAGTTCTTCTCAGCAAGAGCGGTATCATTTTTTGGGCCCGAAAATGATCGAGCGCTACGGTACACCGCGCAACCATAATGTGCTAAAGGCGGAGCCGTGGCCATGGAAAGAACATTGATTCATGTCACCCTTATGATGGTGTTTGATCACGTTTTTCGTGTTAAACGTCAGCATAAGGACTCTTTGAAGAGCTGGTCGATTTATTTCTCTCTCTCTCTCTCTCTCTCTCTCTCTCTCTCTCTCTCTCTCTCTCTCTCTCTCTCTCTCTCTCTCTCTCTCTCTTTCTCTCTCTCTCTTTCATTTGCCCAATATGTCTCTCTGTTTGTCCGTCACACACATGATACAAAGTTGTCTGTGGCTGCAGTTTTGACATCTGTTCTGGACGCATTGGAAACCACCTCCATTTGAGACTTAATGAGGGGGTTTCGAACATAAGGGAATTTGCACTTGTTTAACAAACACTACCTATGAGTATTTATATATAGTTATATATAGTTATATATAAATATGTGTGTGCGTTCTCTCACATTTCTCACATCTCTCCCATCACAACAAAACACAGATTTTGCTGCAACACACCGATTCTATTTACCATTTATTCATCGTACGTCGAAACATCCACAAGCCAAATAATGGAGGGAACACTTGTGTGTACTGAACCTCTTGTGAATTTGAAAGTGTTTAGCGTTGATATTTGCCGCTTGCTGCCGTTCTTGACGGCGACGGCGCTTATGCTTATGATCCTCTAGACTATAAGCTTTGCGATGTTGCCACTTTACAGAACAACTAGACAAAGGGATGGGGAATTTCACTTGATATCACGCCTGGAGTCATTTTCACACCTACCTATAGGCTTTTGTGTGCACAGTTTTTCAGCTTGCTTGCTTGCTTCAATATTACTATATTTGATACTCATGTAAACAACCACCCCCCCCCCCCCCCACCCTATTCAATAGAAGCCCATTCAACATGAAATTGCTTACACGGGTATCAAATATCTAAATATTGTAAGCGAGCCAACCTAAAAACTGCCTGGGATGCCACACACAAAGGCCCCTGGTAGGTGTGCAAATGACCAGAGATATGTTATTAAATAAACCCCCCCCCCCTTAAATAACATACAAAAACAGTTCATTATTATCGCTTTCACGTGAATGATCTCTACCGCAGAACAACAGATTGCGTTCATGTCTTGCACAATCGCACTGCCTCTGAACTCGGCGGGGAGAATTATAATCTGCTTCTCTGGCAACACAGGAAGCCGTGGTACTGGCAATACTGATTTGCAGTAATAAAGGCTATTTTTAGCCTCGGCAAGATTGGAGGGGCGCAGACTGTGTGTGTGCGTGTGTGTGTATGTGTTTATGTGAGTGTGTGTCTGTGTGTGTGTGTGTGTGTGTGTGTGTGTGTGCTTGTGTGCTTGTGTGTCTATGTGTGTGTGTGCATGCGTGTGTGTGTGCTTGTGTGTCTGTGTGTGTGCATGGCGTGTATGTCTGAGCATGTGCGTGTGTGTGTGTGCGTGCGTATGTGTGTGTGTGTGTGTGTGCGTGTGCATGTGTGTGTGTGCGCTTGCTCTATTACAGAACCACTGTGTCTCAGACACAGGGAAGTGTCATTGATTCCCTCCCCCGCCCCCTCCTCTTTTTACAGCCTTTTCTCTCCTTCACAATGAGCAAGCGGCACGGCAACATGAAAATCCACTGCCCTGGGTTTGTGTGTCGCAGTGCAAATAAAAAAGACCGGGTTTATTAAACGGACGCGGTGCACCGCACTCCCATGTAGATTCCATTGTGAAATAGGGGACACCGCGTCTCGGTCCCCCTCTACCCTCTGCTGTACTACACTGTACTATCTGCCTGTTCATCCTCGAAAGTACAGTACGTCCTACATGGGCTGTAACCGCCCATTGACCACCTGTTTATCAGGAACGTCTGTTTGCACGTTGCACTGTTTGCATAACTTATCTGTCTTGCCCTTGTAAAAGCTGTACAGTAAGATCATCCGTCGGCCGTCGAACACGTGGGTTTGTGGTGCGACATTTGCCCCTATTGCCTTCTCAGCGAGTTAGGTAGTTCTAGTGGATACTGCACCATATTCGTAATATTTCCTCCTGATTCAACGATGCAACTAATGAGACTATTAGGGGATATTAAGATTTAATAAGATGAGAATATTCATTTATTTTTTCTTCTCCACACCATTCTGCCAAAATTCTGTTCTGTTCCTCCCCTCTTGCCTCCTCCCTCTCTCCCCTCTCTCCCCTCTCTCCCCTCTCTCCCCTCCTCTCTTCTCCCTCTCTTCGCCATCCGCTCTCCCCCCCCCCCCACCTCCTCCTCCGCCTCCTCCTCCTCCTCCTCCTCCTCTCTGCAGCTTGGCTCCCCTCCACAAGGTCACACACACACACACACACACACACACACACACACACACACACAAACTGTATTATGCCTGAAATCCTCAGCAAAAAGAATCCTATTTTTTTACGCACCAGCCACCCCTGTGGCCAGTGTGTGTGGATGTGTGTGTGTGTGTGTGGATGTGTGTGTGTTTGTCTGTGTGTGGTACATTTATCATACAGAGGGGGGACAAGGGGACTAACCCCCCCAATGCCCCGCCCTGCACCCACCCACCCACCCACACACACACACACACACACACACACACACACACACACACACACACTCAACCCCTCCCCCTGACCGACTGGGAAACGTATGCTTGACATTTCAATTGTTCTCCGCCCCCCCCCCGCAGACAAACAAATTGCGAGAAGCGTCTCTCTGCCACACGCAGGGAAAGAGCGTTTGATGATGATTCATCAACAAGGATGACAGCGATGTGTTTGACCGAGCGCTCTGATTGGTGACGGGTTGTTCTAGACTTAGCCGATTGGTGGGTTTAGTCTTATAGGGCGATGAGTATGGTGCCTTCTGGTTGGTGCTTTGTAGCGCACACACACACACTTGTACACGCACGCTTGCACACCACACACTCAATCCCACTCACTCACACAATATATATATATATATATACGTATATATATATATATATATATAACGATGTTGAATCTGAGTGGCTTTCAGGAGATTAATCTTCTGGGACCAACCGGTGATTTAAAGCTTATGTTCATCTTCCGATAATCCGGTACAACACAGACTAAATGAAAACAACCTGCGAGCACATCAAACTAAATCAGAGAAATTCAAACGGTTGTGATGTTATTGAAATGTAGCGCCAGAGGAGGAGCACGGAGGCCCCCGGAGTCCCAATGAGTTCACATCACATCAGTAGTCAAGAGCTGTTGTTATTACAGCCGAGCGTCTCACACACACACACACACACACACACACACACACACACACACACACACACACACACACGCACACACGCACGCACGCACAGCAATGGATAGATATATGCGTATGGACAACCAGCAGGAGGGGTTAGGGTTTGATGTCATTGGAACACTTCAAAAAGTGGTTGTGTCCGTGAAACATTGTATAGTTGTTATACTCCTTTTGTATACTCCGGTCGGTGCTACCGATTGACCGCTTTGCGTGAATCGTCTATTGCGTGCCGCTCTTAAATGTCTCTTGTTCTATGCCCTTAACGGTGGAGTGAGGTGGCTAAAGTGCCTATTCAGTGTCGTCTTGCATTGAAATGCTGAATGGGATTTGCGTGTTGAGTTGTTGTTTTTTAACAAGCGTATCAATGTGTGTTGCGTTATGTTTCTTTCTTTCTCGACACTGCTCAATGTTGACAGTGCTTCTCGAGTGTAACAATAAAAACAAATCAACTAATTGCGATTTGTTTTGGCCTCTACGATGAGCTCATTGTGAAATGAATGCCTTAAAATATGCAAATGAAAATAATTACAAATTAAAAAATGTCACAGATAAACACATGGGATTTCGTACGGCTGCTGCATTCAAATCCAATCACAAACGGTTGAAACTCTCTTACGAACGGCAAACAACAGCCGTTGAGAATCTATTAGACAGCGTCACGCTAGTTGTGTCTATAGTTTGTCTCTGCCTCTGACGTCGTCATCATCGTCCAATCAGAGCCAAGTCATGTTCCACGGAGTACCGCCCCCTTTCGGGCGATTTCAGTCTGATTGAAAAATCGCCCCAGATTGCTCTCATAGACTCTCATGTTAAAACAGTTTTATACATTTTTGTTCGAACTGCAGGCGCTGTAATGAAATCTCTATGGGTTCCGGGAGGGCTCGCGCTAACGTGCTTTCGTCATACTACGGTCAACATTAACTCAACTCGGAGCAACTCAATAGTCATTCATCATTGAAAGAAATACCCTTCAGTCGTCGTATTAATCTGGATAAATTGTACACTTCAGAATAAGGACCAGCCCGACCAAATTGAAACATGAAACAAGTATCTACAAAGGGGGTAAATCATACAACTGAGAAGTAGCTAACGCTTTGTTCTGCTACCCCTGCAGTCTGGCAAACTGATAGATGAAAATGTGTCGATGACAAAGAGTGGATTGTTAAATGATTTTTATCCAATAAGACATTTACAATGAACTCCTGGATGTAGCTGTCCACTAACGCAGTGTACAGTATGAATCTAAATGAATCTAAGGTGACATATTTGATGCTGCCATCTAGTGGCTACCGGTGGTGTTGTTACGCAAGTTCACCAGAAAACAACAACATTTGTTTAATGCAATATCACAGTACGGAGCCCCTAAAGTTCCAAAAGGTAATAACTGTTATCTTGTGCGCACAAGATATCAAATATGACCTTTTGGGACTTTAGGGGCTCCGTATCCTAGTGACAACTTAGTAAGCTGCCTCTAATATTTGCACAATGTAATGTGACACATTTCAAGTTCGGTAGCGATCGGAATCATTGCAATCAGAATATCGGGGCAAACTAAAGAATCGCAATGGATCGTTGATTGATCACGTGTGTCTCTGTGGCCCCGGCAGGGGAGTGCACCTTCAGCTCGCCGGGGGTGTACGACGGCACGGCGTTCAGCCGCGTGGTCCAGATCCTCTACCGCAACGAGGAGGTGACGCTCAACGACTGCATGAGCTTCAAGGTCCACCTGCTGCTGGACGGAGAGCGGGTGAGTCACGCCGTCACGCCCGCAGGGTGAGATGCATACACACACACACGCGCACACGCACGCACGCGCGCGCGCACACACACACACACACACGCACACACACACGCACACACACACACACACACACACACACACACGCTGTGCACACGCGTATTGTGTCACGAAGCCGATGTCGAAAAAAGGTCACGTCGAGGGCCAAAAAATAACGGTGATCCAAACTTAGTCCAAAGGGATTTGGATTTGACTTGAAGTATGTATTTTAAAGTATGTCAAAATAATTGCATAATCTGAACAAAACCAACCTAATCTATAGATAGATAGATAGATAGATATAGATATAGATAGATCGATAGATCGACCGATCGATCGATCGATCAATCGATCGATAGATATAGAAATATATATTGCAAGATAGAAAATAGATATAAATAAATATAAATTACTTTATTGAGTTTCAGAAATTATAGTGGTCTGTGTGGTCTACTAAATGGGTTCAGCACGGCAGTGGTCTCCCAATTGAAACTATAGTCAGACCGGGTCTTCTGCCCCCCCCGCCCCCCCCAGCTCCTCAGTTAAATTCCCGTCCCCTTACTCACGGACCGAGCCGGGGGCCGGGAGTGAGGGATTGGCTAATGCACCAGTCAGTTCATCAAAGGATACCAGGTAGGCAGCTATTGATCAGCTGTCACCCCCTGCCCCCCCCCCCCCCCCCCGCCCCCACCCCACCCCAACCTGGGAAAACAGAGAAAAAAAATCCATGTGCTGAGAGGAACATTGGAGGAAGATGTGGAGAAGCAGTGAGGATGGAGAGAGAGAGAGAGAGAGAGAGAGAGAGAGAGAGAGAGAGAGAGAGAGAGAGAGAGAGAGAGAGAGAGAGAGAGAGAGAGAGAGAGAGAGAGAGAGAGAGGCTAGGAGAGAGAGAGGCTAAGAGAGCGGCTAGGAGAGAGAGAGGCTAAGAGAGCGGCTAGGAGAGAGAGAGAGGCTAAGAGAGCGGCTAGGAGAGAGAGAGGCTAAGAGAGAGGGAGAGAGAGAGGCTAAGAGAGAGGGAGGGAGAGAGAGAGGCTAAGAGAGAGAGAGAGAGAGAGAGAGAGAGAGAGAGAGAGAGAGAGAGAGAGAGAGAGAGAGAGAGAGAGAGAGAGAGAGAGAGAGAGAGAGAGAGGCTAGGAGAGAGAGAGGCTAAGAGAGCGGGTAGGAGAGAGAGAGGCTAAGAGAGCGGGTAGGAGAGAGAGAGGCTAAGAGAGAGGGAGAGAGAGAGAGAGAGGCTAAGAGAGCGGCTAGGAGAGAGAGAGGCTAAGAGAGAGGGAGAGAGAGAGGCTAAGAGAGAGGGAGAGACCGAGGCTAAGAGAGCGGCTAGGAGAGAGAGAGGCTAAGAGAGAGAGAGAGAGAGAGAGAGAGAGAGGCTAAGAGAGAGGGAGGGAGAGAGGCTAAGAGAGCGGCTAGGAGAGAGAGAGGCTAAGAGAGCGGCTAGGAGAGAGAGAGGCTAAGAGAGAGGGAGAGAGAGAGGCTAAGAGAGAGGGAGGGAGAGAGAGAGGCTAAGAGAGAGGGAGAGAGAGAGGCTAAGAGAGAGAGAGTTGGGAAGGGGGATGAGCCGGAGCCTAGATGTCCCTAGCAGACCGCCCTTAAGACGTCATTTAGAGACGCCAAGTTACGTTGGACGATCCAGGCTAATTTTAGGATATTTAATTAAATGTAGAGCAGAGAGAGAGAGAGAGAAAGAGAGAGAGAGAGAGAGAGAGAGAGAGAGGAGAGAGAGAGAGAGAGAGAGAGAGAGAGAGAGAGAGAGAGAGAGAGAGAGAGACTAAAAGACGTATCAGATTCCACCGGAGCGGATTCCCCCCCCTGAGGGCCCCCTGCCTATTAACCTTCCGGAGGTCAGCCTGGCGCCTGGTGGCAGCCGCCAGATAACACAGGAGACGGGAGTAGACCGCCCCTCACGCTGCGCTCCCCCTTTCATTGGTCTTCAATCAATCAGGATGTCATCAATATATCTGACACAAAGGGAAGGGAAGGACACGTGGCAGGGGGACTGTGTGTGTGTGTGTGTGTGTGTGTGTGTGTGTGTGTGTGTGTGTGTGTGTGTGTGTGTGTGTGTGTGTGTGTGTGTGTGTGTGTGTGTGTGTGTTCAGCGCATATTGTGTTTGTTCTGGATGCGTGTGTGTGTGTGTGTGTGTGTGTGTGTGTGTGTGTGTGTTGTGTGTGTGTGTGTGTGTGTGTGTGTGTGTGTGTGTGTGTGTGTGTGTGTGTGTGTGTGTGTGTGTGTGTGTGTGTGTGTGTGTGTGTGTGTGGCAGGGAGGGTAATGAAAAGACAGACAGGATGCAGAAGGTGATTTGGAGAGAGAGAGAGCAAGGGGGAGGGAGAGAGAGAGAGAGAGAGCGAGGGGGAGGCAGAGAGGGAGAGGGAGAGGGAGAGAGAGAGAGAGAGAGAGAGAGAGAGAGAGAGAGAGCGAGGGGGAGGCAGAGAGGGAGAGGGAGAGGGAGAGAGAGAGAGAGAGAGAGAGAGAGAGAGAGAGAGAGAGAGAGAGAGAGAGAGAGAGAGAGAGAGAGAGAGAGAGAGAGAGCGAGGCAGGGAGAGGGAGACTAAAGACTCACTAAAGCTTAAGGCTCCAATCTTCAAAAGAATAAACCCTATACGCAGTTTTTTCTTTCTTTCTTATCAACTTTTAATTCCCGTGGAGGTGGCGTCTGCGTGGGCCCGGGCTCCAAGCATGAACACGATTAAAAACTGGCAGATAATAATAAGGCGATTGGTTTAAAAAAAGATTGGAAACTGGTTTAAAGAAAGGAATGGGGGGGGTGAGGGGGGGGGGCGGGCAGAGTAATCTAGTAGGGGTGAGGGTGTTCCAATTCCTAGCTGAAAGGTTCTGGGTTCGAAGCCCAGTATCCGCATTGCTGCAGTGTACCTGTAGAGGAAGATCCTCGACCAAAAATAGTATCCGAAATTCACTGTTATTAGCTATTTTGGATAAAAACGTGGGCTAGAATTGAATACAATGTGACATATAGACTGCATACATGTGATTCGTCATGTAATCATTATGTGTGTGTGTGTGTGTGTGTGTGTGTGTGCGTGTGCTTGTCTCCGTCCAGGTGGAGGAGGCCTTGAGCGAGGTGGACTTTCAGCTGAAGTTGGATCTTCATTTCACAGAAAATGAGCAACAGTAGGTTTTTTTTCTTTTCTTTTCTTAATTTTTTTTCCCCCAACCTAGAAGTTTTACTACCCTGATCAATATGCTTGATTATGGCGAGCAAGAAAGAGGGGTGGGGGGGGAGGGAAGTGTAGCGTCGATACACCGGTGAAAAGAGAAGGAGAGCGAATTTTGACTTATGAGTAACTTACAAGTCACGTGTGTGAACGTGTGTCAACGATCGCATAACTTACCTCCAACTTATGGCCCGCGTATGCCAGCGTATGAGCCGTACGCTGGCATACGCCGAACGACATACTACGACGTATACCAGCGTGCTTCAGCGGGCTCTTAACTTATGTTGATACGTCGGGCATACGCTGGCTAAATCGTCAAGGTGTGACAGGGCCATTAATGAAAGAGCTCCTTTTCAGGTTTGCGTTTCCTCAGTTAATTAATATGTTCAAGATTGCAAGATTGCAACGAGTACGACTGGTTAATGCTTACTCCCCATTCCCTCCCACTGTATGAGTTTCCTACAACAATACTCTTCTAAACCAGGAACCAAGCTGTAATGTAAGACCAGCTGTAGAGCTATAGAGAGGATGGACCATGGCCATGTCTCCAGCAAGCCTTGAGACCAACCAGGTGGAACACTGTCCCTACTTACGGGAATGATTGACCACAGCCTTGTAATTTCGCTATAACATTTGATATATATATATATATATATATCGAATCATATTTTATGTCCCCAGGGATCTGCAAAACTATGGAGGATCAGGTGTGCCACAGAAAGAGTGAAGGAATGTTTCATCAGCGCTCTGGTTGTTGCTAATGGCCATTCGCTTGCCAGATCTAGCGTTTTGTCTTATACCATAAATCATGTTCAACTATTTTTTGATAATTCTATCTATAAAACTATTCTAAAAACGAGTCCAGCTGTCCTAAGAATTAAAGGTGCTATTGAGAACCTTTCTGACATTGATAACATTCAGTCACTCCCCCTCCCCCCTACCCCTTTATTTCCATTTTTTGTTGTTGAGAAAAAGCGATAGTTTTATTCCATGCCTTTTTAACAGCTGTAGATGTATTATTATTTTTTTTAAATATTTGTCTACATAAAAATAGAATCAATAGCACCATTTGTACCACAGCCCAAAAAAAATCGAAATCAATTGAAATTGTATATTTACGCTTGCTTCGAAAACTCAAATCTTCAACTTTCGGAAACCTTATTTCCCGTCTACCTTCAACGTTGAGCCGTCGAGAATGAGAATCAATTTGGAATAGATTTGCTGCATTCGGAACAAAATTGATCCCGAAAAATCTAACATTTGCTAACTGGGGGGGGGGGGCGGAGGGGAGAGGGGTGCATGTTGCTCTTTAATTCATCCATTAATCCACCCATTGTTGTTGATGTTGTTGTTGTTGAGCGCTGGCCTTTCTCTTTGCGTTATTTATGGCAGTCTGGGACAGCGGCGCTTCATCAAAGGGATAAAGCGTGTGTGTGCACAGTGGCACACACACACACCTTGCTTCCGCAGCCCCCGGGGAAACCCTGTTGCGTTAGCGATGTGTGTGTCTCGAGCCACGACCCACTGAAACACCTTTGTGTCTATTTTTTGCGTGTGCCACCACCCACCCTCCTCCACCTCCACTCCCCACTTCCCATCCTCCACCCCACCCCACACCCCCCCCCCCCCCTGTCTCCATCCCCCCCCCCCCTGGCTTGCTCACCTACCCACCTGCGGCGGCTACAGGCTGGCGGACGTGGCCGGCGTGCCTGTGATCAGCAGCCGCGCGCTGGGCCTCCACTTCCACCCGCGGCGGGGCCTGCACCACCACGTGCCTGTCATGTTTGACTACTTCCACCTGTCGGTCATCTCCCTCTCCGTGCACGCCTCGCTGGTGGCCCTGCACCAGCCGCTGATCAGGTTGGGTCCGCGTACACAGTACATACTACACACACACACACACACACACACACACACGCACACACACACACACACACACACACACACACACACACACGCCAAAGGGTCATGGAACAACCTGCAATTAAGGGGGGCTGGCTGAGGGGGAGGGAGGGAGGGCGTTGTTTGATTGCCCGCTTTTTGGTTATGTCGCATTGATTTGTATTTATTTTTGATTTTTTTTGTTGGCACGCTCACGTTGGACGGTATCCAACCGGCCGACTGGAATGGATTGTTCTTGTGTTGTTGCTGCTGCTGTTGTTGTTGTTGTTTGAATACTCAAACACTTATCCGAAGTTCAAACACTTATCCGATGAGGTCGGGGACCACTTCTACCGACTGGACGTCTGGCGTGCATTACAATAATTAAAAAGCGCTCGGGATTGATGATATTGTACCATGACTCTTCATCTCTCTCTCTCTCTCTCTCTCTCTCTCTCTCTCTCTCTCTCTCTCTCTCTCTCTCTCTCTCTCTCTCTCTCTCTCTCTCTCTCTCTCTATTTCCCCCCTGTTCTCCTGTCCCCCGTCCCCCCTCTTGGCTCTCTCCTGCCCTCTACCTGCTCCAGCTTCACGCGTACCGGGAAGGGCTCGTGGCTGGGGAAGGGTTCGTCGGAGGGTGGGGGTGGTGGTGGCGGGGACCACCACCCGTCCGCCTCGTCCATGGAGGACATCGTGTTCGGGGCCGGCTACTGCAAGCCCGTCCTCTCCGAGGTACGTCTACGTTTGTGCCTTATTTCAACCCCGAAGTGGCCCCTCGAAAGTTGAACCGATTCCTAGGCACAACATTCCTAGGAATGTTGTGCTAAACAGCCTAAATGTCTTCTCTTTTCACTGTGGCTTTTTTTTACTTTTGTTCATATATCTTTGTACGTTTAGAAATGTCTACAGGGTTAAATCAATCGCCACAGGTTTTCTCTCTCTCTCTCTCTCTCTCTCTCTCTCTCTCATTCAATTTGGACTGTGCCGACCGATGGCGGGAAAAGTACAAGGCGAGCACGTGACGTCATGACTACATTATGTATTTACCATATTACAATATATGGAGTGAAGTGGAAACACATTTTCATTTTACGAGTAAAATAACGAATCAAAAATATCCTGGCTAAGTTCACTAAGACATTGGGTTACTTGCTTTGTTGTTTTGGTTTTTCTCACCTTCGTTGTACCTAAGAGCCAATCAGCCAACCGGCCAATCAGCCAATCAGACCTGGTTCTCACTCTAGGCCACTAGGGGGTCGCTTGTGTGCACAGTTACATAGTGGAGCTTTAAGCAGCAAGTCTGTGTGGTTCATGACATTCTCTCCCTGCCAAAGTGTTTCATATTCCATGCGGTTATAACGTTCAAACGTCAAAGCCTCCTCAAAGCCATTACAAAAAAATGATGCAGACGCTCGCTTGGGGGGAGCTAGAGAGACGGATGTGTCTCAACACTGCTTTTTGGTCATTGGCGTGTCAGCCTGAAGCAATAGGATTCAGCTGGTGGAATACACAATCCCTCTCACACAAGGAGGTCACCAGGTACTTGTACTTTCCTCCACGACCAGTTGTTTTCCCCCCCCAGGCGGTTTGTGATCCGTCTGGTGGCCTTACAAATGTACACCCCCCCCCTCCTTTTGGGATCGCTGGAAACTTTTTCTGAGAAATAAATAGTTGAAAATGATTCCTGGCAATGAACACAAACAGGTATTTTTTGGTTCAATGTCGTTTATCAAAACCAACCCGGTCAAACAAACCCTTAGTAGGCGATATTGAGGCCAAAACTTTTCAAATAAATGGTTGACCCCCAACTTCCCCTCCCACGTCGAAGATTCAGCTATTCTGCGTCACACATGGGTGATCTCTCTCTCTCTCTCTCTCTCCTCTCTCTCTCTCTCTCTCTCTCTCTCTCTGTCGCTCTCTCTCTCTAACACTTTCTATCTCTTTCTTGCTTTCTCTCTCTCTCTCTCTCTCTCTCTCTCTCTCTCTCTCTCTCTCTCTCTCTCTCTCTCTCTCTCTCTCTCTGTCTCTCTCTCTCTCTCTCTCTCTCCAGCGCTTCAATAGATTCAGAGCGATGAGAGAGAGGGAGAGAGGAGAGAGAGAGAGATCTCTCCATCACTCTGCATCTATTGAAGTGTCTCCATTCTGCTTCTTCCCCCTCCTCCTCCTCCCCCTCTTCTTGCTCCTCCTCCTCCTCCTCCTCCTCCTCCTCCTCCTCCTCCTCCTCCTCCTCCTCCTCCTCCTCCTTTACAGCCGCCACCAGCCATCATTTCCTGTGCAGCAGGTCGGTGGCGAGGCGCTTGTAAAAGCTGTTAGCTTCTATTTATTTTTCCTTTACATCTCACATCTCACATTTTTTTCACAAGTTCTTTATAAGCAACCCCTCCCCACACACACACACACACACACACACACACACACACACACACACACACACACACACACACACACACACACACACACACACACACACAAACACACACACATGAACACACAAACACACCTTCCTCAAAGTCCCTCATGATGTCGCAGACTCTGTTGTAAATATTAATG
>CM051007.1:20108058-20125558 GCA_027704905.1 Muraenolepis orangiensis
GATGGGAGAGAGAGATGGGAGAGGGAGAGAGGAGATAGAAGGAGAGAATGAGAGGGAGAGAGGGAGGGACGGAGAGAGGGAGGGAGGGAGGGAGAGAGAGAAAGCATGGGAGAGAGATGAGAGAGAGAGAGGGAGAGAGAGAGAGAGCAAGAGGGAGGGAGAGAGAGATGGGAGAGAGAGGGAGGATGGGAGAGAGAGAGAGAGGGAGGACGGGAGAGAGATGGGAGAGGGAGAGAGGAGATTGAAGGAGAGAGAGGGAGAGAATGAGAGGGAGAGAGAGATGGGAGAGAGGGAGAGAGAGGGAGGATGGGAGAGAGAGAGAGAGGGAGGACGGGAGAGAGATGGGAGAGGGAGAGAGGAGATTGAAGGAGAGAGAGGGAGAGAATGAGAGGGAGAGAGAGAAAGAGGGAGAGAGATCAAGAGGGAGGGAGAGAGATATATGGGGATAGAGATAGGAGAGGGAGAGAGGAGATAGATGGAGAGAGAGGGAGATAACGAGAGAAAGAGAGAGGGAGAGAGAGAGGGCAGAATAAATGGAGAGAGATATGGAGAGAGAGAGAGAGAGAGAGAGAGAGAGAGAGAGAGAGAGAGAGAGAGAGAGAGAGAGAGAGAGAGAGAGAGAGAGAGAGAGAGAGAGAGAGAGAGAAAGGGGGAGAGGGGAAGAGAGAGAGAGAGAGAGAGAGAGAGAGAGAGAGAGAGAGAGAGAGAGAGAGAGAGAGAGAGAGAGAGCGCATACCTCACACGTGACCCTACATAACCGGTGACATTCCCTCTCTGCGTCTCCCCCCCCCCCCACCCCCAGCAGCAGGGGAGCTTCTATGTGGCCAGCGAGAACTGCCTGCAGAGGGCTCACACGTGGCACCGGAGACTCTGTCGCCTCCTGCTGGTCGCCCACAGGGGTCTGCGCCTCTACTGCACCGCGCTCACGCAGGAAGTGCCCCAGCTGCTGCAGCAGTCGCCTCTCGACCTGGGTGAGATTTTTTTTTGTAATGTGTGTGTGTGTGTGTGTGTGTGTGTGTGTGTGTGTGTGTGTGTGTGTGTGTGTGTGTGTGTGTGTGTGTGTGTGTGTGTGTGTGTGTGTGTGTGTGTGTGTGTGTGTGTGTACGACACGTGGATTTTGCATCTTATCGCACTATATCACTGTCACTCGGTGTATAAAGTGGTTTGATGGTGTTTTTTTTGTTCATTTCTTCACACAGAAGAACTTCCTGTGGAAGAAACTCTTAATGAGATGGCGATAGCGCTACAGGTAGGAGACGTGACGTTTTAGCTTCACAATTTCGCTGCTTTCGATTTCTTTGCACATGTTGATTTGGTGATTTTTTTTTAAAAGCCAATCGTTGAGTCGATTGTCTGCTCCTTTATTTATTTTTTTCATGATTTATTTACTACTTTGATTAAATGTGTTATATATATTGTTAATATTGCTGGACCCTTTTCATAAAGACATTTCCTGTAGTTGAAATATCTACACAAAAACCCCCCCAAAAATAGGTTGACACAAAGCTGTAACTTTGTCAGCAGGGGAGGTCAAACCTGCGGCCCGCGGGCCCAATCTGGCCCACAGGGGCCGGTTCAATCTGGGCCCCCTTGGGACAATATCATAACAGGTTGCTGGTCAGTACATTTAAACCAAAAACGACCCAAAAGGTTATGGGTGGTGCTTGATGCCACACTATGGCAACTAAGCCCCTAATAATACAGAATATGGTTTAAAAAAAAGTTGGTAACCGCTAACTTCAACTGTAACTGTCACAGAACAAGACATTTTTTTTTTTACATTTTTGGAATATTCAACATTTATTCACTGAAGTCAATAGAAATCCAACATGCGTTGTGTGAGCACGTTGCTGTTAAAAAAACATATATATATTATATTCACTAATAGTACGGTGGCTACAGGGTATGTAATGACCAATGCGCCGGTCACCGTCAAGAATTAGATATTTCCAAGCGTAGCAGAAGTGATTTTTATGTCTTTAGTGTGAAGTAATATTTGGTGTTTTATGGCCCGCAACCTTAAATGAGTTAGACTCCCTCCTCCTCCTCCTCCTCCTCCTCCTCCTCCTCCTCCTCCTCCTCCTCCTCCTCCTCCTCCTCCTGCTGCTCTAATGAGGTCTGTAACTCCTGAGCTTTGGTCAGGGTTGAAAGACAAGCAGCGCTGGTCGGATTACCCTATCGCTCAAATGGTTTAAGTCACTTCAATGTCAATCTTTACTTTTAAAAAGACAGACTCTGACTCCATTCAGCGACACCATGAGAATGATTACGCCAGACAACCTTCACAAGGCCATTGATAAAAATGAGCTGAAAAGGAAGCCTGGCGACAAAATACCTCTCTTCTGAAGGGCGTCCTCGTCCTCTCTCTCTCTCTCTCTCTCTCTCTCTCTCTCTCTCTCTCTCTCTCTCTCTCTCTCTCTCTCTCTCTCTCTCTCTCTCGCTGTCTCTCTCTCTTTCGCTGTCTCTCTTGATGTCTCTCTGTGTCTCTCCCTGTCTTTCTTCTCTCGCTGTCTCTCGGTGTCTCTCTCTCTCTCTCTCTCTCTCTCTCTCTCTCTCTTTATTGCTGTCTCTCTCTCACTGACTCTCTCTCTCTCTCTCTTCTCTATCGCTGTCTCTCTCTGTCTCTCTTTATCGCTGTCTCTCTCTTGCACATGCTGTCTCTCTCTCACTGTCTCTGTATCTTCCTGTCTCTCCCTCTCTTGCTGTCTCTCACTGGCTCTCTCGCTGTCTCTCTCTATTTTCTTGCTGTCTCTATCTTCTCTCTCACTGTCTCTTTCTCGCTGTTTCTCTCTGTCTCTCCCTCTCTCTCTCTCTCTCTCTCTCTCTCTCTCTCTCTCTCTCTCTCTCTCTCTCTCTCTCTCTCTGCCTCTCTCTCTCTCTCTCTCTGCCTCTCTCTCTCTCCCTAGCTGCAGGACGGCCATGAGAAGGTAGCGGAGCAGATCAGCAGAGACGTGAGCCAGCTCTGCTCCCAGTTGGCCACGCTGTGGAGCCGCTTCCTGGGCGTGGTGGTCCTCAACCCCTACGTCCTCTCCTACCTGGCCCAGGAGCACCACACGCTCAGGGTGAGAGGGGGGCACGCACACACACGCACGCACGCACGCACGCACGCACGCACGCACGCACGCACGCACGCACGCACGCACGCACGCACGCACGCACGCACGCACGCACGCACGCACGCACGCACGCACGCACACATACACACACACACACACTCAGACACACGCATACATAGGTACATGATACATGCCTTCAGTAGACACACACACGCATACATAGGCACACGATACATGCCTTCAGTAGACACACACACACACACACACACACACACACACACACACACACACACACACACTCAGACACACGCATACATAGGCACACGATACATGCCTTCAGTAGACACACACACACACACACACACACACACACACACACACACACACACACTCAGACGCACGCATACACAGGCACACGATACATGCCTTCAGTAGACACACACATGCACACACACATGCACACACACACACACACTCACGCACACACCCACACACACGCACGCACCCATGCACACACACACACACACTCAGACACACGCATACAGAAACACACGATACAGGCCTTCAGTAGACGGTATTCACAATGGGATTTTAAGTTTTAACACACATTTAGTCACGGGAACAAAAGATACACTGAATACACTCTTCTTCTGCTGTCCTTCAGCGGTCACAAGAGGGCTTCCACCCTTCTCCTATAGTTCTCGGGAAAAGTTACGCATACCGATACCCATCCATCCCTACTGTTGGGATGGAAATGTTTTTCCGGGAAAACGCAAAGCATATTCCTCCTCGTAAAGCATATTCCTCTCGCCTTACCTCTCCAACCTCGCCTTTCGTCAAAGCGACCGCGGGACGTGGCAGACCCCTCCTTCTCCCCCCCCCCCCGCCCCCCCGCCTCTGTTACGTCTTGTTACTTGTTTTGCGAGCCACTGGGCTCTCACCTTTTAAGTAAAGACTCCATCCAGCGTGTATTTATTTGTGTTTTATCACTAACTAGCTTCTTAACTTTTTTTTTTGGAACGGCCCAAATTGACCATGAAATCCTCTCCTGCCGTCTGAGACGCAGGGGCCAATGAATGCCTGAGATATGACCGTCGTCTCCTGCGCTGCAGATAAAAGGAATTATATTGGCCCGCCAAGGCCGATAAAATTGCCTCGAGTCTTAATCAGCGGGATGTTAAATATTAATACCCAGCAGTTCTCAATCTGCTGCATGGCAAGCGCTGGCTTTCAAGGCGCTCGCATGTGAAAGCATTCCCCCCCCCCCCCCTGGAACTAATGAAACAGGGTTTTGGTTTTTGTTGTGTGTGTGTGTGTGTGTGGGTGTGTGTGTGTGTGTGGGTGTGTGGGTGGGTGGGTGTAAGAATATTACCCTCAGGGGGATATTGTCACACTTCCTTCCGCCCGGTGTTAACATTTCAATTAACACATATTTTTTATTATCATGGGGCTATGTCACAGCATGTGCGTACGTACGTACAGGTACGTGAACCTGCAGGGAAGGTGCAACAAGAAGCTTTACTTTGTGAAAACACGCAGACAGAAACAAACCGACCACAAACAAGGCATGTGTGCCGGTCGGGGGAACAGGGCTAGGCAGATCTGGATCAGGGAGCACCTAGAGAGTGAGGCTGTATAGCTGGAGAGAGAGGCTGGGCAGCTTGGAGAGCGAGAGAGGCTGGGCAGCTTGGAGAGAGAGAGAGGCTGGGCAGCTTGGAAAGAGAGAGAGGCTGGGCAGCTTGGAGAGAGAGAGGCTGGGCAGCTTGGAGAGAGAGAGGCTGCACAGCTGGAGAGATAGGCTGTGTAGCTGGGGAGAGCTGGGCAGCTTGGAGAGAGAGCGGCTGGGCAGCTGGAGAGAGAGGCTGGGCAGCTAGGGAGAGAGGCTGGACTGCTGGGGAGAGAGAGGCTGGACCGCTGGGGAGAGAGAGGCTGGGCAGCTTGGAGAGAGAGGCTGGGCAGCTGGAGACAGAGGCTGGGCAGCTGGAGACAGAGGCTGGGCAGCTTGGAGTGAGAGGCTGGGCAGCTGGGGAGTGAGAGGCTGGACAGCTGGAGAGAGAGAGGCTGGACAGCTGGAGAGAGAGAGGCTGGACAGCTGGAGAGAGAGAGAGGCTGGACAGCTGGAGAGAGAGAGAGGCTGGACAGCTGGAGAGAGAGAGAGGCTGGACAGCTGGAGAGAGAGGCTTTGCAGCTGAGGAATAACCCTGGGCATCTGGGATGGGTAGCTGACCCTCTGCCGGGTTCATGCTTTGGTCGGTTCCTTCTGTCACGGCTTGTGCGAGGACACCCAAATGCAGCGCTCAGACTCAGGGCCGTGGGAGAAAGGACACTTTTCCTTCATGTAAACAACAGGCAGACCTGGCAGACTGGGGCAGGAACGAAGGAACTTAAATACGTGGAGCACAGGTGTGCAGAATGACAAACGGGGCTCTGACGACCACAGGAAGCACAGGGGGTGAGTGGGGGAGGTAGGGGCAGGATGCTGCTCACAGTACCTGGCTGTAGTGTCATGTGCCATGCTGGCTTACTCTCAGTGACTAGTTACAGATGGAGAGGACAGAAATAGTTGTTTTTTTTCAACCCTCTCTCGGGAACACGATTGATTTAGTGTTTATTTTTTTTTCTCTCCCACAGCTACCGCGTCTAAACTGGAGAAACTTAGTTTATTTTACTTGTACTGTGTTTTTTTTGTTGTGGTTCCCTTCCTGGGGCTGTTTCGCTGGTGGAATCTGAGATCCATTTTTGCTTTTCTCATTTTTCATTTTTTGGTTATTTTATTTTTTATTTTTCATGCCAGGTCAGGAGATTCTCCGAGGCCTATTTCTTCTCTGAACACCCCAAAGAGTTGTCCCTGACGTTCCAAGAGGACTTGTGAGTATCACGTAACGGAAACTTTTCTTCATCACTTTTGGAGTGAGAGAGAGAAAGACAGAGACAGAGAAAGAGAGAGAGAGACACAGAGAAAGAGTCAGAGAGAGAGCAAATAAGAGAGTGAGACACACAGAGAAAGAGACAGAGAAAAGGAGAGAGGTCTAGAGAGAGGCGTAGAATGAGAGAAACATCTAGAGAGAACCAGATAAATAGAGAGAGAGAGACACACAGTGAGAGAGACGGAGAGAGAGAGAGAGACACACACATAGAGAAAGAGACAGAGAGAGACAGAGAAATAGAGAGAGAGAGAGAGAGAGAGACAAAGAAAGAAAGAAAGAAAGAGACATCTAGAGAGAGACAGAGAAAGAGAGAGAGAGAGAGAAAGAGAGAGCGAGAGAGAGAAGGATGGCCTGTTAGCTTTGTCTGCTCTGTTCTCCAGAATCAACAGACACGGACAGATAGCCACGGAGGTGCGTGGCTCCGACTACCTGACCAGGATGCCTCCCCTGCCGGTCGAGTGTCTGGACATCGACGGCGACTGGAGCAGCCTACCCATCATCTTCGAGGACAGATACGTAGAGTCTCCTCAAACAGGCAAATAAACCACTCCACAATAACATAGATGAAGGAAGAACATATAGGATGTGTGGAGTTTGTGGATGTGATTACTTTGCATGTAATCACACTAAGCCGAGAAGAATAAAATCGAAATCAAAATTGTAGTAAGTTCGTAGTTATAACGTACGTATTCCGAATGTTATAGGAACCCTGTTTTCCAGCACACAACACGCACATGTTTATTTGACCATTTTCTTTCAAGTTACTAATTCCCGTTGTTCTGCGTGCTGTGTTTCAGAGTGGGGATCAAAAGGCGACACTGAGCGTTCTGCTGCTGCTGCTGATGCTGATGCTGATGCTGCTGTTGCTGTGGTTGCATCCGCCGGTGACCAAATCATACCCGGGGAGCCTCGGGACGCTCCGACATCAGAGGAAGGGCGGCAAGAGAGAGACGACAAGACCCCCGGCCAACGACAACAACAACAACAACTACAACTACGACCTAGCAGCCCGGGAGGCAGCCGCTGCGGGGGGGAGGACGGAGGCGTGACCAGCTCGGTGGACGAAGAAGAGGAGGAAGAGAGCGAGGACGCCCCTCTCCGCAACCTGCCCGCCCACCGCGCCCTCTCCGTCTCCCCCCACCCCACGGCCAAAGAGCTGAGCCGCCGCGGGGGGCTGCCCCGGCTCATGAAGCGCTCGCCGTCCGTTATCTCCGACTCGGGCATCGAGAGCGAGCCCAGCTCCTCGGTGGCGTGGCTGGCGTGGCCCGGCGAAGATGCCGACGGCGAGGCGGAGGCGGAGTCGCGCTCTGAGCTTTTCCCGCCGCTGCCCGCGCGCGCCTTCCGGGACTTCGGCAGCGAGCGGGAGATCCCCGAGCGCTCTGAGCTGCGGCGCCACGCCCGCGGGGCCCGGGCCGCGGCCCGCCACCACCGCTGCTCCCTGGAGGGGCTGCGGGCCGAGAGCCACGGCAGCCTGCCCGGCGCCGGCTCCCCTTGGGGGGGTGGAGGCATCGAGGCCTCCCTGACCTCCATCAGCTCCCTGCCCTACGAGGACGAGCAGCAGCTGCAACAGAGGCAGCAGGGCCAGCGGGTCCTCGGCAAGCTGACCAGGTGGGCATCGGCGCCGCAGATCAGCGGGCCCCAGCGGCACCCCGCGGTGTCAGTGCCCGCTGTCACGGAGGAGGCGAAGGAGTCTGAAGGGTCCAGGTTAGACAGTGGCCACCTGGGGTGCGTCCGTGCGCCACTTGGACTGAGGCCAGCGCCGGGTGGTTCCCTCCAGGTGCCCACCCGGTCGAACGGCAGTAGTGCCGGGATAGCCGTCCGGCTGGAGAACAGGAACAGCCAGGACGACCGGAGGCCGGGGGAGTCGGTGGAAGCACGGCTCGGAGAAACCCAATCGCCCGATGATCCGGCTGTGAGTAATTGGGCCTTGGATGATCGCCAACACCTCCTTCGGTCTCCGCTGCCCCACCTTGAAGATCAGGAGAAGGAGCGAGGCCCTGGCAGGCAGAGGCACGGCGACCTCGGCGGGCCGGTGGCCGACACCGTGTCGGCCCTGTCGTCGGACGACCTCCGTGGGCTGCTAGCCAGCGACGACGGGGGCGGGGGAGGGGAGAGGCAACCCCACCGGCTGGAGGTCCCGAACAAGCCGTCCAAGATGGCCAACGCGGGCCTGGCCTTCATGAACCGGAAGGTGGGGGAGGTGGTGAACATGTCTACCTCTTGCGCCCCCACCTGCCTGCCCTTCTCCTCGGCGCTGCGGGACTCGCCCTCGGTGGGGGGGCTGTCGGCCCGCCAGGCCGCCTCCCCCATCACCCATCAGCCCCTGGGTTCCTTCGGCATCGTCTCGTCCTCCTCCTCGCTGCTCAGCCCGCTGGCCATGGACGAGGAGACCAACGAGAGGATGCTCAAGTGAGTGAGCACAAGCGTTATCGATGGGCCTTTTTGTTGTCAATCGCTAAAATGATTAGAATCCACGTGTGTGTGTGTGTGTGTGTGTGTGTGTGTGTGTGTGCACTGGCTTTTCACTTGCTTCTTCTACACACTTGACCCAAGGAGATCGCTGGTGGAGCTCGTAACTCATTGTGCCGTATCCAGACTGCTCTGTTGCCCCCTGCTGCCCCAGCACCTCCTCCTGGCTCTCCCTCTCTCTCTCTCTCTCTCTCTCTCTCTCTCTCTCCCTCTCTCTCCCCCCCTCTCTCTCCCAGTCTCTGAGTCTCTCCTCTGTCCCCCCCCCCGCTCCAGTTTCTACAAGGCCAAGGAGGAGCAGCTGGGGGAGCTTGGTTTGGCGGGCAGCCTGTACAGCGACCTGCCCCTGCTGGCCTCCGACCTGCCCTACTTCCCCCCCGAGGAAGACGACGAGGAGTTTGACGACGGCATCCACCTCGTGGTGTGTGTGCACGGCCTGGACGGTGAGTCCGGGGCCCAGGTCCTTATTCATCGTTTGTTTTAATAAGAATAATAACGATAATAATAATTATATATATATATATATATATATATAATGTAAAATTTATAATAATGATAATAATGATCATAATTAGTATTATGATTATTATTATAATTATTATTATTATTATTATTATAAAAATATAAATAATAATTATTATTATTTTTGTTGATGTTGTTACTACGGGGATGATTTATTTTAAATCATGAGATCATTGAGAAATTAGTTCTCTGCATTTGACCCATCCTAGTGTTAGGAGCAGTGGGCAGCCATTAGTACAGCGCCCGGGGAGCAGCGTAGGGGGTGCCTTGCTCAAGGGCACTTAGGCAGTAACCTGGTGTTTCTGGGTCTTGAACCGGTGACCTTGCGGCTCCCAAGCCAAGTCCTTATCCACTGAGCTACTGCCCCCCCCAGATGCGTGGTATAATGGATCTCACCGCTGTTCCTGGTCCAAGATCCGCTGACAAACCCTGAAGTGTTTTAGATGGTTGAGTGAAGGCCTTAGGTTTACGGAGGGTTAACTTTAGGTCTTAGGTTAGAGATGGTTAACTTTAGGTCTCAGGTCTTAGGTTAGAGGTGGTTACGTTTAGGTTCGAGGTGGTGAAATGTAGGTTTTATGCTATGGTTATTCGGTCAGTGAGTACGACGCTCTGTTCTGGGCCGCGCGGGCGGGCCTTCTCCCCGAGGAACCGCGGTGGGTTCCGAGTTCGCCCGTCGGTGACCCAGACGTTCTGGTGGTGGTGTTGTTGTTATTTTTCCCCAGGCAACAGCGCTGACCTGCGGCTAGTGAAGACCTTCATCGAGCTGGGGCTACCCGGCTCCAGGCTAGACTTCCTCATGTCCGAGAGAAACCAGGTAGGGTAAAAGGCTTTTTTTCCTCCCACCACAGTTTGTGAAAGTGCTTCAGGCGCATTTTTGTGGGAAAGCTGACCGCAGTACTTCTGTCTCCCAACTATCAATGTCACAGACGGACACGTTTGCCGACTTTGACACCATGACGGACAGACTGCTGGACGAAATCATACAGCATATCCAACTGTATAATCTCACCATCGGCCGCATAAGGTCAGTATAATGGGAAGCCGGAGTGAGTTGAAGCGAACCGAGGCGCAATTGTCTGGTGTTATATTTTGGCCACCAGATGGCAGCACATTCTGTGTAAGTGAGTGCAAGGAGTCCAGCTATTACTGACGGTTGGTTAAATCAGGAAGATGGACTTTATCACCCTCGCCCCAACACTAGAGTGGCCATTTTCAACAATTAGCACACCTACTCATTTACATAGCAGCACACTATTAAAATCAGCCGGCGACGCTGATGTGTGTGTGTGTGTGTGTTTGTGTGTGGCTGTATAATGGGGATTAGCTTTCAGCTAATTGTCTCACTGTGTGAGATAAGATCCCTTTAACCTTACTCCGGGATCCTCCGTGTTTTTGAAACACACACACACACACATGCACACACACACACACACACACACACGCACACGCACACACGTCAACATTGGGAAAATACTAAGAAACGATGTTATTTGAAAGGTTTTTTTTTTTTTTTTTGGAAACACTAAACTATTTAAAGACTACGATAAGCAATTTATCTTCCCACTTAATTGCCCTCAATGTGCCAATTAGTTATTTGCAAAAAGTTGTTTTCATTATTTTTTTTGTTCCCAAGTCGTAAAAAGTTTCCCAACTTTCTCTGGTGTGCACTCAGGAGAGAGCGTTTCAAAGGCGAAAGCAATGGACTGCCAGTGCGGCATCTGGTTGGCTGTGAATTATGTCTATATTTAGTCGGGAAACAGACATACGAGAGGAGGTAGAGACACAGGGGGAGGCTAGGGGGATTTGGAGCAGCGCTGGAACATTACAGCAATTACACCCAGCGACAGACTGTACTGTATCACCACCAGCCACTGTGCCGCTGGTAAAGCGCTAGTCGTATCCCACCCCCTCCCCCCCGAAACCCTTTGCCTGATCGCTATCATTAAGTTGTCACGTCGTCCCTTAAGAACGAGGGGACAGCGTTCGTAAGCCTCGTCAAAACGACCAAATGGCGATCCATAATCATCTTAAAACTGTGGAAAATGGCACCATCTCGTCCCGGAATAATCAATTCAAAGGCGCCTGCTGGATGAGTGACATTCAGGATCTGGTTATCTTGACAGAGGTTCTCTCTAGTCTTCTATCCCCCCCAAGCCTGTAGTTTCAGAGGGTACCAGCAGAGAAATCCAAGGCACAGGCAAGGTCAGTCTCGGTGTCACCGGCAGTGCGTTTTGTGGGCACTTTTGTGGAACACTTTTCTTCGATTTTTGGAATTTGTTCTTTCTTTCCCATTTGTCCTCTGACGGTTGATCTTTAAAAAACACATGTCTTTGATATTATTTGAAAACAGGATCGATGAATATACATACATTATATACCCAAATAAAAATACAAATACTAATCAAATCAAATAAATAGAAATAAAATATAAATACAAATAAAATTCATATCAAATGCAAATAAAATACAAATAAAAACAAAAACAGAGAAAAAATATATATTTCATAATAAATGTATTATAATAATAATAATAATAATGACGGACGACAAACTAATTCCGGGGGGGTAAAAATCAAACGAATGAAACAAAATGATGCAAATGATGAAGCTACAAGTGAGTTAAAGCTACCAGTTTGTGGTGTACCTGTACACTGTGGTCCTCTTTGGTCCTATACAGCTTCATCGGCCACTCCCTGGGGAACGTCATCGTGCGGTCTGTGCTGACCAGGCCCCGCTTCCGCTGTTACCTCCCCCGGCTCCACACCTTCCTGTCGCTGTCCGGGCCCCACCTGGGCACGCTGTACAACAACAGTGCTCTGGTCAGCACGGGTGAGTGCCCCCCCCCCCCCCACCTAACCCACACACCAGGAGGGAGGGAGGGAGGGGGGGGGGGGGGAGGAAAGAGAGAGAGAGAGAGAGAGAGAGAGAGAGAGAGAGAGAGAGAGAGAGAGAGAGAGAGAGAGAGAGATGAAGGGAGGGTGGAGAGAGAGGAAGGGAGGGTGGAAAGGGAGGAGAGAGAGAGAGAGAGAGAGAGAGAGAGAGAGAGAGAGAGAGAGAGAGAGAGAGAGAGAGAGAGAGGAGGGTGGAGAGAGAGAGGGAGCGGGAGAGAGAGGGAGGGAGGGATGGAGGGGGAGAGAGAGAGAGAGAGGGAGGGAGGGATGGAGGGGGGGGGAGAGAGAGAGCGTCAGAGAGATATGGGAGAGGGAGAGAACGAGAGTGGGAGAGAGATGGGAGAGGGAGAGAGCGGGAGAGATAGATGAGAGAGGGGTGATAGAGGGAGAGAGCGGGAGAGAGAGAGCAGGGGAGAGAGAGAGAGAGAGAGAGAGTACCTCAGTGATATTTTTTATGTTCAGCGACTTTCTGTTGTGATTATTATATTCTTTTCACACTGCTGTGTCTTCTGCTGTCTGATCCTGTGTGTGTGTGTGTGTGTGTGTGTGTGTGTGTGTGTGTGTGTGTGTGTGTGCTTGCAGGCCTGTGGTTGATGCAGAAGTTGAAGAAGTCTGGCTC
Organism: Muraenolepis orangiensis; assembly: GCA_027704905.1. NCBI lineage: Eukaryota > Metazoa > Chordata > Actinopteri > Gadiformes > Muraenolepididae > Muraenolepis > Muraenolepis orangiensis. Next base: position 20,120,540 of record CM051007.1, read on the forward strand.
CCTGCTGCAGCTCACGTTCAGGGACAACACAGATCCCAGGAAGACCTTCCTGTACATGCTGAGCCAGAAGCCAGGTATACCCTCTCTCTCTCTCTCTCTCTCTCTCTCTCTCTCTCTCTCTCTCTCTCTCTCTCTCTCTCTCTCTCTCTCTCTCTCTCTCTCTCTCTCTCTCTCTCTCTCTCTCTCTCTCTCTCTCTCTCTCTCTCTCTCCTTCTCTCCCATCGCTCTCTCTCTCTCTCACACACACACACACACACACACACACACACACACACACACACACACACACACACACACACACACACACACACACACACAAGCGAGACTTGCTGAGAGCTGGCTGAGAGCTTGCTGAGAGCAACAAAGCAGTCGTTTGTCACAAAGCCTCCAAAAGATAAGCCTGAGAAACTTGCCTTTTTTCTTCTTCTTCTTCTTCTTCTTCTTCTTCTTCTTCTTCTTCTTCTTCTTCTTCTTCTTCTTCTTCTTCTTCTTCTTCTTCTTCTTCTTCTTCCCATCTCCCCCCCCCCCCCCCCCCCCCACACACACTCACACACTCTCTCTGCGCATTGGTGCCCTGACAAAATGATCCAAACCCTGTGGTTGGAAAGCCATTGCGGCCTTGTTAAAAGCACAGTGACAGCAGACAGGGGGAGAAACATGGTGTTATCATATCAAGGAGCACTCTGATCACACGCCATGATTTACAGACCCCTCCTCTCTCTCTCTCTCGCTCTCTCTCTCTCGCTCTCTCTCTCTCTCGCTCTCTCTCTCTCTCTCTCTCTAGCACTCGATCTCGCTCTCTTTCTCTCTCTCTCTGTCCATCTCTCTCTTTCTCGGTCCATCTCTCTCTTTCTCTCTCTCTCTCTCTCTCTCTCTCTCTCTCTCTCTCTCTCTCTCTCTCTCTCTCTCTCTCTCTCTCTCTCTCTCTCTCTCTCTCTCTCTCTCTCTCTCTCTCTCTCTCTCTCTCTCTCTCTCTCGGTCCATCTCTCTCTTTCTCTCTGTTCATCTCTCTCTCTCTTGCTCTCTCTATCTGTCCATATTTCTCTCTCTGTCCATATCTCTCTCTCTCTCTCTGTCCATATCTCTCTCTCTCTCTCTCTCTCTCTCTCTCTCTCTCTCTCTCTCTCTCTCTCTCTCTCTCTCTCTCTCTCTCTCTCTCTCTCTCTCTCTCTCTCTCTCTCTCTCTCTCTCTCTCTCTATGTATGTCCATCTCTCTCAGCCAGTTCTGTTCACTGTGTGTGTGTGTGTGTGTGTGTGTCTGGCAGGGCTGCAGTTCTTTAAGAACGTGGTGCTGGTGGCCTCCCCGCAGGACCGCTACGTGCCGTTCCACTCGGCCAGGATAGAGATGTGCAAGACGGCCCTGAAAGACCGGACGACAGGTCAGAAGCTGGCGTGTAGCCGCGCCGCCGCCGCCGCCGCCGCCGCCGCCGCCCCCTGTGCTGGTGGTGCTGGCCTGTGGTTCTGCTAACCTGCACCGCTGTTACCGTTGACATTTAGCCACCGCGCCCTCTGGGTGCTACGCCGCTTCTTCTGTTTTGGTCTTTCTTTCTTTCTTTCATTTGTTTGTTTCTCTCTCTTTCTTTCTTTCTTTCTTTCTTTCTTTCTTTCTTTCTATCCTTCTCTCTTTCTTCTCTTTCTTATTTTTCATTTCTTCAATCTTTTGCTTTCTTTCTTCTTCGCTTTCTTCTTTTCATTTGTTCAATGTCTAGATGTCTTCTTTCTTTTTATTGCGCCGGAAGTAATCTACGGAATTGGACTTAAACTTAAAGATGAAGATTATCTTTCATTATTATTTTCTTCTTTCTTTCGATCTCTCATCCCGGGTTTTTCTTCCTTGTCTTTCTGAACTTCTTTCTTTCACTTCTTCCCCTTTCCCTCTTTTCTCTCCTCTTGCTTCTTCTATCCTGGTTCCCTCTGGGTGCCCTCCAGGCCCTGTGTACACGGAGATGATCAACAACCTGCTGCGCCCCCTGGTGGCGGCCAAGGAGTGCCGTCTGATTCGTCAGAACGTGTTCCACGCCCTGCCCAACACGGCCAACACTCTGATTGGTCGAGCCGCGCACATCGCCGTGCTGGACTCTGAACTCTTCCTGGAGAAGTTCTTCCTCGTGGCAGGCCTCGGTTACTTCAAATAAGAAGTGTATATATATCTATATATACGTATATATATACATATATATACATATATATCTATATATATATATGTATGTATATATACGTATATATATATATATATATATATATATATATATATATATATAAAGTACATAAGCCAAACTGTAAAATAACTATTCCTTTTTGTATGCCTATGTAAAGTTTATGTACCGTAAGTAGCAAATGTGTAAAAGTCCTTATAAGCTGACATTGAAAAATGGCGAAGAAAAAAGTGACTGTTTTGAACCCAGGGACGTGGACCTCTTCAGTTTACCTCTTCTTTTAGTAGGCCTTAATGGGTTAACCCTTTCAACCCACAAGCGCTGGAAGAAAGAACTCAATGCTACTGTTGGGTGTTTTAAAGCATTGCACCTATTGTTCTCCCTTCAGAGTTGGTGGTGGTGGGGGGGCGGAGTCACAGGGCGGCTGGGGCGTCTCTGATTGGTTGAGTTCCGAACACACAAGCATGTATCTGTGCGATTGTGCATTCGCCAGGACTTTCTGTACAAAGAAAAGACTTGATATTTTTTCCCAAAAATGGAAAAAATACCACATATATATAAATATATATATATAATTTATTTTTTATCAACAACAAAAAATCGACATTATGTAATTAATACGTCTCATCTTGATGTCTGTTAAACAACATATTATGTTAAATGTGCATCGGAAAATGTGCAAATCAAAGTCTGACCTTCGTCTGTCAACCGTGCAAACGCAAGCACAAAGTGCTATACCTCTTGTGGCCCGTCGGTTGATATAATACATATCTCCTCGTTGAAAGCATTTAGAATATCGTGTTTTTTCCTCCCTAAACGCAGTTGACCTCAGCTTGTGTTAAGTAGCGCCACTTGCATGATCGCTCAGAAAGAGGGCATTCTTTTCGCGGCGACTACGTTCGCACACACACAAATTATTCAAGCCCACGGCCTGATTACTATCAAATTTAACTATCACATTTAATCACGCTACTCATTTCCAACGCGGCTCTTAACTACTTCTGCAGCCAGGCAGCGTACACAATCAAGCAGAATACGTGATGGGGATAGTGTATTAAGCATACACGCAATATGGAAACCATATTAATAATAATGATAATAATAATATTAATAATAATAATGAAATATAAAAAAAGACCAGTACACTAGGGTTGGGTGATTTTCCGCTACAGCGGTATATTAGGGTTGTATAATATAGGATGACGGTGTCCATATTGATTATTATAGTGAAGTGAGTCTCTAAAATGGCGGCCAGCGCTATCACCGTGAGCTAGCGAGCTAGTAACACAAATCATAAAACGACGAAAGCCCCCGTCTGTCTGTGAACGATCCGATTGGGACATTCAGAGTAGACTAAGATAGCGTTCGGAAAACTCGCTTTATTATGTAGGCAGAATTAATGAATGACCTTTAGCATACATTGAATTTGATTAGTTGACTTTAAATTCTCAACTGAATGCCAGATGGAAAGTTTTTATTCTCCCCAAAATTGACCCTGCCTTTATGGCTTTTATGGTTGATGTGTGCGCAAAGTTTAGGCTACATAAATATTGATAAAAGCGAGGTATAAAGTACCGGCGGATTTCTTTCTTTCTCAGCCCTCACCCTAGCCCTTAAAAACAGTTACGATGAGCGCACATGAGGACGGTTAATTATGTCTCCAGTTTATCGGCATACATGTAGAATATGGAGATGAAACATGAAGTATGAGGCTATTGCTGTTCTTAAGCTGGCTGGCTACATGTCACTCCATCTCCCGGTGAAACTTCTTGTCAAAATCACCCCATTTGATATAATGATATAATGCTGCCAGATATAATGCTGATTTAATAATTCCATTCGGCTTGTAGGCCTAGCCTAGTCTACTAACAACAACAAACGTATGAATAGCAAGCTTATAACTAGTCTATTACTCAAACATGCCTAGTAGCGTTACGCTGGATTTGTTAATGTATTTATAATGTATGAAACAGGAATAGGGGGGGGGGAAAAAAACGTGATTTGCCCCGTGTGGCAGAAGAGAGCGTAGCAGCTCATGGCACATTGGAAACAGACGTTGTAAGATGCCCTCTCGCTTAGTTATGCAAGTTGCCTTTTCGGCAGTTGTGCCATAAACCGCAACGTTTTGTGGGAGAGGTTTCCCGCCGTTTGACTAAAACAGGGTCCGTATCTCTGACACGCCCGACCCTACCGCACACCACACGCCGACATTTCGACACAATCCATTCCTACAGTGTGACCGCGGCAAAACCTTAAAATACACTTTTTCCCCCCCAATATATACGACAAATCGAATCACACAAACGATTTGTTTTCATTGAAAAATAGTCGGCAAAAAGTACCACAGGAAATCCGGGCCGCTAAACCCCCCCCCCCCGCCCGCCACCAATTGTGGGTTTTTAACTGGTCACACAAAACAAAGTGAACCGCGGAGACCTTCGCCAAAGCTCATCCGTCAGGAATGAAGGGTCCCGTGAGGTGATGGATGGATGGATGGATGGTGACAGCCGCTCCATCGCTTGCCCCCCCCCCCCCGTCCCCTGTCCCCCCCCTCACACAACACTCTTATGCTTGTGTTTCGGACACAACTCCCCCCACCAGCCGCCTCCTCCTCCTCCTCCGGCCGTTCCACGCTCTGTCCCGGCTTTACGTATACGGGTATATATGTAAAGCAAGCTAATTGAGACAAAGGCCCAGAAGCCTCCGGCACGGCTTCCAGTGTGTTGGAGCGTGACGGTTTCCCCCCCCCCCTGTAGGCTACATACAGATAATATGCAAAAAACTCTATATCACTTTTTTTTTGCACTACTACTGCTATACCGCCACCGTCCGCCGCAGCCAAGGGCATCCGCCAAGGGCATCC
>CM051007.1:20130558-20148058 GCA_027704905.1 Muraenolepis orangiensis
AACCAGCACCTCCACCACCACCACCAACACCAGCACAACCAGCACCTCCACCACCATCACCACCATAATCATCACCACCACCACCATCACTACCATCACAATCACCATCACCACCACCACCACCATCTACATCACCACCACCACCATAACCACCACCACCATCAACACCTCCACCCCATCACCATCACCACCACTAACCCCCCCCTTCACCACCACCACCATCACATCCCCACCGCCATCACCACCACCACCACCACCACCTCCACCACCACTTCCACCAACACCACCAGTTTGAGGGTTCAGGTTCTGCTTCTCTCTCTCTGTGCCTCTCAGGTCGGGCCCTGGGGGCCCTGTTGAAAGCCTCTCCCTCAAATAATGAACTAAATGATGGGACAGATCAGCGCTGTAAGGGGGGGGGGGGAGTTAGTGGAGCGGACCAACAAGTGGCGTCGCAGTCTGTTCCATTTAGAAAACAACCGCGGCACTCAGGGAAAGTGTCGCAATCGAGGGAGCAATCAAAAGAGTTTTCACATGAAATAGACTGAAAGATAATGTTAAACGATGAACAACAAAGGCTTTTCTCTGAGGGGAATAAATGATTTCCTTTTACTTCCCAACTGGATTCGGCAAGAGCGAGGACATCTTTATTTAATATGATTGGCTGGGGTTTTATTAACTTTGTAACTTCGGCCGTGCCGATATTTGGACATCAATTCCTGCCTGTTCAGTTCCTTGGGAAACACAATCTTGAATATCTGGATGGTCTCCAGACAAGACTAGGGTCGTCCAACAAGACCCGACAGGACATCATCCTGTCTGCATCCCTGGGTGTTCTTTTAGCTCCATCCTGAACCACACAAAGTTGGACTCTTTAGCCCAAGTTCTTGATCCGACAAGCTCAGCACACTCTCTCTCTCTGCTGTCTGTCTCGTCTGTCTGTCTGTCTGTCTGTCTGTCTGTCTGTCTGTCTGTCGTGTCTCTGTCTCTGTCTGTCTGTCTGTCTGTCTGTCTGTCTCTCTCTCGCTCTCTTGCTCTCTCTCTCTCTCTCTCTCTCTCTCTCTCTCTCTCTCTCTCTCTCTCTCTCTCTCTCTCTCTCTCTCTCTCTCTCTCTCTCTCTCTCTCTCTCTCTCTCTGTCTCTCTGTCTCTTACTCACTCCCTCACTCATTCTGAGTGAGTTGCTGTTGTGTTTTGCATCCGCCCATCCATACTGGACGCTTTCAGCACCTTTTGTTTGTGTCTGACGGGTGTGTTTTGAACAATCAAAGCACATTTAAAGTCTCTCAGACACATTTTCAAGCAGCGGTAATTAGCGACAAGTACGACTTTGACAGCAACAATTAGCACATTCTATGTAATGTTTGTTAGCACAGTTATTTAGATTATTACTGTCTGAATATAGCACTTTTTCAAGTTCTTCTTCTCACTCGCTAAGATGCATTTCCTGAAACTCAACCTCATTCTCAAAACTCTAAGTGCAATTCCCAAAACAGTAAAACAATTTCTTATAACACTTACACCTACAGCACACAAAATGTTCACCACAAAGTCATTCAATCTCTACAACAATATTCCAATTCAGATTTGATTTATTTGGTATATATTTGGAATATGGATAAGGTACAGTGTACAATTTACAACAACATGTTATCGCCAGCTTAAACAAAATTTACAGAAAAGCTCAAATACAAGACAATACACAACATATTGACATATAATAGTGAAAAATATGGACATATTACTATAAACAGCAGTCAAGTCAAGTCAACTTTATTGTCACATCACAGTTTATACAAGTATAAGCAATGAGTGAAAATCTTATGTGCAATACCCGACGACAGACAGCAGTTATAAAAATAAAAATAATAGAATAAAAAAAGAAGTAAAAAGTACATACTGTATAAAGTTAAATGTATAAAAATATAAAAGTGCATATATGAAATGCAATATATTAGCACAAAAAAAGAGCAATATATATATATATATATATATAAATCAATGTAATAAAATATACATTGTTATATGCTATACACCCTTGTTTAGCAGCCTGATGGCCAGTAGTATAAATCTAAGTATAAAGTTAAAAGTGTAAAGTGTAGTGCAGCTGTAAAGTGTAGTGCAATATCACCAAATGCATCGCACGTTAATTACTGCATAAACCCTGGCACTCAAAGTGTTTGCACCAAAAGCAGACAGGCTGTGCACATTGTGTTGCTGTCAATGAAAAAGTTTTTCCCAGACTCAAAAATAGGAAAAAAAAAAAAAAAAAAACATGTTTATTGAAATATACTATTCATCACATAAGATATCTCAACTGTGACATTCCATGCGGAAAACAATTCTTCCGTCGGCTTGAGGAAGGGCTGAACCAGGGCTGGAAGGAGCTGGGCATTCATCGGCAGGGCAGGCTAGTACCTGTACCTGTTTGTTCTCGCTCCTCAACGTCCACACTGACAACGCCGCAGTAGACCGCTAGCTCAGCTGAAACGCTGCGCTAGCCTGTCTTGAACCTGTCTCGGCCACACCGAGGCCGTGATTGGTTCACTACGTGGTCCGAGGATAGCGGCCCTGAATCTCATCTGAAATATTCCCACGCCTATTCCATCCCCTGCCTCTTCCCCTCTCTTGCCCTCTCTGTGTGCCCTTCCCCCCTCCACTGCCTCCCCCCCATCCTCTGTTGAGCCTCTCCACCCACTTGCCAGACCACCTCTAGCAAGGCCCCTGCTTCTCTATGCTTTGCACTGGAGCCCTTAGCATTATATATATATATATACTGTATGCTTGTGAGTATTGTGAGCGGTCACTGTTTGCTCCTGTGGGATGCAATTGATTGCATGTGTTCTCAAATTGGATTACTCTTCAATTGTGAGAAGGGAAGTTACTCGGTCCAATCACCCATCACGCTGGCCTTCTCTTGTGTACAAACAAACACAAATGTTGCATGCGATGATTTACCCAATGAACAACTGTGTCAAGAAATGCACATGGGACGACTGAGAACAATTACAATCCAGTTTGGACTGACGTGTCACAGTCGATGTGACATGACACCAGTGATAATTGCTTTGAGAGTTTTGCATTTTCCTTCCTCGTAAGCACATCCTCTTATCACTTTTACTAGTGTCTTACTAAGTCGATTATCTAAGTAGATTGTTAGGTAGATATTGTTCTTGATATTGTTCTATATTGTTTGCCAACTTATTGTGCTTTTACAGTACAATAAGTACTGTAAAAGTACTTATTGATATAATAATAATAATACTTATTGCACTGGTTTCAGTTCTGGGAGACTTGTTAGGAATGAAATGCACTTTTGACTTCTGGTGACGAGTTGTTCTCTTACCTTCCTTTGTTGAAACACACTACTGTAAGTCACTTTGGATAAAAGCGTCTGCATTCATTCTGTGTGAACAATGAAGCCAAGTGTAACCCCTAGTGTAGGGGCCAGTCGTGTTAAGGGTGCGGGGCTGAGGACACTGTGAGGCAGCTAGTGTTAACTTTAGAGGATGAGGCCAAACCTTGGGGCCTAAATGGAGAACAAAGAACAATTGAGAACATCTCCGATATGACCTCTATAGTCACAATTAGACTGCCCAGTAGATGGTGCTGCCACTCTCTCTGGTTTTGACCAACACAATAAATCAGTGTCCATTAATAATAATACATATATATATATATATATATATATATATATACATATATATGATATAATACATTTTAGTACAATAAAGGGCCAACTGATAAGGGGTGATATTGTCCAATATTTAGCTGTTATTCATCAAACTTTTATTTTGCTATTACATATGTATAAATATGTCATACTAGATTTGATGAAGTATTTTTTTTGGTGCATAATTCATTCAAGAATCATGTGATAAGGGTGGCTGCAAGTTCCCGGTTTTCTCTCTCTCTCTCTCTGCCTCTCTCTCTCTCTCTCTCTCTCTCTCTCTCTCTCTCTCTCTCTCTCTCTCTCTCTCTCTCTCTCTCTCTCTCCTCTCTCTCTCTCTCTCTCTCTCTCTCTCTCTCTCTCTCTCTCTCTCTCTCTCTCTCTCTCTCTCTCTCTCTCTCTCTCTCTCTCTCTCTCTCTCTCTCTCTCTTAGCACAGCCAGTGTCGGGGTGATGGGGAGGCTATAGGTCAAACACATTGTTAATTAGTAGTGTGGCGAGGTGGAGAGAACCCTTCTGTTCTGCGGTAGGGCAGCGGGGGCCAGGCTCCATCGATCTCCCGAGACGCTTAACATTTATTGTGGGAGTCCTAACAGGCCGGACATGTCATACGAGTTGCCCATACGGAGCTACAGTTAGATCTATCTGCAGGACCCAGTAGAAGAAGAAGCAGAAGAAGCAGAAACATCAGCCCCTCAAACACTAATCCTAAAGACCAGGTCATGTATAGCAACTCTATGTGGTTGGCAGGAACTAGGGTCTTTAGAAGGAGCGTTTATTTTCTTGTTCCACATGTCTGCGTTGTCCTCTATGGCTCTGTGAGGTCTCCGGTACACAGGAAAGGGGGGGGGGGGGGGGGGGGGGCAACTTTCCGAGCGTCCAGAGTAAGAAGAACCAGACTAACCATAACCGTAAGAACCGACTGAGAACCCTGAGTTGAAGCCAGCTACACCTTTGCTACTCACAGTCTAGACAGTTTGGTCCTGTTTGGCCTGACAGGCGGTCCTCTGAAATGCACTGCGGGGGTTGTGTGTGTGTGTGTGTGTGGGTGTGTGGGGGGGGGGGGGGGGGGGGGTAGTTAGAACAACAGCCTGGTAGAGACGGACCTTGCAGAGGGAGATAGAGAGCGATAGACTAGAGAAGATAGAGGGAAAGAGAGAGACACACTCACAAACACACACAAACAGTGGTAGGCCTACAAGAGATGAACTCTTCTAAGATAGAAATGATTTTGTTGGTAGCACGAAATGACCTGCGCCTTTATGGACCATGTTGTGTTGGAAGGCATGTGAACGTGAAAGAAGAGGTAGAGTGCAAGAAGATCAAATAGCAAACCAAATACCTTTTTTAGATGGGCTGTATTAGACAACAACCTTATACAGTTGCCTTTCAACTTTAGATCCTTGAATTCAATTGTTGTATTCCCGTCAGGAGGACATGAATCTCTCCCCCCCCCCCCTCTCCCCAAGACCCTGTGCGTGGCATCTATCGCACACGTAGTATGCCAATAATATCTTGACATTGTCACGAGAACATGACCTTCAGCGGCTCACAGGGGGGGGGGGGCGCCGTTGTTAATGACGCGCCGTTCCCTTCAAAGCACCGAAACACAATCTCCCTGGAAGCCCTTAGGGAGGCCGAAGCAAGGAGCACGGCAACATAACGAGAAAGAGAAGAGGAAGGACAAAGGAGAAGAAGAAGAAGAACAACAAAAGAGGAAATAAAGGTAATATTCAGCCATCATTTTCGTTTTGTACTGTTTTTTACTCTTTTTTTTTATATATAAATGTGTAGGCCTTTATATTGTTGTATCTTGAGTGCATCATAAAAATGTGACAGATGTAAGAGAAGGGGGAGTGGGTTGGGGGAGGGAGCGAGGGAGGGAGGGTGGGGGAGTACATATGGTCCTATCTGGAGGAGAAATGCAACTGCTAAATTATAGAGAAAATAGAGATGAAGCCTCATTGCATTGTCTCTGAGGACAAACCCACCAGTGAGCAGTGAGGTTCAGCTCAGAATACAGAAAGCCTCGGAGAACGTAGAGAAAGATCTGACACGGGTGGTGGGGCGTTCACAGTATGAAGTCAAGTCTCTATTTAAAGGTGCTATTGATTGCTCGATTGCTACTGTCGATTAATACATATTTTTGGATAATACATCTACAGAGCTTTTAAGAAAGGTGCGGAATATAAGTATTGCTTACGGGTCCGAAAATGTTTAGTTTATCTCTGTAAGACTGTAAACAATCAACAATTGAGACGGACACTTAAAAATGCACACTCCAAAGGAATCACATGATGATATATTGCGGTAAAACAAAGGAATGAATTGGATCAAAGTTAATAAGTTAACGTCATAGTTAATGTCATTGAATAACCACCATTCTGATCCACACTTCAATCCAGAAGGTGGCGGTTATGCACATAAAAGCTGTTTGCCAACCGCCAAAAGCAACAGCCAAAAATTGTTGTGCCTCAGACTTACAGAACAACCCATTGGCTGTGACAGGTATTTGCATGTGAATGCGCCAACATTAGAGAAGGTTATTGAATGTTATCAATGTCATACTTGTTATCAATAGCACCTTTTAATCCTGAGAGGTTTCGAGAAACGGTAATCCCACGTAATGCCGGGTTAATCCTGACAAAACAGAAAAAGCAGTAAAAGCATCCGTGTCTTTGCTTCCGCCAGTGGAACGTGCATTGACGAGAATATTATTTGCTGTACGCGGTCCGTAATCCGACACGAACATACCGATGGATGGACAGATACTGACCAAGGGAATCATTTTGGATTGGGCTGGTTTTTTATTTTTTGGCAGAATAAGCGTGATCCTGCACATGGTGGGATTATCGACTCAAAGTGACAAAGTGCATATGGTTAATGGCTTTTTAAATATAGAAGAAAACTAATATTGCAAACAAGGACATCAGGGACCCCTCGTAGATGGATGCTATTGCAAATACACACACACAACACACACACACACACACACACACACACACACACACACATGCATGCATTCATCTTCCATAAAGACCCAGAGACTCTTGGGGGTCAGGGCAAAAACCCTTATATGCAATAGATCCAATCTGTGACCATTGCATGCAATGCTGCATGTGCATGTGCGTATGTGCATGTGTATGCGTATGTGTGTGCGTGTGTGTATGTGTGTGTGTGTGTGTGTGTGTGTGTATATGTGTGTGTTTGTGTGTCAGTGCACGACTCGCGGAGGCTGGGGGCATTGAGCCAGAGTGGTCATTGTTCAAAGCTTCTATTGCCGAAGCTGCGGTTGAGAGCTGTGGCCTCAAGGTCATTGGTGCCTCAAGGGGCGGCAACCCTCGGACTTCGTGGTGGACACAGGTGGTCAGGGAAGCCGTCCGGCTGAAGAAGGAGGCCTTCCGGACTCAGTTGCGAGGTATCGACAGGCCAAGAGGACGGCAGCCTCGGCTGTAGCAGAGGCAAAGCAGCGGGTGTGGGAGGAATTCGGAGAAGCCATGGAGAAGGACTTTCAGTCGGCACCAAAGCGTTTCTGGCAAACAATCCGGCGCCTCAGGAGGGGGAAGCGTGGATCCATCCAAGCTGTGTACAGTAAGGGTGGGACATTGCTGACCTCAACTGAGGAGGTGATTGAGCGGTGGAAAGAACACTTTGAGGAACTTCTTAACCCAACTACACCCTCAATGGTAGAGACAGAGCTGGACGATGAAGGACGGCAAACATCAATCTCCCTAGAGGAAGTCACTACGGTAGTCAAACATCTCCGCAGTGGCAAAGCCCCAGGGGTTGATGAGATCCGTCCAGAAATGCTAAAGGCTCTGGGTGTTGAGGGGCTGTCATGGATGACACGTCTTTTCAACATTGCGTGGAAGTCTGGGACAGTGCCTGAGGAGTGGCAAACGGGGGTGGTGGTACCCCTGTTCAAAAAGGGTGACCAGAGGGTGTGTGCCAATTACAGGGGTATCACATTACTCAGCCTCCCTGGGAAAGTCTACTCCAAGGTGCTGGAAAGGAGGGTTCGGCCGAGAGTCGAACCTCAGATTGAAGAGGAACAATGCGGATTCCGTCCTGGTCGTGGAACAACGGACCAGCTTTTCACTCTTGCAAGGATCCTGGAGGGGGCTTGGGAGTATGCCCATCCGGTCTACATGTGTTTTGTGGATTTGGAGAAGGCATATGATCGGGTCCCTCGGGAAATACTGTGGGGGGTGCTGCGGGAGTATGGGGTGCGGGGGTCACTACTGAGGGCCATCCAATCTCTCTACTCCCAAAGCAAGAGCTGTGTCCAGATTCTCGGTAGTAAGTCAGGCCTGTTCTCAGTGGGTGTTCGCCTCCGCCGGGGCTGCGCTTTGTCACCCATCCTGTTTGTGATTTTCATGGACAGGATTTCAAGGCGTAGTCATGGAGGGGAGGGCTTTCAGTATGGTGGGCTCAGGATTGAATTGCTGCTGTTTGCAGATGATGTGGTCCTGTTTGCGTCATCAGTATGTGACCTTCAGCACTCACAGGATCGGTTTGCAGCGGAATGTGAAGCGGCTGGGATGAGGATCAGCACCTCCAAATCTGAGGCCATGGTTCTTAGCAGGAAACCGGTGGATCGTCTACTCCAAGTAGGGAGGGAGTTCTTATCCCAAGTGAAGGAGTTCAAGTATCTCGGGGTCTTGTTCTCGAGTGAGGGGAGGATGGAGCGTGAGATTGACAGGAGAATAGGTGCAGCGGGAGCGGTATTGGGTGCACTTTGGCGCACCGTTTGTAACCAAAAGAGAGCTGAGCCAGAAGGCAAAGCTCTCGATCTACCGATCAGTCTTCGTTCCTACCCTCACCTATGGCCATGAGCAATGGGTAATGACCGAAAGGACGAGATCGCGAATACAAGCAGCCGAAATTTGTTTCCTCAGGAGGGTGGCTGGTATCTCCCTGAGGGATAGGGTGAGAAGCTCAGTCACTCGTGAGAGACTCGGAGTAGAGCCGCTGCTCCTTCGCGTAGAAAGGAGCCAGTTGAGGTGGTTCGGGCATCTAGTAAGGATGCTTCCTGGTCGCCTCCCAAGGGAGGTTTTCCAGGCACATCCAACTGGGAAGAGACCACGGGGCAGACCGAGGTACAGGTGGGGTGATTACATCAACACACTGGCCTGGGAACGCCTCGGGATCCCCCAGTCAGAGCTAGTCGATGTTGCCAGGGAGAGGGAAGTTTGGAGTCCCCTGCTGAAGCTGCTACCTCCGCGACCCGATTATGGATAAGCGGGAGAAGATGGTTGGATGTATGGATGCACGACTCGCCTCTCTTCTTTCTCTGTGTGTGTTTGTGTGGTTATGTGGTTATGTGTGTCCGATTGCTTCCCACAGCTAGACCGCGGCATGAACCACACACGCACACATGCACAGACACGCACGCGCACACATGCAGACACACACACACACACATGCACACACACACACACACACACATGCAAATACGTACTCACACCTTTTGAATGTTTCCCCTCCATCATCCCTTGGCCTGTTCCATTATTTTTTTCCTCCACCATTGCATGTGTGCACGTGAATAATAAACGCATCAAAGTCCACAAAGTTAATTAGCAGATTAGTAGATGGAGGTCATTCTCAGAGGACCTCTGCCTGCCGTACTGTTTCATTACAGAGGAAGAGAGGGGCAGAGAGAGAGCACATGGGATCCATCAATTCCAACCATGAGCCTCCCATGCTAATATAGTTAATTGGCAGTTTGATTAAAATTGCAGAATTGAATTGGCTTGAGAAGTAAGCCATTCATCCCTTTCATTTTACATGAGATATACTTTTCTCCAGGCAGACACTGTAAGCGAGAGGTCTATTAATGAAGGGAGAGAAAAAAACCCAGCAATATGATATTAATAATAATTATTGAAGCGTTAAATCAACGGCAGATGAGAAATCTATAGCTCCCCTCGAAGATACTAGGATTCATCAACGATTGTATCGGAATTGCTTTTTCTCTTTTTTGTTCTGCTCATAACAATAGCTGCAAGGTCGGCAGAATTCCAAAAGCATGAAAATATATAGGCTCATGTAGCCTATATATATCATACATATTCCTCTGGTCCTAAACGTTGATCACTTAAACCTGGTGGCGTGCTTTGCCTCAGCGGGGGGAAGAGCACATTCAGCACAAGTAGAAAATCTTCCCCTCGAATCGCAGTATTATCCTCCGACTCCGACTGGGGTGTGGTGTGTGTGTGTGTGTGTGTGCGTGATCGCCTTTTGGCTTTTTACTTTTGACATCAAAAAGCGGCAGCCTCGTTCGAAATGGTGGGCCCGTGGTGGTGTGAGCGCATCTCATCTCATCTCATCATCAGCGTGACGGTTTTGAAGCCAGCGGCGGAGCGACCCGTTGTGTGCGCAGCGGGGAGGGGTGAACACGGGGAGTGAGTACCGCGCTGTCGGAACGTACCCCTGCTGTCAACGCCAAAGAATCAGGGATGTGAACCTTTGTGATGGGCTTCTTGAACAGGAAACACAGGAAGTTTGGTGGAGCTGGAGGTGAAGGTGCTGGAGGTACTTACTAGTGGTGGTGGTGTGGGTGGTGGTGATGGTGGTGGTGGTGGTGGTGGTTGTACTAGTGGTGGTGGTGGCGGTGGTGGTGGTACTAGTGGTGGTGGTGAGGGTGGTGGTACTAGTGGCGGTGGTGTGGGTGGTGGTGGTACTAGTGGTGGTGGTGGGGGGGTGGTGGTGGTACTAGTGGTGGTGGTGGGGGGGGTGGTGGTGGTGGTACTAGTGGTGGTGGTGTGGGTGGTGGTGGTACTAGTGGTGGTGGTGGGGGGGTTGGGTGGTGGTGGTGGTACTAGTGGTGGTGGTGGTGGTGGGGTGGTGGTGGTGTGGGTGGTGGTGGTGGTACTAGTGGTGGTGGTGGTGGTGATACTAGTGGTGGTGGTGGTACTAGTGATGGTGGTGGTGGTGGTGGTACTAGTGGTGGTGGTGGTGGTGGTGGTACTAGTGGTACTAGTGGTGGTGGTGGTACTAGTGGTGGTGGTGGCGGTGGTGGTGTGGGTGGTGGTGGCGGTGGTGGTGGTACTAGTGGTGGTGGTGGGGGTGGTGGTGGTACTAGTGGTGGTGGTGCTGGTGGTGCTGGCGGTGGTGGTGCTGGCGGTGGTGGTGGTGAAGACTGTGTAAAGCAGCAGGTGGGGGTCGTTGGAGTCCGTGTTAACGGACACCACTGTCTCGTCTCAAGTCAAACTGCGCTTTGATGATGTCCACTTTCGAGTTGCCGTATAGTCGATGAGGTAGAGAACAGAAGGAAAAAAAACATGAATACAATCATTGGAATGCAATATTAAAGGAGCAAGACCCCATGATGTGGAAAGACCTCATTCACACCCATTTCTCAAGCTAACAACGGGGAGAGACAGAGACATTTACTTTGAAAAAAACACAAAATAGCGAAATAATAGAAAGCTGTTCATTTGGGGTGGATCTCTTCTGTTGAAAGCTTGTGTGTCCTGTGGCTGCAGCTCCTCATTTGGCCAATTATTACAGGGTGTGAGTTCAGAGAGCCTGCAGCGAGGAGGCCACACACGCTCACCTCATGCAGTCTTCTGTGCTTCGTAATCATTCAAAAGTTATTCAGAGGGAGCGAGGCTGCAGCAACGTGACGTCTTACCGTGATCAGCGCAGTCCGTCCAGAGTGGGAGTTAATGTCGTCGTCCCCTCCCCTTCCCACCCCACGCATGTACACACACACACACACACACACACGCACGCACGCACGCGCACGCACACGCACGCACGCATGCACACACACACACTCAAGGGTGCATTAATGCAGTTATTCTCAACTGGTGGGTCGCGACTCACTTATGGGCAGGGCCTTTTGAGTGAGCAGAGCATATATGCCCATGAAGAAGCCAATGAATGAACTGATGTTTCAAGGTTAGTTCATGTTTCAATGGCTTAGGCTTCGCAGTACTTTTAACAGTGTATTAATGCATTGTTGAATATTGTCAATATTTTTGACCAATATAATCTATATAATCTATTATTATTATCAGTATAATCCAAAACAATTATTACCAATGTATCAATAGTTATGAGTGGTGACTTAATGACTAATGACACATGTGGGTCCTGAGGCTAGACCTGTTAAGAACCACTAGTTTAATGCACCCAACAGATCTAAGGCCTCTCATTTATATTTTAATAATGTATTAAAATATTATAATTATAATATATTATAGTATAATTCAGGAAACACTACCCGGATCCTTCCACCTAGCGTGTCCCCTTATCACTTTTTACTAGCTTTACTAGCATACTAGGTCTATAAGATTGACTAAGACTAAGATTGTATGCTTAGTTAGTTAGATATTCTATACATGTTATATTGTTTGCCAATTTATTGTACTTTTACCTGAGCACTGGTTCAGTTCTTGGAGCTAAATGACTGTAATGTAATGTAATGTCATAATGATTATTACTTTATTATTAATTAATTATTCTATTATCAGAAATGCATTCTCACTCCTGGCCCCTTTGGCCGGTAAGTTAACTACATTCAGAGCACTGGAGTGCAAGCTCTGTGGGTTGAGAGAATAACAATCTTAAACTAATGTGAGTTATCATAAATAAACATACAAATTAAAAAGTTAGGAAAGAACCAGACATGAACCACGCTCAGATGCCTTTTCACTGGCAAAACCGAATAGAAAAAAAATGTATAGAAATCAGCCCACAGGCTTTTATACTCAGAGAAAGTCACAGATGGTCTAATTATTTTAGTTAGATTACAACCTGTTCATATATTGTGGCATTTTTAAATCCTACATGTAGTCCCTTCAACTTTGTGCCTTGTGATTTGTCTGCCCATTTGTACGGTGGCCCTGAAGTGCAAATCAAAAGCCCAATAAGAAAACACGCACGCCAAATCAAAAACCACAACCACATAACAGAAAACACACACCCGCAAGTCAGAAACACACCCACTAGTCAGAAACACACCCACAAGTCAAAAACACACACGCACACACAAGTCAAAAACACACCCACAAGTCAGAAACACACCAGACACCCACAAGTCAGAAACACACCCACAAGTCAAAACACACCCACAGTCAAAAACACACCCACAAGTCAGAAACACACCCACAAGTCAAAAACACACCCACTAGTCAGAAACACACCCACAAGTCAGAAACACACCCACAAGTCAGAAACACACCCACAAGTCAAAAACACACCCACTAGTCAGAAACACACCACAAGTCAGAAACACACCCACAAGTCAAAAACACACCCACAAGTCAAAAACACACCCACAAGTTGGAAACACACTTCAAGTCAAAAACACATGCTCAAGTCAAAAACACTTCCCATGTCAGAAACCACGACGACATTAACTTCAAACCGGAAAAGGAAGGTCTCTATCATGTCGACGCTGATTGGACGCTCTGTCCTTCACTTTAAGATGAAAGGAAGTCTTTTTTTATGTGGTTTGCAAAAAGACAACGCCAACGGACAGGTGAATTAAAAATAGAACAATGTGTTGCTCTCATTGTGGCAAAGAAATCGTTGAAACCCTGCAGCGCAGCTTTTGCAGTGGTTGAGGCAAAGGGCTTCGTTCACATTGAGCCAACGGACCACCTTCAGAAGGGTGGCCACCTTTCATGCTTAAAATTTAAGGACGCTCCCCCACTCCTCGGTGCCACGCCCCCCGCCCCTCGGGGCCACGCCCCCCGCTCCTCGGGGCCACGCCCCCTGCTCCTTGAGGCCATGACCAACACAGGCCCGAGGGGCGGAGAGCCAATGATAGTAAATCAACACTCAAAACATTCTAGAAAGCATTTTGATTCATACTTAAGGTTTAAAGTGCTTTATTAACAATTAACTAGTTAGAAATAATCTTAAAGGGATAGTTCACTAATAGGCTAAGGAAATGTATGTGTAGATAATTATGTTTTCTACATATTCAGAAAATATGGTAGATTTCCGACTTCATCTAGTATTTTTTATCATTTTTATTGAAACATTTATCGTAATTGCACTGGACGCCGCCATTTTACCATTTTGTCATGTGATCGCGATGACGTCATCAGTGCTCCGTTGTACACCTGCTAAATGGCGAGTTATCGAGGTGATTCCTCCAGTGAGGAAGAAACTATTGAATTTAATGCAGAAAGAGGGGTTCAACCGTCGAGGTTTGAACAGAGGAGGCCGAGGCCCGACAGCGGCAGCAGGATCGTTAAACTGTTAAACTATATTCTATATAAGTTGTCTTTATCCCCGCTGTGCGCCCGTAGGGCTGTGCGCACTACAGGAGCCGGATTACGTTCGACGCAGAAGTGGCAACCACACCACACTATATACTATATTATACTTATATTATATTATATATTATATAATATAATATATTTTATTATATGTATAGACAGCATGGGTCAGATGTTGTTGTCGAGAAAAGAACGAACATGAAAGGATGTGTTTGAGCAACGGCAGCAGCACCCGTGACCCGAGACGCACACACATCCTCCTGTGTGTGTGTTTGAGAGAGGAGGTATCAGCAAACTTTGTATCAGGATAATCATTGGCTTAATAAATATAGTGTATATAATATAATATAGTGTATTATATAAATATAATATAGCCATACAATATAGCTACCGCCTCCCGAAAATGTCGGCTGCACACCCGAGCTCGCCTGTCCGTCCCGGGAGGACGACAACACTTCGCCAACCACCGCCTGCGTGTATGAAGCCTCGATCGCTGAGTCGGCACTTTGAAGAAGTGTGCATGGTCCGGATTACTTTTGTCGGATACCTTGCAGTATTTCGTGATACAATACGGCATTGTGTGGATATTGAACGATCAATCAACGCACAATGCACACGCCGAACAGTACTGAATGACTGCTCGATTGGCGTCTGCGGCGTGATCGAGCACTGTCTACGTCACAGCTGCTGAATTTGGACAAAATGGCTTTTTAACAACAACAAAAAATAAAATAAAATAGCAAATAGCATGTGAACAACTCGGGGTATACTTAGAAGTGACGGTTTTATCGCCCTATGTGCTTTTTCAAATGAGTGAACTATCCCTTTAATAGATTGAACTCACGAACGGCAAGACATTTCTTGCACACGCCAACTGCTCTTTGGATCCTCTTGTCTCTCCCACTTCTCTCTGAAGATAAAACAGAAAAAGGCAATATAAATATGTAAAGTAAAACTTCTAGTAACAGTTGATGACACGAAGAAAATTGCTTTTGCAACAATCTAAATATCAAGAAGTCATGGTGTTTTATGCAGTCTACTAGGTCTTTCTAGTTTTATACTTTGAATAGCATTTTAGAATACTGGGCAATGAGGTCAAATAGTTGATGACATGTATGAAATGGCTTTTGCAACTATACAAAAACATCACCAGACTACACTAAAACATTGTAAACAGAATCAACTTTAACTAAGATAAACTTAGCTAAAAATGGTTGTTTAATCCGTATATATCCGTATCCGTATTATTAAATGACTTTGATAACCACATTTTTCAGCAGCTATAACTTTGACACCTAAATTAATAATACATTATCAGATACATATGGGTTAACATATGGGTAAATAGCGGGTATGCAAATACCGCAAATTTAGCACACTTTGTGTAAAGACCATAAGACCATCATTACTCATGGGTATTTTGGCCCAGTTTGGATATCAGTGCTGGAGAACTGTGAATGGTAAGTGGGCGAGAAGTGTCTCGGACAGGTAAGGGGGATGGATCGTAATTTCAATTAATACCACATACCAAAGCCTAGAGGCACTGTGGGGCTGAAGACAGATATGTTAGATATATTGCCTTTTGGAGACGTTGGTTCAAGGCCTGCTAATAACACTCCCCTCCTTCAAAATCTTGGCAAGTGTCTCTGTGGCGCAGTTGTAGGAGCTGCAGGGTTGCAGTTCTGGAGACCTTTGTTCGATGCCCGCTGAGGTTGGTATTAGGAATTATGATGTGGTAAGTATGACAATATTTGAACTATGGCGAGAATGTGTAGGATTTTCATTTAAAAAAAGAACTAGCCATACATTATACATATTAGTCCCCACAACGACCTCAACAGGGGTCTACAGAGCAGAACGTGTTGCAGCTCTCCACTGCGCCACCACGGAGATAATACTGATCCACTCAGTGTTCAGAATTGACATTACAATTCATGTTCATTTTGAATTTTGAAAAAAAAAAGATAAATAAATAAAACTATTTGTACAATATTGAATTGCATAACATCATATTATTTTGCATTACAATCGCTTGGAATTACGTTTTACTCTATGGGGATTGTTGGCACTATATCGAGACTCTACATCGGGATACGTATGGCATCGATCGCCCTCAGTGGTGAGATGCACATCCCTAGTACGATACCATTCAGATTGTTCACCTCAAGCAGCAGGGGAGCTCTGCCCTCCACAAAACCATCCAGTGAGGCAACCAACTAGAGCATTGCTCATCAACACAACTGTCCACAGTCATTTACAGTGGACAAATGAGACTGCAGAACACTACAGAAAATGGATATTTCTTTCTTATGAACACATTCAAACATCTTGGTTCAGTGTTTACATATTCTGCTTTACTACATTGCCGCAGAGCCGCAGATAACTGATAGCATGATTGATTTTCGTGGAAGGCTAGTGTAATCTTAAATTTGTTACTTGATCAGATGAAAACAAGAGTTTTCATCGTCAATAAAGGGGCAATATCCCTAAGTTGGCTAATGGGTTTTTGAATGTGAGATTTACCAACTGTAGTTCTGAGTACTTTCTGCCCTGAAAAGGTATTGGTTTTAGTTATACTACAAATAGCAACACATATTATACAGGTATGTGTATCTTTTTGTGTGTATCCAGCCCAATTGATTACATTTAAAGGGTCATTCACTTCAGTGTTCATCCGAAAACAAAATTACATTTCACAACCTTAGACTTTCTGACAGAAACAGTTGAAGACTTTGCCATGAAGGTTAAATACAAATAACAATTGCATGATCTAAAGTGAAACCATTTAATTGTAAACCTTACATGGTAGACACGCCAAGTTCACTGAACAAATTAAAAAATAATAATAATCAAGGCCACAACAAATTTATCATAACATAATAAACTTAAGGTCATGAGTACAAAGCAATTACAAAAAAATCCAGACAAATCATATTTGAGCTAAAAAGTATCTAAAGCCTGGAGAATTCTGCATCCTTAACTCCATGTTTGTCTTAAAGACACTGTATGAATCGAACAGCGGTAGCTTAAGCCTACTTGCACAGGTGTTTGACATTGGGAATGGGGAACTGGTTCAAAACTTGATGCGTGGCAGTGGTGTCATTCCTGCAGGTGGAAGTGATGCTAGCCTTGTGGCTAACATCAACACAGGGAACACCTCTAGGAACACAGCAGTCACGTTTTCTGAAAGAAACGAAAAACGTAAACACTGGTGCATTGGTTTAGTGTCTGCATCATCTGAGAAACACATTCAGTTAAGCATTAACCCTTAGTTCACAGCGTGATCAAATCCGTTTTATCACGTTTCTGACTTGTGGGTGTGTTTTGGACTTGTGGGTGTGTTTTGGACTTGTGGGTGTGTTTTTGACTTGGGGTGTTGACTTGTGGGTGTGTTTCTGACTTGTGGGGTGGATGTGGGTGTGTTTGACTTGGGTGGTTGACTTGTGGGTGTGTTTTTGACTTGTGGGTGTGTTTTCGACTTGTGGGTGTGTTTTCGGACTTGTGGGTGTGTTTTGACTTGTGGGTGTGTTTTGACTTGTGGTGTGGTGTGTTTTCGACTGTGGGTGTGTTGACTGTGGGTGTTTTCGACTCGTGGGTG
>CM051007.1:20153058-20158058 GCA_027704905.1 Muraenolepis orangiensis
TCGTTCTATTCTAAGTAGTATTCTTCTATTCTAAGTAGTATTCTAAGTAGTATCGTTCTATTCTAAGTAGTATTCTTCTATTCTAAGTAGTATTCTAAGTAGTATTCTAAGTAGTATCGTTCTATTCTAAGTAGTATTCTTCTATTCTAAGTAGTATTCTTCTATTCTAAGTAGTATTCTAAGTAGTATTCTAAGTAGTATCGTTCTATTCTAAGTAGTATTCTTCTATTCTAAGTAGTATTCTAAGTAGTATTCTAAGTAGTATTCTAAGTAGTATCGTTCTATTCTGAGTTCTGTTCTAAGTAGTTCTATAGGTTCCGACCATCCTGCCGGGCCACGCCCCTTTCCCTGTTTGTTTTTGATATTTTCCACAGGGCAATCAAGGTGACCAGATTGCTCTGTGATGCTCCTCCACTATCGCGCGAAATTCAACTCACGTCTTCCCCCTGTAATTCCTCTGCTTCATTACACCAATAATGGAAGGTGACTGAAGGTCTGAAACAGGGCAACCGATAGCCTGGCCTAGCCCGGCCGGGACGATTTATGATTGACTACAGGTCCCCACCCCCCACCCCCCACCCACCACCACCACCCACCCCCCACCCATCGATCCTACAGGAGTTAGGGCCAGGGCGCGCGGTGTCATGTATCATCATTTTAATGAAATATAGATTTGGGACTATTAAACAGCAGAGCCGCTGCTGCTTGAAATTGGGCACTTTTTCACTGCTAAACAAAGCCATCCATTTTACTGTTAAGGGAGGGAGGAGGAGGGGGGGGGGGGGGAGGGGGGAAGGGGAAGGGGGGGGGGGAATCGATAGCAATATGTACCTTTCAAATGTTGGCTACTGTTACATTGAACGCCGGCTAATAAATCACGGGCAGAAAAGCGGGTCCCCGCATCGTTTATAGTCGGTGCGTCGATAAAACAAACTCGTCTGGGTCGCAGCGGGCCGCAAGGGGTCCCCGGGCCGGGCGGTTTTTCACCGCCCGCCGCCGTCTCACCTGCGATACAAATAAACACCCTGTCATAATCAGAATCATAAACACCCCCCCCCACCCACAGCACACCCCTGGTCCGGGGCCCGCCTCCGGAAAGTTATTCAGCAGCCTGGCGGAGGCCCCCCCCCCAGGCTTTAAACTTGTTATAAATAAATGAATAACTGGCCCGGTGGCCGATGGCTACCGAAGCGTCCGGTAGGCCGATGGGACCCCCCCGTGGGACCCCCTGTGGACCCTGGAAGACGTTTGTTTTTTTTGTTCCTGTCTTACCAAACGCGACGGCAGCCAAAAAAGATTCTCTCTGCCCGTACCCCTTGGCTAAATGGGCCTTGGCAGTGCCGCCCGAACAACACGGATATCCTGCAGATACCATCAACAACAGAACACAACAGCCCCCCTCCCCCTTCCCCCTCTCTCTCCTCCCTCCCCCTCCCTCTCCCCCGCTCTCTCTCCCCCCCCCTCCCCCACTTTAATGCATCTCTCGTAACAAGCGCCATCCGCTTCTTTGGCACGTGCTAATTTGTCAGCGTGCGATGCATTTCTCTTTGGGTGCCGTGTGTGTGTGTGTGTGTGTGTGTGTGTGTGAGTGTGTGTGTGTGTGTGTGTGAGTGTGTGTGTGTGTGTGTATGTGTGTGGGTGTGTGTGTGTGAAGGGGGAGGGGGGGTGACACTTAAAGACCGCCTTCCAACACGAGAACGTTCAGCGCAGAAAGCAAATATAAAAAATGGAAGCTCTTTTACTCACTCCAGAGGCCATGGCTCTGGGGAGGGGCTTGATGGCCTCCCCCTAACCCACCCCCCCCCCCCCCCCCCCCTCCTCCTCCACCAGCGTAATAGCGGTCCCGCTGTCAGTGGCTGGCCCTGGCGAAGAGAGCACGCCGTGAGGACGCCCACCTCACGGACCTAAAGTGGTCCCCTGGGGGGGAAATCATCCCCCCCTAAAGAATGTGTGTGTGTGTGTGTGTGTGTGTGTGTGTGTGTGTGTTTTACCGCCTGTCGGTCGTGTCAGCTGTGACACTCCGCCCGCCCCCCCCCCTATCTCTCTCCATCTCCATCTCCGCTGTGGTCCTCCTTTCTATCCTATCCTATCCTATCCTTAGCGCTATTCCTGCCCCGACGACTCGAAAGGTATCAATTTGGAAGAAAGATAAATAATAATTTGCATTGCCATTGAATAAGTGATGAAGACGAGAGGAGAGAGACCAGTTGGGCGTCGTTGGTGCGATCATGCGGCTCCGCTATAAGCGCGCCGCTTCAGCAGGCGCCGTGCGTAATTACAGCCTGAAGTTTACATGCGAATAAATGCGATTGTCGTGAAGTAAAAGTAACCATTGTTTTAGGCACCATGCAAGTACAACAAAAAACAACTGTAAAAACAAACTATCACAACTACCCACCTCTCTATAGTTTACATATGTATTACTAAGATACCTGTTTACTGTACCCGCAATATATATTTAAATCTGTTGATAGAACTGCTCCTACTCCTGTATATACATATACATTTATATATGCTCACTTGTATATACATTTACATCTATATATTTGTATCCTGCTTTCAATAATGGCATACCCCTGATCACTACCTGTTAAATTATCACT
Organism: Muraenolepis orangiensis; assembly: GCA_027704905.1. Taxonomy (NCBI): domain Eukaryota; kingdom Metazoa; phylum Chordata; class Actinopteri; order Gadiformes; family Muraenolepididae; genus Muraenolepis; species Muraenolepis orangiensis. The sequence goes on from CM051007.1 coordinate 20,155,662, forward strand.
TACCTGTATATACATATACCTATTATTATTATTATGCTCATATCACATTTATACCTAGACTGTCTTTTAACCTGCACATTTAAACTGTAAATTATATTATATTACCATGCACTTTACTGCAACATTTGCACTCAGTTAGATGCTAAATGATTTCCGCTGTACTGTACGTGTGCTGTGCAATGACAATACATTAGAATCTAATCTACAATGAAATGCTTACTCCCCATTCCCTTCGGCAGTATGAATTTCCTAAAACACTAAAGGCCTACTATATAGTTAACAATAAAACATAACAATACAGTGACTGATGGATGATATGTCGTCCTGTCAGGTCAGTGTTTATTGGGTAACGATTAAGTTCAGTTTATAAACTTTTGATGACAGTTTGCTTTATTCAATGTTTTGGTACGAATTATCTCAGTTATTGGAATTAAAGCCATTCGCAAACTCCTAATAAAATGCATTTTGCATGAAATAACGGTTAAACAGCGGTTTAACGTGACCACTAAGGAAACACTGATAAGCTTCCAGTAATTGGAAAGCCTTGAGAGACTCCTTCGTGTCTCTCCCTAACGTGTCGATCCAATCTGGCTAAAGAGTGTGGTTATTTTGCCGTCCTTTTAATGCGTACGGATCTGGAAGTGAAGCCGAACCTTTATCAAACGTTCGTTTAGAAGAATATCTAGAACGAGCGACTCGATTGATTGACTAGAAAATCGCGCGAAGCAGTCGAGCACGCCATACTTTCTTTTATGTTATAGAAACAATAACAATAATTAGAAAAAAACCTAACACTGCGCTTTCGTGGGAATTTTCGTCACTGTTGGTAAACAAGAAACGGAGCGGTCTACACAGTCGATGTAGGTCTTACGCATGCGTGAGAAAGACGCAGTCAACTCTGTGAGAACTGATATTCCCACAGTGCATTCCACTCACTAATAGCTGATGGATGGCAACAAATCCCTGAAATTATAGCTCTAAAAAAACCTCTGGTCGTGGTGTCATGAGGAGCTTGGCAAAAAATATCGCAAATGACTCGTGGCATGCGATGATGTGTTCAGTTGTTCAGCTGTTGTTCAGCCCATTATTCCAAGCACACAGCACACAGCTGCAGGGGAGTGGCAATTAATGATTGAATGAATTAATGATTGAATGAATGAATGAATGAATGAATGAATGAATGAATGAATGAATGAATGAATGAATGAACGAATGAATGAATGAATGAATGAATGAATGAATGAATGAATGAATGAATGAATGAATGAATGAATGAATGCCTGCAGCCCAGCCGCTCTGCGTGTTGATTAAAACAAGGTGTGTGTAAATAGAGGAAAGCAAACAGGGGCCGCTGAGCGGGGTTAACCCTCTCAGCGGCGTGCACGGCTCGGTGAAAAAACTGAGCCCCCATGCCGAAGGACGTTTTATATATAGAAAGGATTGTGTGTGTGTGTGTGTGTGTGTGTGTGTGTGTGTGTGTGTGTGTGTGTGTGTGTGTGTGTGTGTGTGTATCAACTGGGTATCATAAAATTAAAAAAATCGTTTATAGGCGCTTTCACACCTTTACGATTTAGCCAGCGTATGCCCGACGTATCAAAATGTCTCTAAAACGCTGGCATACGCTGAACTATACATTTTTGTATGTACATAACGTATACATAACATATTAGTAACTTATATAGAACGTTCGATAACTTATACCAATGAATAATTAGCGAGTTTCCTGGGGTTTCACAACTTATGCCCAAGCGTATCGCCAAAGACGTGTCGTAGCCGATAAAAAGGCTAGCCCTCGATGAATCAAATCATAACCGCACTAGACATCGCATATCAACATCACCGTATCAATATGCCGAAGAAAACTTTGAAGAACGCTGCCAATACGCCATTATACTGGTAGCTGTAAGTTAGAAACACGTTCAGTAAGTTCTGTGGTCGTCCGGAACACGTCCACATACGTCTACGTACGTCAATATGCGTTGGAGATAAGTTACACACATACATTCAAAGCACGTTACTCATAGGTTAGAAATAAGTTTTGGGTACCCTAGACATTATCTGGACGTATTACGACTTATGAGTAACTTACAAGTCACATGTGTGAACGTGTGTCAACGATCGTATAACTTACCTCCAACTTATCGCCCGCGTATGCCAGCGTATGAGCCGTACGCTGGCATACGTCGAGAAATGTTGGGCATGCTTCAGCGCACTCTTAATGTATACAAAACTTACCCAGAACTTATTCGACGTATGCCAGCGTTTAAGAGAAATGTTGATACGTCGGGCATACGTTGGCTAAATCGTCATCGGTGTGACAGCGCCTTAACTTCGCAAACCCAGAGAAATACAGTGAGGTGCAATGGTCACGTAGTTTTAATTCCTTTTATTTTTGCC
>CM051007.1:20170558-20173058 GCA_027704905.1 Muraenolepis orangiensis
AGAACAATAAAGTGACCGATGATATGTACATGTTTTGAATTGCGCAGAAAGCATTTAAAAAGCATTTTTAATGTGCCCGTAGTGCAGCAGCATCATGAATGCAGTGCAGAACAGTGTAGTAGCTGTAATGAGTCCAGAAAGTCCAGCAAAAGTATGATAGTGTAATGTAATTGTAACCCAGGTTATCTGACGTGACGGAGGTTTCCTGAATGCCTCACTTATGTAGCGTCAGATTTTACGGAGGTTCCCTGAACGCCTCACTGACTTGGTATATAACCATTGTTGACACCGCTCTGATCTTTCCAAGTGCAGTGAACGAGCAAGTTCAAATTTAAGTTTAGATATATTTACATTTAGAGATTGTAGAACAAGGCCAGCAACAGCGGATAATCGAATTATTGTTGGAGAAACGCGGACGCCGGTTTCTTCAATATTAGGGAATGACCTGGTGAGTCCGCAATTTTGTTAGCAGCTGAAAGGTTTTGCCACTTAACCAGTTAAAATGTGTTCTATTGTGTTGAATGAGTGTATTAAATGTTATATGTTTAAAAACCAGTCAGGATGTGAATGTCTTTGAAAGAATGTAGCATATTAGCCGCTAAGCGGCTAAGCAAATTTTGCCGCATTTTGTCGCCGATTGTTATTTTAGTCACTTCAATATGTGTTGGCATTGTTGATAGTTATAGTATAGTGTTCGATTTATAAATCAGACTGTAACTTTTCTGCACACTTGTGTGCGACCGGAGTGCCATCGCTGCAGTGGAATTGTCCTGTTCTCTGGATGCTGTTTAGTGGACGTTGGGCCGTACCACAGGGCGGTAGGGACAGCTTAAGGACGCTGGACTATCTTTCGTAGATCGTGTTTTTTTTTGTTCTTCCCTTGGGTCCAAGACACTGTATATCATTTATTTATTGTTAAAGACATTTGGTCCATTGTTGGATACCTTTAATTTCAATTGTACATATTTATGTTTTTGATTTGAATATAATCATTTCCTATTTTCCTAAATTCTTGTTGTGTGTTTAATTGTGCTGGCTGGAAGCCTTAACTCTTAATTATTTAGCTAAAACCAATCTCCTTAGCGAACATTGGAAAGGGTTACATAATGTAATATGGATGACAATGTTATGATAGTGTAATGTTAATGACAATGTTATGATAGTGTAATGTTTATGACAATGTTATGATAGTGGCAGCACTTCTAGCAGTTGGCAGTAGGCCACATATTTATACGTGACAATATCAGTTTCTGGACTCTATGCTTACTCTTATTCATCCCAACTCATTGTAAAATACTGTTGCTTTGGCCTTATATTGCTATTCTGTGTGTGTGTGTATGTGACAAATAAAGTTATTGAATCTCAAATCTTGAAGAAAATAAAGTTCTTGAATCTTGAATCTTGAAAACCCTTCTGTCTCTCAGTTCCACCTTTACATCGAGGAGAGAAGATGACATCTTAGATACACAATATACTGTATATATATATATATATATATATATACGTATATATGATGAGTATGAATGTTATATGATGAATGCTATGTATTGTTATTATTATTATTATAAGCTTGTTTTGTTTTAACTTCGCACAGTACGTTGACGAGCGGTGGACTATTTAAGAAAAAAACAACGATTTATCTCTGAAGGTGCTCTATGAATACATTTGACTTTCTTATTATTTATTGCTTACTTTAACCAAAGACACCTGTCCTGACGCGTCTGTATTCCTTCCTCCCACGGAGGTGTCAATACGGTTGCGGTTATCTCCGCATTTAATGTCTAGAGTGCTAAACGCCTCGCTCACATGTCAGACGCAAAGGGCCGTCTTGTTCACTATTCAAGCCTCCACTCTAGACACTTCCTACATGAAGGCTGATAGCCCTCTTGGTGCTGAAACTGCCTCATACTCTCTCTCTCTCTCTCTCTCTCTCTCTCTGTCCGCCTCTGCTCTCACAACAAACATCCCTATTGCAAAGATGCACCACTTCAGGGTTGAACAGTTGTAATAGAGAGAGAGAGAGAGAGAGAGAGAGAGAGAGAGAGAGAGAGAGAGAGAGAGAGAGAGAGAGAGAGAGAGAGAGAGAGCGAGAGAGAGAGAGAGAGAGAGATAACGAGTGAGAGAGAGGAGTTAGTGTTAGCGTCGAGTGAAGAATTAATTTGTGTTATCGGTGATTCATTTCACAGTTCTGAAAGTAATTAGCAGGAGAGCCACTGTGTTTTTCCCAGTGCATACTGCATATCAAGCGTGTTTGTTTTTAAAGGTTTTTTTTACCACCTCTCGTTTGTAAGCATGTACACATTCGTACGTGGCTGTCTCCGCCGTCGGTGACGTTGGACCACTAAAACATTATGAAACAACGCCGTGAACTCCGGTTCACCGGCTAAGGCGGAGATAACACATAATCTCTCATAGTCTTTCTTCTAGTCTTTCGTCTGTAGAGCGGGTCAACGGAGAGGTCGCGTCTGCTAGCTAACTCTGCGGTAATTGTTAAGATATC
>CM051007.1:20175558-20190558 GCA_027704905.1 Muraenolepis orangiensis
AAGATCGCCGGTTCAAGTCCCCGAAACACCTGGGCACTGCCGAGGTGCCCTTGAGCAATTAAGACACCAGACCCCCTAACACTGCTCCCTAGGCGCTGTATATATACAATAGCTGCTCCCACTGCTCCTAATACTAGGATGGGTTAAATGCAGAGAAACACATTTGACTGTGTGTGTGTGTACATGTGTGTGACCAATAAAGAGGATTCAAGCCTCCAGATTTAGATTGTAGATTTTAGATACTAGTTTAGCAGCATAATACCACACAATCCTAGATACTACTGTTAACCTGGTTGGCAGGTGGTACCTGGTTACATTTAGTCTTTCACAAACTACTTGTTTCTGGAGTGAGTCTGTGGAAGAGTGTTCAGTTGATGTTTTAAGTGTTCCAGGTGCATCCGATATTGTAATATTAGCATCGCGTTGTCATTTTCTTAGTCATAGCATGCGTCCGTTTTACCCATTCATTATCTCAGTCATGCAAGAGACAGTTTGTGTATTTTCATAAAACCCTCATTGTGAAGTGAATAACCAAAGTAAAAGTAATTTCCGTCTCGCAAGTGAAAGACGGGAGTACATGTTTACCCGGCTTCTGCTGTTTCTGTTGCCAAGACAACCCCAGATCTCCTGCCGTTCTTGTGGACCTTGTGGCCGTCTGGACGGTATGTTTGTCTACACTCTTGACTCCAAACTGTGGGATCCAATGAGCAATTGAATGAAGTGAGTTTCTTTTTGTTGTTTATTCAAATGTTTACACCTATCTAAAACAGACTGTGATTGATTCTTTTGGTTTTCATCCAATCATGGTATCAAAATGATAAACGATTGGAAAATAAAACCAAACAATTTTCAATTTTTGCAATTTTCATTTGGAATCGATCGAGAATCGAGTCGGTATTGATTCCAAAATCCGGAATCCGGAACTGTCCGTTCGTCCGCCGTTCAAAAGCAGCAGCCATACAAGAGCACATATTTGGGGGTGGATCGAGGATTGAGCCGAGGAGGACACACCTCTTCGGGAGATCAGCAGTGAACTCAGCCACTCCATAATTGATGACTCGCACTTAAGTGGAACTCAACCAGACGGTACGTATGTCTGGCTATTGTGTGAGTGACTTCCTTCTAAATATAGGTTCTCAAGCTAATGGTGAAAAACTGCTCCAGAGTTAAAGAAACCTTGCAAGTGACCGTGTTTAGTCACTGACAAACTTTCAAAACACCCACCATGTAATCGTTAACTAGGGTGACCCCAAACCAGAACCCTTAAATGTAGCACACGTTCAGGCTATGAATATCTATGCATTTATGCACGCACCGCCACGACACACGGATTGATTGACACACATACGGACAAATCAGTGTTGAATTCAGACTTGTGGTGCGTTATTATTCCGTTTGTTGATTGGGTTAGGTCAAAATGTGTGGGACCGAACATGATAAATGTCTATGTAATTGCTGAAAACAAGTATTTATTAAAAATATATCATTTAAATTGTGGAGAAAACCGGGATATTTGACTGTTTTACAGATATTTTTTTCGGGACACCCAACTTGAAACAATTCCAGACAAAACGGAACAATCCCGGACTAACCGGGACGTCTGGTCACAGTATCTTTAACTGACACGCTTGTATCATTAACAGAATAAATACATTTCAGTAGGAAGAAAAATAATCTAGCAATGTCTGCTTATATTATCAAGATACAAGATATTTATTTGCCATTTCTAAGTACATTGGAATGCTTGCTCCCCATTCCCTCCCGCAGTATACATCTCAAAAAACAATACCATAAAAATAATATATACAATAAATAAAATGAACAAAAAAAGGACAGCAAAGTGACTGATAGATGATATGAACATCTGTTGAATGTGCAAAAAGATTAAAAACATTTAAAGTGCAGTAGTGCAGCAGCATCATGAATACAGTGCAGTACAGTGCAGTAGCTGTAATGAGTCCAGAAAGTCCAGCAAAGTATATAAGTGTAATGTTAATGACAATGTTGAAATGATGAAAGTGAAAGTGGCAGCACTCCTAGCAGTTCAATAGGCACACTGCCTGTGGATAAATACTATCTTTAAACCTGGTAGTACTTGTACGGATGCTGCGCAACCAGCCACCAGACGGTAGGGGGGAGAAGAGATGGTGCCCAGGGTGGTTGCAGTCCTTCTTCCGACATCTGGTCCTACAGATCTCCTCAATGCATGGAAGTGCACACCCGATGATCTTCTCTGCTGTCCTCACAACCCTCTGGATGGCTTTCTTGGCCCATGCAGTGGTGTTGCCGTACCACACAGTGACACCACTCGTCAGGACGCTCTCTACGGTGCCACGGTAGAAGTTCACTAGCCACCTCTGGCCTATTCCTTAGTCTTGCTGATGTAGTATCATTTCTATTCGGGTGGAATAAGAATCTTTCTCAGAGGTCCGGATACTAAGTTCAATCTTCTTCTTTATTGAACAAAATCATCAAATGAAAGCATCTACTGCAGCAAGATGAAGCCTGCCGTGCCAATTTGCAGATTCGCAACGCGCTCCTTTATATAGAAAGTAGTATCACAAACATCTACTACTCCTATTGGTCACAGTAAACAAACATTGACTAATCCTATTGGTCTTGAGGTACAACCAGCATCCACTACTCACGGTTGGTCACGGTGCCTTTGTTGTCACGTCACAAGTTTACAAGCAGAAACTCCAGGGGGTCGCATTCCTAGCAGCGCCTGTTGGCTGCTCCAACACACATGGCTCTTTCAATGCACATAGTATCACAGACAGTGTTTTAGTTTTGTACTTAGGGTATAAAAATACACTACACTGATATTCAGTGCGAGGCTGTTGTCCTCACACCATCGTGTCAGCTGGACTACCTCATCTCTGTACTCCGTTTCGTCGCCCTCGCTTATCAGGCCGATGACTGTGGTGTCGTCTGCAAACTTGATAATCAGATTATTGCTGGGCATGGCAGTACAGTCATGTGTGTACAGCAAGTACAGCCAGGGACTGAGGCAGCAGCTTTGGGGTGCTCTGGTGTTGAGGACCAGAGTGGATGAGATGTTGTTCCCAATCTTCACCACTTGAGGCCTGCCTGTCAGGAAGTCCATAATCCAGTTACAGATGGGGGCGCCCAGACCTAGGTCCCTCAGTTTTCGGACCAATTTGGAGGGAACGAGGGTGTTGAACACCGAGCTGTAGTAGCAGTCTGACGTAGGTGTCCCTCCTGTCTAGCTGCTGCAGGGCCGTGTGTACTGCCAGGGAAATGGCATCGTCTACAGACCTGTTTGGTCTGTATGCAAACTGGAGAGGGTCTAGGGACTCAGGGATGGAAAAGTTGATATGCAACATTACATGTTTCTCCAGGCACTTTATGGCTATGGGTGTTAAAGCCACTGGACGATAATCATTGAGGCATGTTTCCTTGGTCTTTTTGGGTAATGGCACAATGGTTGTCGCTTGAAGCACGCTGGGACGACAGACTGTTGAAGTGATGCATTGTAGATGTTGTGAACACAGGAGCCAGCTGGTCAGCGCAGGTCTTGAAGACACGGGATGGGCCGGCTGCCTTCCCTGCCTTCACCCTCCTGAAGGTTCTGCGGACCTCGGACTCGGACAGTTGTAGAACGTAGTCCTCTGGGTGGATGTTCAAGTTGTTGGTCGTGTCACAGTTTGCACTCCTGCATCCTCGCTTCCACAGCACTCGCCCGTATAGCCACGCCCCCTTATCCCGTACCCGGACTGTTTCCCGCTGGTTCGTCTACCCTGCCCCGGTTCTGATCCCCTGCCTGTCCCCGACTACGTCTCTGCCTGTCCCTGTCTATGTGTGATATTTATCCAAATCAATACCACTATCTGCCTTTGGTGTGTGCAGCTCTTGGGTCCAAACCTGTCCCGTGACAGGTCGGCTCATGGTCCCTTTCAAAGCGAGCAAAAAACTTGTTCAGCTCGTCTGGTAGGTTAGGGTCGTTGTTGGTGACTGCCCCTGAGCTCCCCTTGTAGTTGGAGAGGACCCTCAGACCTTGCCACATACGCCTGGTGTCAGAGCCCTCAAACTTTAATTCCAATTAGATTTTGTAATCAAATCTACCCTTCTTGATGGCTTTTCTGAATTCATACTTGGCATTCTTGTAGTGATCGGAGTCGTCTGTTGTGAAAGCGGTACTCCGTTCCTTAAGTTTGTTCCGTATGTCAGCAATCATCCATGGTTTGCGGTTCGCGAATGAGCGATCAGACCTGGTCGGGATGCATTCTTCCACTAGCCTGTTAATGTATGCTGTGACATGATCTGCATACACATCAAGGTCAGTGGTCTTGAATACACTCCAGTCAATGATTTCTAGCCCCCCCTGCAGGTATAGTAAGGCGTAAGTCTGTCCAGCGACGCACGTTCTTTACAACTGTGGGTCGTGGACTTCAACTTCTGCTTGTAAACAGGAAGTAGAAGCACGGAGGCGTGGTCTGATTTGCCGAAAGCCGACCGCGCAACAGCAAGATAAGCATGCTTGATGGTGGTGTAGCAGTGATCAAGAGTCTTGTTCTGTCTGGTTTGACATGAGATGTGTTGATAGTATTTTGGTAATACCTTTTTTAAATTGCAGTGGTTAAAGTCCCCCGCTACAATGGGGACTGCCTCAGGGTAGGGATTCTGAAGTTTGCTCACTGCGACACTTGATAGTCAGTAATTCCAGATTAGATAAGCAATGTTGAGAAAGCACCTGAACGTCCATACACCAGCTGTTGTTCACCAAGCAGCATATGCCCCCACCTTTATTCTTCCCCGTGGACTCAGCTGTTCTGTCGGTCCGAAACAAAGAGAATCCCGGTGGTTGCACTGCTTCGTCAGGAATCACGGAGGACAGCCATGTTTTCGTAAAAATCCTGGTGCAGCACTCCCTGATGTCCCGCTGCGAGGTGATACGACAGTCAAGAGATGATATAAATCAATATCTGGACATTCAATGTGAGCCAATGATATCAACAATTTAGAGTCTGCAGAAATGGAATTACAAACGGCTTCAAAGAGATCCTATTTTTTTTTTTACAAAAATTGTTACTTCAGCTTATGAATTTTTTTTCCAGAACAGAAGTAGTGCACAGTGCAGATCTAGCCAGGAAAGACCTGGCTTTCAATCTAGGTGTGTGTGTGTGTGTGTGTGTGTGTGTGCGTGCGTGCGTGCGTGCGTGCGTGCGTGCGTGCGTGCGTGTGTGGTGTGTGTGTGTGTGTGTGTGTGTGTGTGTGTGTGTGTGTGTGTGTGTGTGTGTGCGTGTGCGTGTGTGCGTGTGTGTGTGTGAGAGAGACAACTAGCGTAGACACAACATACATTAGCAAAGGCGATGAACTTCTTGAATAAAACATGTGTGCGTGTGCACTGTAAACCAAAGGGAGCATGGTTGGCTAGTCACAAGTGGCTTCTGACTGGTGACCTCTGGTTCAACCCATGTGACCCATTTTTATTTTCTTTATATATTTTCAAAATCTCTTTATCCTTATTTTGCACAAAAATGATACATACACAATTGGCAACGGAGCTGACAGTTCTCTGTGTGCTTCCACCCAAGCTCGACCGAAAGCCCAATTTTGTGTCAGTCATGCAAAGTACTTCAAGATTCAGCCATATGCAACTAAAAGTACAATGGAATCCTTACTCCCCATTCCCTCCCACAGTATACTATATATATACTATATTATATATATACTATACATTTTCTAAAACACTATAAAATAAAAAATACTGTCCACAAAAAAAGAACAATATAATGAACAATAACGTGACTGATGGATGATATGTAGACGTCTTGAATTGTGCAAAAAAAAACATTTAAAAAGCATTTTAAAGTGCCAGTAGTGCAGCAGCATCATGAATACAGTGCAGTACAGCGCAGAACAGTGCAGTGGCTGTAATGAGTCCAGGAAGTCCAGCATAATTATGATAGTGTAACACATTGGAGCGAAAACAATACTAATTGTATTTGTATGTATTGTATAAAAGTAAAATGACAAATTAGAGACACAGCTGGGGCAGAAGGGAACTACCAAAACTAGACTAGGCAACATAATACACAAGAATGAAATACAAAAGTAGACCATGAACAAAAGCCACACCCATGACCCCTTTGGCTGCGTTGTTCCTTGTTTCCAAACACGGCTGTGAGAGGGATGGGGTGAACAGCTTTGTCAAATACCTTGCTGAGTGAATCAAATACTGCAGGCAAAAATTATAGGCATGACCAAAACATGTCGATCGGCGACTGGCTGGTTTTTTATTTTATATCTGTTGCACACATCAGTTCAGTTTAGATCAGTTTACCTTGGCCAATCTTGCATTAGTGAAATTGACCCCATGTTATATATTGCCCTGCACTTGCACACAGACTGTGCCTTGCACATAAAGAGGAGGTCTAATATACGTACTGTATGTCCCCAATGCTCATCTGAAATGGTAATCCTGAGGTCCTGGTGCCTGGTGTTCAAGATTCAAGATTCAAGATGTATATTTGCCCAGTATTTTTTTTTAAAACACTATAATACAATAAAGTGACTGATGTGTGGAATTGTGCAAAACGCCTTTAACATATTTTTTAATTGCCAGTAGTGCAGCAGCATCATGAATACAGTGCAGAATAGTGCAGAATAGTGCAGAACAGTGCGGTAGCTGTAATGAGTCCAGAGAGTCCAGCAAAGTATGATAAGTGTAGTTTATTATGGATGACAAACCATAATAGTGATAGTGGCAGGACAATTCGGAAGGCACTGCCTGAGGATACAAACTGTCCTTGAACCTGGTAGTCCTTGTACTGAGGCTAATGTGGCCCTGAGGGAATCAAAACAAGTTGGGATTACCTTGAGAATGTCATCCCATATGATTAAAGTGAGCGCTTTTAGCCTAGAATCAAATATAGACAGAGAAAAAATAGAGAAAAATTATAGAATCCGGGGAACGGTTAGGAAATTGGTGGAACATATTTTGCATACAGGGACTAATCTGGAAGAAGCGGAACAGGAGAGTAATTTGGAATGTTGAATTTGAGGGAAAATCACCTTTCTGGTAAAGGTTATTAAACGTCAGCAGGCCTTTGTGAGACCAGGCTTTGACGATTAGATCAGGGCAGGGTAGCAGGAATAGGTGGTTGCTGCAGGAGACTGCAGCTAGACCTCACGGTGCATGTATGTGAAGCTGAGTTCACATTTATAACTAGTTACATTTGGGTTGTGAGCTACTTAGGTAACTGAGACCAGATCACCAAATTGAAGAACATGAAGACAACATTTCTATCTGGGGTTGTTCGCCTGAAAAAAAGGCACCTGACTTTTAATGACAATATAAAACATCTGTGTAGAACCTCCTTCTATCATCTCAAAAACATTTCCAAACTCCGCCGTACTCTAACCCTGTCAGATGCAGAGAGGCTTGTTCATGCATTTATCTAATTTAGGCTAGACTACTGCAATGCACTTGTAAGTGTTGGGATCCCTGGAAAGAGCATCCAGAAGATGCCCAGAAGACATTCAAAATAGTGCTGCCAGGATCCTGATGAAAATTTGTAAACATGAGCACATAACACTGACTCTGTTTGCATTGCACGGGCTTCCAGTCTCATTCAGGATCGACAACAAAATCCTGTTACTTACACACAAATGCATAAATGGTTATGCACCTCCCTATCTACAAGAACTCATTACTACACAAACCACCATCCACACCCTCAGATCTGCCAACAGCTTGTTCCTCAGCAGCCTAAGCTCCACACCGTGGGGGGCCGGGCCGCTCTGCCTCCTGAGCTATACTGCTGCCCAGTTCTCTGCATTTTACCCATCCTAGTGTTAGGAGCAGTGGGCAGCTATTATTACAGCGCCCGGGGAGCAGCGTAGAGAGTGCCTTGCTCAAGGGCACTTAGGCAGTAACCTGGTGTTTCCGGGTCTTGAACCGGCAACCTTGTGGCTCCCAAGCCAAGTCCACTGAGCTAGTAGCCCCGTAAAGACAGGCCTAAAAGCCTTTTTTTATTTAGGAAGGCCTTTTTATCTTAATATTAGTGCTCACTATTTGTAGTAATTTGATTGTGTTTGTTTGCTGTGTTTTTAACTTTGTAGCACTCAGGAAAGTAACACGCTAAGGAAAAGTATTGCAATATAAATAAAATGCATTATTATTCATATTATTATTATTATTATTATTGTTGTTGTTGTTATTAGTGTTCCAGAAGAAGCTTGTTAATGTCACAGGCCCAGTTGTATTGGCAGATGTTTGGCAACACACCAGGCCTCCTTTGGATTTGGGAAGTTAAAGGAATGTTCACCTTAAAACAAGTTTAGAAAAAAGTTGACCGTCTAGCTAAATCCAATTTGACCAAAAACGTGTAATACCAAACAGCAACGGGGACAAAGGACGTCCTTGTTGGTGCTGTGGAAAAGTGAGAATGAGCCAGATTTCATACCATTGATCCTTAACCAGGATCCTAACAACTACCTTCACATAGGAGATTAGCCTATAGCTGCTACAGAGGAGTGGATATTTTGCAATAAAGTCATTGAAGCCTCTGAGTAGCATTGAATACCCTCACCACGATAGGGGTGAGTAGTTGTCATTGAGTGATATATTTTTCTTTTTTTGTTCATTTTTATTGTATGTATAATTTTTATGGTGTTGTTTTGAGATTTATACGGCGGGAGGCAATGGGGAGTAAGCATTCCAATGTACTTGTTGCAAATGGCCAAAAAAGATCTTGTATCTTGTATCTAAATACTAAATGTATATATAAAAAGGGAGGTATACACACACACACACACACACACACACACACACACACACACACACACACACACACACACACACACAAACGCTGACACAACCAAAAAAAACAACACTATGTTTTTGTATCTCCCTAGATACAATCCTTACACAATGGAGGTCAATCCTACCCTGTTACCGATAAACCCCCATTTCCATTGCAATAGGCAAATTCAGAATATGAACCAACATTACAAAGGCTGTATTGTATAAAGAAGGTACTGTATATTCAGTATATGGAAGAACCATCACAACAGAGCTATTAGGTAGACCACTCCAAATTGGGTTAGGAGTGTCTGAATATTGTATAAGTGCACTTAAAGAACAACTGTTTCAATTCACAAGGATGAACAGTGAAACAGAAACAGAAAGGAAAAACATCTCCCATAATACTAGTACAAAAATAAATAGATAAAAGACCAATTTAAAGGCCAACTTGAAAAGCATCTAAACATGAAGATGCCATTGATGCAGGTTATTGATTTACTTTTGGTATATAAAAACAACCTGAGGAAACTAAGCTGCTCAATCACACACGTATGTAAACAGTGGATCGACTACTCAAGCAGCTGCCATATTTAGAGAGAAAAGTCTGGGCTATGTTGATTTTAGCTTATAAGGCCATATAGGGCCATATAGCATTATCGCACAGCCTCTAACATTGTAGAGGCTGTGCGAACGGTTAGCTAATGCCAGCCCGCACTTAAACATTGTTAGTTAGCTGGTAAGCCGGCTAAAGCTACAGCTACTGCTACAGCTACCGTGACTTTAGCAGTCTGTGCTAAATGTTTTTAGCAGACAGATACTTCTTGGCTTCCTCGACAGATGAAAACCATACTTGGGCGGCAGTATAGGTATAAGAGGTAGAGCGGTCGCCTCACAACCGGAAGGTTGCTAGTTCGATCCCCGCCGCCTCCTCCTAGCAAAAGCTGTTGAGGTGTCCATGAGCAAGACACCCTAACTGCTCCTGACATGCTGGTTGTCTCCTTGCATGGCTGACTCCGCCGTTGGTGGTTGAATGTGTGTATGAATGGGTGAATGTGAGGCATGACTTGTAAAGTGCTTTGAGCATTCATTTACCACTTCCCCGCTCTTCGTAATAATACATGAGGTCCATTCTTAGTTGAATAATCCATGCCATAACCTCACAGTATGTGGCCCGCTGCTCCACAACTTTGGGGGAATAACCTTTGTAGAAGCCAAAAGGTTTACCCAGGTACTGCTGCTTCACAAATGAGTTTCATTGAAAGCTGTTGAACCGGATAATGACAGACAGTGAGTGATCCACTGCGCTCCCCAGGTCAATTTTGGACTCTAGGCTTGAGATGGTCCCTTTCAATTCTGTCAAAAGAGCCACCCTTGTGGTCCTCCACCAAGCTGATGAGTGCGGCCATGCTAGCGTCGCCAGCGGCTGTATCATCGTTAAGAGGTTTCGTAGCGGAGTTAGACAAAGTTAGAGAGAAAATTATGGAGTTTCAAGACTAAATGTTTAAAGTGCGGGGAACAGGAGGTTAATGCATCTTCTACTCTTCCACCACTACCAGAAGTCTGGTGATCCATTTTTTGAGATCAAACTCCCAGTGCCTGAAACCACTTCCCCGACAATGAAATATTGACAATGGAGAGCCAAAACGCACTGTTAAATATTTTGCTAAACACCATGGCAGCGTTGCATAACGCTAATTTGAAAAATTGGATACTTGTAAAGGGTCAGCAAGTGTTTTTTTTTGTCCTTCTTTTCAGCAATTTCAGTGGATCTGGAGGACACACCCGACCAAAAAAAGAAAGAAAGTGAGAGGAAGTGCTGGGGGTGTGTGGGAGAAATGAGCCGACCATAGGGGGTAAAGGTCACTTTATTAATTCCCTCATCCCCCCCCGAGGACACAAGGAAACTGCCGGAGACTTTGAGCTGCGTTGGCATGCGTTGTTCTCACCTTCCTGAAGGAAACACCCCGTTATGTCATCTTGCATCTGCATGTGATATTTTTTATTGTTATTATTATTATAATTGTATTTTATGCATCAATCAAGCCCCTCATTCCATGGCCATCGACTGCTATGTGACTAGCACAATTATATTAGATATACGGCTGTTGTTGACATAAATATATATATATATGTATATATATATATATATGTCAGAAATATTATTTAGCAAATCGTTTATCAAACAAGTTCTGCTTCTTTTTTTTTATAAACACTGTATGTAATGTAATGTAATTATTGGATGAACTATAAAATGCCCCATCATATTTTACCAAGATATTCATCTCTTCTACCCAGCAAGAGATGGTAAGAGCTGATAAATGGGATGCCGAAAGCATTCGCATTACCTAATTATCTCTCAATCCAGCCCCCCCAATGGGACGGTGGACTATTATAATTAGATTATAATTACTTCTGAGCTCCATTTATCTTGCCAGTGTTAGACCTGGTCGTAGAGAGTCTCATGTTGAAATCTGTCTTAAACTCTCTGTTATATAGCTTAAAGGACCAATTCCGCTCTGGGTGATCCAACCAATGTGGAGGCCTCTCCTGGTGTCACCAAAACATGTGTTACCAATATAATTGATCATCTGCCAAATAGCATTTAGCGTGTGCACGCTACAATTAGCATTCGCCACGTTCTGTTTTGGAACCAATTGTCAGTGTAAAGGAAGCCAGCCGGAGGCGCCGTGCAGTGAACTTAACCTCACTCCCCCACACCTAGAAGACGTTCTAGTGATGAAGCTATAGAGCCCGTGGGTTTCAGCTTCTCACGTTAGAGCGTCGCCTCTCATGCCGGGAACCATGAGTTCGAACCCGGTTTCACATCAGTGTGGAATAAAGTGAATGTTTCAATTTTTTTTACATTTGTGGTAGGCGTGCTCACACTATGCTTATCAGGCAGAATCACAAAGATATTTTGACAAATTATATCGAAGACGGATGTTTTAAGTTTTCCTCTTAAATGTATTCATGCATTTATGCATGAACAAATTATTTGAATAATAACAAGCATCTTTGAGTTGCTTGTATAACGCTATACAAAATAAATGGATAATTTATATTATTATTATTAGTAAAGGAAGGGACGGATACACGGATGGTTTGATCACCCAGTCTACTGTACAGCATTCATGTTGACTTATCCGCTCTCTTTCTCTATTCAACATGTGAACAAATGGGCCTAATTATGTAGTCGATTACACTGAAAACTTTAGCAGGCTGTAAAACCCGAGACGCTGCCTTTTGTTGAAGCCTTGAAAAGTGTGTTGTGCCCTTTTACAGTTAAAATGTCTTCACCTAGTCTCACACATCAGACTTTGGATAACTACTCTAAAATATGATGGCAGGCAAGCCAAAATCTGTGTGTGTGTGTTAACGAGATGTTTCCCTTTCTTTCGACCAATCATGTAGCTGGAAGCGCTGGATCTGCAAGCACGAAATGGGCGGTTAAGAGCGAACGCAAACTCAGCCAGCAGTGGTAAACTGTAAAGTAAAGTGTCTGTAAAGGTTTCGAATAAGTACCGTGTAGACTGGCCTCTGTAGAAATAAATACCTACAATTAAAATCCCCTTCTGAAGGCTTCATCCACTTCTCTCGCCATCTAAATCTGGAGGATCGAGTCTTCTTTATTGGTCTCATACATGTACACACACACACACAGTGAAATTAGTTTCTCTGCATTAAACCCATCCTAGTATTAGAAGCAGTGGGCAGCAATTTTATATACATTTGCCCGGGGAGCAGAGGTCTGGTGCCTTGCTCAAGGGCACCTCAGCAGTGCCCGGGGATGTTTCGGGGACTTAAACCGGCGACCTCCAGGTTCCCAAGCCAAGTCCCAACAGACTGAGCTATCCTACTGCCCCAGACGTCTCTCCCCAGACGTTCTGTTATAACGTTGTAGGACTATAGTAGGACTATCGTAGGACTATAGTAGGACTGTCGTAGGACTGTCATAGGACTATAGTAGGACTATCGTAGGACTATAGTAGGACTGTCGTAGGACTGTCGTAGGACTATAGTAGGACTATCGTAGGACTATCGTAGGACTATCGTAGGACTATAGCAGGACTATAGCAGGACTATAGTAGAACCGTCGTAGGACTATCGTAGGACTATCGGAGGACTATAGCAGGACTATAGTAGGACTATAGTAGGACTATCGTAGGACTATCGTAGGACTATCGTAGGACTATAGTAGGACTATAGTAGGACTGTCGTAGGACTATCGTAGGACTATAATAGGACTATCGTAGGACTATCGTAGGACTATAGCAGGACTATAGCAGGACTATAGTAGAACCGTCGTAGGACTATAGTAGGACTGTCGTAGGACTATAGTAGGACTATAGTTGGACTATCGTAGGACTATCGTAGGACTATAGTAGGACTATCGTAGGACTATAGCAGGACTATAGCAGGACTATAGTAGAACCGTCGTAGGACTATAGTAGGACTGTCGTAGGACTATAGTAGGACTATAGTTGGACTATCGTAGGACTATAGTAGGACTATAGTAGGACTATCGTAGGACTATCGTAGGACTATAGCAGGACTATAGCAGGACTATAGTAGGACTATCGTAGGACTATCGTAGGACTATAGTAGGACTATCGTAGGACTATAGCAGGACTATAGTAGGACTATAGTAGGACTGTCGTAGGACTATAATAGGACTATCGTAGGACTATAGTAGGACTATAGCAGGACTATAGTAGGAATGTCGTAGGATTATAGTAGGACTAAAGTAGGACTATAGTAGGATCGAACATTAGTCTACACCTAAACCCACAATGACGTTGACCGTTTTTTTCCAAAGTTTACATATTTTTTCAACTTACCAAAGTTCAAAAATGACAAGTCACTCATGGCTCAAAAAGCTCAGCAACGCAAAAGCCCACACATACACACTTGGCATTAACATGTGGTCCCCATGTGGTTTGAGAGATCCGATCGGAAAGTGTACAGTGTTAGTAGGTGTGTTCACGCTTGGCATTAAGAATGGGGCCTGACGATGAGACCACTTGAGATCCGATCCCGCTTCCCCGCTCTATATGCAACAACACAACGTCCATCATTTCATTAATGCCTAGTGTGAACTTCCATTGTGACATTCCATATACGCACCTTAAAGGCAGATGGAAAAAAACCATTGATGTACTTTGAGAACTGTAGCAAATGTTCCTCTGGTAGTTTGTGTGGAGTGTGTGTGGTTGGTGGTGCTGGTTTAAGCAGCCTCACCTGGCCTGAGTTAGACTGATTGCTCTATGGCTGCTCGTCTGCTACAATATGCACAATGGACAAGGTACATTATTATAATATCATTAATTACAGACCAATAAAGAAACTAAAAAACTGAAAGAAAAAAGATATATACATTTGGAAAAGACAAGAAAACAGTGGTTATCTGCGCCTGGCACATGTTGTCAGATGAAAGGGTGTGTACGTGTGTGTGTGTGTGTGTGTGTGTGTGTGTGTGTGTGTGTGTGTGTGTGTGTGTGTGTGTGTGTGTGTGTGTGTGTGTGTGTGTGTGTGTGTGTGTGTGTGTGTGTGTGTGTGTGTGTGTGTGTGTGTGTGTGTGTGGTGTGTGTGTGTGTGTCAGTAGTTAGTGTGTGTGTGTGCCTTTTAAATACTTCTTCTGATGAATACACTTCTGATGAGTGCACTGCAACTCTCTGAAAGGCAGCACATACTGTATATCCACACACACACACACACACACACACACACACACACACACACACACACACACACCACACACACACACACACACACACACACACACACACACACACACTCCACACTGTCCAATTAAAATACAAGCATCAGATGTGCAAACAGCAAATAAATCAGTTCCCCCGCTTTAAACGGGAGCTCTTGGGCTTTACGACTCATTTTCTTCCTTCCACATTTTTCGACGATACGACTCCCAACAGAGAGAGAGAGAGAGAGAGAGAGAGAGAGAGAGAGAGAGAGAGAGAGAGAGGAGAGAGAGAGGAGAGAGAGAGAGAGAGAGAGAGAGAGAGAGAGAGAGACGAGAGAGTGTTCTGTGAGCCTGCCTATGCTGAGAATACAGACATGTTCACGCTCCAATAAGCAGTACGATAGCGTTTACATAATTGATCAGGTGAGCCGAGGGCCGTATCATCGGTAGTGACAGTTCTGAGCGCGAGGAGGTTAGCGGAGGGGTGACGCTGCGCGTTTAGGACGCTAAGTGGCTAAACAGCTGT
>CM051007.1:20198058-20205558 GCA_027704905.1 Muraenolepis orangiensis
ATATTCAAGTGTGTATGTATTTGTACATATACTGTATATATCTATATATATATATAGATATATAAACTGTATACACAGTACATACATATGGAATGTACAAATACACACACAGAACAAAAACACAACACACACACACAGTATGTGTACAGTATATGAAGAAAATGTAGGTTTTAAACATGCCATCATATATTGTATGGGGATCTAGTCTAAATACAAACACTAGACACCCCACAATTGTTGATTTTTCTGGATTTTCATCAATTGAAAGACGAAACAGAACACACTTATGTTTTCATCAATGGGAAGTTGAGCTGTACACAGGGAAGACCCCCCCCCCCCCCTCGTACTACCCCCCCCCCCGCTCGTACTACCCCCCCCGCTCGTACTACCCCCACCCCCCCCCTCCCGCTCGTACTACAACAACAGGCCTACCCACCGGGCCAACAGGCCTACCCAATGTGCCAACAGGTCTACCCAATGTGCCAACAGGCCTACCCAATGTGCCAACAGGCCTACCCAATGAGCCAACAGGCCTACCCAATGTGCCAACAGGTCTACCCAATGTGCCAACAGGCCTACCCAATGAGCCAACAGGTCTACCCAATGAGCCAACAGGCCTACCCAATGAGCCAACAGGCCTACCCACTGGTGCCAACAGGCCTACCCAATGTGCCAACAGGCCTACCCACCGGGCCAACAGGCCTACCCAATGTGCCAACAGGCCTACCCAATGTGCCAACAGGCCTACCCAATGTGCCAACAGGCCTACCTAGCCGTGCCAACAGGCCTACCCAGCCGTGCCAACAGGCCTACCCACTGTGCCAACAGGTCAACCCACTGCGCCATTCATAAAGCTGTGAATGGAAGCAATGCTGAAATGATGTCACATGAATCCAGTGTTCTTGGGGACGTGTGACTTCCATGTATTTGTATTCACATGTTGGACGACCATTCTAGCGTGGATAAATGTTTTCTTTGTACTCCCCCTCCCCCGTCTCCTAGTTGCCAGTTGACATTCGATGTTCATTTGTCCATATTGACCCCCGGTAGCAGAGGAGGTGCCTATCTGAGGCGCGGTGCATCGATCGCAGTGTTTTTGGGTCACTGGGCACCATTTGGGATCCATTGATCTGGTTGTAGAACCAGAGGGGGGGGGGACGAGACGCACGTCTTCTCACCATGAATCAAGCGCTCTTTAAGGGTCACCGACGGACCCACCGAACCAGGAGCGCTCGCCGAAGAAGCGTCAAGAAAAGGCCAATTAGGTTAGGTTGATTTCTTTCAATAAACCCCCTCCCACCCCCCACCCTCCGGGTCAGCCAGCCAATCAAAAAGGTGGAGGAGGGGGCCCGGTTGGTCCGTTCCAATTTGGTCTAATTTCGCTGACGTCATTTTTTTCTCACGAAAAAAAAGGCGGGACGGTAATGAGATGATGGATGGAAGAGTGGCAGAGTTGTGGCAGAACACTGAGGTGGACACAGCTGGCTGCCTGTCACCAGGCTGATGGCTGAATGATGTATGAGGATCATCGCTCACAACGAAGCCAGAATGTGCTACAGACAGACACACACACACACACACACACACACCGTCCCATCACCTGTACGCCCGTCCCACGTCTCTCCTCCCTCATTATCCGGAGGATTGAAGCATATCGAGAGAACACGCCCCACCTCCACCTTCCTCCCGACCACGTGTCAATCTTCCCGTTCTCGGGCCGTGTTGATACGGCACAGGGTTTTAGCGGTTGGAATTGCCTTTTGGCTAATCAGGGGGTGGATAAATCCACCCTTTGCTCGACAAACTCTTTCTTTGGAATCGTATGGAAACTTTGGTCGGTTCATATTTGTCCCGTGGAGGTTAAATGCATCAAATTGCCGTTCATATTTCTCCTACGCCCATGCAGCGCTTTTTTATCCATCCAGAGTGACTTCCAGTGAATTCAGATATGTACAAGCAGCGGAGAGAGAGCTCTTGGCTTATCATTTCCGGAGACCTGGGTGGAAAACCTAATTTAATTTTGGAAATAGTAACAATGCCATGCCGTGAATTGCCATGTCAAATTTGAAATAACAAGAGCTTTTGTGTATCGTTGGAGCTGTTGGTTATCATTTTTCTGGAGACCTGGGTTCAACTCCCGCCGCCAAGGAATCCATCTCCATGGGAACCTCAGGTGATGTTGGAAAAGTAATGATGTCATATGAGTTGCAATGTTAATTGTGTGCCTGGAGTTTTCTCAGTGATGCAGCAGATAAAGAGCTACTGGTGACCCAGGGTTCAATTCTTACCTCTGATGCTCTCCAATTCCTGCAGAGGGCTTTCTCCATTAAAATATATATTTTCAGAAATGTAATTAGAATGTGCCAATTATAACCATGACCAGATGATACCCAGTGTCTCAGTGGTCCAGTGGAGAGAGATTTGCTGGTTTGTCCCCGACAAGATAGGTGTTATGTGAGTGTGTGGGGTACTCATGGGTGTGAAGTTTCTTATTGACATTACAATTCGCATTAGATTGTTACATTTTCCTACAGTGCTTCTTATTAGGTCTCCACGAAGAGTGGAGTCGTTGGCGGTACTTGAACCCATGGGTCTGCAGTTCTGATAAACAGCAGCGCTCTATCTCTCTCTCTCTACTGGACCACGAGACACTGCTTATCATCTGGTCGGAGGTTATTATTGAAATTATACAGTTCACAAGACATTGTTACGTTTCTAAAATTACATTTTCATGAAAAAAAAAAAGCCCCATGCGGGAATTGAACCCATGTCTCCTGAACGGATAACCAACTGCTCCACTGAGATGCCAGCTATGACCTGGTTGGAGGTTTTAATTTACATTACAAGTCACATGATATCACTGCATTTTCCTAAATGACTATTTCCTGGGCAGGAGTTGAACTCGAGACATGATGATCAACAACCATCTCTTCTGTTGCTGGAAGATAACCTAACCTTGGCATTCAAATTCACGTGACACTGTTCTAAGTCCCCCTGGGCGGGACATGAACCCAGGCCTCCAGAGCTGATCACCAACAGCTCTCTGTAAACTGCACCAACCAGACGCTGGCTATGATCTGGTCGGCGTTTATAATTGACATTACAATTCACCTGACATGGTTTCCAAAAGTGGTTTCCAAGGAGAGCGTATTTGGCGGGACTTGAAACTGACAAGCGATAACCGACAGCTCTGATGGGTCGGAGGGTATAATTGACATTATAGCTCAGACATTGTTTTGATTCCAAAAAATACATATAAATTAGTTTGTACTATTGGCTGGACCACCCAGACACCAGCTATTACCTTACTCCGGGTTATCATTTGCATTCCAATTCACATGACATCATTCGGTTTCCAACATCTGGATGTCTCAAAAGCTCTAGTTAATATCCGTCCTTGTGGTAAATGTATCAAACTCTTGTTAACATTCGTCCTGGTGGTAAATGTTTCAAACTCTAGTTAATATTCATCCTGGTAGTAAATATATCTTACCCTATCCCGCCCAGGGCGCTACAGTTGCTAGCTTAGCGCGGCATGTTGCAGCGATACATGCTCCACCTTGATGAGGGCTGGCCATCTGTTCCCCTTCGCTTGTTTCTCATGGATATACTGGCAGCGGTGTGCGAGAGGGAGCCCAAGATGCATAGATTACACCCACACACACACACACACACACACACCCACACACATGTACACACACGCACACCCACACACGCAGACACACACACACGCACACACACACATGCACACACACACTCTTATGGCTCATGTTTAGGGAAAAGAAAACCATCCGTAATGCAAGAAGGCACAACATAAGCACATGCACGCACACACACACACACACACACACGCACGCACACACACACACACACACACACACACACACACACACACACACACACACACACACACACACACACACACACGCAGACACACACACACGCACACACACACATGCACACACACACTCTTATGGCTCATGTTTAGGGAAAAGAAAACCATCCGTAATGCAAGAAGGCACAACATAAGCACATGCACGCACACACACACACACACACGCACACACACACACACACACACACACACACACACACACACACACACACACACACACACACACACACACACACACACACACACACACACACACAGGCAAACAATCATATGGCTCATGTTTAAGGAAGAGAAAACCATCTGTAATGAAAGAGAGCACAACATGAACACACACACACACACACACACCACACACACACACACACACACACACACACACACACACACACACACACACACACACACACACACACACACACACCATCACGTCTGTCACTGAATGTATATGTTGATTGCAGATGATAAAACATAAAGGAGTTTAGATAATCCAGAAAATGGTTAAAAACCATTATGGGGTGTGTGTGTGTGTGTGTGTGTGTGGGTGCATTGCGTCACTCGGAGAGACACTTGGAGTGAACTGAACTGTTGAGGAGAGCAG
This sequence comes from Muraenolepis orangiensis, assembly GCA_027704905.1. Classification (NCBI taxonomy): domain Eukaryota; kingdom Metazoa; phylum Chordata; class Actinopteri; order Gadiformes; family Muraenolepididae; genus Muraenolepis; species Muraenolepis orangiensis. The sequence continues at coordinate 20,202,552 of CM051007.1, forward strand.
TATTGACTGATTACAGTGGCTTGCTTTATCGCGGTGTTCATTGATTGTGTTGTATATGAGCATCGCTGGCGGATTACAGCCGCATGTCTATTGCCTCCTTGTTCAGGCAGGGGGGGGGGGGGGGGGGAGAAAACGCGTGAATGTGCGGCTTCATGTAATGAAATATGAGGATTTCCCCCGCCCTTCAATTGGAAAAAAAATTGATATAAATGCTTCGGGAAAAATATTGCGCTACAAAGCTAAATTGACAAGGGGGGGGGGGGGGGTGGCTCCCTCTCCTGAGAGAAAAAAAGAATCATTATTCACGGGGAAGTGAGGTGGTAGAGATGACATCTCGGATACTCCTCTGCATTTAATCCCCCCCCCCCCCGCAACGAGACACCCGCCAGTGGCTCTACGTCGGCGACTCTGAGGAGAAGGAGGGGGGGGGATATATATTTTGAAGGCAAAGAGAAAAAGTGCTTCTGGCAATATGCTTAAAGAAAAAGAAAAAACATCAAGATCAATAACCAATCTAGGGAGCAGAGAGGGTCAGGTTGAGCACGGTCGAGGTTATCGTATAACCCCGACCGTGTAATAAAATACGTCTCGCAGCTTTAAGATACGTACGGCTCCTCTACAGCCACCGTGTGTCTCTCGCTGTCTGTGGCTGGAGGAGGAGCTCACAAGACGGGAGAAAGTGCAACTTTAACTCCTGTACGTATTTGGAATTACAAAGAGGGAGGGGGGAGAAGTGGTCTTTGCTTTTGGCTTTTCATTTGTACGATGCCTAAGATATACCGGGCAACAATTGCTATTGAATGGGGGAACAGTCACACTCTGGCTATTCTGTTAAATATAAGAGAGTACTGATTCATACGTACTCGTACGTGTTGTGACAATAAATTGCAGCCTACCACGTGTTTTTGGGTGAGAAGAATAACCGTTGACACCGTTTGATTGTGGGAGATTTACATACGACGGTGGCGTCGGAATCAGAACGGCGACGCCGACGGTGGAGCTTCCGTGCGTCGATGTTGCCGACTGATAGGTTTTCACATGGAGCAGCAACTCAAAAAGCAGCAGCAAATTTCAAAAGTGTGACGGCTGTCACGGGTAAACTCCCTTAGGTTTCGCTGGTTGGAGACGGTACAGAGCAAAAACCAAAAAAGTTTATTCTGATAATTTAATAGTAAATGGTGAACCTGAGGTCAGTCTGGAGAGCGAGCACTAAAGCGCAAAACACTATCAATGGGTGTTTGTGGGTAAACTCATACCGGAGTTCAACTCCACTTGTCGAATGACCTCTGGGTTCACAAAAAACATGTCCATGTGTACGGTGATATTATAGCAACTGGACATCCAGTTGTTAGACTTCAGGCCTTCTAGTGATGCAGGACAATATCATCCACGACTGTTCCCCCTTAAAAATGACAAAGTTCTATTTCTAGCGCACGTTTTCACCTTGACTGCATAGCTGCACAAACGGCACTGAACATTGTGCCGCAACTTTAACCCACCTCACGGCACAGCTACACATCATTACTGTAACTGTAACTTCAAGACTTTCCCCTGTCCCCCTAAATACATTTTTCTTAAAAAGTCGATTCTGTCAGCCAAGAGTATTTTTCCAAAAGTGGAACATTTTTCAGGCCTCCACACACACACACTCTCTCTCTCTCTCTCTCTCTCTCTCTCTCTCTCTCTCTCTCTCTCTCTCTCTCTCTCTCTCTCTCTCTCTCACTCTCTCTCTCTCTCTCTCTCTCTCTCTCTCTCTCTCTCTCTCTCTCTCTCTCTCTCTCTCTCTCTCTCAGCAATTCCCTCGTTTCTTCTCACCACACATTTTGACCCCACAGCACTAAGAACTACTTTCCGGAAGGGACGGCTCTTCCTGGCAACAGACATTATGGTCCTGCCGGTATGGTCCAATATTGTTCAATCTCTGACAGATTTTGCAACAATGCGGCACAAACTCGATACAAGATATTAAAAGCCCTATGTTTTTACCACGGAAGATTCAAGATTCAATTTTTTTTCTATTTGCCATATGCAACAAGTACAATGGAATGCTGACTCCCCATTCGCTTCCGCAGTATGAATTCCCTACTATTGACCACGATAATCTATACTATGTGCTATACTTATACTATACAACACTTTATTGAAACAATACTGTACACAATAAAAATAACAATAAAGTGACTGATGGATGAGATAATCATGTGTGGAATTGTGCAAGGCCACTGCATGCAGTTTTAAGTGATCTTAAAGAACTAAAGAACAGATTGTTAACCTTATGTCTACGGTTATAGGGCGATAGCACATCATCAGCGGGGTAGCACTCACTTTAGTGGATATAAACTGTGAAAAACACCTGCAGATGTTGCCCATACTCACTGTGTCACTGGGGAACAGCTCAGCGCAGCGTCCTGGGGATGAAAATTGTTCATTTGCATCATACTACCCACACTGAAATGATATAAGTTCCCCTTTGACAGATTTGTGAACACATGGCCCTGTGAAGATACACAGCATTTAGGAGCGTACGGTCGTATGATCAACAGCAGAAACAGTTGAACAGTGAAAAAGTTACACAGTTACAAGTTTTAATATTCCCACGTGTATATTCCCACATTTCTTCTTTTGCAACAAGTTGCAATAACGAGCAACGCTCATGATACAGCGCTCACACGTACAGTCTTATACGTGTCCGTCCTTGCCAAGAACAGGCAGAGGGGAAGAGAGCAGCTGGAAGGTTGGTGAGACAGACTGTGAGATCCCTCCCAGATGCAGCCACAACCAGAGTGATGGTGTTTGGAAATCTACATTTTTAAATAAATGTTTTACCCTGTTTTAAATATTTATCTTTTTCTTTACTTATGTATGTATTTATCATTTTTGTTAGATTAAAATCGTTATATTTGGAGTTAAACCATCAACTGTATGGCCATTTTTTTAAATGAACAACAATGGAAACCAACCGCTCACTTACCTAATAATAATAATAATAATAATTCATTGCATTTAT
>CM051007.1:20218058-20223058 GCA_027704905.1 Muraenolepis orangiensis
GAATACACTTAGTCAAAGAAACTGGAATACTTCAAGTCACACTCACACTCTCTATTGTCCACCACGGTCACACGGTGTGTGTGTGTGCGTGCGTGTGCGCGCGTGTGTGTGTGTACAAAACATGTGCATCATTGCAGTCAAGACATCACATCCGAGGGGGCAGCTGGGGTATAGCCACCCCGTTGACCTCTGACCCCCTGTGCTGGTCGCTGCGGTGGTTTGATCCACCCAACCGCCAGCCCCGAGGGGGGGTGGGTGGTTGGGGGGGAAGACTGGGTGCCCCAGCTGTACCAGGGGACGGGCAGGAACGTCCTTAGGTCCCAATTAGGCGCCTCTCTGTGTCCTGATTGGCCCCCGGCTACACCCCCACCACCACCACCACCACCACCACATCGACACCACTACCCCGGGGGTTGTGGGCCCTGACACTGATGTGTGTGTACAGCAGCTGAAGGGGAGGGCAGCAGGAGGTGTAACCTTTGAAGCGATGCCAACACCGGGGTTTAAAAATGTATGGCGTTTCCTGTCAAACTTTCTGGCTGCTGCGCTGCCACCGCTGCCACCGCTGCTGCATTTTTTTTGCCATGACGATGATGGTGGTGATGCCATAGCAACGAGACCCGGCGCAAGGCTGGTGTGCAGGTTGTAGCTCTGGTTGGTTGGAGGGAAGAAGAAACCTGCAGGGTGACATTGGCTGCTTTGCTCTGTTTTCTTGTTCTCTCTCTCTCTCTCTCTCTATCCACCAGTCATCACAGCAACTGTGTACGTGAGACATGTACATGTGAATTTATCATATAATATACCAATTGATGTATCATCTATCTACTGTATATCTCGAGCTATATTATCTATCTATCTATCTATCTATCTATCTATCTATCATCATCATCCATCCATCCATCCATCCATCCATTCATCCATCCATCCATCCATCCATCTATCTATCTATCTATCTATCTATTGATGTGTCATCTATCTATTGTATATCTAGAGCTGTATTATGACATGTTCTAGCGATCTATGTACTGTATATATATCGAGAGCTATATTATCTAGCTATCTATCTCTTGAAGTATCATCTATCTACTGTATATATAGAGCTATATTATCTATCTATATGTATATACTACATGATCTAGCTATCTATGTACTGTATATCTAGAGCTATAATATATATCGATCTATCTATCTATATTATCTATCTGTCTACTGTATATCTAAAGCTTTATTATATATCTATATATCTACTACATGATCTAGATATTTAGACCAATATTATTCATCTATCTGTGTAGCTTCTATATAATCTATCTATCTCTCTATCTCTCTATCGCTCTATCTCTCTATCTATCTATCTATCTATCTATCTATCTATCTATCTATCTATCTATCTATCTATCTATCTATCTATCTATCTATCTATCTATCTATCTATCTACTACATCATCCAGCTATCGATCCATCATCTATCTGTCTATCTATCTCTAGTTCTATGTACATCTATGAACAGAATCTTGTCTGTATCTCCTAATCGACACATTGAGCCAACGGTATTCCTCACAGTGTGATGTACACTCACATCAATACAAGAATTGCATGTCATTAGGGTTGGCACAGGAACGGGTATAATTAAATACACATTTGGAAATCAATGTTGTGTTTGTTACGATGCAAACCGCCTACCGCCAAGCAGGCGGCGGCGGTCATGTTGTGGTCGTGACTCGTGACACTTCGCCACACAGCAACTAGTACCCACGTTGCTACTGTGTATCGAGACGGAACGTTTGGAAAGTCTGAACAAAAACCAAGCATGCACAGACTATCTGTAAGAGGCAGCTTCGATGTTAAAAGAGTGCATGTGTGTGTGTGTGTGTGTGTCTCTGTGTGTGTGTGTGTGTCTCTGTGTGTGTGTGTGTGTGTGTGTGTGTGTGTGTGTGTGGTGTGTGTGTGTGTGAGTGTGTGAGTGTGGTGTGTGAGTGTGTGAGAGAGAGAGAGAGAGAGAGAGAGAGAGAGAGAGAGAGAGAGAGAGAGAGAGAGAGAGAGAGAGAGAGAGAAAGAGCAGAGGAACATTAAACTGAAAGCTAGGGCTTTGTCAGCCGTAGAAGAGGTGTTCTGCTAAAGAGAGAACATGCTAATTCCTTACCGGCTCTTGTCAGAAAGTGATCCAGTACAAACCTGGAGAGAAGGGGGGAGAGGGGGTGGGGGGAGGGGAGTATCTTGTCTGAGACAGCCATACAGATGTGCTTCATCAGAAGTGCTATACATACTATATATATAGACACACACACACACACACACACACACACTCACACACACACATATTCTCATATTAGCATATTCTCCCCACCCACGAGTCATTCAATAAACCACAGCAGATGAAATACTATGTGTGTGTGTGTGTGTGTGTGTGTGTGTGTGTGTGTGTGTGTAGGTGGAGGGGTGAGGAGAGAGGGTCATCTCCCCTAGGGAAGTGTGTGTGTGTGATGTACATGTGCATGTGTGCGTTTGTGTTTGTGTGTGAGTGTATGTGTGTGTGTGTGTGCATGTGCATATGTGCGTTTGTGTTTGTGTGTGTGTGTGTGTGTGTGTGTGTGTGTATAAGCGTGTGTGTGTGCACGTGTGTGTGCGTGTGTGTGTGTGTGTGTGTGTGTGTGTGTGTGTGTGTGTGTGTGTGTGTGTGTAAGCGTGTCCCATGGCAATGTGACAAATAACCATCAGGAAGGGGAAAAAAATAGCCTCTCTGGTCCCCTGGCAGCGTAAGTGAAACTTCCCTTTAGCCACTCGTGTCACATCAACCCGTTGCCCGTGGCGACGAACCAACACCACCCCCCCCCCCCTGCATGCAACCCACCCACCGACCGACCAACCACAACCGCCCTGGAGACACACCAAATTAAACACTCTGATTCAACGAGATAAACTACTCTATGATTCCTACTGATGTGGCCCCTAATTACGGCCCACCACACACACACACACACGCTCGCACACACACACACACACACACACACACACACACACACACACACACACACACACACACACACACACACACACACACACCACACACACACACACACACACACACACACACACACACACACACACACACACACGCACACGCACACACACCTGCACACACCTGCACACACGGACACACACACGCGCACACACGCGCACACACATGCACACACACACACGCGCACACGCGCACACACACACATGCACACACACACACACACGCACACGCGCACACACACACACACACACACACATGCACACACGCACACGCACACACACATGCACACACACACACACACACACCCTCGCCAACGGATGGTTAAACAGGTCTAATGGGGTTCAGTGTTTGAATAGGGTTCACTTTAACCTCACTACTCACTCACTGCTTCATTAGATTAAAGGGGTGGGGGGGGGGGGTGGGGTTGTAAAAGAACAGCCTTGCAGTTATTCACCCAAAGTCATTTTATTATGTCCGGACACCGAAAAATTCGCATTTACATTTGAAAATCGGACAAAATGTTGCAACGTTTCCAAATCAATGCACATTATCGGTCGGGTCGTCATGTGGTCTGTTCGTCGGCAGGTGACACTTTGTAGTTCTTTTTTTTCTTTCTTTCCCCCCCCCATGTTGGATTCTCTACTCCGAAATGGAAACGTGTCAGAGTCAGTGTCATTTCCCATTCCAATGCATGCATACGTTTGGCAGCTCCGGCTCCACTCCTGTCACTCAGCCGCTCTCTAATGATGAGCATGAGACGAGGGAGAGGCAAGCTGCTCTGCTCTGAGCTCCATTCTGATACTCAGACTTTTGATTTGATTTCCCTGGTTTTAACAGATAAATGTCGATCGATTTTTTTTCTCCAATTTGTGTGGTTGTGTGTGTCAAAGCTAATTTAAGGGCTGAATAAAAAAATTATCAAAATAATAATCCTGAAATATATAAGAATTATGATATTTATAATCATAAGCAATCCTTTGGACCTTTAAACACCCTGCCATGCTCGACACCAAGCTTAGAGGCGTCTAGGCGTGCCCCCATCCGCGTGCAGCTGGATACTGGACCTCCTGTCGGACCACCGCCAGGTGGTGAGGATGGGCAGCACCACATCAGGGCCACTGACCCTCAACACGGGAGCCCCCTAGCGATGCGTGCTGAGCCCTCTCCTCTACTCCCTCTACACCCACGACTGCATGGCTATAAACAGCTCCAACGTCATCGTCAAGTTTTCTGACGACATGACAGTGATGGGCCTGATCGCCGGCGACGACGAGACAGCCTACAGGGTGGAGGTCGGATCGCTGGAGCAGTGGTGCCAGGAGAACAGCCTCGCCCTCAACGTCAAGAAGACCAAGGAGCTGATCGTGGACTTCAGGAAGCAGAGGGGAGAGCACAGCCCTATCTCCATCGACGGTGTTGCAATAGAGCTCCCCTCCCTCCTGGATATATGCAACCAGCGGTGCGTGGCCAAGGCCAAACGCATCATAAAAGACAATGCCCACCCCAGCCACGAACTGTACTCACTGTTACCATCAGGCAGGCGATACCGCAGTATCAAGTGCCGTACAAATAGGCTTAGAGATAGCTTCCACAGTCAGGCCATCAGGTTGCTGAACAAGGGCGTATAGCATATAACAATGTATATTTTATTACATTGATTTATATATACATATTGCTCTTTTCTGTGCCGATATTTTGCATTTTATAAATTGCATTTTTATTTTTATTTTTTAACTTTATTCTATTTTTATTCTATTTTGATCTATTTTTATCTTATTTTTATAACTGCTGTCTGTCGTCGGGTATTGCAGATACTCACATCACTGCTTTATACTTGTGTAAACTGTGAAGTGACAATAAACTTGACTTGACTTGCCTGAATTTTGTGTTAGTGTATATTCACTTGATGTTGATGTTCTGCAAAGTCATGTTCACTTCCGACAAAAGGTTATCTTTAACGATATTTAATTGATCGTTCCGC
>CM051007.1:20230558-20235558 GCA_027704905.1 Muraenolepis orangiensis
AAACCTAAATGTATGTCAGCAGTAAACAACATGAAGAAGTATCACTGGCTAATTGGTATTTTATGGTTATTCATCGTCACATAGGACATATTTTTAACTTATTAAATGTATTTATTTCATTCATTTATTTCATTCAATCATTCTATTTAATTTTTTTTTTACAGTTTGAAGGATTTCTAATTATCCCCAGTTGCTGGGTAGATTATGGAAAGTCTACCGAAAGAGACAGAGGACAAAAAAAATATTGCATGGATAATTGCATTTTTCTTTCTCTTTTTTTTTCGTTTTAGTTTTAGAGAAGGGTTATGTCCAACTAGGTTAGGGGTGAGGTTAAGTGGGTCAGTTTGATTTACCTTGTGGACCGGAGGTCTGTTTTAACAGCTACTGCCATTCTCTCTCTCTTTCTCCCTCTTTCTCTCTCTCTCTCTGCGCATCGGCCAGCTGTAGGGGGAGTGATGGTCAGCGGCCGTGGTTCAGGCGGTCTTTAAGTGATCTTTATTCCCTTCACATCATATTATATACGGACAAGCACACTGGCAAGACTTTGGGTTTAAATCAATGGCGGGTTTTGTATTAAGGCGAATACTCAAGTCCCAGTGCGCATGGGTAAGGATATGAATGAGAAAATGATCATCAGTGAGAAAAAAATACTTGCGGAGAAAATTTCAGTATTGTCCATATGTTCAGCGTACCACTCGTATGGCGTGTGAAAATATCACAGACAAAGTCATATGGGAGCCGCTAAGCGCATTAGCCATAAACAGTCGGCGTCTTCTACGTTGCTTCGATTCAAAACAGGACAGAATGGGGACTTTCCTCTAAATTGACATTACACAACGATTAGCAAAGTTCCATATCTTTATTTGTTAGTTTAGATTATGTGGTGGTTGTTGTTGTTTTTTTTGCATTTTATTGATTTTGTTTTAAAAACCTTTTTCCCGGAGGGAACAATAATAAAACATAATTATTGTCTGCAACACAAAGGGCTTTCTTTCAAAGTGTTTATTCAGCATCAACCAAGAATTTGAACATTAAAGGGCTTACATAAGCTGAAAAAATTAACGTGGTTCAACAAAAAACTCACGAGATGTCTGGGGATCACTCACTCACTCTCCAGGACTCGATTAACAAGGCGATTAAACGGAGGGGAAAAAAAGAGCCAGAATCAAATAAAGTCAACTTTACGGTGGATTTTTGTGCAGTTAATGTTATTGGGTTAAACGGAGAGTACGTGATCACCTATTTAGGATGAATTAAAGGGAATGTATTAAGAGAGCAATGATTAGACAACTACTTAGGCTTTAAGGGAGGGGTAACAGCTCACACGTTCGACGGGTGTATACCAATGCTTTTATAAGCCCTTTAACACTAAAAGTACGATTATCTTACAAAAGGAGAAAACAAATACAATATGTGTACATCAGGACCTTTTCTTGTTATGCCTGTAGGAAGGTATCATTTACAAGGAACACATTTTGCCAAAATACCCTCTTCGGGGGAAGAAACAATATAAGAAAAATACTGCACTTTCTTTAGGACCTAAACTACAACACTTTAAAAGTTTTCATTGTTCCTAGTACAGAGCGTGATGCATTAAGTTGCACTGACAGCTGTGTACGTACATTGCATCAACGATTCTATTAAGTTATTTACGTCTTATAAAGTTATTTATAGCCATATACTTATAGTCGTGGATACGACTACCAAACTAGGTTGACACAATGTCATTCTTTACAGTCAACATAGCTGAGAGAGGAACTTAATGAATTGCCAATTTTTTTTCCAACATCAGGTAGCTTTGTGTCTTTGAGGAGAGAGGTTTGGGGGGTGGGAGAAAAAAAACAGCTGACCAATTAGTTTCAGTGGCGTTACCGGCTGTCAGAACAGCTTCGACTCGTCGACGGCGGTCGCCATGTCATTCCACCGCATTGTTAAGCGGTGATTTTTTTTTTCTTTCGTTTTTTGCGTGTCTAAAAAAAAAATAATGGGGGAGTGTCCATTAAAAAAAAAAAAATTACTTGAGCTGGAACAGCAGCCGTGAAGAACTCGATGGCCGGGGGGGGGGGGGGGGTCGTATTAAACTGTTCAATATCTGGTGTACGGCTGATCCCGGTACACTCCCTTGGCTGTTCGTGCCGACGGCGCCTTGGTGCGATTGTTCGCCCACTCCTCCTGGCCTGGACGAGGAAGTAGGAAGTAGGAAACAGAAAAATTACATTCCAAAGGATATTTTGGTTTGGGGGCATTTTTGCCTTTATGCACAGGAGAAGTGGAGATTGACGGAAAAGTGGGTAAAGAGAGAGTGAGTGGAATGACAAAGAAGCAAAGTAGGACCCCCAGGCTGGAATGTAACCAGGGTCGCTACGAGGCGTCTGGCCCTATGTGTGGGTGACGGGCTTACAGGATGAGCCACCAAGCCGCCCTGGAACTGGATGACTTTAAAGTTGCTTCTTCTGCATTGCTGTACTCAGCGACTCTCGTCTTGAAAATATAGAAATATTTCCCTCTCCACACTTAGTTGTCTCAAAAACATTGAGACATATTATTTCTTTCACACCCGCTGGTTAATATATCTTAACGTGAACAATTGAAGTGCATTCCTTCACAGGAATACCTGTGCTTTCCACAAACCCACCACCCCCCCCCCCCCCCCTCACACACACCACACACACACACACACACACACCACACACACACACACACACACACAAACACCGCCTTTCCGATTATTGAACCCAGAAAAGATCAAACGGCTCCTTGAGAAAAGAAGCAGTTTAAAGGTCACAATTACCCATTACCCCCACGGCAGAGCGAGTGCGCAAGTGGACGTATTGACGGCGTCCTTTGTGGAAGCGCTGGCCACTACAGGACCCCCCCCCCCCACCTCCCCCACCCCTTCTCCTCCACCTCCACCTCCACCTCCACCTCCATTCCGTCCACCCCTCACAGTCTCACAAAGGTTCTTGGCAGTTTTCTTCATCCCTTGGTCTCTGGTGACAGGATCCTCCTCGCTGGCAGGCTATATAACCAATACTCCTTAATTAAACCCGTCACCTTATCCACTGACAGCGCCGGCTTTCAAGAAAACGGGCCTCGGGTAACCTTGTGCTTTCCTGAGGACAAGCCTCCTCCGTACATCCGCCGTGTCTACCTGGATGTTTTCCTTTGAACTGCCAAGCCGACCGCCTTTGGGCTGTGACTTTTTCAATGATTGCACGCTTTGTTTTCTTGTGGTTAGGTATAGGTCGTATTTTTCGCAGATCTGCCTGAAAACGAACAACCGTTGTGGCGGTGAAACAACCCTATTACGCTTTCTCTTTTCTTCATATTTGCTTCGCTGACTCTCTAATTAGAGCACCGTTGAGAGTTTGAGTTTGGAGAGCAACAGAACAACACTACGGGGGAACCCACGTCCACCCTTTACCTGCAGAAGTCCTCCCCCCCACCCTGCCCTCCCCCCAAAAAAGATATATTCATGCAGATCTACACGATCCACATCAATGGCCTACTTTGGATTCCAAACGGAATGTTTTGCCTGTTTGCATACCTAAATAATGTGCCTTCAAGACTTTCTGTTGGTACAATTGGTGGCTGGTTGAAGCAGCCTCACCTGGCCCCGGTCAGACTGAGTCGACTCTGGGGCTGCTGGGTGAGGCTGTGGCGCATCTGGATAATCACGGCACACAGGTTGAACCAGCCGTGACCACACACACTCCTCAGTGTGTACTCATAGTGTGGACATGTCAGCGGCACATGTTAGCACACATGCTCCGCCTGCAAAACTATTCTGAACTTGACAACAAACCACTCTACTCTACTCAACCACGTCTTGTGGTGGGTGGAGCCCTTAAAAGCCACTTCAGTGGCGTGTAGGCGGGGTCAACTGCCGCATTTCACCTGACACAAATGGAAACCCCGCTCATTTCAATAAAACAAAATAAAATGATGAGTAGGATAAGCAAGAAGCGACCACGTGTTCTAACAGTGAGTCTGTTGAGCCTTGTGATAAGCTCCACATTTCACGGCACGCTATCACCTCTCAGACTGTGCCATGCCGTTGCTATTGATGTATGTGCTCATTACTAAACACGCCAGAGGAACTGGCAACTTCGCAAGTTCCCAGTACTACAGTTCAATACAAAGCACCGAAACGGCAAATGAAAGCCACCGGTGACCTCTGCCTCTCCTCAAGACGTCGGCTCCCTCAAAGTCCCCGTCCCGCATGGCTTTTGACAGAATCAACCACCGCATCCTCTTCCTCCTCACCGCTCCAAGCTACTGAATGTCCTGCACAGCATCACTGGCAAGAAACTCTCCCGGTTCAGATGATACCTTTCTGACATACTCCAGTTCATCAACGTCAATAACTGTAATCTACCTCCCCCCCACCTTCCCCCGGCCCCGTCTCCCAAGGTGTGTCCCTGGGATCGATGTCCGGCCCCCCGTTCCTGTTCATCCGCTGCATGCTTCCCCCTTAGTCATATGATTGCCATTGATTCTCCCTACCGGCTAGCTCACACTGAGGATAATACTTTGGCAACGCAACCACTCGACCACAACTCGCAGTTGCGTCACGCATGACACGTCCGCCCGCATTCTCCACAAGCCGCAACTCTCGACGGTGCCGTCTCCCACACGTCGGAGATCACATCACCTCCTGTCCTTTCGAAACCTCCGCGACTCCTTTTCAAAAACCAAACAAAGCCTGGTTTGTATCCTGCTTTAACAGAGCTCCTCCACCCGACTGTAGCACACGGCCTCCGATCCTCCGGCCTCGCAAATCTATTGCCACCCCGTCGCCAAGACCAAGACCAAGACCGAGCACCTTCTCCTTCCCAGTCGCTGCTCCCTCCCCCATAGACACTCATCACCCAACCTCCTCCCCCCCCCCCCCCCCCATACACACATCCATGACTCCACCTCCCTCATCACCTCATCCCACCCCCCCCCCACCTCCCCCATACACACATGCATGACTCCACCTCACTCATCACCTCACC
>CM051007.1:20240558-20243058 GCA_027704905.1 Muraenolepis orangiensis
TGTATCATCCTCAGATCATCAAGAGTGTGAAGCCACAGCTTTGCAGAGCCAAAACTCTACAGCTGGCGGCGTGTGTGTGTGTGTGTGTGTGTGTGTGTGTGTGTGTATGTGTATGTGTATGTGTATGTGTATGTGTATGTGTATGTGTGCGTGTGCGTGTGCGTGTGCGTGTGCGTGTGCGTCGTGTGCGTGTGCGTGGGTGTGGCGCGTGTGCGTGTGTGTGTGCGTGTGTGTGTGTGTGTGTGTGTGACACGGGATGTCGGTTTTAGAGGCTGGGAGGAGACATCACCCCCTGTCATAGGTGTGACAATGCTTTGACTTTTCCAAATAGGTCAGCCCAGTATTTTGATGTGACATTTGGCTCTGCTGTGTCTCCCAGTGGCTCAACAGGCCAAATGAGGAGGAGGAGGAGGAAGAGGAAGAGGAAGAGGAAGAGGAATATGGAGTATGGCGCCGTACGAGATGGCTGCCGTGTCGCGAGCTCCCGCACGACGACGCAGTTTTTTGTTATTTATTATTTTTATCGCAACTATTTTAGTTCAGGATGTTAGCAGCAAGTTCACTTATAACTTCTGCACACTTTGGGAGATCAGATCGACAGTCGCTCGCCGCCTACCGGAGTTTTTTCATTCTTTCGGCTCGGACGTCCCGCCCGAAGTCACAGCTGGATTATCTCCGTCCATTTTGGGCACGATTACGCGCAAGCGTCGCCGGAGGAAGCGAGGGAAGCGAGCCGGCGTGCTAGTCAGGCTGAGATGTCGATCCGATCGCCCCCCACTACCCACCATTCTACTGGCTAATGTACAGTCTCTGGACAATAAGTTAAGCGAACTACAGGCTCGTATTCAATTCCACCGGGAAACTAGGGACAATTGTATTATCTGCCTTACGGAGACATGGATGTCGGAGGGGGTTACCGACGCAGCTATCGAGCCGACGGGATTTTCCGTACACCGGGCGGACAGAACAAAGGCTCTCTCCGGTAAAGATCGCGGAGGGGGGGTATGTCTCATGATAAACAGATCTTGGTGCAACCAAAGTCATGTACATCCCCTCAAGTCTTTCTGTTCCCCGGACCTGGAGTACCTGATGCTTATGTGCCGTCCATACTGGCTACCTCGGGAGTTTACAGCGGTAACCGTGACCGCTGTTTACATTCCCCCACAAGCCAACACGGACACAGCGCTGAAGGAACTGTACGGGGCTATCAGCGAACAGGAGTCGGCCCACCCCGAGGCTGCTCTCATCGTGGCGGGGGACTTCAACAAGGCGAACCTGAAGAAGGTTCTCCCGAAGTTCTACCAACACATAAAGAGCAACACACGGGGCGAGCGGATCCTCGACCACTGCTACACTCCCTTCCGTGATGGCTACAAGGCCCTCCTCCGCCCACCGTTCGGCAAATCAGATCACCGCTCTATCCAGCTACTCCCCGCCTATAGGCAGAGACTGAAGCAGCAACCGATCGCTGTGAGGGAGGTCCAATGCTGGTCGGACCAATCAGATTCTACGCTGCAGGATTGTTTTGATCACGCTGACTGGCACATGTTCCGCGTTGCCTCGGACAATAACATCAACGAGTACGCGTCGTCGGTCACCGGGTTCATCAAGAAGTGCATAGATGACGTTGTTCCGACCAAGTCGGTTCGGATATATCCCAACCAGAAACCGTGGATTAACGGCGATGTTCGCGCTGCCCTACATGCGCGTAACGCCGCCTTTGGTTCCGGGAATACGGAGGAATATACGAGAGCCCGTTACGACCTCCGTAAGACCATCGTCACTGCCAAGCGGGAGTATAAGGACAGAGTGGAAGATAAATTCAAGAAACACGATGCGAGGGGTATGTGGCAGGGGCTGCAGAAGATAACGAACTTCAGAGGGAGAACCAGTTGTGTAGAGAACTCCTCTACCTCCCTCCCAGGAGAGCTAAATACATTTTTTGCTCGGTTCGACGTAAACGGCAGCCCGCCGAAGCCAGCACCGACTGGGGAGACCAGCCAGCTGCGCATCTCGGAGGCGGATGTGCGCCGCACCTTTAAGCGGCTGAACATCCGTAAGGCGGCAGGCCCCGACGACATCCCGGGCCGCGTCCTCAGAGCATGCGCAGACCAGTTGGCAGGAGTCTTTGCAGACATCTTCAACCTCTCCCTGTCCCAGGCTGTTGTCCCCGCGGTCTTCAAGATATCCACCATCGTGCCTGTCCCTAAACAAACCAAGGTAACATGCCTGAATGACTACAGACCTGTGGCCCTCACCTCGATCGTTAGCAAATGCTTCGAGAGGTTGGTCAAGGACTTTATTTGCTCCGTGTTACCTACCACGCTGGACCCATGGCAATTTGCATATCGTCAAAATAGATCCACGGACGACGCAATTGCCATGGCCCTCCACACTGCCCTTTCCCACCTGGAGGGGAAGAACTGTTATGTGCGAATGCTGTTTGTGGACTACAGCTCAGCATTCAACACAATAGTTCCTGCCAAGCTCGACACCAAGC
>CM051007.1:20250558-20253058 GCA_027704905.1 Muraenolepis orangiensis
GCACTCGTCTTAAGCCTATATATATATCGCCTATATACTACAATTAAATTCTCATTTTGTTCGGCTTGTATAAGAAATAACGACCGTCGATTTAATGGCATTCCCCTGGCGATTGGCCGGTGTCCTCTTTGTGTATATCTTTAAATTCCTGGTTAGAATACCTCAACTAATAATTCCGCTACTAAAAACACGCGCTACATTCCTCGGGAATGTACATTGTAGCGTACATTTTATACGCTACATTCCCCCCCCCCCCCCCCCCTGCGCTCTAATCCAATCCCAGGTGTTGCCCATCATAATCAGGCCGGCTGAGGCTGATGATGAACACCTGGGATCTACCCTTCTTTAGGCTGCACGAAGACCCACGGTCGGGCGCTTGGTTATTGAGAACCTTTGAGAACCCTCCCTACTTACACGAGAACCTGCGTTTTCCAGCTCCGACCACGTGGCGCCACGTGACCTGTCCAACCCTTGCCTAGTTGTTGTTTTTTGTGTTTGTGGATATATCTTTTTTTAGTAAAGACATTTTTTTCCGTGACATTGTGTCTCTCTGTCTCTTCTTCTGGGTTCTCCGGCCCATTTGGCTCGCCCGGTGTCGTTGGGGCCGCAACATCGAGGGCCGACCTCTCCATCACTCTGCGTCTGTAAGGACCCAGACTGAAAAAAACGGACCACCGCCGTGGGGGGGGGGGGGGGGGGGGGTGGGGGCGGACGTGGTGTGCCCATTCCCCCACCCCCCCCATCCCCCTGTCCCCCGTCCCCCCGCCCCCCAGGCCGTCCCATCCCATCCACTTACTTCTGCCCTTGAGTACTGTAGTTGTTGTCGTAGGATTCGTAGCCCTGGTCGTCGTATGCTGTTCCGTAGCCGTCGTCGTACTCCTGGAAAAGGAAAGAGACCAAGAAGAAGAAGAAGAAGAAGAAGAAGAAAAAGGAGAAGAAGAAGAACAACAACAACAACATCAACAACAACATCAGAACACAACAGGACAGGATCAGTCAACAGGCGACAACATGGCAACAGTCAATGAGAGAAATTGGCCCCCACGGCGTGCGGAAAAAACATGGCAGCGGACCTCCTTTTATGGACGTTTCATCGCCACCTCAAAAGGAGGGGGGAGGGAGGAGGAGGGGGAAAGGAGGGGGGGGAGGAGGGGAGGAGGGGGGGAAGCCCCGGAACATCTGTTTGCACGCCGTCGATCCGACGCCGTCCCGCTATGCGAGCGCCCGCGCCCTCACCCCTCCCAGCCGCCCCGGCCTAGAGGCACATCAAAGGGAAACTGTGAGCACACTCGTTCCTCATTTGGAATAAGTGGGGACTTATGTTCCCACAAAAGACACCGACCCCTCACGACACACATTGCTCCACACACACACCCCCCCCCCCCTCCAACACACACACACACACACACACACACACACACACACACACACACACACACACGCCACCCCCCCACCCCTCCTAATTCCATCTGGCCCCGATTTGCACGCTCGGAATGAATTTCTGTACCACGGAGCAGCGGAAGAAAATACTCATCACAGTGGTGTTAATATTAAGGCCCCTTAATGCTTGATTGGAAAACGCACAGTAGCCAAATGGCTGGAGCTGGCTGGGGCTTTTGGTTCTTTTTATCTATAATCCTCTTGGAGAAACCAACAGCGTGCGCGCACACTCATCACGACACGAAGGTCATCAAAGCAAACTTTCCAAAAATGATTTGGTGTGTTTTTCGGGGTGTGAACTTGCTGCGTGTGCGTACTGGGATTTTTATTCTTATTGTTATTTTTATTTATATTCAGGGTTTTTGAGAGTTTTTTGTCTCAGCTGCGTTGTGTTGTTTGGGTTCACATTTAGTTATTCTTATTCATATTATTATTAACAGCTGTCGATTAGAGATCTTTTTTCATCACGCTAGTTTGAGGTCGGATTTGTTTCTTTCAAAACAGACAGGCCTTCATCTCTGTCTCACTTCAGTCCTCTCTGAAGTGAGAGACGATTTAATTTGCTTACGGGCCTCACAGCCCATGACGTTGTCCTTATTTTGGTTTAGCCGTCATTCATTCTCGTTTTTTATTTTTATTTGATTAAGACCAAAAAAAACGGTCCTTTGTCAATGATGTGGAAAAACATGGGGGTGATAAAAAAAACAAAAACTGTTGAAAAATGAAAGGAAGGCAACACTCCTTTTAAGATGTGTTACTTTTATATTTTAACCACAATGTCTGATTTAAAACTAAGGGTAATTATATGAAAAAGAAAGATATATGCATACATTATATTAATATAACTTTCTTTATTTCTCTTTTTAAAATGACACGCTGGCTAAAGAATTTATATATATATATATATATATATATGTATGACAGAAATCTTTTTAAAGATAAGTTGGCAATTATCCCTTTAGGAGGTGTTGACAGCCCATATATTTGCCTGGGGAACTTTTGAGATGGCTGGTCTGTTATTCAGGAGGAGATGACCAAAAATCCAACATGTGTGAACTAA
>CM051007.1:20258058-20263058 GCA_027704905.1 Muraenolepis orangiensis
CCAACCAGAAGAACCAACCAGACAGACACCAACCAGACAGACACTAACCAGACAGACACCAACAGACAGACACAACAGACAGACAAACAGACAGACACTAACCAGACAGACACTAACCAGACAGACACCAACCAGACAGACACAAACCAGACAAACACTAACAGACAGACACCAACCAGACAGACACTAACCAGACAGACACCAACAGACAGACACTAACCAGACAGACACTAACAGACAGACACCAACAGACAGACACTAACCAGACAGACACCAAGCAGACAGACACTAACCAGACAGACCAACCAGACAGACACCAACCAGACAGACACTAACCAGACAGACACCAACCAGACAGACACAACAGACAGACACTAACCAGACAGACACCAACCAGACAGACACTAACCAGACAGACACCAACCAGACAGACATAGACAGAGACCAACCAGACAGACACTAACCAGACAGACACTAACCAGACAGACACCAACCAGACAGACACCAACCAGACAGACACCAACAGACACAAGCAGACAGACACTAACCAGACAGACACCAACCAGACAGACACCAACCAGACAGACACTAACCAGACAGACACCAACCAGACAGACACCAACCAGACGAGACCAACCAGAAGAAACCAACCAGACAGACACCAACCAGACAGACACTAACCAGACAGACACCAACCAGACAGACACCAACCAGACAGACACTAACCAGACAGACACTAACCAGACAGACACCAACCAGACAGACACAACAGACAAACACAACCAGACAGACACCAACCAGACAGACACTAACCAGACAGACACCAACCAGACAGACACTAACCAGACAGACACTAACCAGACAGACACCAACCAGACAGACACTAACCAGACAGACACCAAGCAGACAGACACTAACCAGACAGACACCAACCAGACAGACACCAACAGACAGACACTAACCAGACAGACACAACCAGACAGACACTAACCAGACAGACACTAACCAGACAGACACAACCAGACAGACACTAACCAGACAGACACCAACCAGACAGACATAACAGAGACCAACCAGACAGACACTAACCAGACAGACACTAACCAGACAGACACCAACCAGACAGACACCAACCAGACAGACACCAACCAGACAGACACAAGCAGACAGACACTAACCAGACAGACACCAACCAGACAGACACCAACCAGACAGACACTAACCAGACAGACACTAACCAGACAGACACCAACCAGACAGACACCAACCAGACAGACACTAACCAGACAGACACCAACCAGACAGACACCAACCAGACAGACCAACCAGACAGACACAACCAGACAGACACCAACCAGACAGACACCAACCAGACAGACACTAACCAGACAGACACTAACCAGACAGACACCAACCAGACAGACACCAACCAGACAGACACTAACCAGACAGACACCAACCAGAGACACTAGACAGAACCAACCGAGACCAACCAGACAGACACCAACAGACAGACACCAACCAGACGACCAACCAGACAAATCCAACCAGAGACCAGCTAGACAGAGACCAACCAGAGACCAAACAGACTGAGACCAACCTAGAGACCAACCAGACCAGCTAGACAGAGACCAACCAGAGACCAACAGACTGAGACCAACCAGACAGAGACCAACCAGTAGAGACCAACCAGAGACCAACCAGAGACCAACCAGACAGAGACCAACCAGACAGAGACCAAACAGTAGAGACCAACCAGACAGAACCAACCAAACAGAACCTAACCAGAGACAATCAGACAGAGAGCAACCAGACAGATACCAACCAGACAGAGACCAACCAGAGACCAGCCAACCAGAGACCAACCAGATAGAGACCAACCAGAGACCTACCAACCAGAGACCAACCAGAGACTCAGACAGGACCAACCAGACAGAGACCAACAGAACCAGCCAACCAGAGACCAACCAGATACAACACCAGACAGAGACCAACCAGAGACCAGCCAACCAGAGACCAACCAGATAGAGACCAACCAGAGACCAGCCAACCAGAGACCAACCAGATAGAGACCAATCAGCGACCAACCAACCAGAGACCAACCAACCAGAGACTACCATACAGAGACCAACCAGAGACAGCCAACCAGAGACCAACCAGATAGAGACCAACCAGAGACCACCAACCAGAGACCAACCAACCAGAGACCAACCAGACAGAGACCAACCAGAGACCAGCCAACCAGAGACCAACCAGATAGAGACCAATCAGCGACCAACCAACCAGAGACCAACCAACCAGAGACTTACCATACAGAGACCAACCAGAGACCAGCCAACCAGAGACCAACCAGATAGAGACCAACCAGAATCCAGCCAACCAGAGACCAACCAGATAGAGACCAATCAGCGACCAACAACCAGAGACAACCAACCAGAGACTACCATACAGAGACCAACCAGAGACCAGCCAACCAGAGACCAACCAGATAGAGACCAACCAGAGACCAGCCAACCAGAGACCAACCAGATAGAGACCAATCAGCGACCAACCAACCAGAGACCAACCAACCAGAGACTTACCATACAGAGACCAACCAGAGACCAGCCAACCAGAGACCAACCAGATAGAGACCAACCAGAGACCAACCAACCAGAGACCAACCAACCAGAGACTTACCAGACAGAGACCAACTAGACAGAGACCAACTAGAGACCAACCAACCAGAGACCAACCAGACAAAGACCAACCAACCAGAGACCAACCAGACAAAGACCAACCAGACAGAGAACAAACAACCAGAGAACAACCCGAAAAAAACATCAACAAAGACAAAGAACAACCCACCAGACAAACACCAACCAGACAGAGACCAGGTAGGGGCAGGTGGCAAGGCGGTGTGGAGGCAACGAGCATGAGGCCCAAAACGATTCACTGATGAAGACAAGCGAGCCTATTTGTTAATACCTGACGGGGAACACTAGTAGCAGGAGGGGGGGGAGACTACAGAATGAGCTGCTCTTTCGGCTCCTAATTCTCTGCGATGTGTGGATAGATTTATCATCGGGCAGATGCTAGGGGTCTCCTCTCGCCGTGGTGTGGATACACTGGGGCAGGTGTCGTGGGGGGGGGGGGGGGTGGGGGAGTGGAAGGTGGGTGCAGTTTACAACGGCGACAAGGATGGTGAAACAGCTGGCTCCGGGAGTCATTTTATATGACCTCTACGCATTTGGAATCGCCAACCTTTTGAATAAACCTGTCAGATGGCGTTAGGTTTTTCGTGAGCCGCCGGGGCAATTTTCCAACGCTGGCCGACCTCTTCTCATCCGCTACCTGCTAAATATGCTCGAACGACGGCCCGGGCCAATGGAACTCAGTCTGACGGACGCTACTCTGGCAGCTCGGTCTTGGCGAATACACAAAGCGTCAGACCTTTCAAAGGTAATAACGCTGTGTTGGGTGTTTTTTTTTTTTTATGTTTTGCAGGCGCAACTACAATGAACAAAAACCTGAACAGCCGGAGCAACAAATTCCATATTTTTTATAGAATATAACGAAGCGTGTGCGACGGGGGGAAAACGTTAGAGTCAGTAACGCAACACTACTGCTTGGACACGGCCATGAGGAGCCAATCAGAAACAACGTCAGACTCGCAATGACCCTCGTTTCACCAGAGGGGGTGCTGTCCCAAGGGTTCCGATTCAAAATGTGGCCGGCCTGTTATATATATATATATATATATATATATATATATATATATATATATATATATGAAATATGTCTCGCAGATGCAGATGCACACACTGTGAGCACGCCATGAGTTACTGCAAATCCCGAAACTCCGGAGAAAAAAACTGTACTCACGTATTCGCCGTAGGTGTCTTGGACGATAGGAGGGGCCGGCCGGTATCCCGCCGGCGGAGGGGCGCCCCTGGCTCTCTGCGCAGGCACTCCCCTCCCTCTGGAGGTGGGCACCCGGGTCGCAAGGACCCCCCTGGGCACGGCTCCGCGGGGTACCGCCGCGTGCAGAGGGGGCACGCCTCCTCTACTCCTGCAGGGAGAAGAAGAAGAAGAAGAAGAAGAAGAAGAAGAAGAAGAAGAAGAAGAAGAAGAAGAAGAAGAAGAAAGAAGAAGAAGAAGAAGAAGAAGAAGAAGAAGAAGAAGAAGAAGAAGATGAAGAAGAATAACTCTTATTTACATCAAAGACTACTAGGTACGTGCAGCACACAAGGCATGGCTCTGAGGCAGCTTGTGAAAGCTCCAAGTTAACGTAACTTTCCGAGATAAAAAAAAAAAAAGGGTTTGTCTGTGTTGTGATGCTTGTTGTGTTTGCAGCTTTTCGTTTGTGTTAAGTTATTATAAATTTTTTTGGACTTTTCTAACAGAATACCTCGCCTTTGATCTTGGATGGCTGACATTTTCCCTTACGTGACGTGATTTTTCGATAGTTGTAACTATGTCGACATAGTTATGTCAACATAGTTATGTTGACGTAGTTACGTCACAGTCCAGCGGCGCTGTTACAGTACATGCCGTGGCCTCGTATCCTGCCGCAAACAAACGCGACAAAAACACCTCAGCAATTTCACTTCGAAAACATCATCGCCCCCCCCCCCCCCCCCCCCCCACCCATTGCCGTTCAGACGTTCGGATGTTAACATCTCCGCCATGTGTACTATTCATTAAACCAAATGAGTGTTAAATATGTCATTATTGCGGACACTTCATAAACCCAACCATCCGTTTTATTAGCTGGCCCGGGTTGAGAAGAGGGACAGAAGACGGAGGGAGACACTGCACACTCACACACCAGACCTAATTCAAATATTGAGTTTATACACAGTTTATCGTTTAGTTTTTTTAATTTTCAATTCGATTTTGCACAATTTCTGTAAGGCACTGCCACTTTTATTTTGGCTGCTCGTCCTGCATTGTTGAATCTGGAACCCATATCAGTGTATGAACACTTTTAAAACAATGTTAGAGAAACTATAGTTGTT
>CM051007.1:20275558-20278058 GCA_027704905.1 Muraenolepis orangiensis
ATCTCGCCTGTCCATCAGAAGTTTGTGAATGTGAGACTTCTCATTGGGTGGAGAAGCGTGGGGAGTTGGAAAGGGGGTGGGGGGGGGGGGGGGGGGCAGAGATGGAGGGGAGGTTATGTTTATCTTCTGCTCTCTCTCTCTCTCTCTCTCTCTCTCTCTCTCTCCTCTCTCTCTCTCTCTCTCTCTCTCTCTCTCTCTCTCTCTCTCTCTCTGACACCAGCCATTAAAAATGACTACTTGAGGGCTCCTCCCGAAGACAGGGACACAGGGTGATGAGGAATCCGGTTTATTGCAGTTTTGAGTTTGAATAACGGTGAACAGAGCAGCAAAACAGTGAACATATACACTGTTGATACTGTATACTGTATCACCTTCTACACATCTACTGGTCTAGATTTAGTTTCTCTCTGGAGGATGACAAGCACGGAGAAGTGGTAAAAAAAACAAAAACAACACCAAACAACAAACAAACAGCAGCACAGCATA
This sequence comes from Muraenolepis orangiensis, assembly GCA_027704905.1. Lineage (NCBI taxonomy): Eukaryota > Metazoa > Chordata > Actinopteri > Gadiformes > Muraenolepididae > Muraenolepis > Muraenolepis orangiensis. The sequence continues at coordinate 20,276,045 of CM051007.1, forward strand.
ACACCAGCGATGGATGTGGTCGTGGGGCGGGTGGTGCGGGTGGTTTGGTGTGCAGAACATTACCTTTTCTTTGTCCCGCATGGACCCTTTCCCCAGGATGGACATCTTGGTGAGGGTGTCTTCCTGGAGCCTCTTTAGCGAGTTCCCGCGCGGCCCCAGGAGTTTGCCGACAAAGTTAAACTACAAGGGGTGAGCACAGCAAGGGAGTGGGGGGGGGGGAGAGAGAGAGAGAGAGAGACAGATCAGTGACGGACCGGCCGTGTTTGGAGATCAATAGGCGGAACACTCTCTGCATTCTGGCAGAGTGGCCTTTACCGAATGGTGGCCGGATCAAAAGTCATTCCCTGTCTCCTGCGATAGAACAGTGGGTCAAGAAGCTGAAGTTAAAAAGAAAAAGCAATACAAAATATTGAGAAAAAATGAATCCGTTCCATTCTTCACCACTGATCCCTGTCACAATTCAATTCTTTGCGCTTTAATATATATATATATATATATATATAATATATATATATATATATATATATATGTGTGTCATACCCTTCTCTGGCACTTCTGGTGTGGTTTTTAATAAACAGCCGACCTCACAAGGTCGTCTCATCCTCACAAGGATGACACGCAGGGTTTTGCATTTAATCAACGATGACCATCTTCAGAAATATAAATCTTACGCCGGAGTACCAACCCAGTTCTGACTGCAGCTGCGGACGGTCAAAGGGTAAAAGTACAACACACACAAACACACACACACACACACGCACACAAGTAGCACACGCACACACACACACACACACACACACACACACACACACACACACACGTGTGCTTGCCCCTTGCTCCGTCCCAGACCCCGAGCCCCAAGTCTTAGCGGTGAGTTATCCAACTGTCTGCCTCCACTATCTGGGTCATCAATTAGAGGGCTAGAGGGGGGAGAGGAGAGAGGGAAAGGAAAAAAGGCAACTCGGAAGAAAGAAAGAAAGAAAGAAAGAGCGAAAGAGAGAAAGACAGACAGACTATTGTCTGTCACTATTTGTGCTCCGGCCCTCACCTAACGGTATATCTCATCCCTCTTTTGTTCTCAAAGTGAATGATTATTGGCCCCGGACGATAATTGGATCTGGCGGGGGTGCGGGGGTGGGGGGGGGGGGGGGTGGGGAGGAGGGGAGGAGGGGGGTGGGGTTGAGGGGATGGAGGGTGGAGGTGAAGCCGCTTCGCCATGAGACTTAGTGCCTATTGGCTTCTGTCGTTGGCCCCGGCGAACCCTCCCCGACGTCAACCCATGAGACTCATCTTGAGCCTCCGGGAGCCGCTTGTATGTACAGTATGTATGTATGACCGGTGAACAGTGAACTAGCCTCTGCAGTGCTGCTCTCTTGGTGCATTCCGTGAGTACAGCAGAATATCCAATAAAAAAAAAGAAGCAAATAAACACACACTCACACACACACACACACACACACACACACACACACACACACACACCACACACCACTAAATAAATGTGCTTGAATGTGTTCCACATCCAGTGCAGTGCGAGAGTCGTAGATGGCATCCCATAGAGCGGTGCGGAGGCAATGTATTATTTAAGGCCATTTTGGCACCGTTTGAACAATCCTGGATGTTTGAAGAGAGAGATTTGTGTGTATTTGCCTTCCCATCCTGCCCAGACTAATTCCTTTTGCTAAATGCCACGCGATTTCAAAGTGATCCTCATGGCAAACACCTCACGGCCGCCACTATTCAACGACAGCTTTGCTGAAGGCGTGTGGTGGGGGGGGGGGGGGGGGGTTCTTACACAGGTTGTGTCTTGGAAGTGCGTTGTGATAGTTCCTACCGTTTCTACGGTTTTCTATCTGTTCTGTGCTGTTTTGTACCGTCTTCTACAGATTTCCGTCTCTTAGTTACCATAGTTTTCTATCTGTTTCCTAAAGCTTTCTATCTGTTTCCTAAAGCTTTCTATCTGTTTTCTACAGTTTTGTACCGTTTTCTATCTGTTTTCTATCCTAATTCTATC
>CM051007.1:20283058-20298058 GCA_027704905.1 Muraenolepis orangiensis
TAGCACAGCTTTTTCGTATCATCCCATGCTCTTGGATGTCTTTCAGCGACGATGTGAAGTAGGCCAAGCTCAAATGTCAAGGTCGTGCGAAAGTCAAAGCCAACAGAAACCTATAAATGTTAGCCTTTAAAGGCGTTTCTATCTCCAAAGCTTGAGATGGGAGGCGAGGTGCCGTTTGACCGGCAAGCGGCACTGGATACATCTGGGCGGCAGTATGGCTCAGAAAGGTAGAGCGGTCGCCTCACAGCCGGGAGGTTGCTGGTTCGCTGCTCCACCTCGTCGAGGTGCCCTTGAGCAAGACACCCTTAACCCCTAACTGCTCCCGACGTGCCGGCTGTCTCCTTGCGTGGCTGACTCCGCCGTCGGTGGTTGAATGTGTCTATGAATGGGTGAATGTGAGGCATGACTTGTAAAGCGCTTTGGATAAAAGCGCTATATAAAAGGCCGTCCATTTACCATTTATACCTCATAAACCTTTTTTTTTTTACTCGAGAGTAACCAAACTTTTTTGTACTGAGATGCACTAATTATGTTAGTTAGTGTCTTTAGGCAACACAGCACGCACTTTGAAGTGTACAGAAGAGCATAATGAAGAAAGCCAGGAGGTGATTAGCCTTCAGATATTATCCAAATACTATTATAATACTATTATCTTAGTTTGATCAAATCTAGCACAACAGCAAACAGCAGTAGATCCAATACATACAATCAGCTCTTATCACCCACCACTCACAGTATTCAGATTCATATAATTCAATAAAACATTATATAAATGATATATACAATTATAATTCAATCCAAAAAATCATAAAAAAACTCTATATACAGTATATATCTAAATATCTAAATATATATATATATACATTGAATCGTCAACTCGTCATATCTTCAAATATATGTTTTAATATATATATATATATACTGTATATATATGTATATATATGTTATATATATATATGTTATATATATATATATATATATATATATATATATATACGTATATAAACATATATTTGAAGAAATGACGATTGATTCAATGTGGTTTAACATCCTGCTTATCTCCAGGGAGACAGAAGCCTGCTGATCTGAGCGCCGATGCGTCTCCATGTAAGCAGGCGTGCACAGAGGCAGGCTCCATTCCTCCTTCCCTCCTTCCCTCCTTCCCTCCTTCCCTCCTCCCCTTTTTCCCTCCTTCCCTCCTTCCCTTCATCCCTCCCCCCTCCTTCCCTCTATCCCTCCTTCCCTTCTTCCCTTCCCCTTCCCTCCTTCTCTTCATCCCTCCCCCCTCCTTCCCTCTATCCCTCCTTCCCTTCTTCCCTTCTTCCATTCTTCCCTCCTTCCCTCTATCCCTCCTTCCCTCCTTCCCTCCTACCCTCTATCCCTCCTTCCCTCCTCCTCCCTCCTTCCCTCTATCCCTCCTTCCCTCCTTCCCTCCTACCCTCTAGCCCTCCTTCCCTCCTTCCCTTCTTCCCTCCTTCCCTTCTATCCCTCCTTCCCTCCTTCCTCCTTCCTCCTCCCTCCTACCCTCTATCCCTCCTTCCCTCCTTCCCTCCTACCCTCTATCCCTCCTTCCCTCCTTCCCTCCTTCCCTCCTTCCCTCCTTCCCTCCTTCCCTCCTTCCCTCCTACCCTCTATCCCTCCTTCCCTCCTTCCCTCTATCCCTCCTTCCCTCTATCCCTCCTTCCCTCCTTCCCTCCTACCCTCTATCCCTCCTTCCCTCCTACCCTCTATCCCTCCTTCCCTCCTTCCCTCCTACCCTCCTTCCCTCCTTCCCTCCTTCCCTCCTTCCCTCTGCTTGTCCCGTCGCCACTACCTCCTCCCACTCAAGGGACAAATACAAACAAGACTAATAATAATAGCAATTAATCATCACTGGGACGCTCTCCAAGTGGGACATGAGTCACCCATCCAGGGTGGTACAACCCGCTTGTCCCCCCGGTCACAGCTACCGGGGGGGGGGGGGGGCGCTGGAGGCTGTCCCGCTTGGGTAACGCACACACACACACACACACATAGACACATACACAGACACACGTGTGCAAGGAGAAAGACACACACTAACACACACACACATATATAAATACACACACACACACACACATTGATATAAACACAAACACACACACATGCACACACACACACACACACACACACACACACACACACACACAGCCAAATATAACACACATCGATTAAGCGAACACACACACACACACACAGATAAAAACATACATGCACACACAAACACACACAGCCAAATATATACACATACACACAGATAAACACACAAATAAAAACACACACACACACACACATCCTCGCACGCAGGTGAAAGAAGGCCCTCCTCTTCACATTCACACACACACAGGTGACAGTTTCCTGGGAGTACAGAGAGAAACATGCAGACTCCCCACAGCCAAGAGAGAGAGCCCCCCCGCCCCCCCCGCCCCCCCCACCTGGAGCGCTAGGCGCTGAGCTAACACTCCAGACCAAACCACCTGTGGGCTGGCGTGTTGATTCACAGCTCAAGTTGAAATGGATCCGCTGCAGTACAAACGCTAATCCGAACAGTTCAATATTTAGCCAGCGAGGTCAACGTTGACCTTAGAACACAAGCGATAAAAAGGTCTTTCCTTGTTTCCTCCGTCCTAATAGGGGGCGCGGCGGCAGCTCAGTCTGTCGGGACTTGGCTCGGGGGGGGAACCGGATGGGGGCGCCGATTCAAGTCCCCGAAAATGGACCGAAAAGTACGTGGTGCTAGAAACTGGTACTTGAAAGGAATGAAAGGTGCCAGCTTGCCTCCTGGGCACTGCCGAGAGGTGCCCTTGAGCAAGGCACCAGACCCTCAGCACTGCTCCATGGGGCGCTGTATTTACAATAGCTGCTCCCACTGCTCCTGATACTAGGATGGGTTAGATGCGGAGAAACTAATTTCACTGTGTGTATACATGAATGGGAACCAATAAAGAGGACTCAATCCTCCAGATTTCGATTTAAATTTCCTCGTAGCCGCTCCTATACCGCTATGTATTTACAGTACAGACGCTGGCTTCACGAGCGGCTGGGCCACACAGCGATGGCAGCTGCCTCCCTTCCTATTAGCAATGGATCCACTTAAAAAGCAGCCTTGTGATTTAGACCCCCTCCACTCTCTCCACACTCCCCTCTCTCTCTCTCTCTCTCTCTCTCTCTCTCTCTCTCTCTCTCTCTCTCTCTCTCTCTCTTTATCTCTCTCCACATTAGGGATCCATCACCATATTTTGATTTGCATTTTGAAGTATCACATTAGAAAATGTTGACGGAAACGGCCAAATTCAAATCAACTTCCTCTGATTCGCATTAAAGTTGATACGCTCGCTTGAGGTGGTTTTCGACTGATTCGAATCGAGTTCATTCGCAAAAGCGGAGATGGAAACCACTTGGCCGATTCAAGCGTTCTATGTCACCGCCCCGATATCCGTCATCATTGGTGAAGTTTGTCTGCTTCAACTAGTTGATGGTAACATAACTCATTTGCATTTCCTTTTTTTTGTTTTGTGCGAGTTTCCTTCAAATTTGCTTCGACTGTTAGATAGAAATTCTCTCTCTCTCTCTCTCTCTCTCTCTCCCTCCACACTTTCCCCCCTCTCTCTCTCCTCTCTCTCTCTCTCTCTCTCTCTCTCTCTCTCTCTCTCTCTCTCTCTCTCTCTCTCTCTCTCTCTCTCTCTCTCTCTCTCTCTCTCTCTCTCTCTCTCTCTCTCTCCCTCTATGTATATGTCTATGTCTACGTCTCTCTCTCTCTCTTACAGTCTTTCCTCTCTCTATGTCTATGTCTATGTCTATTTCTCTCTCTCTCTCTCTCTCTCTCTCTCTCTCTCTCTCTCTCTCTCTCTCTCTCTCTCTCTCTCTCTCTCTCTCTCTCTCTCTCTCTCTCTCTCTCAGCCAGCCCAGTCTTTCTGGCTGGCTGGATTTGCTGAGTGAGGAGGAGGGAGGAGGAGGAGGAGGAGGAGGAGGAGACAACCTGTGCTATTAATCCTACTTCAGTTCAACTGCAAGCGGAGGAGATAAATATTGTCTACATCTACAATGCTGGTGGTGCGCATATTGTGCTTATTACAAGAAGCACATCGGGATCAACATTTACTGTTCATCTAAATAGACCTGTAGCCCGGGTCATATCTGCTATATTTATGATATTATGTCATCGATGTTTTTTAGTTTTTTTTGGTGGGCATAATGCTAATAGGAGCAAGTCATCAAGTACTTGGGTCATATGATGATCTGATGATGATTTTCGTTTTCTTTTGTCTTATCGACAGGGTTTTTACTTTAACACAATATTGTTTTGTATTTTGACAGCCACCATCTTTATATTGTACATACAATTGTTAATTGGGAAGTGACTTCGGAGTATGATTTTTTTTAACTGCAGATTAATTATTATCAAGGGTTTATATTTACAGTTAGTAAGCTTCATGGGACGATGTTACAGCCTTTTGTCAGGTAGAGAACGCTTGATGCAACAGACACTAAATGAACACACATACATTGACAATGCTGTCCATGTCCTATTCTCTGGAACTTTTCTGACTTTGGCAATTTTTTTTTTAAATAGGAATGAAAAGAAAACGTCCCATAACCCATTTTCTGGTAATCCTGAAAAAACACATCACAAAAAAATAAGATTTTGTAAGGAAATAACAATTCTATTCTTGTTCAAAGCGTTGGGTAAGGTGAATGTGTAGTATGTTCCTAATTTGTTTTTTGGATGGATATTGTCGCACCAGAACATGAGCCAAATTCTGGAATGTTCCTGTTGAAATGGAACTAAACTAATGGCTGGCTCTGGTTCAGAAACAAATCAAATTGACAAAATTTTGATCTTTGAACTTTGACAAAGTAAATTTACATTTACATTTATATTTAAGGCATTTGGCAGACACTTTCATCCAAAGCGACTTACAAGGTGTACATTTTTACAGGTGTACACACAAAGTAAAGTTTAGATAGTTCAGTCCCAAGCTGCACGTTAAAGCATAAGGGCATATTTAACGTAAGAGAGTTGAGTGGTAAGAGCACTGAGTTCACACGCTCAGTGTTAACACTAATACACAGCCTGGCTCCTTCAACACATCAAACAAATCCAATGTTTGACATAACTCTGAATATATATATATATATATATATATATGAATAATATGAATAGTATGGAAAACCAACCGGCCGACACAAAATAAACCACAGTCAATAGTAAATTGATAGATCAGAAAATAAAAAAACGTTTTTTCAAGCCTTTAACAAACACACAGCACAGTAAGCCTAATTACAGGTGAGTCACAGAGTGAAATTGCCCGACACAGACTCATCATGTGATCACACTTCGGAGTTTTGTGTAGAGTTCCTGAATAGAGTTCTGGTGTAGAAAATTGTTTTTCGTTTTACCTCCGCATGACTGCTGATATACCTCATTATGAAACGGATATTAAACTCAGTATTTCCCTCTGTGGTCAGATTCAGAATAGCAACATAATCAGAACATAATGACATAGATACATACTACATAGAACTATTGTTTATATGAAATACAATTTAAGTCAAATATACTGAGAGAGAATGCACGTAAATAATGAATAATATTTCAATAATAATGAGAAAAATTGACAGTTTTGTTGTACAGATGTGTTTGTCTCTCTGGGCTCCGGAGAGCAGACCTCCACTGCTCTGAAATGTATCAAGAATATAAATAAAGATGAATATAGTCAGTTATAGTTAGGTAATTCATTTTAAATAGTGTCTGTAATGCAGGTAATACCTCATCTGTAATCACACTGAGATGAAGGGAAAGCACCAAACAGTCAGAGATTCACATCCCTATGGTTTTGTTTTTAAAAAAACGAAATCAAAAAGTACAGTATGTTAACCAAACCCTCAAGCTAATTGATAATCATTCTATATTTAAGAACATTTTTGATAATCATTCTAATAAAAATAAATAATTGAACTCAGCAGTTCATTATATGTAGAATGATTATTGCTTAACTCAAAGCCATGCAATTACATGCATTTCACATGCATGTAAAGTCCTCTAAAGCCAACTTATGGCAAATAAATGTAATATAATGGTTGGACATATACGCTTTACATTGAATCGCTATAATATAGTATTATTACTATTATACTCCTTCAATCATTCACCAGACCGGCCTGTGTGTAAATAAGACCAATGTCACATTTCACACCTAGCTGCGGTGTGAACACACACACACACACACACACACACACACACACACACACACACACACACACACACACACACACACACACACACACACACACACACACACACACACACACACACACACACACACACACACGTTGAGTGTAAATCTTGTCAAGACTGCTTGCAGGAGACATGGTAATGCTCAGAGAACCTGCCTTCTCTCTTCCTGAAATCTCAATTTTCTCTCTGGCTCCTCTACTGCTACGACAAGGTCAGACAGGCAGCAGGAATTCGTCGCACCCCCTAATCTGGAGATTACATTCGCCGTGCCCCCCCCTCCCCCAGTCCAAGCCCTCCCTTTTCTCTCTCTCTCTCTCTCTCTCTCTCTTCCTCTCTACTCTTTTTTCCTTTTCCGAGCCCCTCCAACCATCTCCTTCCCACAGCCCACCCCCCGTGGTCCCAACCCCAAACCTCTGCCAGCTTGGCTCTCCACTGTGAGGTAACGAGCCAAGACCCGCTTACAGTGTCGGAGATAATGTTTGCGGATTAAGAGGGAAGAGAAAGAACCATCTCCGTCTCTTTCTCTCCGCCTCCCTCCCTCCTCTCTCTCTCTCCCTCTCTACCTCCCTCCCTCCCTCTCTCGGCCCATCCATCCCTCCCTCCCTATCTCTCTCTATTCCTCCATCCCTCCCTCTCTCGGCCCTTCCATCCCTCCCTCCCTCCCTATCTCTCTCTATTCCTCCATCCCTCCCTCTCTACCTCCCTCCCTCCCTCTCTCGGCCCATCCATCCCTCTCTCCCTCCCTATCGCTCTCTATTCCTCCATCCCTCCCTCTCTCGGCCCTTCCCTCCCTCCCTCCCTCCTTCCCTCCCTCCCTCCCTCTCTTGGCCCATCCATCCCTCCCTCTCTCCCTATCTCTCTCTATTCCTCCATCCCTCCTTCTCTACCTCCCTCCCTCCCTCTCTCGGCCCATCCATCCCTCCCTCCCTCCCTATCTCTCTCTATTCCTCCATCCCTTTCGCCCTCCGTCCCTCCCTCCCTCCCGCTCTCTTTCTATCACTCCCTCCATCTCTCCATCGCTCCCTCTCTCTACCTCCCTCCCTCCCTCTCTCGGCCTATCCATCCCTCCCTCTCTCCCTATCTCTCTCCCTCCCTCCCTCCCTCCCTCCCTTCCTCCCTCCCATCCCGTGGAGCCCCCCTGTTTCCAAACCGGGACCCTGGCTGGCAGCAAAGCATCGCCAACGGATGGTAACGAGTGAAAGAACAGGTGAGCCAAGAAGCAGAGACATGACTCTCTGGGTCCGGTCCGGTCCGGTCCGGTCCGGTCCGGTCCGCTCAGCGTCACAACAACAACTGTGGGGCGGCGACGGGCGGAGGAGGGCGGAGGGGAAAGGCACTCCCACTCCACCGGGTGTATCCCCCAACAGAGGCAGCAGTCAGGGCTGCTGGTGCTGGTGCTGCTGGGAGGCTCTGAAGCACGCCGGCCTGCAGACGCTTCATAACACACCCACATGCACATTATACAGCCGACCACTTTTACGTCCACAGTTTGTACACACAGTTTGTGCCGTTACGATTACTTATAAGTAAAAAAATGCATGTTTTCTTCCTTTTCCGGGGGGGATTTAAACAATCTCCACGTGCATTAGGAACGGGCGAGGAATCAACCGTCGCTATTAGTTGTAGCTCGTTAGCATATGTGTGGCATACATTTGTAGCCGTGTTAATGTACCACCCGTGGAGAACGTTTTCTGGGGGGGACATTTTATAAAGTGTGCCCCACGTGTTTACGTCCCTCTGGCAATGACGAAGAATTATGACCTATTGTATATAACGTTATCCCCCCCCCCCCCCCCCCCCTCCCCTCTCGTTGGACTACATTGCAACAATAAGCAAGAAAAACCTTTTAGCTGAGGTTGAAACAGTGGCTTGAGATGCAAATATGTTTTTTTCCTTCTCCCTTAAGGTGAGAAGAACCGTACATAAAAAAACACAAGAGGTTTTGAATTGGCAGATGTACGCGTGAGGGGGGGGGGGGGGGGGCAAGTCGTAAACAAAAGCAACAATAATTTCACACAAAACGGTTCCTCCGGCATTAAGAACAGCGATCAGCGATGACAGGGGAGCTTCTCCAGTGTCGCCACGGGGGCGAACGGCCACTTAAGGTTTTTTCGCGCTTTGCAGGCTGAAAAAACGCCAGGCGCACCGCACTGCCCTTTAGAAGCGGTGGTTATTTTTTGTTGTTATGCAACCACCAAATCAGCTGTCAGTCCAAGCATTGTAAACACGGAAGTTCATTTGCTGCTTGCTGCTTATAGTCTCTCCTCCGTGTTTGTTTTCAGAATCATCACGTAAGTCCCGCCTCTAAATTCATCTGATTGGACAATGAAAAAAACCTGCTAATGTCGGGTACATTTCTGCTCAGAGTTGAAGTTGAATTTTTTTTGCCGCAGCGGGCCCTAAAACACGAGGCGCCCAGTGTGCATAAACAGCGTGCAAAACGCTTGGGGAATGGGGAAGTAAGCATTCCATTGCACATGTTGCATATGGCAAATAAAAACAACAATATAAATCTTCAATCTTCAATCTTACTGCCGATATCAAACCATTTGAAAAAGGTGCAAAACATATGCGTCCTGTGCGATCGGCGCCAAACACATCAATCATCTTTTTCTTTCGGATGCTGTTTCAAAACCTTTATGTCGCAAAGGAAAGGAAAGGGGAATACTTCATGTTGTGGTATCATAGGCCAATGGCTTTTACCGGAATAGGTGACGGATGGCCGACCGGCCTGACCACCACCTGTCCGTCAAACAGGTGGGAAAAAACACTTGAACTGAAAAATCTGAACATGGTGACAAACAAGAGACGTGTTCCTCTCCTGCTCAACCGTAAACACTATTCAGAAAACAATACTGTTGTAACCACCGCTCACAAATGAAACAATGGCAAAAATTTTACCTCGGACACAATTTGCATAAAAATAGCTCAATCAAGATGTTTTATTACCAATAAACTTGAACATGATTACCCCAGTTGGGAGGGTGGGGCAGCGGCAGGACAGCTCAGTCAGTAGGGACTTGGCTTGGGAACCGGAAGGTCGCCGGTTCAAGTCCACGAAAATGAAACATGAGCACGGTCGAGGTGCCAGACTCCTACTCTGCTCCCCGGGTCACTGTATATACAATAGCTGCCCACTGCTCCTGATCTCATCTAGGATGGGTTACATGCAGAGAAAACTAATTTCACTCTGTGTGGAAAAAATTATGTGACAAATAAGGAGGATTCAATCCTCCGGATTTAGTCTTATTATGACCCTACGTGTCGAGTCGCTTGTAGTGCACCCGGGCAGAGAATCAATTCCGTAATTGTATATATCTACGTGGTATCACATCGATTGGGTTAATCAATGGGGTAATTTTAGATAAACATGTATTACTGTGGCTGTTGGCGGTAAGAGAGAATCAGCGGGGCGAGCTGTTATTAGACCGGTAATAGGTGAGCTTTCTGTGGCCAAATTTGTCTCATCTTATTTTTTTCCATGGGGAGGCACAAAACACAGCAGTGGTAAATGTGAGAGTTTAAAAAATAAAGTGTTTCTAATCACCCCATTGTGTGTGTGTGTGTGTGTGTGTGTGTGTGTGTGTGTGTGTGTGTGTGTGTGTGTGTGTGTGTGTGTGTGTGTGTGTGTGTGTGTGTGTGTGTGTGTGTGTGTGTTGTGTGTGTGTGTTGTATGTGTTGTGTGTATTTCCAGACTAACCAGCCTATAACTATGAGTTGCATTGCATTTTATTAAATAAGGATTTAATAGGAAAGTAGGGCTTTTTAACTGGGAAACTGGTGCTACATGACCAGAGAACAACAGTCGGAAGAACAGCCCTAGAGAACTGGTGCTACATGACCAGAGAACAACAGTCGGAACAACAGCCCTAGAGAACTGGTGCTACATGACCAGAGAACAACAGTTGAAACAACAGCCCTAGAGAACTGGTGCTACATGACCAGAGAACAACAAATGGAACAACAGCCCTAGAGAACTGGTGCTACATGACCAGAGAACAACAGTTGAAACAACAGCCCTAGAGAACTGGTGCTACATGACCAGAGAACAACAGTCGGAACAACAGCCCTAGAGAACTGGTGCTACATGACCAGAGAACAACAAATGGAACAACAGCCCTAGATAACTGGTGCTACATGACCAGAGAACAACAGTCGGAACAACAGCCCTAGAGAACTGGTGCTACATGACCAGAGAACAACAGTTGAAACAACAGCCCTAGAGAACTGGTGCTACATGACCAGAGAACAACCGTTGAAACAACAGCCCTAGAGCTGGCAAAAGTCCACCGAATGAGACAAAACAACACAAAACGTGTTGCCTGGCAGACTACTGCTGGTAAACAAATTTGATAAATTGAAACTTGCCATTTTAAGGGGGGAATTGAGGGGGATTGATCATTGTTAATTTTCATATACTACCCACAGTGGTACACCCACAAGAATCTCAAGCTGTTGAGATCAAGAGCATTTGATGTATTTTATGAATTTGGCTTTATGGTCAGTATATTAAAGATTAAGCGTGAATGATTTGTTTTAGTACACATTTAAGAAGCTATATCAACCGAATGCGCCGGGTCCGATACCAAATCAAGCGCACACTTAATTCTGAGGTTAGGGGGGATATGAATATGTCTACATGGAAAATGAGTTGGTGGCCACAAAATGAAAATCAATGTGTTGCATCGATATATATCCCCATGAATTGTACCTTCACATTGTCACTAAACTATGCATAATATAACATAGCAATGGCAACTTCAAGGTGCTACAATTGTTCAGCACTATTTAACTAAAGACTTTATATGCATCATTTTACTCAACATAAATGAAGCATTAGCGTAAAAACACTGTGGATTTTAATAACCATTCAAATATCCCAAATATTGGATGCGGATGAGATGAGTTATGTCCCAATACAGCGAGAACAATTACAGATACGTTACTAGTATGTGATGCAATGGATGTTTGTTTCAGGGACATCATCCCCGAATGACAATAGCTGTTTATTACATCATTTTCTCATTGCGTATCTGAAAACCCTAATAGGTGCTTTTGAAACAATATGTTGACAAGCATAACAGGCCAACAATTTCAAAAATTCTATCCTATCATATTATATCATGTTCCAACCCACACATACATTCTCTGTCTAGTTTTTCCCCATATACATTGTAGTATGCCAAACATACAAGAACCCAAAACTATAACGCCCAAGAACATCCAAGATGTAGCCTCTCTACCTAGATGTTAGTGTTGATTTGACACACTGGTCAAATCAACACATTTGAACATTTAACAAGTAAGGCTTGGCGATAAATGGATTATCACGATAACCGATCATGATGAGTCATTTCACAGGACAATCGATAAATATCACGACACGCTTAAGAATTCAAAAGATAATTCTAAAGAGTCTAACTGGGGGTCAAAACCTTGAAGTATATGGACATTTAAAGTATGGTATCGCAAGTTAGCTAGTTTTCCATTTCCCAGGTTTCAAACCTGAAATTTGATCGTGTTAAGGGCATATCTTCTCATCGTAATTCATTTTGACTTGAAAACCGGGCATGGCGATAAGGCCACATCTTCACCTCCAATGACGCCACAATACCGCTCAAAGTCGACGAACAACAACAATAATATTGAATTATCAATATTATCTCCGGCCAGCCCTACTTCCCGAGTACAAAAGGAGGCCAAGCGTGCGGGTTTGCCGTGAACAAGAGAGAGCCTTCCCACACAATACGTGGTTGAATCACTGCCCCTCCCCCCCTTCCCCACGACAACAAAGCGTTTGGCTGTAAGCTCGCTATCTGCGGTCGATTTCTGCCTACGCACCGTCCAGCGATAGCGGAGCAGGGCTGAGAGGACCCTCAGCCGTCACAGCACCGCCCGAGAGCAAGAATGGAGGGGGGGGGGGGGGGGGTGGAGGATCATGAATCACGAATCCTGAAAAACGTTATACGGCCGTCCGTATATATATAACAATTACTCATCGCTACTTACCCACCCCCCCCCCCCACACACACACAAAGGAAAGACAACTTTGCTGCCCTTTTGCTGGCCCCTGATAGGGTGGGTTGAGACGTTTTTTGTTTTTACTGAATACTCGAACAAACCGCCCCCCAAACACTCGCAATTAACAAAAGGGACGCTTCACGGGGTTTTCGACGTCCTCCTATCTGGCCCTAATGAAGTCTCCCGTGAAAGCGGTCGTTTTAAAGGTGGAGAAAGGGTGAGGGCGGAGCGCCACGCAGGAGGAGGACGGGGATGTGAGGAGGGGAGAAAATGACAAAAATAAAAAAATTTAAAGTGTCGGTCGGGGGGGGGGGGGAATTTAATGCACATCATTATCTGCGGCTCATCTCGCCGCCAGCATTATCAAAATACACTGAATCATCACATCCCATAATGAGCGCGGCGGCCCTCATTCATTTCTCATTTCAAATGCTCATCATCGGGGGGGCGGTCAATTAAGGAGGCGCAGGAGAAAAGCGGGGGGGGGGGGGCGGGGGGCGGGGGGGGGGGCCTGCGCCAATGGGCTCGTATTGTTGATTTGTAGACGGTCGGCTGCTCCGTGCCTTTGCGTGAAAAGGGCGCGGCAGTGGAAATAACAAAATAAAGCCCTGGCACAAAATATAAATCAGCGATATTAACCCAACAAATATGTGTGTCTGAGTCTGAGTAAAAAAAATAATAATAATAAAAACCCAGATGATTTTTTTTTTTTTACGATAATTGAATGCGTTTGGAAATTGGCTATCCTGTCTTGTTTGTTTGTTTGTATTCTTCTGACCTGCCGTGACCCAGAATGTCCCTCTCTCCAACAACACAACTGGTAATGGCCTCCTCCTCCTGTCAAACCCTTCTGTGTCGGCAGCCTGAGAACGAGCCATTACACACACACACACACACACACACACACACACACACACACACACTCGTTCACACACCCTTTGCAATCACTCATAAGGTTCACGAAAACAAAGAACAATCCATTTATTTTTTCCAACTCGAAAAAAAAGCTACTTTTTCAATGTTCTCGCTGGTCAAATCGCTGACAGAGATGGCTTGAAGTTTCCTTCCGATTTTTATTTACCGGAGCAAACACATCCCCTTTTCGTTGAATACTAGAGATTATCCGCAGGGTTATTTTTTTTTACATTTGGGATTAAGATTGGCTCAATCTCATATGAGTGTGTGATCAAATGAGCAGTGACCGTGGCAGCGTCACCTCTCCAACACACAATGGGTGACCTCGAACTCCTCCACCATTCGAATCTTCCGCAGAAAGACGGCTTTAGTAAGTCGGCTTTAACGTCGTCCTTCATAGTCGAATCGTGGCGACGGGGAATCTGCGTGAGTGTGTAACAGTGGGTCGTTCCATTGGGAGGGGGGGGGGGGGGGGGGTGCTCACTGAGTGATGCCACAGCATGGCTCGGGCTTCTAGAAGGAAAAGCTTATAAGTTATACAATATAAAAAAAAACATTTGTGGGAGTGGGGTTTTGTTGGGGGTTAGACTTTTTGTCCATTGTCTTCTGTGTGCAATTTGATGTGTGTTGACGTTGTGCTTTCAATACATGTCCTTATTGTCTGTTTGATAACCCCCTTTGTGTGATGTGCAGTGGGCACTGTCCAATGATTTTCTTTTCCAAGTAGAGCACGTTCTAGGCCGTTAGTCTAGTAGGTTATGCAAAGTCGGGAGCAAAAAAAAAAAAAAAAAAGCATTTGGAAAGATGATCCAAAAATAGGGTTCAATTGTGAAACTGTGTTAACAGCAGCTGTCCACATCGTACCGCTGGCGCCGGGGGAAAGGATTCTCTCTGTCGCTACTCGCTCGTGCATTTTTTGTTGGCCGTCCTGCCGAATTGAACTGCCGGAGCCACGTACGTTTGTTCCGTACGCTGGAACCATAGGGCCTGTTTGACATGTTTAATCAAACTTAGCTTCTACATTCTCTTTTATGGACGCTTTTTACGGATGTGAACACCCTGTGAGAGATCAGACCGCAGAGCACCGCAGAGGCCTGGCCACTGTTTGATTTTCATAGCTGTATCGTATTAATATACGGCATATTATTAGCCTATATTATAGTATGTCAGGCTAATAGTAGCCTATATTTCCTGTCAGTTTGAGTGCGGATGCTGACACGAACGGACGTGCACATTGTTGTCATCGTGGGAACGGTCACTTTACCTCGACCCACGCAATGGCTCCTCCCTGGCTTCTCAGTGGGACTCTTGACTCCTTTTTATTTTTTACAATATCTGATAGAGAAGTTGTTTGTGGGTAGGGTGTGGGGGAGGAGACACACACACACACACACACACACACATTCTATATCATTTTTAGTTTCTTCAAAACTTCTTATCAATTAACCAAGACGAGTACCGAGAGTATTGCTCTCAGAAGACCCAGACTTCAAATCGAATCCTTAGCCTAATAGTGTCAGCGCTATTATGACCATCTGAATAATAATAATAATAATAATAATAATAATAATATAATTATAATAATTAGAAAATTTTGAAAAATTATAATAATAATCATATAATAATAATTTGCAAATGATTAAGAATAGCGTAAGGTGAAGACGTTTCAAAGAGAAGGCAACAGAAATACATGAAAGACCATGTGGCTCTGCTCTGAGAGAAGGTTGTTTTTCCTTCCTGTTTAAAAGATAACAGTGAAACTTGATTAAGTAAGTGCCTCTTCTATATTCCGGTTCTATGTTTAG
>CM051007.1:20303058-20320558 GCA_027704905.1 Muraenolepis orangiensis
ACGAGAAGAGCCAGTAACGGTCACGTTAACACGCCTCGCAGATGGGACAACACGTACGTGGTTTTAAAACACAAGACTGTACCTAAAGAGGCAGTTTTTGTTTTTGTTTGCCAAGTTAGGCAAATTTGAACACAATGTGTGATGTGTGTTATCATTATTTTCAAATACAATTATTTTCTTTATAAAAAAAAGATTTGGTCTTCAAAAAATTATTTATTAATTGTTTTCCAAAAATGAGTCTTGAAAAAGAGGGGTCGTCTTATAATCGGGGTCGTCTTATATTCGGGTCAATACGGTATATTATAATTAATTTTACACACGCGATCGCTCGCTCGCACATTCACTCACTCACTCACTCACTCATTCACTCACTCTCACAGGCTTACTCACTCGTTTACACACTCACTCGCTCACAAACTCACACACTCACTCATTCATTCTCTCTCACACGCTAACTCACACATTGACACACTGGCTCGCTCACATCCTCACTCGCTCACTCACTCACACACTCACTCACTCACTCATTCTTTCTCACACGCTTACTCACTTGTTTACTCACTCACTTGCTCACACTCACAAACTTGCTCAATCACTCATGCACTTACTTGCTCACACACTGACTCATTTACGCACTCACTCGCTCACTCGCTCACACACTCACGCACTCTTACTTGCTCACACACTGACTCATTTACGCACTCACTCGCTCACTCGCTCACACACTCACTCACTCTTACTTGCTCACACACTTACACATTTACACACACTCACTCGCTCACTCGCTCACACACTCACTCACTCTTACTTGCTCACACACCGACTAATTTACACACACTCACTCGCTCATTCGCTCACACACTCACTCACTCTTACTTGCTCACACACTCACTCATTTACACACTCACTTGTTCACACGCTTGCTCACTCACTCATTCACTCACTATTAAACGCTTACTTACTTATTTATACACTCACTCACTCACTCACACACTCTTATACGCTCACTCACTTCCTCACTCACTCGCTCTCTCTCTCTCGCTCCCTCTTGTGAGCACGGCTGGCTGGAGGCCCTCACACAAGTCCCTCACATTTCACCCGGCTGAGCAGCTAGGAAACCCCCCCCACACACCCCCCCGGGGTCTACAGATGGCCTGGTACCACTTCACCTGAACCAAATGAACGGCTTTGTAGTGAGAGAGAGAGAGAGAGAGAGAGAGAGAGAGAGAGAGAGAGAGAGAGAGAGAGAGAGAGAGAGAGAGAGAGAGAGAGAGAGAGGAGAGAGAGAGAGAGAGAGAGAGAGAGAGAGAGAGAGAGAGAGAGAGAGACAACAAACGGAGACAGAGAGCTGGAGAGGTGCTAGAGACTAGAGATAAATTACAGATATAGACAGACAATATGAACAGACAAACACACACACACACACACACACAGATAGACAGGAAAATACAGAGCTGGAGACAGAGATGGAGGGATGCAGAGACAGAGAGACAGAGAAGGGAGTGAGAGAGAGAGAGAACTAAACACAGAGATAGAGAGACAGAGACATAGACATAGAGATTGACAGAGAGACACAGAGACAGAGAAATAGACAGAGAGATAGAGAGAAACAGAGACAGAGAGCCAGACAGAGAGCTAGAGAGACACAGAGACAGAGAGAGCGATATAAACACACAGAGACAGAGAGATAGATAGAGAGACACAGAGACACAGAGAGACAGAGAGAGACAGAGAGACACAGAGAGACAGAGAGAGATAGAGAGACACAGAGACACAGAGACACAGAGACACAGAGAGAGACAGAGAGACACAGAGAGACACAGAGACACAGAGACACAGAGATAGATAGAGAGACACAAAGACAAAGAGACAGAGACACAGAGATAGATAGAGAGACACAGAGATAGATAGAGAGACACAGAGACAGAGAGAGAGAGACACAGCGACAGAGAGAGCGATAGAAACACACAGAGACAGAGAGATAGATAGAGAGACACAGAGACAGAGAGAGAGACACAGCGACAGAGAGAGCGATAGAAACACACAGAGACAGAGAGATAGATAGAGAGACACAGAGACAGAGAGTCAGAGATACACATAGAAAAGGTTGCGCTGATGGTGGGGAGGATTTTTTAATTGCCAACACCTGCAGACAGACACATCCCCATTTATCCACCAAAATGACGAAACAACACAAAACAATACAGAAGTAACAGTTGTAGCTTTATCTGCAAATTCCATGCGGCAACATGACGTTTGGTAGCGTGTTGAAGATGTTCATCTTCATTATATTTATATTTAACATTTCTAACAGTGTCTAGATTGTGTCTAGATTGTGTCTAGATTGTGTCTAGATTGTGTCTAGTGTCTAGATTGCCTGCAGGCTAATGTGTGGGTACGAGTTAGCAAAAAATATACAGTTTCCGTCTCTTCGTTCGACCATATAGGGAATAGCCTGTTATTGTCATTTTAATGTCTAAGTGAAACCTAACCCACGCCTTTGAGTGGGTTTATACAATAGATATTATATTTCTACGCATATTTATTCCATTTCATGAAATGTATTGAATTTTCAAACACAGTCAAAGATAATCTGTAGACATCATATATTGCGTTGTGTAACATGTTGCATATCACATGATATAGTTTGTAATGTTTGTAATGTCGGATCATATCATGATAGGAGATCATACATATAATATTATAAATATATATATACAATATTATATGTATGTCAATTATAATTATTATGTTTTAGACATACATATATAAATATAAATAATATATATATATAAAAATAAATATATAGAAATATATATATATATATATATACATATATGTATATATATATACATGTGTATAAAACATTAACAAAAAAATAAATAATAATAATAATAACATAAATATTAATAATAATACATCTATAAAGTCTCTTAAGTAACCAGCGAAAACTGCAGGGAACTCAGTGAACGTCATGACGAATGTATTTTTAACAACTTCAATTCAAAAGACCAACACCAACAACAACAAGAACAACAAGAACAACAAGAACAACAACAACAACAACAACAACAAGAACAACAAGAACAACAAGACCACAAAGAACCCAAACCTCCGACAACCTGACGGACACACGAGCATAGGAGCCGTCCTGTTGTGATACAATGACTCAAAAAGCCACAGCAATTGTGCTGTCAAACCAGCAAAAAAATTAATATATATACTGTATATATATATAGCAAAAAAGCAAGAACATGCATGGGACACTCCTCTCCCTCCCTCCCTCCCTCCCTCCCTCCCTCCCTCCCTCCCTCCCTCCCTCCCTCCCCATCCATCGCCGGCGTTACAAAGGAGCCGTCGTTCAGCGGCTGTAATAAGCACGTAAACATGTCAACAATCAACCGTCAACCACAACCAGTGACAGGGGAAGGGGGGGGGGAGGAGGAGGGGGGGGGGAGGGGGGGGAGGGGGGAGGGGGGAGGGGGGAGAACTCTCGAAGTCGAAAGCTATTGTATGAATGGTACATAATTCCAGCTCATGGCACGGGGACGGGGAGGGTGTGGGGCCAAGGGGGCGGGGGGGCGGGGGCCAGGGACCGGGGACCGGGTGGGCGGGGGGCGGAGCCCAGGGGGCGTGTCCCGGGGGTGGGGCCCGGGGGGGCGGGGCCCGGGGGGCGGGGCCCGGGGGGCGGGGCCCGGGGGGGCGGGGGCCCAGAGGAGCCCAGAGGAGCCTGTGTCCGCAAGAGGCTAAATAAAAAAAAACCCTTACTGTTTACTGTCACTGGTACTGTTACTGTACTACTAGTGCTACTACTGCTACTACTACTAGTGCCACCGCTGTGTTCCCGTTCTAAAGCCATTCAGTGGCTTCGCTCGGGGGGGGGGGGGGCCCTCTTCTTTGGGCCCCCTTTGGGGCCCCTTGCAGGAGCGATAACATCGGTGTGCTGAGTCGGCACTCGACAAGACGCCCGACTCGGCCACGCTCGCTGCCAAGCACTTAGCCTCGGTCTCCCAGGGAAGAACCACCTCCACCGGGAGGAAGCCAGGGTGGAAAATTTAAAAGAGAAAGTAGAAAGATGAGAATAATAAGAAACCTCACCACACCGGGAAGGGGGTGTGGTGGTGATAGTGGTGGAGGTGGGGGTGCTTGGTGGTGATGGTGGTGTTGGGTGGTGGTGATAGTGGTTGAGGTGGTGGTGGTGGTGGTGGTGGTTGTTGGTGTTGGTGGGTGGTTGTGGTTGTGGTGGTTGTTGGTGGTGGGTGGTGTTGATGGTGGTGGTGGTGGTGGTTGTTGTTGGTGGGTGGTGATGGTGGTGGTGGGTGGTGATGGTGGTGGTGGTGGTGGTTGTGGGTGTTGGTGGGTGGTGGAGGTGGTGGTACTTGGTGGTGGTGTAGGTGGTGGTGGGTGGTGATGGTGGTGGTGGTGGTGGTCTTGGGGGTTGTCGGTGGTGGTGGTGGTTGGTGGTGGTGGTGGTGGGTGGTGGTGGTGGTGGTGGTGGTCTTGGGGGTTGTCGGTGGTGGTGGTGATTGGTGGTGGTGGTTGGTGGTGGTGGTGGTGGTGGTGATGGTGGTGGGTGGTGGTGGTGGTGGGTGTTGGTGGTGGGTGGTGATGGTGGTGGTGGTCTTGGGGGTTGGCTTGGTGGTTGTCGGTGGTTGGTGGGTGTTGGTGGTGGTGGTGGTGGTTGGTGGTGGTGGTGGTGTTGGTGGTGGTGGTGGTGGTTGGTGGTGGTGGTGGTGGTGTTGGTGGTGGTGGTTGTTGGTGGTGGGTGGTGGTGGAGCGGTAGGAAGAGAGAGGAGAAGGGTGGTAGAAGAAGAAGTAATAAATAAATCATTTTTATATGATTTGAATTTTTTCTCCGTGTGAGGGGACCCATTGTGGACGCTTTCCTGTCCCGCGACTTTAGTTTGGAAATGTGTCTCTTTCTTCAATCTCTGGGAACCGACGACCCCACCCAGAGGTCACACCCAGAGGTCACTGGTGCTCACCACCAGCCCCTGGGTGACACTGCGTCACCGCAATTAAGCTTCCCCTATAGATGAAGGGAGAGAGAGAGAGAGAGAGAGAGAGAGAGAGAGAGAGAGAGAGAGAGAGAGAGAGAGAGAGAGAGAGAGAGAGAGAGAGAGAGAGAGAGAGAGAGAGAGAGAGAGAGAGAGACAGAGAGAGAGAGACAGAGACAGAGACAGAGACTGAGAGATATAGATGACAAGAACGAGAAAGGGAGCGATAGAGAGAGAAAAGAGAGAGAGAGAGAGAAAGATCCTTTGGCCATCTTCTATTGAATATCTCGCGTTACAAAGAGCATTTTTCATTAGCTCGACAGATCCCCTTCCTCCTACCCCCTACCACACCACCCACCCACCACCACCCACCCATCACCACCCACATATTCACTTCTCCCCACCACACAGGCAGGGTGATATGTGTGATCAAGTAGCCAGCTGACGTCAAACAACGACTTAGTGTGTGCATGTGTGTGTGTGTGCGTGTGTGCGTGCGTGTGTGTGTGTCTGTGTGTGTGTCTGTGTGTGTGTGTGTGTGTGTGTGTGTGTGTGCGTGTGTGCGTGCGTGCGTGTGTGTGTGTCTGTGTGTATGTGTGTGTGTGTGTGTGTGTGTGTCTGTGTGTGCATGAGTGCGTGCGTGTGTGTGTGTCTGTGTGTGTGTGTGTGTGTGTGTGTGTCTGTGTGTGCGTGCGTGCTTGCGTGCGTGCCTGCGTTTGTGTCTGTGTATGTGTGTGTGTGTGTGTGGAGGGAGGTGGAGGGAGGTGGAGGAAGGCCGAGGTGGTTGGGGGGTTTGTGATGGGTGGTGTCCACAGAGGAGCTATACCCATGCAGCGGCGCTGGCTGGCTATTGGGTTTTTTCCGCTTCTGATTGTTTCGGGTGGTTTCTCTGGGTGATGTTTATTGATGTTTAAAATAAAAGTGTAAGTCTAAAATAAACATCGACACTCTGTAATACACAAGGGCTGACGGGCTGGGGGGGGGGGGAGGATTGTTGTTGCCATGGTTACGTGAGTTATGTGTACTGTTTTCGCCTGTATGGTTTACCGACTGTGGTATTGTAGCCTGATGTAACGGCTAGCATGTGAATTTATGTAACATTATATGGACTGTGACATTTGCACTCTGGTTAGACGCCAAATGATTTTCGCTGTACTGTACTTGCAATGCTGTGCAACGACAATCAATTTGAATCTAATCTAACCTGATCTAATATGTTGTGAAGGGATATTGCTTATTGTTAATGGATTAGACTTGGAACATTATGGATGGAGTGTGTGTGTGTGTGGTTGGGGGCTGGTTTAAGCAGCCCTCAGCCAGCCCCATCGACGAGTCCAATCAGTCTGACTCGGATCAGGTGAGGCTGCTGAAAAAAAAACAGCCACCAACTGCACAGAAGAAGGAGCGCCCACCACCTGCTCTGCTTGTCTCACACTCTCTACAATAAACCGGTGTACTCATCATCCGCCGCCCGTGTCCTTCCTGTAGCAGCCACTGTAGTAGCACCAGGTAGCAGTGTCGACTGCTACAAACACATATACCTTCAATGCAGAATTTATACATTTAACATTAACATTTACATTTAACATACGTTTTCGGGTTCATTCCCATACTTGGCGGAAAAAACATTCAGCGACGCCGTACGCAGCACCTGTCGGCCTGACTGACAGATAGGTAGGCTGACTGGTTTGATTGATTGGCAATGTGCAATTGAGGTATACAAACACACAGGTCAACACACTGGGCCCTGTATAGGGGGGGGGCTGGCCAGGGTGGCTGACATGGAGGAAAAACATGTGTTATAGAGAAGCTCCGAGTGGCACCCTTTGAGCTCCTGACAATGTCAGCATGTCGAGCTATGCACACACAGGTCATAAGGAATGTTATAGATCACACAATATCCTGTCACTTAACCATAACAGGAGGAGGAGGAGAGAATTGCAGAACTGCATTTCATTACTGTATTTATGAGTGGGTGTGCAGAATGAGGTGTGTGCGTGTGTGTGCGCGTGCGTGTGCGTGTGTGTGTGTTTGTGTGTGTGTGTGTTTGTGTGTGCGAGCGTGCCAGCGCATCCTTGTGTCTGTGTGTATATAATGTCACAACCAAGAGTGTATGTGTGTGTGTGTGTGTGTGTGTGTGTGTGTGTGTGTGTGTGTGTGTGTGTGTGTGTGTGCGTGTGCGTGTGTGTGTTTGTGTGTGTGTGAGTTTGTGCAAGTCTGTGTGTGTGTGTGTGTGTGTGTGTGTGTGTGTGTGTGTGTGTGTGTGTGTGTGTGTGTGCGGGAAGGTGTGTGTGTGTTTGTGTGTGTGTGTGTGTGTGTGTGAAGGCGTGCGCTTGTGTACCCGTGTGTGCATGGAAGTGCTTGTGACTGCATGTATGTTTGTGTGTGAATGCTTGCGCTTGTGCGCGCGCACACGTGTGTGTGTGTGTGTGTGTGTGCATGAATGTGTGTGTGTGTGTGTGCATGAATGTGTGTGTGTGTGTGTGTGTGTGTGTGTGCGTGCATACGTGAATGAGTGAGTGTGTGCAAAGCGCTCAAGTTGGGCATCTTTTTGTGCCTGTGTGTACTTTCTTACATCTCTTATTCACTGGAAAGCATCCAAGTTAGACCATTCTCAAGCACTGCACACAAACATTGCGCAGAGAAACTCGCTGCGTCCTAAGATTTTCCCCCACACACTTACAGCGGCACTCGCTATTAGCAGCAAGGCACTCACTGAGCAGCTCCTGTAATATCTCACAGGAAAAGGACGACACACCCCGGTAAAGAAGACTAAAGAAAACTCCCAAACCCATACTTCCTCTCACTCTCGGCCGTCTCTTGTTTTTACTGTAAATGTTTCTCTGGCGCAGAAAAATAAAATACCGGCTAACTTTGAGAACAGACTCAGCACTTCCTCGTCGGCCAGGAGGGGTGTGTGTGTGTGTGTGCGTGTGTGTGTGTGTGTGTGTGTGTGTGTGTGTGTGTGTGTGTGTGTGTGTGTGTGTGGGTGTGTGTGGGGGGGGGGGGGGTGTGGGGGGGGGCGACAGGCTGTGTCCATCCATCTCCTCCCTTTCAAAGTGTGTGAGGCGTGTCCTTACGCCCCTATATGCACCGTGAGCACTGAACACCTCCTCGCTCTCCTTCTCTCTCTCTGGCTGTGAAGACGGATGCATATTCTAACACACGGAGAAGAAGGTTTGGAGGGGAGGAGGAGGAGAGGAGGGGGGGGGGAATAAGCACACTATACATGAATGAAACATTGGCATATTGTGCATGCTTTTGGGGCATCTGGGCCAGTGCACATATAGGAATATGTGTGCAAAAGGCTGAAACACAGCAATTCTCCCTAAGACCACCCCCACCCACCACCACCATCACCACCACCACCACCAGCTCTCTGTTGTGTGGTGGTGTGAAGCCGGAGCAGGGCTGTCAGGAAAGATGAAAATATGCCTGGCTTCATTTTGTGGTGCTCGGCCAAGGACAGGTAGCGCCTAATGGACTAGTCCACGACACGGCGGGAGCACAGGCGCTGGGGCCTCTCTCTCTCCCTCTCTCTCTCCCCCCCCCTCTCTCTCTCTCTGTCTCCCTCTCCCCTTCTCTCTCTCGCCCCCTCTTCTTCACTCTCTCTCACTCTCCTTCTCTCTCTCTCCTTCTCTTCATCTCTATCTCCCCATCTCTCTTGATCCTCGTCTAACTCTCTCTCTCTCTCTCTCTCTCTCTCTCTCTCTCTCTCTCTCTCTCTCTCTCTCTCTCTCTCTCTCTCTCTCTCTCTCTCTCTCTCTCTCTCTCTCTCCCCATCTCTCTTTATCCTCGTCTCTCTCTCTCTCTCTCTCTCTCTCTCTCTCTCTCTCTCTCTCTCTCTCTCTCTCTCTCTCTCTCTCTCTCTCTCTCTCTCTCTCTCTCTTTAAAGAGGGACATTTTTTTGTAAATCTCAGAGGGGTACAAATAGTTAATGTAAATTAGCGGTAGTGGCAGTATTTCTTTATTTAAATTTTAAATTTGTATTCTATTTACATTACATTATAAAGGGATTTCTAATGTATATTTGTGTTTCTGTGGCTGTTTGCTTGGATGTGTGTGTGTGTGTGTGTGTGTGTGTGTGTGTGTGTGTGTGTGTGTGTGTGTGTGTGTGTGTGTGTGTGTGTGTGTGTGTGTGTGTGTGTGTGTGTGTGGGTGGATGTGTTTGTGTATGTGTGGGTCGGTGCATCTGTGTGTGTACACACGGATGTGCCTGTGTTTGTTTGGATGTGTGTGTGTGTGTGTATGTGTGTGTGTGTGTGTGTGTGTGTGTGTGTGTGTGTGTGTGTGTGTGTGTGTGTGTGTGTGTGTGTGTGTGTGTGTGTGTGTGTGTGTGTGTGTGCGTGTGTGTGAGTATAAATCAGAAGCAGCGCATGCCGAGTGCGATAGCCTGTGCATTTGCAAGCACACAGATTTGAATTCTCGTCAAAGCAACAGCACATTTCCTCCGTTAAGTGAGAACTAGATCTATCATAAACTGTCAGTCTAGCGTGAGGCGAGAGAGAGAGAGAGAGAGCAAGAGAGAGAGCAAGAGAGAGAGAGAGAGAGAGAGAGAGAGAGAGAGAGAGAGAGAGAGAGAGAGAGAGAGAGAGAGAGAGAGAGAGAGAGAGAGAGAGAGAGAGAGAGAGAGAGACGCTGACCCGCTGATTGACAGGGAGGAAATTGAAGTGTCACATGAAACATGTAAACCGTATTTTTCCGCTCCCCGTTCTCCTTCGGCCGCCACGTCACTAGAGTCAAACAAGCCGAGCGGGAAGAAAAATGAGGAAGCAATGGAGAGGAGGTGGAGGAAGAAGGACTCTTTCCTCTACTCTCGCATCCCTACCCAAGACCTGTGGGCCCAAATGTATTTGTGTTAAAGTGTGTGTTTGTGGGGTGGGAGGTGGTGGTGGTGGTGGTGGTGGTGTAGGTGTAGGTGTAGTTGTGTGTGTGTGTGTGTGTGTGTGTGTGTGTGTGTGTCTCTCTCTCCAGCCGGTAGTCCTTCTTTGCTACACGTCATTCTCTCTCTCTCTCTCTCTCTCTCTCTCTCTCTCTCTCTCTCTCTCTCTCTCCCTCTCTCTCTCTCTCTCTCTCTCTCTCTCTCTCTCTCTCTCTCTCTCTCTCTCTCTCTCTCTCTCTCTCTCTCTCTCTCTCTCTCTCTCTCTCCCCCTCTCTCTCTCTCTCGCTCTCTCTATTTCTCGTGTATGTGTGTGTGTGTGTGTGTGTGTGTGTGTGTGTGTGTGGGGGGGGGGGGGTGGGGGATCCACACACATGTGAATATCACTTGACAGATATCGCAGCTGTGGCACGAAGCACCGGCGTGAATACGGCTCAGAGGAAACAGGGGAGCCGGGGTGAGGGGGGTGAGGGTGGGGGGGGTGAGGGTGAGGGTGAGGGGAGACGGGTGTGTGGTGAGGGGGGGTGAGGGTGAGGGGAGACGGCGCCGATTGCAGTGGTGGTGAGCAGACCGGGCGGAGCAGGCGACACGCTGTCATCCTGTGAAGAAGTGAGAATCCTGCCTTGGCACCGCGTTGAGACACGTCTGAAAAAACGGTGTCTGCAAACTCGTCAATAAGGGTCTCCGTCAGTGCTCCCTCAAACTGTTAACTAGCCTCCCTCCCCTACACACACACACACGCACACACACACACACACACGCACACACACACACACACACACACACACACACACACGCACACACGCACGCACACGCACACACACACACACACACACACCGCATACACTCTCCGTTGCTGCGGTGCTGTTCGCTTTAACGATCAAACAAATCAAAATCAGACTTTTAATTGTATTTAAAAGGTGGTGATTTTATTAACGATGAAACTGTTAATAAACAATTCTCTTTTTGCCACCCTTGCCAACACGGATGGAGCTGAGGTTGAGCTTCAGATGGGCGTTGAAGTGTCCCATCACTCAGCCTTAAGCTATGTTCATTACCGTCATCGGCAGTGTGATCATTTGTGTTAAAATGATTCAAAATAAGCTAATTAACCGATCAAAAAAATGCTACAGCACAGATTAATGTCCTGTGACCTCTAGGTCAACTCTGGGTCTACATTTGATTCATAAAAGTGCCCCAGTACTGCCATTACTATCAATATAATGTAAATAAATAATATAAATAAATGATTGTACATGAAGCTTCGGTCGGAGATGCATAGGCATGAACCTTACACATTCCTCGGCGTGCACATCTCCGAGGACCTCACGTGGTCCACGCACAACACACACGTGGTGACAAGGGCCCAACAATGCCTGTATTTCCTCAGGCGTCTGAGGAAATTCAGCATGGGCCCCCGCATCCTGAGAACATTCTATAACGGCACCATGGAGAGTGTTCTTACAGGGTGTATCACCGCCTGGTACGGGAACTGTACGAGCTGTACAGAGCGCTTCAAAGGGTGGTGCGGACGGCCCAGTATATGGTTGGAGGTGAGCTCCCCTCCCTCCTGGATATATACAACCAGCGGTGCGTGGCCAAGGCCAAACGCATCATAAAAGACATTGCCCACCCCAGCCACGAACTGTACTCACTTCTACCGTCAGGCAGGCGATACCGCAGTATCAAGTGCCGCACAAATAGACTCAGAGACAGCTTCCACAGTCAGGCCATCAAGCTGCTGAACAAGGGTGTATAGCATATAACAATGTATATTTTATTACATTAATTTATATATACATATTGCTCTTTTTCTGTGCCGATATATTGCATTTTTTTTTTTTTTACTTATTTTATTCTATTCTGTTTTTATTTTATTTGATCTCATTTTTATAACTGCTGTCTGTCGTCGGGTATTGCACATAAGATTTTCACTCACTGCTTTATACTTTATACTGTAACTGTAAACTGTGAAGTGACAATAAACTTGATAGACAAAATAAGCAAGACAATGATGTTAGCTTTAACCATGACATGCGATACAGACTTCAACGTCACTTCCGTTCAGATTATTACAAAGGCTTAATAATAAAGGATGGCTGACGACTATCATAAAAGCAAACTAATACATCGCTCAAACTTTTGCTCATTGAGTGAAAAATAAAGATCTATAAATCATACACTACACGGAGAGACATGGTAAAACAATAGAAGTGGCGAAAGCGAACCTATGTGCATGACAATGAGAAGAAGAAGAAGAAGAAGAAGAAGAAGAAGAAGAAGAAGAAGAAGAAGAAGAAGAAGAAGAAGAAGAAGAAGAAGAAGAAGAAGAAGAAGAAGAAGAAGAAGAAGAAGAAGGTGTTAAGATATCCGAGAATATCTCATTCGTACCAATGGCCTCGGATGCTGCACACCGGTTCCCTGTGGACACCCTTAAATTGCTCGCTCTCTCGGATGGGGGAGAGGGAGGGGGAGGGGGAGAGGGAGGGGGGGAGAGGGAGAGGGAGGGGGAGGAGGAGGGGGAGGAGGAGAGAGAGGGGGAGAGGGAGTGGGAGGGGGAGAGAGGGGGAGGGGGAGAGAGAGGGGGAGAGGGAGAGGGAGGGGGAGAGAGGGGGAGGGGGAGGGGGAGCCAAAACATGCATCTCTCATTAATTATGTCTCCATTGACATGTCAGTCCCGACCGAGCTCACCGGCGCTTGACTCAGGTTAGGCTAATGAAACTCCAGCGCGAGGCGGGAGGCGGGAGGCAGGGGTGGGACGGCGTGGGCGGTGATGTGTGTAAGGTGGGTTATCCGTTTGGCTACCGGCCTGTCCCGAAAGGACAATTCATCCATCAATTACGTCATCGTCGTCGTGCGATAGCATATTCGAACAAAAAAACAAAAGGATAAAGGCTGGAGAGAATACGCTCGCCCTAAAAAGTCAGTGCTGGAGGTCAAGGGTCGCCGGTGCGAGAAAAGTGCCGTTCGGGTAATTCTGAAACGCTCTAGGCTCTAGACCACCGCCGAGGCCTGCGTGCGCTGGATCTCTGCTCCTCCCGCCGCTACGGTATGTGTTACTCGTATGTACCGCACAGTACTTGCAGTATCGCCCGATACTCAATGATTTCCGATGGCTGCTGCGGACCCACGTGTGTGAAATGCAGGGAGAAGGTCACGGACAATTAGACGGATAGAGTAACCACAGGAACCACCGCTGGCACCCTCCCGGGACACACCAGAGGCACGACGGACGGACGGACGGACGGACGGATAGATACGGACAGATAGACTGACGGATAGATAGATAGATAGATAGATAGATAGATAGATAGATAGATAGATAGATAGATAGATAGATAGATAGATAGATAGATAGATAGATAGATAGATAGATAGATAGATAGATAGATAGATAGATAGATAGATAGATAGATAGATGGATAGATATACTGTATATATAGATAGATGATAGATGGATAGATGATAGATGGATAGATGTATTGAAGGATAGATGATAGCGGGATAGATGGATAGATGATATATGGTAGATGCATATATGGATAGATGGATAGATGAATAGATGAAAGATGAATAGATGACAGATGGATAGATGAATAGATGACAGACGGAAAGATGATATATGCTAGATGCTAGCTGTTAGATGTATATATAGATAGATGGATAGATGATAGATGATAGATGCTAGATGGGTGGATAGAGGGACGTATAAGACGGATGGATAAAGAACCGCCCGGGTCTGTCTCTGTGTAAACAGTAACAAGAAAAAGTCAATGACCAGGGCCAGAGGACACAACAACAGTGTTTCGACCAATAGTGCAAATTGAAGAAACATAACCATAAATATGTTAGCGCTGGATCGATGCGGCCGGGACGTGGGACAGCTGAGTCCAGAAGGGAGGGAGGGGGGGGGGAGGGCCTTCCCATCCCAGGGAGCATATTCAATAATGTGGGATCGTTGAGCGGGCGGCTGGCCTGCTATTCATCTTCCGTTAAGAGCACTGGCCGGTGCTGGGGCCCGGCCGATTACCAAGCTCCTAGTCCCTTTGTGTGTTTACTGCTTAGAAGTGACAGGTTCAAGCCTCAAAGGTTGCGCTGATGTGTGGCGCTGGTAATCACACGGACACATTCCTCTTTCCTTGGGGCCGTTAGGAGCCATCGCGGCCATCGCTCAAGACATGCGAGATGCGAGCGAGGGGGAGGGGGGGGGGGGGGGGGTGGGGGTGGTGGTGGAGGGGGGGGTCAGGGGGCATTCTGTACCAGAGAGGGGTCAAGCTGGGGTCAGCTGACATGACGTACACCACGACTCCTTCCCCATCCCCCGGCTTCCTGTGCGTCTGCGACTGCGTCGCGTACCGTACGGTATATCTGTACCTGACGTGGAAGAACGATTGATTTCCATGAGGGTTTTATTTTTTTTCTTCTCTTCTTTTCCGACCGTCCAAAGGTTAAGAGCACTTACAATTTGTCGCTTCCATTACGAACTAAATGTGGCTGAGGGCGCTTCATTTTAAGACAATCTTTCAGAACAACTGTGTGTGTATGTGTGTCTTCGTGTGTGTGTCTGTGTGTGTGTCTGTGTGTTTGCGTGTGTGTGCGTGTGTGTGCTTGTGCGTGTGTATGTGTGTGTCAGTGTGTGTGCGTGTGTGCATTTGCATGTGTGTGTGTGTGTGTGTGTGTGTGTGTGTGTGTGTCTGTGCGCTCATGCGTTCTTTAATGACAAGGACAGGCCCTGTTACCTGGACAGCGGCGTTCCCATTATGCGGGCCGGGCACCTCGTGAGACCGCCCTTAAGTACGGGCCCACTCAATCATAGCGGTGCGCGTTGAAAACTAAATGGGTCACATGATACTTTAAATAAATATGATAATGAGGCAGACGCGCGGCGGGCGATAGCCAGGGGCTTTATTTGTGTTATATGAGGAGGGGGGGTGGGTGGCTGGGGTTGAGGGGTGGGGAGGTGGTGGGGGGAAAGGTGGATGTAGGCTGTGCGTGTGTGTGTGTGTGCGTGTGTGTGTGTGTGTGTGTGTGTGCAGGTGCGTGTGTGTGTGTATGTGTGCAGGTGCGTGTGTATGTGTGCAGGTGTGTGTGTGTATGTGCGTGCGTGCGTGCGTGCGTGCGTGCGTGCGTGCGTGCGTGCGTGTGTGTGTGTGTGTGTGTGTGTGTGTGTGTGTGTGTGTGTGTGTGTGTGTGTGCGTGCGTGCGTGTGTGTGTGTATGTGTGCAGGTGCGTGTGTGTGTGTGTGTGTGTGTGTGTGTGACATATAGCCTCGCAGTCTTGCCTCCTGCATGAATTGCGGAGAAACGGCCTATGTGTCTATGAGTGAGTGTGAACACATGAGCTGGGGTTTTTCGAGCACACCAGTGGTGGTCCGCTGTCGTGGACCACCACTCAGTAGTTATGTACGGGTATGTCGGGGGCGGCTTGGTAGCTCATCCTATAAGTTTGTCACCCACCACCCACTCTACATCAGGCATACATAAGATTGCAGTGACCCTGGTTCGATTCCAGTCGGTGGTCCTTCTTTGCTACATGTCATTCCCTCTCTCTCTCTCTCTCTCTCTCTCTCTCTCTCTCTCTCTCTCTCTCCTGTCAGTCTCCACTCTGCAGTGCATAAAGGCAAAAATGCCACAAAATAAATCCCCAAAAAAATAAATATATATAATAAGTTATGTACGGTGTTAAAAAGAAAAAAATCGAATGGACCAACACATGCCTCATACAACAATCGAATAAACTCATTACAATAGAATATTGTCTTCAGTTTACTGTGCATGCATTATACATTCTCTCTTCATGTATAATGTGTACAATAATATGTATTTTATTTATAATTATATACTATGTATGTCTAAAATGCATGCATTTTCCATCATTTTACATCGTTTACCTAATTTTGATTTAATGTTGCATATCATGTTCATTTCATATATGTGTAATATTGGCATACCACAAAAAAAAATATTATATATATATATATATATAAAAAAAGATATATAAATATAAATATATAAATATATAAACAGATCTATATCTAACTCTCTCTCTCTCCCTCACAACAATTCTCCTCAAACTGGGCCCGCTCAGTAGCTCAGTGGGGATAACACACACTTCTGAAAAGTAGATCTGTGACACATCTGGTCGTATGATTGTCTGCTCGGCCTTGTGGATGCCCCCCCCCCCCAAAATACAAGCACCCCACCACTACAGCCCCCCCCCCCCCCCACTGCACACACAACACCCACCCAGAGGGGGGGGGGCGGGGCAGTAGTGGTGGGGTGCTTGTATTTTTATTCTGCACTCTCTACTCTATTTACAATATGTGCAATATATTAATATATGATGGGATTATTTAAAAATTCGACAATTTACAATTAACACTTTTTTAACTATTTTAAATTTACAATTAACACGTTATCACATGTCAACGTGCTATGAGACAAACGGTGATATATCGTCAAATATTTTTTTCACAATGTTTCGCAGGTCGCCCAGAGCGCAGTAACCACGAGTGACACCCATGCAGCTGCTTGCTGTTTGTGCACAAGGTCCTTGTCTATTTCCAGCTGTTATCTGCTGCTGTGCTCCCTTCTGCGGGTCACCAGGACCACCAGCCATTGTGCTGCTCTGCTGTGTCTGATTTTAAGATAACCCATTCCCCCCCACCCCCCACCCCCCCCCCCCCCCCCCCACCCCCCCCCCGCCCACTAGAAGCTGCCGGCGATTGTCTATCATCGTCCTCGCCACGGAAACTCTGCGGCACATGTGCACAGCCCCCAAAAAAACGTTTCAGGTTCCCGGTGCCACCGAAACGTGATCCAACCCCCCCCCTCCATGACCTCCCCCCCCCCCCACGCAGCACGCGCCCACGTCTGGCGGTTGGCTCCAGTCCCGTGTTCTTATCAGCTCTTCGAGAGAGGGATGCAAAACCTGTCAATAAAACAACCACAGCGATCGGAAAACCATCCCCAGGCCGGCGGCTTTGCTGCTGCACCACCACCACCACCACCACCCCCACTCCCTCCTCCTCCTCCCCCTCCTCCACCACCCTCCTCGTCCTCCTCCTCCTCATCCTCCTCGTCCTTCTCCACATCCTCCTCCTCCCCCTCCTCCTCCTCCTCCTCCTCCCTCCCCCTCCTCCTCCTCCTCCTCCTCCTCCTCCTCCTCCACCCTCTTCCTCCTCCTCCTCCTCCTCCTCCTCCTCCTCCCTCCTCCTCCTCCTCCTCCTCCTCCTCCTCCTCCTCCTCCTCCTCCTTCTCCTTTTCCTCCGCCCGCTATCAACTCATCGTGTCTCGTCCGCACGAAGCCCACACCGCTGGTCTGGTCAGGCAGCAATTAAAAAGAAAAAAAACACCCGGCCTGTCGCTGGAGGCCCCGGAGCCCGCAGGACCGCTGATCTATAGGCTTGATTTCTGTTGGGCTTTCCCTTAATTGACACCCCGCAGTACAGTGGGCGCTGGCTGTTTGGACCGCTTCAGCGGCTTAATTACAAACCGCCCTCGTCACTGGACGAGAGGCCGCTCGTTGACGTGCAGTGTGTCAGCCCGCCCGCCCGCCTCGGTGATCCCTCGGACCCTCTCCTGGATAGAAAGTGTGTGTGTGTGTGTGTGTGTGTGTGTGTGTG
>CM051007.1:20323058-20328058 GCA_027704905.1 Muraenolepis orangiensis
AAAGAAAGAAAGAAAGAAAGAAAGAAAGAGCTATTAAACTCATTAGCCTGCCGTGCATGCCGTGGTTTGACGTAAGTGGGTGCAACAGACGATGCAGGCTGGGAAGGACAAGGAAACCAGACTTTGGGGCCCAGTCTCTTCTTAATATGCTGCTGTCTTCCTACAAGTCGTTGTTGTGGGGTTTTAACATCTGGCGCTCTGCACACATGATTAAACAGAACCAACAGTGGCGCCAGCTGTGGCAGGATAGCATAGCATGGAGGCATTTCCTGCATGCGTGTAGGAAATACGGAATAGCAGGCCACAAGAAGGCCATTAAAACAATATGCAGTCACCTGACCAGAAAACAAGCAGCTGTCCAATGACCAAGGACCAGGTTTGCAACTCGTACTACTTGCGTTTGCGTGTGCACAGGGGCGGCAGGATAGCTCAGTCTGTTTGGCTTTGGGAACCGGAAAGATCGCCGGTTCAAGTCCCCGAAACACCTGGGCACTGCCCGAGGTGCCCTTGAGCAAGGCACCAGACCCCTACACTCCTCCCCCCCGGGGCTGTATATAAAAAATAACTGCCCACTGCTCCTAATACTAGGATGGGTTAAATGCAGAGAAACAAATTTCACTGTGTGTGTGTGTGTGTGTGTGTGTGTGTGTGTGTGTGTGTGTGTGTGTGTGTGTGTGTGTGTGTGTGTGTGTGTGGTGTGTGTGTGTGTGTGTGTGTGTGTGTGTGTGTGTGTGTGTGTGTGTGTGTGTGTGTGTGTGTGTGTGTGTGTGTGTACATGTATGTGACCTATAAAGAGGATTCGATCCTCCAGATTTAGATTAAGACAGCTCTATAATTCAACATCGCATATGAACACAAGTGCACACTCTGAGTGCTTGTGTCACCATGGTAGCAAAAATAAGAGGACAATCATCGGCGACGCGCTGCTGTGTCTCGGAGGGCCGATGTACGGCGGCGCGGGCCGATCATTTCCCCTCTCCAGTCGGTGGTTTGTTTTGGCTCCAGGTGAGTGGCTGCAGCAGCAGCTGTCTCCGTCTGCTGTGTCTGCTGCTTTACTCCAGCACCGCTGCACCCCCCCCAGCGCTGGCTGGCTAGTTACTCATCTGGATTACATCATTAGATTACCCCCCCCCCCCCCCCCCCCCGACAAAATGTGGTGCATAAAAAATGTTTTTTTGGAGTACGTATTTCATTTTAATTAACTCAACTTTTTGTTATCTTATTTGATGTACTATGTTTGTGTGTGTGTGCCGCGCAATTACCAGATGCAAAAAGCATCGAGTGAAAGTGTGTTTTGGTTTTCATGTTGGCCTTTGTCTAGTAAGTGAAAAACACAACGCAACATCTTTCAGGTGCTGGCAATATTATGCTACGCCCATAGATGGGTATGTTGATAAGATGCAATGTCCTTTGGTGGCTTATTTGTCCAAGTTCTTGTGGTAACGTTGTTCTACTTGGCTCTTTGACACACTTTCCCTGAATACAATGTATTCTATAAATATATATATATATATATATATATATATATATATATATATATATATATATATGAGTACCTTGATCAGGTGATAATGCAGCAGACAGACAGGCAGGCAGGTGAGCAGAGCAGGCATACAAGCCAACCAAATGTGCCAAAGGCACATGTGCTGGACCCCCTGTAGGGTTTCCTATAACCTTTTGTTTGTAATTGGAGCCTGTGGAGACTTCCTTCAGGTCACTTCAAAATAAGAGACTTTAAAGATAAACATCAACAAAAGAAAAGAAGGTGTCAGTGGGGGGTCTCAAACCACCCAGCCCAGGCTTGGAAGGCAAACATGGTAGCCACTAAACCAAATGAGTGGAGCCATTTGAGTGAGTGAATAGTAGCTCATGGTTTTCAGGAGGGAGGTCTACCATAGAGGAACCATCTTTATCCAAAGTGGCTGCTCAATCAAATACGGCTCCTACAAGTCCACTGTGTCGGACAGTGGCAAGGTCTATTTTTATTCTATTTTTTATCTATTTTTATCTTATTTTTATAACTGCTGTCTGTCGTCGGGTATTGCACATAAGACTTTAACACCACTGCTTTATACTTGTGTAGACTGTGAAGTGACAATAAACTTGACTTGACTGGACTTGACTTGAGGTCCTTTAACTAAAACAGATTTCAAGTATTTGGTGGTATGTATAATATGAAAACAATAAAAATAGTTGTCCTCAATATAACACATACAGAGGGTAGAGAGGTTAGCTGATATCTCCCACACGTTATTACGTTACCTGTGACCACCCAGTCTTATACGGGTATCTGGGTAATATGAGCTACCGGCTAGTGTATCGCAGTGCATAACAGACATACTGTATTTGGCTCCACATGAGGGAATAAACCGAAACCGTTGCCAGATTTTGACTGGAGGTAAAACAACCCCCTTTTTGTTTTCACTAGGTTTCTCCCTAGCCCTAGTCTTGGTGACTTGTATCATCTGTTCATGAGGCCACAGGGATTACACTGTCTGTGGGAAAACACAGACACACACACACACTCACACACACAGACACACACACTCACACACACAGACACATGCACACACATGCACACACACACTCACACACACACACTCACACACTCACACACTCACACACACACACACACACACACACACACACACACACACACACACACACACACACACACACACACACACACACACACACACACACACACACACACAGAGGAGAAGGGAACAAGAAGCCAGTCGATTCCCAGGAGCTTAGAGGTGCGCCAACCGCTGCTCCTCGAGGTGGAACCATAAACATAATTAAATTGGGTTGGCTTACACCAAACGGATGGGATCAGTCGGGGGGGGCGGGGGGGGGAGTGGAATTGGCGGCTAATCCAGCTCCCAATCCTCTCCAACCACAGAGCGCGGCAACCGGACGCGATGACACCGGCGATACGGCACAACACTTTATTATTCTTTTTTATATATATACAGAATTAAAAAGTCAGACAGGCAGAGCAAGGTAAACAGCAAACACACAGAGGGGGGCCTAAACTATTAGAAAAATACAAAGCATCAACTGTTCTCGAAAAAGGTCAACCTTCAGTCACTTATTGAACCCGATCCAATTATAAAAATACAAAAATCGATGTAAACCAAGTCAAACCTCTGCGTTTGGACACACACACTTTAATAACGCGGAAGGAAATAAAATTCATCCATTGACAAGACCCCCCCCCCTCCCAGCACAGTGTAAGACTCAACGTACACAATGTAACCCAAGACAGTATTTCCTATGAAAAAAGCAACCAGAAGCTGTATCCCGTTTCCTCTACGGTCGACACAAATCCCTGGACACTCCACCCACCCCCCCCCCCCCACCCCCCCCCGCCTCCTCCCCCCACCCCACCCCACCCCCCAAGAGGGGTGTGCAGGTTTTTTGTTCAGAGAGTGCTTCGATTTACAACACCCCAAATAACCCACACCGAAGTCACGGCTGGGGCATCTCTTGGTTAGAGCGAGTCAGCTAGTCAGACACACTCAACCAAAAAAACGAAATAACAGAACACACACACACACACACACACACACACACACACACACATAAACACACTACAGGCGCTTTTATCCTCTCTGTTGTTAAGAAGTCGTCAGAGGGCACAAACTGAACCTAGCGGTTGACATATATTGAGACACACACACAAAGATGCGCACACACACACACACACACACACATTGAAACGCAAAATTGGACGGAGAAGTGGGGTATCACACTTGTCTCCCACGCACAGCGATGAAGACACGCTGGTCGGACTGAAACGGCATGACCGCTGCCTTTCAGCCATTCAGCCCGGAGCCGCGTGGCCACCGCATGCTAAGCCAAATAGGCTTTAGTCGTCGGACGGAGAATGAGGGAGGCTGAATGCAAAAGGTCAACCAAAACCCCTCCCACCACCACCACCACCACCATACAATGCCTGCTTGTGCATGTCCGGTTTTATTTTCTTTTGAATTTCCTGGTGAACAGTCCAGTATCAAAGCGCAGCGGTAGGCCGTATTTTACCTTTCTCCCCCCCCCCCCCCCCAGGTTTCAATTAACCTTGGAACCTTTTTCACCCTTATTTGGATTTTCTAAAGTCTACATCATGTTGGTGAACAGGGGTGGGCGATGGTTGGCAGCGCAATCCGCTCGCAAATGACCTCCGTGTTGTTTCGGGTTTTTCTCCCGCCTGTCGAGGCCTGCCGCCTTCCCCGTTCCGACGCCTCCGAGGTACAGGGAAACAAATGACACTGTCTCGACATTCCCGATCAGTTAATTAGTAATCGATTGGTAATTAGGTGTTATGCTTCTTCTGTGGTTTCATGGATTGCTGTTGTGCTCCAGTGGAATGATGCCGATGAAAGGCTCCATTATTAATCATTGAGGCATTGAGGAACATGCATGCCTTTATCTCCTGAAGGACATGGCTGGTCTGCACTGACTGGTAGGTTGGTGTGTGTGTTGACTGACTGGCTGGTATGTGCTGACTGGCTGGTCTGGCCTGCTGACCGGTCTGGGCTACTGACTGGTTTGTACTAACGGGCCTTGTCTGTGGTGACTGGCTGGTCTGGCCTGCTGACTGGTCTGGGCTGCTGACTGGTCCGTGCTGCTGACTGGTCTGGGCTGCTGACTGGCTGGCTGGTCTGAGGACATCACTACCCCCCACCTTGACTTTGTTTCCCTGGTCTGGAGCCGATCTTGTTACCAGTGTCTGAGGATATCAGCAGCCACCAGAAGGCCGTGGGATCCGCTGCTGCTAAACAAGCCCGCTCTGCATTATTTAGGAAGAAACAAGAGGATCCTCTTCTGGACAATCATGCCTGCAGATGGCTTGAGGGAAAGCCCTAAAGGACAGACACACGCAGTTATTCTGCATTTCAGGGTCGGGAAAAGCATTGAATGTATGAAAGCAAGACACATATACAGCATATAATTGGGGTGTCTTGTTTCCTTACATCGCTGCTATGAGTTAATGT
>CM051007.1:20333058-20363058 GCA_027704905.1 Muraenolepis orangiensis
CACTTGATGGATGTAGCGGGGCCTACGTGGGAATGGATGCTACGCCTTTTTTGCACTGGAGAGGATCCACGGGGGATTCTCCCGAAGAAGAGCAGCTTTGGAGCAGCGAGCAACAGAGAGCGTGACGCTTGACGCAGTAGTAGTCTCGCCCGCTCGTGGATTAATTAAACGCCGGGGCAAATTGCTTTGGAAATGTGCAGCGTTGTGGATTCAATTACTTTGGAATTAAGTAGGCTGAAGTTCTTCCACAGGGGAACCCGTGGAGCCCATTAAGAACGACTGTTCTAATGCTGTCGTAGCTCAGCTGTACATATGCTTTTTTTTAAGTTAGAGATCACAGTATTGTGGACTTACTATAGGCTACAGTTTGGGCTACAACCTATTGCAAACTAGACAGGTGGACTATAGGCCTACAATTGAGGCGAAACATCTCCTAAGTTGCATAGCCCAAAGTCTGTTCAGGCCTTTCAGTAGCGAGTTAGAAAAAAACCATGAACATGTGGCTTCTACTTAAATATATAGCTTATATATATATATATATATATATATTGAATATACATAAATGGCCACATTATGTTAATGATCAACCCCAACAACTTGGCAGTGGGCATATGGCGAGAAGAGGGCCACTTCCAAGGATTTGGTTACAATGACCTGCAGAAACGCCATAGCCTTTCAAAAGGATACTATACAACTTAAAGTTATTACAGATATGTACCAAACCAGAAGAAACCAACAGACCGTGAGTGAATAACCCTCTCTCATGATATGTCTCGGAGGTTTGCATCGGTATTTACCTTGTTCCAGTAACCGTAACGAGTGCTGAAACGACGGGTCCAGCGTGTCCTTCTCTGCCATAAGCTCCGGCAAATACTTTTCGCTTTCCATTGTGTCCCCCACGTCTGGTCCGGTGTATATATATATATATATATATATATATATATATAATGTTCACAGTAATAAAATAGCAAGAAGAAGAACAACAACAACAATAACAAACAAAAAAAAGGAAGAAAATGTGCAAGCCAAGCACAAAATGTGCTTTCAAAGCACGATATCTGAGTGTAGAAAAAAGACGAATGCACTCGGTGGTGTCATTCGCGGTGGCTTCTGGAACAAACCGTGAACTGCTCCTGGCTCTATTCTATCCCATCGGAGTCGCTGCCGCTTCGCCTGCATTCATCACAGCTGAACTGAACCAAAGATCGTAAATATCGTGTAAAACGAGCTCTTTCTTTATTTCTTTTTCTTTTCTTTTTTAAAGCTCCCTCTGTCTGTGTCCACTATGGCAACTATATGTGAGGCTCTTTTCCTGGTCTTATAACTATTGTGTGTCGTTCACGGCGCCCTCCAGGTCCAGTCACTGAATGAGAAGGGGGGCGGGGACAAGACGGTCTTTATATCCAGCGGAATAGCGTCGTCTCGGGAGCTGTCCGTGGTGCTGGATCCGCATTGTTTGGTGGATGGGAGACAGCTGTGGGACGGTAGGCGAGTAGAAAGTTGAAAGATGAGGGTGAAAACGCTGTTTTGTGCATAGAATGAAACGTGTGATTGAATCAGAATAGTGTGATTGATTGGCTATGTATGTATGTATGCATGTATGTATGTATGTATGTATGTATGCATGTATGTATGTATGTATG
This sequence comes from Muraenolepis orangiensis, assembly GCA_027704905.1. Classification (NCBI taxonomy): domain Eukaryota; kingdom Metazoa; phylum Chordata; class Actinopteri; order Gadiformes; family Muraenolepididae; genus Muraenolepis; species Muraenolepis orangiensis. The sequence continues at coordinate 20,334,702 of CM051007.1, forward strand.
TATGTATGTATGAAAGTCTGTATTTCTCTCTCGCTCTCTCTCTCTCTCTCTCTCTCTCTCTCTCTCTCTCTCTCTCTCTCTCTCTCTCTCTCTCTCTCTCTCTCTCTCTCTCTCTCTCTCTCTCCTGTGCCTTGTCTGAGTTCCTCTTCATTCCTCCATTCAGCCTGAATAAAGAATCTTTTTTCAAGACTACATTTTTAAAAGTCGACTCTGATCCTATTTATTTCGCAACTTAAATGGTATACCTTTGGTTTAAATGGCTGGTCTAATGGGCCCTTTTTGTGAGATATGAGTGTAATTTATAATTCAGGTTCAATCATAACCTGACACGACATAATTCATAGACGCACCCATCGTAACCTGGACTCTGTTACCAAACAAAATTCATAAAAGATCCATCAAGTCAATAACATACTACTTTCTGTAAGTAATTGATTAGAATGGCATGTTCTTAAGCCAGAGGCAGCTAATCAATAGTTTCCGAGGAAATCCTTCTCACAGGTCAAGCTTGTTTGTCTATCCCTTTGGGAATATCCATGAATTAATCAAACTAATAAAACATTTCCCTTAGAAATCGGTTAAGGCTGTAGGCTATACTAGACATCTTGGAACAAAATGTTTCTGCATCTGTTGTTGTATTCCAAACTCTGTGCAACATGGTCACAATGATGCTATTCAAAATGCTGCTCAAAGTAGCACCATTTGTATTCCAGACTAATACGCAATATCCAATGATATAGAGCCATATAGCTACCATATCAGGCTGCGTTCCGTTAGGCCCTGCCATTTTATGGCTATTTATTTAAGCCATTGACACATTAAGAGGGAGGGGGGGTGGGGAACAAATTGCAGAGCGACACAGAGCCATCATATTTGTTGGAAAATGTTGGCAGAAGATAAGGATTCTGTCAATATGTGTGAAGGATGTGGAGGTATTGCCACCGGTGGGTGACTATCTGTAGGCTGATCGGCACTGCATGCTTACATAATTGAGCCTTTCTCCCTCTCTCTCTCTCTCTCTCTCTCTCTCTCTCTCTCTCTCTCTCTCTCTCCATTTCTATTTCAATAACTTGGATAAAAAATGTGACCCAGAGGCTATAACCGAGATAGTTTATGTATATTTAGAGAAGGCTGCCTTTTCTATGAACTTTCTGAATGTGCCCTCTTGTCGTCTACCTTTTATAAACATCAGATTTCAGAAGATGAGGCAAACTTTTTTTGTTATCTGTCAAACTACCAGACAGTGTGACCGACAGACAGACAGACAGACAGACAGACAGACAGACAGACAGACAGACAGACAGACAGACAGACAGACAGACAGGTATATATATATATAGATAGATAGATAGATAGATAGATAGATAGATAGATAGATAGATAGATAGATAGATAGATAGATAGATAGATAGATAGATAGATAGATAGATAGATAGATAGATAGATAGATAGATAGAGCGATAGAGAATTTGCGAGATAGATAGATAGATAGATAGATAGATAGATAGATAGATAGATAGATAGATAGATAGATAGATAGATAGATAGATAGATAGATAGATAGATAGATAGATAGATAGATAGATAGATAGACTGGTAGACAGATGGATATATATATAGAAACCTGGACAGATGGACAGATAGATAGAGACATACAGACATTGTGTGCTATTTGAATTCTACTCACAAATATCAGATTTGTTCATAAGCAAGTTGGTTCTTCCTAGACACATGTTCATGAAAGATCAGCAAAGTGAAAAGCTTTATGGAGCCGCTTACTATTTAATCTCTCTTCGAGACCATTAAAAAAACCAGCTCAAATGCACTAATCTTCTATTCAGGAGAGTGACTTATTTATGGATATGCCTGCCATCTGCTGCTTTCACGTCCTCAGGAACAAAGCATCATAACACACACACACACACACACACACACACACACACACACACTCATCCCCGGCACCAAAAAGTTAGCATGGCCTACATCTAATTTGTGAAGGTTGTTTTGGCCATGCATTCTTTCATAGGGAATAAGTAACTGATTGCAAACACAGCAGTTTGCAAGTGAAAATCACTCAAAGCTGGCTTAGCCTTAAATGCCCGAGGGATGGCCGTCCCCCGGCTACAATGTGTGTGAGTTAAGTCACCAGAGAATATGAGCTGTAGTCTCTGGGCCAGTCTTCACTTTATTAACCTTTACCTTTGGAGAAAAGGTCTAGTTTGTATAATTGCCTTTTAAATGGCACATTTGGCCAGGGAATGCCAACGAGGGGCAATGCTGCCTCCTAGAGGGCATTTGCAATACTTTTGAGGAGAAAGCTGAGCTGTGCGTACAGATTATTTGAACATTTGGGGAAACGTCTAATGCATTGTGGTGCACAGTTATTTTTGGTATGATTGATGACAATATATTACACACGGCAAAGACAATTGACTTTCATACTAAAACACCTTAAACATTTACTGCTTCATATTACGAACCAATATAAATCTATGAGACCAAGCATTCTTTCCACAAACATCCAATTAGCACTACTTTAAAACAGTTAGTTAGTCATTAGCAACTAGCCCCCCGGCGCTTATCTACTCGGGAAAAACTTTCCGAGATCCAATTCTATCCATATATCAAGACACACAATTGGACTCGGGGTAATTTTCAATGTGTCGCCTCCGACTCAATATCCTCTCAGTGTTCCCTCATTCAATAACTAAATGGCTGCATCAAGCCACAAAGAGGTCTTTGTTGGGGCCGCTAAATGGAGCTTCCACATCAGTGCGAGCAGCAGCCTTTTAACAGTATTATATTGCCACTGCCAATCCATCAGTGACATTGATCACCCATCAGCCTGGCTGTGAAGAGCAGACGCCGGTCTGGAAGTGTTGGGCGAACGAAACCTAATGAGAAAATGTCAGCACCCTACAGGTAAACAAATCAATGGCACCCAGTGGTGCTCTCAAGGTCGACCTTCACACACACACACACACGCGCGCACACGCACGCGCACGCGCGCACGCACACACACACACACACACACACACACACACACACAAATGCACGCACACACGCGCACACATACACACATGTACACACACAAATACACTAAACACTCCAACACACACACCTAACACTCTCACACCCTCTCTCTCTCTCTCACACACACACACAAACACCGAACATCAATTTTGCCTTTGTTTATTTACAGTGCAAAAAAAAGATCCTTATTTGAGTGTTAAATAATTAATTTCATAATGGGGCTGGCAATAATTATATTATTAATATTTGGTGTGTTATTATTTGAAGTTGTCAGCAACTGCAGCAGTTGGCATCCTCATTTGCGGGAATTCTCTTTCTTCTTCTTTCGGGTCACTAACATCACATCTGCCGAGCCCAGATTGTTAAACGAGCCGATGATTTTCGGGCTACTCTTCTTGTACGGTGTGTGTGTGTGTGTGTGTGTGTGTGTGTGTGTGTGTGTGTGTGTGTGTGTGTGTGTGTGTGTGTGTGTGTGTGTGTGTGTGTGTGTGTGTGTGCAGCAGGTGAGTACGTCTCTTAGCATGCCTGGAGAACAGTTGCGGGCTAAGTCACACGTTTACATATCAGACAATGGCAAAAGGTCAACAACAGTAATTATTCCAAGGAAAGGCTGTGGGACCAGTGGGTGATTTCATTTCCTACCATTAGCCACAGCAATTAAGCGCAAGTACATTGATACTATCAGTAGCTACCACATGGCCCATGGGGCATTCTTGGAGCACGGCTTACTGTTGGCGAAGGCATGCCCTTTGCTAATGACTGCACCAGGCGGTAATCACCTCCATCTGTAACATGGAAATGGTGCTCGCCGCGTCATTATTTCCACTTGTATGCATATTTAAACACATATTGTGTGTGTGTGTGTGTGTGTGTGTGTGTGTGTGTGTGTGTGTGTGTGTGTGTGTGTGTGTGTGTGTGTGTGCACGTTTAAAAATAGCCACACTTATGAACTGACCTTGTTTTCTTTATTTACGTTCTTGTGGTAAGGTCGAAATGCAATGTGTTGAGGAGACACACACACACACACACACATAAAGCTGCATTTTAGATGGCCCTGTGGCCTATGCAATAAGCTTTATACCCCACCCTACGGCATGGACTTGTGCAGACAATTACATGTGTGATTTGTGTGATTTGCTATTGAACTGCAACCAAGTGGACATCCACAAACATAGTAATAGCAATAGTTTTCACACAATAGGGGATGGGAAGAGACCTCTGCATCGCTACAGAACAGTTTAGTTTGTTCTACTGTTTGTTTTGAAGGGACATTTTATAAAGTTTTTTAAACGGATGCATCTGTCTCCCCCCCCTTTGCAAAAGTATTAATAAAACATAACAAATATTATTATTATTATTATTATTATTATTATTATTATTAATATAGTTGTTGTTTGCATTATTTTAAAATAATGATTGCATGCTATTAGTTATTAGTTATTAGTTATTTAGTCAATTCATTTAATTGAGTAGTTATTGAGGTTAACTGAGGTTGTATCCAATGAGACCAATTATCCATGGTCTTTTAAGGTAACACTAAACTCTTGTAAACCACTATTCACTATGGTACTTGAATAAGAAAAAAACATACATATTTTTTTGTACTGTAAAAATATTCTGTTGCTTTAGCACATCCACCCATAACAAGCCTGTTAGTTTTTTTTGTAATAAGGGTCTTTTGCCGAGAATTTAGGAAGCCCTACAGCCAAAACCTACACCGCCTAATCTGTACTTTTGTCGCACTCCAAAGAGAGTGTTTCAGACACCAGGGTTTTAGCATAAAACATCAACTATGGTGGCTATTTCAATAAGATGCCACTAGTCCACTGTCTAGCTCGGTCTCCCGGTTCGTCCCGCCCTGGCAGGCAGGCAGCAGCCGTCATCTCGTGGTCTGTCTGGTGATTAGTGGGGTCTGGACAGGCTTCTTCTGGTCTCTATTAGAGCTGTCAGCTCGCACTGAACACAGCCCCTTAAATCACTTCAAACATCCCCATCCCTCTTTCTCCTCCTTCTCGGAGCATCCACAGGATACATACACAGAGACACAATCTAGGATGTCGGAATTAGTGTGTGTGTGTGTGTGTGTGTGTGTGTGTGTGTGTGTGTGTGTGTGTGTGTGTGTGTGTGTGTGTGTGTGTGTGTGTGTGTGTCACGTGTAAAGTTTGGGGTTTTTTTTCCCCCTCCCTCTGATTTGGGGACATTTTTTATGTTTTACAGAAAAGGGTTCCGGTTGTCTCCTGCGGCTGCATTACAGCAGATGATAGATTGGGTTTGTGTAACTTCTCTATCGCAAAATACGCACAGCATGATGGGTGATTAGAGTCCCTTTGCACAATAATCCATCCTCAATGGAGGAAACCCTTGGTTCTCAAGGTGCCTCTCTAGGTCCCTCCCCAACCACCCTTTTTGAATACATAGTTTTGTTTTGCTCTATTTTATGAGAGCAAATTAGAGCATCCAGAGCATGTATGTCAAGTGTGGAAACATGCTGTAGTGAAAGTGCTCCCGAGAAACGATATGCTGTCTTGGCACGACAATAAAAACTCCATGAATTCAGCATTGTAATTGCTCTAAATAATTGAATGCCGACCGACCTCCCCCCCCGACCTCCCTCCCCCCTCACTCTCCACCACCACCGCCACCCATTACACTGACGACAAGAGCAAAGCAGGGAGGGTCAACAGAATCGCCTACCGTAAATCCCCCCCCCCCATTTGTCCGATGTTTCTGATCCTCAACTCCAATCCCGAAGAGCACCAGTAAGCTGCATAATATGTATTATCCTTCCCGTAAACAGGGAAAGGTCAAGCGGGAGATTTGTGTGCGACGAGGAACTTAAGACGTTCCTCCCTATCTCGGTGGGATTATTCCGGTACGGTGGGGAGATTTTGAATTGCGTTTCGCTTGCCGTGATCGGGAAGCCACGGGTTTGTTTACACCAACGAAACATGTCACATGTCATGTAATTCACCGGAGGCGCGCGTAAAATAAAGGACTTTCTGTGCTCGGTAATTTAAGAATCGTCAGTGAATCGCACTGCAGTGGGCTCAAAAGCAGATGTATCGAATGGCCTTTTCGAAAACTGTCTTGTTTTGCATGGGTTGACTTTTTTTCTTCCATATCCTAGATTCTATACTTTCTCCTATTTCTGCCGCCGGTGAAAGATGATCCTCCCGTGTTGACACCACGAGGTCCTGGGAGGCTGTGTCCACGCATGCGGACGAAGGCTAACATCAGGTCCGGCGCTATATACCGTATGCATCTGCAGGTGATGGATGTCTCCGTTCCTCCCACTCACAATTGGCTGTCAATAGCGCTCTGGCTTCTTTCCTGTCACCAACCAGAGCCCCACCGTCTCCGTTACATCTGTCCTCTTCAACCTCTGAGACCCAACGGGCCCGAGCCGCTCTGTTCTCCGGGGGGGGGGGGGGTGAGTGGGGTGGGTGGGGTAGGGTCGGGGAGGAGGACAAGAGGACATGGCTCCGGCGTTACGGGTGGAGTGAGTGCATCCGCCCCCTCTGCCCTTCTCCCCCCACCGCCCCCGCCTCTCTCAGTCTCTGCTGCCCTGCCTGCTGGGAGCTCTTGGGTGACCGCGTCACTCGAGCTGAGGTGGAGGAGGGTGGCCGCCCGCTGGCGTCCATGGCGGGCCGCTTGGCTGCCTGCCTGGCTGCGTGCCCCCCCCCACCACCACCCCCCCCTTCCTCTCCGCTCAATGAGACATTGATCGGCCCAGCAGCGACAGCGTGTCCCAGGGAGGGGTAAGCAGATACACCCCCTTGCCTCCGACAATCATCGGGGGCCCCTGTGGGGACAGGTCGCGGTAAATTAATAGTGTGCTTGTTGCAGCGACTAGATATTGTTAATGTATTTGCTATTGATGGAGTGAGATAACATGAGTAGCTTCAGCCTTACTTAACACAAAACATAAATCCTTCAAAAGGCCGTCGAGGATGAACCGGAGAAGCAGCCAGACGACGAGGCCTTTTAAAGGCAAGTAATACCCCTCTTAGCTAGCATGGGGGGGGGTACCATTACTAGGGAATGAATCGTTATTATTCCCTAATCTCTATTACACCCTGTGTGAAATAGTGAAGAGTGCGCCCACATGCTAAAATGCTGGCTAACCTCTAAATGATCAAGGTTCATTAGGGTGGCTTATGGGTCGTGCCTATACCTATATTGCTGCCTGTGGCGGGCTAAACGCTGCTTTCTAAGCACCGCTATCCATCCAGAACTATGTGTGATGGGGTGGGCAATAGCCACTTTGACTCAAACCAGCTGTTGCGAATGTGGCATTCAGAACCACACACTTTTACATGCACATCTTATTCAGAATAATCGGAAATAACCAGAACAAGGTCATCGTCAGATAATGCACCTCTTCCAGAAATAGCCAACAACGACTTGAGGACTAAAAATACAAAGATAATAATAATAATAATAATATAAATAAACTGAGACAGAGATGGAGACATGGGAAAATGTATTCAGTCTGTTGGGTTAATGGACAACTGACCTTGCGTTGCAGATCAATACTGTTGTGCTCCCCCTTAAAAAGTGGAACGTTATCCTGTTGATCTCCCGTGGGACCTGTCGCGGGACTCGATGCACTGTGATTAAAAAGTCTTCAACCTTTTGAGTTGGGGTGGGCTTTAGGTTTTATTTTTTTCCACTTCTTCGCATAACGTCCTCAACACGGCTGCTCTAATTGGACGGATGGAGGCTTTGTTGTGGACCTTTGAATTTCCAAACAGTGTAGCGGTCAAGCGTTGTCTTAAAAAACAACAACGCATGAGGGCACGTCAACGCATGCATGCACGTATTTAAACATGGCGTCAAACAACAAAGTAAAAGGGGGGGGAAAGATGCAGACAGACAAATACACATTCAAGTCACATTAAGAAGGTAACAAACAAATTGTCGTCAAGTCAGTCCTATATATCCAAGGCCTTATCCGAAAACAATGAAGATTGTTGGAGTCTTAATGTGTACATATTTGTGTTACATTGAACAAATGTATTTGACTATGTATACATACTGGATATATCTTTCGATTTTGTAGATTCAGCCTTCCTAATTATGCTCTTACTAAACAGTAAGACATGGTTCTGTTTGTTTATTGTTGCTGTAAAATGTTCTGGTCAAACCCCCCCCCCCCCCCCCCCACCCCTTCGAGTACAGACAACTGAAATATGTGTGGAATAGAGCCAAACAGTCTGAACCAAAGTGAAGGGGAAAATAATCATTCAAAACAGCTACCTTCATGAAGCGCTTCAAAGTGTAACAACAGTTATTTTTAGTCTGCAGAGGACGAGCAATCGCCCGACCACTTATCACTGGCCGATGATACTATAAATAGCTAACGCTGAATCCTATTCATCCTTTTGATTGTGGAAATGTGGTCGTTGCTGCACTTACATTTTGGAGTTGCTCCAATATTGATTTCATGTCGGCCGATACTCACCTCGCCTCGCTTGGAAGTTCCTTTTTGATAAAAAGCGTCTGCTAAAAATCACTAAATGCTGCGAATCGAGAACTTCCTGCAAACACCCTTTTATTTGGTTGAATCAAAACTTATTCTCAAAATGTTGAGTATATTTATAGATCTATTTGGAAAGAAGAAGCCACTGAAAAGTATTTAAATTATATTGTAGGCCCCATCTGGGGTAAGTGGTGCATGAGAATGAAGACAGGCGGAGTAAGACATTGTCGCTATACCTACCATGGAAACTCTGGCACTCCGCGGGCCGCACAGCCGGCAACGACTCACATGAGTATTCTGTTCCACTCTGCTGCACAGAGAAAATGAATCGCACTCACCGTAATAGTCCGGGGCAATTTCAGACCGCACAAAGTGACAAGGGAATCCATTTGTTCTGGTTAAGTAGATAGCGAGATTCTCTCACCCCGAGTATTTGCATACATAATAATTGGGTATTGTTATATTAATTATATCAAGTGCCCCGTGCCGGGCCAGATCCGGTCTGCCGGCAATTTTGTGTCTGGCCCCACTCCATCCTCCCCAAACACCAAATATAAAAATAAGCGTAACAATTTTCCAATGCATTGTTTAAAAATGATTGGCCTGTAATTATGTGGAATCGATAGACAGTATTAAAACTGTGTGTGGTGTGTGTGTGTGTGTGTGTGTGTGTGTGGTGTGGTGTGTGTGGTGTGTGTGTGTGTGTGTGTGTGTGTGTGTGGTGTGTGGGGTGGAGAGACAGAATATGTTTAGTAACAGTGACAAACTGGCATAGACTATATGTTCACGATCAAAGAAGACATACACACACTTTCAAAAACCAAAAAAAATAAAAAGCTACAGACACAAGTTACACAAGTCTTATTTTGTTCTACAATGAACCCAATTCCCTCCATTTTTTTGGGACAGTGCTGTAAAGCAGGAAGGTAGGCCTTCTATCATTGTTGAAATAAGGCGTAGAATACAAAAAACATAAACATAATGAACATAATGGTGAACATAACAATGTATACACTTGCACACTATTTCTACAATTGCAAAATGTGAACTGTATTCAGTAATACAGTATTCCGTCGAGTATGATTCAAGATTCAAGATTTGTATTTGCTGTATGCAACAAGTACAATGGAATGCTTACTCCCCATTCCCTCCCACAGCGTGAATTTTCTAAAACACTATATGTGTTTTTACAAGTTTACAAATTGTATTTGTTGTCTTATGTCCGCTTTCGAATGAAAGAAACATAGATAAGACACACATTCGAAGCACCTGCCTCCAGGCCTTCTCAGGTTCTCCCTCGTGAGATGAGGACGCCATGGGAACGACGCTTGGGCCGCCATTCAGTAGGCACACTACATTAGCACTTAAACACAGTCCATAGGATGCCTCGGTTATCTTAACATGCCACGTTATTTTGCAGAAATGTATTCTATTGTGAATACGTTACATTTTACATTTCATTTTTGTTTATTTGATGGGGTTTTTCTACTCTTGATTGGCATTTTCATCTTAATTACTCAGCAAATAAAGTGTAGTTGTCACGGTTACGGTGGTTGACAGGGGGCGTGGCCAAGCCCCATGCGCTGGCGGCGCACATACACACCTGTCAGCAATTCAGCAATTGCCGTGGCGGATTGCTAATCACCTCACCTGGGGTATATATACCCTGGCTTCCCTTTACCCCGGTGTTAGGTCGTACGTCGTACTTCATGGTTGCTACTTTGTGCGTTCGCCACGCTGATGTCCCGGAAATCCCGATTCATTGCCTATCCTGCGTCACCCGCCTGTCTCGCGTTACTCCGGTCTATACGAGCTCCCCGGTAATTATAATTACCTGTCCAGTACCTGTCGCTAGTCGACCTCCCGATATCCAGACTCCTCTCCCGTCCCGGACTACTCGCCGGTCTACTACCTGCCGGTACTCCGCGGATCGACCTCCCGGTATCCAGACCCCTTGCCTGTCCCTGATTACTCTCTGTTGTCTGTGTGCTTTAAATAAAGCTCTATGTTATAGCTCCACTGTGTCTTGGTCTGCGTTCTGGGTCCCACCGAACTATCCCTTCCTGACAGAACAACCTAACCATGATGGACCCCGGCAACCTCGAGGAGGAAACTATTGCTGGCTCTCAATGACACGAGACGCCTCTTGGACCTAGCCCCGATGGACCCTGGCGATCTCGCTCAGGTGGAGCAACTGACGCTGGAGCTGAGGGATCACCGGTTAGCCGACCTGGGTCCCGGCGATCTCGAACGGGTGATGCACCTGATCGATTCCCTGAGGAGCCGTGAAGAATCACGGGTTCAAGCGCTGCGGGAGCAGGAGAAGGCGTGGAAGGTCATGTTAGCCTGGATGACTCCCGGCGACCAAGACCAGTGGAAGCCCGTGGCTGATGCCCAGTACGGACGGTGGGGTCAAGGGTTGCAGGTCATGAGGGACCAGCTTAGGGACCTGGCCACCACCGTTGCTTCCCTCATCAGAGGGGTTCACGACGTCACGCTGTCCCCGTCTGACAGCGCCGCGCTGCCCAACACTGCGTTGCCCGACGCTGCGCTGCCCGACGTTGCGCACCCCCGTCTGCCGACGTCGCGCCGTACCCGCCCGATGACGTCGTTCCTCCCCCGTCTGACAGCGCGGTCCGTCCCGGTCTACTCGCCGGTCTACTACCTGCCGGTACTCCGCGGATCGACCTCCCGGTATCCAGACCCCTTGCCTGTCCCTGATTACTCTCTGTTGTCTGTGTGCTTTAAATAAAGCTCTATGTTATAGCTCCACTGTGTCTTGGTCTGCGTTCTGGGTCCCACCGAACTATCCCTTTGTGACAGTAGTGGCCATCCTGAAGAAGAGACTCAGACAGACAGGCTTCAGGGCAAACAACGTCTTAAATAACAATTCAGAGGAAATTGAGATAATTGAGACACACAATTACAAGAATAACACAAAAAAAAAAAAATTGAAAGCAAGAACAACAGTGTGTGAAGATGGTCCGCATGCATAAAATATACCTGATAGGACACCAGTGTGCTGATCTCAGTCAGGGACTCTACGGTCTCTGATTGATCTGTATAACCTTTATAAGGGGTGGTGTGTGTGTGTGTGTGTGTGTGTGTGTGTGTGTGTGTGTGTGTGTGCTGTCTGTTTCTGTGCGAATTTGGCCCCGGGTGAAATATATCTGATGACCCCTGGTGTCTCCTTTCCGCGGCTTAAATGAATTGGCTATTATATTTGTTTTACCCTCAGTCAGATGCACTGGACCTAAAGGCCACTAGAGGGCCCCCTAATACCACCTCAGTCAACCTAAATGCAAACGCAAAGATATCCCTGTCCTCTACTATAAAAAGGTCAGAAAATAAAACATAGTTACAGTTTTATAAATTCTCGGATCCATAACCATAAACCATAACCAGCGAGGAGCGGAGTTAGGCCTGTATTTCTATGTTGGCCAGTCTATCCACAGCGTGGATTCGAAACCTCTACATTAACTCATTTTTAACTATTTTCTTGTTAACTACTGCCGGCCGAGATTGTGTTCGTGTCCAATTATGGATTTACAGATCCCCCGCCTGCTGCAATGTGTTGGTCGAAAGAAACACATTAGTTACACGAAAGAAAGTGAAACGCCGCGTCCGCCATCAGACTTTATATATGAACCTGGTCTGATTTGTGAGACTACAGTTTTATAGACTCCCACTTGTGTGCCTATGTTTGACATTATTTAATATCTATCATTATATTATAGTTATCTAGATAAGTACAATATATATATATATATATAATAGTCTACTTGTCTAGATTTCACATACCATTAATCCTGGCCAGTCACGGTGGGCGGGGTTTGGTTGCCATGGCAATGACGTCAATGTTGGTGTCGAGTAACCAAAGGTCAAAATAAAGACAAGTGAATGAAAACGGAAGGAAACTTGACAGGCTGGTCAAAACAACAACAACAACAACCACCAAAATACATCTGAAATTAACGAAGACATTCACCAGGACGAAACTTCTGAACTCCGGCGACAATTGGAGTTGTATTCGTGTGGTAAGGACAACAAGAAGGGTATAATGTATACGGGCAGGCTAGCGGAGGCTAACCCCGGGTAGGTTAGCTAGCTAGCTAGCTAGCCTAGGCTAACGCTGTAAACACAGCGTAACAAAACCGCGATGTTTTTTTTTGTTGCTCTGGGTGTTTTACAAAGTAGCTCAACTAACTTCACTGCGTCTTCCGAACTACTGCTAGTAGTTGTTGTGTAACTTTAAAGCGGTGTTGTCACTGAAAAGGGGGACCGTGTTTTGGGGCAACAGCCGAGGACGCCGTAGCTGGCCTGGACAGCCCAGCTGCTGGATCTCCCATCTCACTTCTTCACCATAACCTTCACTGAGGATGGTTCCCTTTTTTCTTTTTATAGCCACTTCTAACAAACAAACAAACGAAGACAAACCATGTTGCTGTTTCGTATGCTCTGATCAATGATCTGAAAGACAAGATGAGAAGTTGTCTTGTTTTGCACATTCACTTTGTACGGTTGATAACTATAATACACGGTTCTGCTGTTGTGAACATGATAGTTTGGTGGGTGGTCCGTGGTTTTTTTTGGTTGCGATCCCGTTTGTTTTACATTGGGTTTTTGTTTTTTTGTTCAGCGTTTTACTAATCTGCGCTCTTAGGTAGGTCATTCACTTGTGGTCCGTGAAGGACCATATTTGCTGCAACCATTTGCAGTGTTCATGAACCCTGAGAGATTAGGGAAGAGCCTTTTTTTTTAACCGTGAAGGCTATGACGTATAGTCTTAAGAGTCAAGAGATGTTACTTTGTGTTTTTGTTTTTAAACCTCGTCTCGCAGTAAACGATCGCCGAGCGCAACGCGATCGGACCCGCTATATTCCTGATAGTTTGGAGCTGTAAACATCCCCGACTGGAAGCTGTCACTCCGTAAAGCTTTCAGTCTGATGTTTGCTGCCGCCGACTGTCTTCAGCACCGCGCAGTCTCTGTTACAATCCAACATATAATTCACGTAGGAGGCCTAATGTGGTTTTGTGTGTGTGTGTGTGTGTTGGAATAACCTCTGGCAAGGTCACGTGATCGAAAGCTGTACGCTTGCGTGCTGCTGGGATGATGGATCTGGAGGATGCCCTTAGACGGGGACGCTGTCCTTGAGCGTGATTACACGGTTATTCAGACTGAAGTTCATGTAAACATCCTACACTCAGCTGTAGTCTGCGTTTACCACAGGCTGAGAGAAGGCTGTTTACTTTAACTGTCTGAACAGTGCCTCATGAGAACCAGAACATTTACCAAGGATAAAGGTCATTTATCACCACAAAAGAGAACAAAAAAAGAGAAAATGGTGATATATTCAGGAAGCTCTGAAACGTCAATGTGCCCTTTAAGGGCTGGCATAATGTCCTTTAGTGATCGCCTACTATTATGTCATCCGACATGTCATGTGTTTTACATGTATCTGGATGCGTATCAAAGTATGTATGTGGAAAATAAATTCCTAAACATAACACAAGCACGTGTGCTGTCTTCCTTAGTTTCAATGCTATATTCTAGATTAAGAAGAATTTATATTTGTAAACGTATAATGTATAAATATTTGGATATCTGTGCCATTTATCGTACAACATGAAAACGGTTCATCATAGAACAATTTTTCTTGTTCTATTAAAACCACCTTCAACCAGTTTCATCAACCCGCTCCATATGAACAATAGTATCCTCTTGCTAACAATATTGGTCATGTACAGGTCCACCGTTGTATTTCGTTTTAAGTAGTTGTTCTGCAATGCACACTTTTATCACTAGATGGCAGTGATGTTCGTCAGTTAGCTATCTGTGACGACAATCGTTGCCCAAATGATTTCCAAACGTTTAGTGAAACAACTAAACAAGCCATCAGTTAGCCATTTAAAGTATAGTGTGTGTTATATATATATACACACATATATATATATATATAAATATATATATATAAATATATATATATATAAATATATATATATATAAATATATATAATATATATATATATATAAATATATATATATATATAATATATATATAATATATAATATATATATATATATATATAATATATATACTTTAAATGGCTAACTTTGATTGACATTTCAAAATTTCCACACCAAAAATACACCATATAAAACCAATCTCAGTGAGTCAGTTCTGCACACACTCTTGCACCTGTGTTCCTCCTCACTCTGCCACAGCCAGGGGGTGACTATAGGTGTCCCGCTTTACCGCTTTACGCGGGACTTCACGGCATGTGTGTCCCGAGTAAGTCCCACATATCCAGACGATGTCCCGCATTTTGATTGGCTCTAGTTTTCCAAAGTCAAACCACCCCACCCCGCAGGACACGCTTTTAAATCAAATCGAAAATATTTCATCCAATGGCTGTGAAGCGAGCGGTATACGGAAGAGTACTAGGGCCCAGGGGCGTTTTTAGGATTTGAAAACATCCGGGGCTTAGCCCAGAGGCAGGGATGCAAACAGGAAACGCTGAAAAAAGAGATGTTTTTCCAAAAAAGCTGTAACTTCCCTCCCGAATCCATGCGACCGAGCGAAGCGAGGCAGCAAAAAATTGTTTTTCATTTATTTATTAAAATAACGCATAAAATAGTGTTTTTAACTTACAATCAGATCAGATTTTGGGGTTTGTGTTTAGTTAATTTTATTGCATATACATTCATGTATTACAATCATTAGAGAAAGTTAGTTATTGCTGTCAACCACCTTTGGCACAAAAAACAAGGAAATCTTTCTCTGTGACATTTCTCTGCTTGCCTTGCAGTGACAAGTCTAGGCAACGACAACTAACGTGCGCGCCGACTGCTGAAGCTTGTGAGGGTGAATGACGACGTAGCGACCTGGTGTTAACCCTCTGTGTGCCAATGCTATATTAGTGGATTTAAAAAAGAATAATAATAATAATAATTCATTGTTATTCTTAACTGTTCAAATATCATTGAAACCACAGCATAAGAGAAGCTTTGAGAGCATGCAATCAAAAAATAATAAAAATTATTTTTTACAGAAAATGTATATATACATTCGGGGCTAATTACAAAACATCCGGGGCTTTAGCCCCGAATAAAACAGCCTAGCGACGCCACTGCTAGGGCCAGGCATAAAATAAAATAAAATGAGAGGAAGATTTATTATTTATTTTGCATGTCGAGAATAAAGTCGAAAGGTTGACAATAAAGTCGAAATACTTCTTCCGTGAGCAGGGGAGGCAGGGTTTGAAGTCAATAAAACTGTAATTTAAACACAGAGCTGCCAACCCTCCTCACACGCCATCCTATTTCTCACGTGGGTACTACTTATAAATAGTGCCGGAAAAGTATGAATTCAAAATGCCCCCGCCCTCTTGGCATTGGTAAAGTGTCCCGCATTGTCTCACACCATTTGTGTCCCACATTTGGTTTGTGAGAGGATCTGGTCATCTGGAGATAGACACGGAGCAAGAAGCTGCGCCTCATAATTAAAATGTATTAATATTGGCTTAATTGGCGTATTTCAATGGCGTACCACCTTCTGTCACATATTTATATTATATTTATCCGTATCACTTCAAAACCTACTGCTCACTTACAAAGCCTACATAACCTGGTCACCCCCTCTCGTTCCCTCCGCTCATCCTCTGCTGGTCTGCTAACCGTCATCACCTCGTCACCATGGCTGCTCGGGCTTTTAGCTGCACTGCTCCCAGACTCTGGAACTCCCCCCCCCCCACCCCCACCCCCGCACACCCGGCAGTCTGACACTATTACCATATTCAAATCACAACTAAAAACCCACCTGTTCAAATCAGCCTACTCACTGTAAGTGCTCCCCACCAAATTGTCTCCTCCATGATGTCCTGTTTGTGTTTTTAGCATGTTCTGTTGCCTCTTTATTTAACTAATTGTACGGTGTCCTTGGGTGTCATGAAAGGCGCCTAAAATACAATTTATTATTATTATTATTATTATTATATAAACTAGCCTAAATGTGGTTTATGTATTTAACTCGGCTACAACAATAATAATGAAACATGCCACCGGAGTAGCTTAATTGGTGTTAAACCGGTCTATTGTTAAGATAGGATTATTTTTATTGCCACTGAATTCATAATACAATGAAATTGCGAAGGCCCATATCACGTGTCACAGTGGGTCTGAAACACGCCGCATCGCAGCACGCGCAAACAATGAAACGATCCATCCATCTATGGTTCGCGCGTGGTGAATGCCTCTACATCAGTGGCGGCTGGCCCATAGGGGGCGATGGGGCGCCGCCCGCCCTAAACCACACGCACAAACATTATTATTGTAGAGCCTTTACCTATAAGCCTACTGCGAGGGGCAAGTGGGTTGAGTTGAGTTAGACGCGTGCTTGAAGAATTCAATGTCCAGAGTGCTCGTATAATTTCGGATATGCCAATCCATTTATTGACCATTATCAACCAAAAATATATACGAAAACTCTTTTTACAAATAACACTGAACGCCGACCTATATACAGCACATCAACACGACACGGTCAAAAACTGTTTGGCTATTCCCCTTGCACACCTGGGGCTCGTCAGCCACTGATCGGTATAAATGGGTAACCAACCCCTGTGGTGGTTGCCATGGTGACTGACAATGCCACACCTCTGCACGTGAGTTAAAATAAAACAAAATAAACAGAAAGGCATTTTGGCTCCAACAATTATTAATAATAAAAAAATAAAAATAATATATATAGAAATTGTCAATATGTGTGTGTTTAAAATATGGAATGCACCCAGAAATGTGTAAAATATGATTTTAAAATAATTTGCGCAACATAATATGCTTTTCCTAGTACACATATGCCTAGTACACTGTATGACGATGCTGGGGGGCTGTAGAGAAATAGCCCCACAGAGGCGGGTCTCTGTAGCAGTTTAGCCAATTGCTGATTCAAGATATAAACGAGTGACATAAAATGTAGCCAATCAGCGTCCTCCAAACGTCTTCGGAAGACAATGCTATGAAGCTAGCCACGCTAGGCAGAGTGAACATTGCTACCGTGGGGGGGACGGTTAGCAGACCAGCAGAGGATGAGCGGAGGGAACGAGAGGGGGTGTACTCCTGAAGAAGGTCAGCTAGATAGAGGGGGGACCAGGTTATGTAGGGCTTTGTAAGTGAGCAGTAGGTTTTTGAAGTTGATACGGGATAAATATAATATAAATGTAAATATGTGACAGAAGGTGGTACGCCATTGAAATACGCCAATTAAGCCAATATTAATACATTTTAATTATGAGGCGCAGCTTCTTGCTCCGTGTCTATCTCCAGATGACCAGATCCTCTCACAAACCAAATGTGGGACACAAATGGTGTGAGACAATGCGGGACACTTTACCAATGCCAAGAGGGCGGGGGCATTTTGAATTCATACTTTTCCGGCACTATTTATAAGTAGTACCCACGTGAGAAATAGGATGGCGTGTGAGGAGGGTTGGCCGCTCTGTGTTTAAATTACAGTTTTATTGACTTCAAACCCTGCCTCCCCTGCTCACAGAAGAAGTATTTCGACTTTATTGTCAACCTTTCGACTTTATTCTCGACATGCAAAATAAATAATAAATCTTCCTGTCATTTTATTTTATTTTATGCCTGGCCCTAGTACTCTTCCGTATACCGCTCGCTTCACAGCCATTGGATGAAATATTTTCGATTTGATTTAAAAGCGTGTCCTGCGGGGTGGGGTGGTTTGACTTTGGAAAACTAGAGCCAATCAAAATGCGGGACATCGTCTGAATATGTGGGACTTACTCGGGACACACATGCCGTGAAGTCCCGCGTAAAGCGGGACACCAAGAGTCACCCCCTGGCTGTGGCAGAGTGAGGAGGAACACAGGTGCAAGAGTGTGTGCAGAACTGACTCACTGAGATTGGTTTTATATGGTGTGGAAATTTTGAAATGTCAATAAAAGTTAGCCATTTAAGTATAGTGTGTCAGTGGCGGCTGGTGCATCTCTCACCAGGGGGGGGGGGCTATACCATTTTTTAAATTTACAATTACATATTGTTAATTACATTATATACAATTACTTTTTGTATTGAAATGTCGCCCTTCTGTCCATCACTTTCATCATGGCCACGCAAGGCCAGCTCAAAGGCACCACAGAACTTCACACAGTCTATTATTTTAGACAGGATGTGTTTTTGTCCACCTCCTCATTGTGTTGACAGATCCCTATCCTGTAGCCTTCATCAAGTTGAACAGCTACACTGTTAAAAATGATTTGTTGACTCAACTTGACTAAGTCAAGTCATCTTGTTGCTTTGACTGAGTTAAGTTTAGTCAAGTTGATTCAACATTTAGTGTCAAGTTGATTACACTTCAATAAATTAGTTGATACAACTTGTAGTCTGTTGACACAACTTCATGTGTCAAGTTATTTGGACTAGAACATATTAGTTAAGATAACTTAAAGAGATGTTGGTTAAACTTATTTTATCAAGTTTTTACAAATGTCTATCAAGTTGGCTCAACATGTAAAACTTTGTTTGTTCAACTTCTATTACCAAGTTAGCTTACCAGGACAAGCAAACCAATACCAAGCAAACCAAAGCTATACTATAAATCTAAATGAGAATTAGCTTAACCTAAATATTAACACAGACATTTGAAAAGACATTTCAATCAGGATTTTTATTACAATATCAAGAACTGTATTCCAACTCCAACCCACACACTCATTAACTGTTCAGTGTTGGTTTTTAAATTCAAATAAGTGTGTCAATGGATGTCAACATATAAAGACCTTCCTTGGGACATGTAGACAAAAAAAAACAACACCCGCCTGATGCTGTTTCATAACAATATCAGGTTGATCTGGGCCCAGATCTTTCACCTTAAGTTTGTCCGCCAAACGTCTTCTCTCAAACGGCTCTTGAATGAGAGATTTCACCGAGTTAGGGACCGGGTTGAGTCTTGGGGTAGTGCTCACGCTCACCATTGTTGAACTTGTTGTAGTTAAAATGGCGCCCGCAGAGACAGAGCATAATATGCTTTTCCTAGTAGTACACTGTGACGCACACAAATGACGATGCTGGATGCTCGATGCTCCAAAGTCTTCCAGGAGGGCTGTTTGAAAACAGCCCTCCCGGAAGACGTTTTGAGGACGCTGATTGGCTACATTTTATGTCACTCGTTTATATCTTGAATCAGCAATTGGCTAAACTGCTACAGAGACCCGCCTCCGTGGGGCTATTTCTCTACAGCCCCCCCAGCATCGTCATTCAAATGCGCCCTTAAGGCTGCAGACCCTGAAATGGAACACGGCCACAGTGTACTAGGCATATGTGTACTAGGAAAAGCATATTATGTTGCGCAAATTATTTTAAAATCATATTTTACACATTTCTGGGTGCATTCCATATTTTAAACACACACATATTGACAATTTATATATATATATTTTTTATTTTTTTATATTTTGTTTGTGCGTGTGGTTTAGGGGGGCGGCGCTCCATCGCCCCCTATGGGCCAGCCGCCACTGGAAATAGCCCCACGGAGGCGGGTCTCTGTAGCAGTTTAGCCAATTGCTGATTCAAGATATAAACGAGTGACATAAAATGTAGCCAATCAGCGTCCTCCAAACATCTTGGGGGGGCTGTTTCAGAACAGCCCCCCGGAAGACAATGCTATGAAGCTAGCCACGCTAGGCAGAGTGAACATTGCTCTACGCCAGTGTGCGAACTATACCACGGTCTCCGGGGGAGCCGGATTTATTTTTTTTGCGAGGGGGTAAATGCTGATCCGTGCATTAATAGCAACAGCACAGACATAGGCCTATTATAAAGAGAAAATCTGTTGCACACGGGGTGGTGCCACAGGTCTACATTTACATGAAACGTCCCGATGGATCATGTTCATGTCAACAGATTTCCCGAGCATGTATGGGCTACGCAAACTTCAATCAACTTGATAATAAATAATCCACGGACCACCAATGTAACGTTTGACTGTTTAATTAAATCAACTCAAAAACAGGCTACATTGTTTCACATGGGCTATAGCCTATTATGGCTGTAGCCTACACAGAGCCGAACACACGCGATAAGAGCAGCCAGCGGCACCAACCATGAACAATATTAATATTAATAATACAGCTATAGCACAACACAACCCTCTCACTGCCTGGAGAGACGCTACGCCACACACACAACACAACGATGCACATAGCCCTTCTCTCGTGTCGCCTGCTTGCACGCTGCGCAGCGTGCAAGCAGGCGACACTTTTTTCATGAATCATAAACTCTAAATATAATTTTATTTCACTTATTTTACACCTTTGAAAAAAAAAAAACCCATGCCCAAAATGGAATTTATTTGGTCATCATATCAGTATTTTAGAGAGCTCCCCCCAAATTTCACAAACCATGTTCCCAGGGGAGCTCATGTCACCACTAGGGGAGCTATAGCTCCCCTTGCTCCCCTCCAGTTCGCACCCTGCTCTACGCAGCTGAACGACGGCCTCAGGATTGCCGTGAGGAGCGCAATGAGGAGGTGGACAAAAACACATCCTGTCTAAAAGAATAGACTGTGTGAAGTTCTGTGGTGCCTTTGAGCTGGCCTTGCGTGGCCATGATGAAAGTGATGGACAGAAGGGCGACATTTCAATACAAAAAGTAATTGTATATAATGTAATTAACAATATGTAATTGTAAATAAAAAAAATGGTATAGCCCCCCCTGGTGAAAAATGCACCAGCCGCCACTGCTCTACATGCGTTCGCTCCAGTGTGTGTGTGTGTGTGTGGTGATGGCTGGTTTAACGTGCGAGCCTTGATTGTCCAACTCTTCACAGGTGTGCATATATATATAGAAAGTTCAAGTTAGGTTTATTGTCACTTCACAGTTTACACAAATATAAGCAATGAGTGAAAATATTATGTGCAATACCCGACGACAGACTGTTGTAAAAAACAGAATAGAATAAAAATAAGTAAAGAAGTACAAAACTGTATAAGTGAAAAATATAAAAATGCAATATACATATATATAGATATATATATAAACACATCTTAAAACCAAGTGCTTTGTCAACCCTGGTTGCAATAAATGTTGTTTTGGGGTGAACGTCTTCGTTACAAACATTTAGCATTTCAAATAGCAATGCAAATCGTGGACAATCGTTAACCTTTGATTTGCATGTTGGGCAGGGAGGGCATAAGAAAGGTACAGGACTAAAACGAAGTCTTGCTTCACTATACGTGTGAATAAACGTTACCATAGCCTATTACAACATTGAAATAATTATTTTAAAATCATATGTATGGGCTAGACATTATAGCTACCGGTATGCATTTATGTGTAGGCTTTTGGTTTTTCCAAATTAGCCTGAAATTAAAGTAGTCACCAGTACTTAAATTGATGTACTACCGACGCGTCTGTGGAGGAGGTAGACAGGATATCAATGAAAGGGGTCAATGGCTAGAACAGCCAATTGTGAGAGAACGTTTTCATACGCAGATAGCGCATTGTGGAGTGTGTGTGTGTGGTTGTGGTAGAAGGAGCTCTGGCATGTCAGCACGTACCACCTGCTCTGCTTACATAAACCGGCGTACTCTTCATCCACCTGCGTCTTTGCCGTCTGAGGAGGAGCCTAAAGAAGCCACTTGGCAGTTAGCAGCGTCGACGAATATTCTAGACGTTGAAATGTTCTGGTACTACACTAGTTCTAGTTGCTGTTCTAAAGTCCTGTTTATTTAGAGGACACTTTGTGGACCAAATGCTTATTTGGCGGAGGTCTACGCTCTATTGAGCACATTTTCTACTTTAAAATGTATTTGCTGTACCAGAATAATAAAGCCTGACATTAAATACTCAACACATGGAATAAGGTCAAGAAATCAATGTAATATTAATATAAATATAACAAGAGGCGTAGCAGACGACGCTGCCATCAGCCATTAAGGTGGCTTCTTGAGGGCTCCTCCTGAAGACAAGGACACAGGGTGATGAGGAATCCGGTTTATTGTAAGAGTTTGAATCATTGTGCAGAGCAGATGGAACATGCTGGAGCTCTCTGCTCTCCAGTGTGGAGGAGGCTGGTTTAACCTGTGGACCTTGATGAACAATGACCCACAGGTGTGCAGTCTCACCAGCCATAAAGTAATCAGTCTAACTCCGGCTAGATGAGGCTGCTTAAACCAGCCACCAACCACACACACTCCACAGTAGCAGGTTGCATAGTCACATAACACATGAAAAAGGCACCATAGCACAATGTTCCATCACACAAATATTCAACTTAACCATGAAAATTAAAAGATAAATAAACTAACCCCCCACACCCACCCACTTATCTTAATTTTCATGCTTTGGTTGTATTGAAAGTAGCTTACACTCAACTTGAATGCACATTTTAATATCCTGATACTATCTAGAGACTGTCCATCGATATGGATATGATATGTGAGAGCAGTGCAGAACAGTTATAGAACGTTTATTTAGAACGTATATATATATATATATATATATATATATATATATATATATATATATATATATATATATATATATATATATATATATATATATAAATATAGCACACAATTTAGTATTTTTGGATAAACACTTTTTTATCTTAATTCATAAATATGGATATTTCAAAATATAAATGTTTTATTCTTGGATCGTTTTTGCCCCTTTTACCCTCCATACAAAACTTCATACTGCGTTGAAACTTCAACAATTTGTAGTTTCTGTGTGGAAAGAGCGACACGGAAATGAACATGCGATGAGTCTACAGCGGCTGGATGACGTAATGTATTGGATCCAAGTGTCCATTTATCTTCATGAATGATGGCTTCACAATAGACTTCACGTCTGTCCACATTACATTTGGTTAAGCAAAGTCACAGTTGAATAGCCAGTGTTTCGGACAGGTGTGTGAAAGTGACCAAGCCTCTTTATGGAAGTTGAGGGCTCACACCTTAAACAAACATTGTGCATGCACCCGTGTGTGTGTGTGTGTGTGTGTGTGTGTGTGTGTGTGTGTGTGTGTGTGTGTGTGTGTGTGTGTGTGTGTGTGTGTGTGTGTGTGTGTGTGTGTGTGTGTGTGTGTGTGTGTGTGTGTGTGTGTGTGTGTGTGTGTGTGTGAAAGGGTTAACGGCCTGGAAAGAAAGTAATTTTTCCCTTTGCTGCAAATGTCTCAATGAGTTTGTACTCTTCTTTTCCACTGTGCACTCCAGTTCCAAGTGTTTTGTCCTTCAGCTCTTCCCAGTAATGTCTCCAGTTCCCATTTTGGTCCACTCCAAATCCAAACACACTCACCTGGGGAGACACATGTTGCCTCTTCAAGATTCAAGATTTTTATTTGCCATTTGCAACAAGCACAATGGAATGCCTACTTGCCATTTCTGTCTTCATATGTGAATTGAATGTGTGTGTGTGTGTGTGTGTGTGTGTGTGTGTGTGTGTGTGTGTGTGTGTGTGTGTGTGTGTGTGTGTGTGTGTGTGTGTGTGTGTGTGTGTGTGTGTGTGTGTGTGTGTGTGTCATAGCTACTGAAGTATAGCTCAATGTGGTTTGCTCATCAACCCTAGCATAACATTACAATACAATAAAATAAGTACAATTATATCAATTGTAATAAAACATAAGATTTTCATTTGATTCCTGCCATATTACCCATTATTACTTAATTATTGTTATTTTTTAGTGTATAGAATGTTATAGTATAGTGCTGTTTATAGATCATAGTAGGTAGGATATAGTGTTGTTTATATATATATATACACATATATATATATACATACATACATACATATACATACATACATACATACATACATACATACATACATACATACATATATATATATATATACACATATATATATACACATACATATATACATATATATACATACATACATAGGACATAGTAGTATATAGTAGATCGGATTTCTGTGTTGTTTACAGTATAGTATTGTATAGTATAGTATTGCATAGTTTAGTATATTATAGTATAGTATTGTTGTTGAAATTCATACTACGTTAGGGAATGGGGAGTAAGCATTTCATTGTCCTTGTTGCACGTGGCAATTAAAAACAACTTGAATCTTGAATCTCATGCATGTTGTACACATTTGATAGATTCTCGTACATCATTCAGATTCAGATTAGGTTTATTTGTCACACGTACAGGTAGGTACAGTGTACATTGTTATCACCAGCTCCAAATTGACAGAAATGCTAAATACTAAAATAAGGGAATTGAACCGGTGCTGTTCCCTCTGCCTGCCCAGATCCCCAACTTGATTCAAAGCACATGCAAACCCTGAATTGAAATATAGATGATCCGATAGGGAAACTTACCTCATCGCAAATGTGCATTGCAAGCATCAGGCCCAGGAAGCCAGTGGACGGATAACTTCCGTTGTTTGCCAGCCAAATTTCATAGACATACTTCATGAATTCAGGATTCAGAATCATGACCTGCAGGTGCATGATCATCTCAGAGTTAGCCTCTACAAGTGCTATTGAAATGATGTTTCTTTCTCAAAAAGAGAAAGAAATATATCTTTAATGTATATAAAGATACTTACCAAATCTTTATTTGCCTTGATCTTTGCCTTCACGGACTGGTATGTGCTGTAAATATAAATACAATTAAACGCCATGAGAGGACAGATACTTTTTGGAAAAGATTTGATTGAAGATATTTGGGCAAAAAAACATCATAAATCAATAATAAATCCCTGTCGCCCTTCTCCTTGAGTTTAACCCATTTAACAATACCAAACATGCAAACACTGCGGGAATTGGTCTAATTCACCATCTTATTCCCCCCCCCCCTATTTGCTCCCCAGTGCAGTGCTTCTGTTGTGCGTGTGCGTGCGTGTGCGTGCGTGTGACAACTCACAACGTAACAGAGCCGGTGGTGAAGGCGCTAATTAACCATTGGAGATCCTGCGTTTTGAAGGGTAACAACACAACGTGTGTGCTGTCGTCCGCCACATCCACAGCACTCTCCGGGTACATGAGGTGAAGCGTGGTCTTTTGCCCAACATCATTTTCGAACCCTTTGGTAGGTGCGCCGTTCATCCTGAATGTACGGTACGGGTTACGGCGGTAAAAAAAAATACACACGTTTTTGCGTATTCATTCGGTGCGTTCAGCCTGGCTGAGCTGCGTGTACCCGTTGCCAAGCGTGTGCGGTGTGAGCAGACCTGCCTGGTCGAGTCGGGCTGATTAGACCCCACTGCTTGGTGAGGCTGCACACCTGTGGTGCACTGGGTACGCCAGCACGAGACACACACTCCAGGGAGAGCAGGTGTTGTGCCGTAGATTGAAGCCTTGTTCGCGGGAACGCGCAAGGGTGACGTCACAATAGACGGTTGTTTTTTTAAAGCAAAAAGAGCCAAAGCAAGTTACTTTCTCTGAATGCTTTTTCGAGCAAATTAAACTGCAAACGGGTGAATACTCACGTTAATCGCTCATTTAAGTGTAATTGTTATCTGTGGTTTGTATTGTAATGCCCCCTATAGCAAAAACTGCCCTGCCGGATATGGAAGCCCCTCTTTAGTTTTTCACCTGATGAAGCCCAGAGTAAAATACGCAAAATACGTGATAGACGCACAGATATAATTACAATAATACATTTAGTTTGAGAGCACCTTTCAAAACATTCAACGTCACCCTACAATACACAAATAAATAAAATATGAGTGGCATTACAATACAAACCACAGATAACAATTGCACTTAAATGAGCAATTAAAGTGAGTATTCACCCGTTTGCTGTTTAATTTGCTCGAAAAAGCATTCAATAGAGAGAAAGTCTATTGTCGTCTATTGTGACGTCACCCTTGCGCGTTCCCGCACAACACCGTCCCTCGAGTGTGTGTGGTGATGGCTGGTTCCACCCGGCCCCAGAGACTAATCAGCCTGACTCGGCCTATGTTGTATATACGTTATATATTTACATTCTTTATTTTCTACACACAGTATATATTTATTTAATTTAAAAAAAATGATATATATATATATATATTTTTTGTTTTATTTATTCACAGTATATCATAGAGTTTTCAAGTCGCTGAAAAATGTGCGCCACTCGTCCCCGAGTGTCAGTGGAAAGAAATGAGAGATCACACGCTCGAAACTTCGACCTGAGTCGTCTTTTCCCAATCCATCTGTCAATGGGACTTTTTACCTGAAGACCACGTCGCTAAAGTCAATGACAGAGCCATAGTGGGAGGACTGCAGGTTCCCAGAGTTGCCCACCACGGAGCAGCTCCTGCAGCGCCGGGGCCCGGGGTCCATGAAGAAGCCCTGGCCATCGGGGAACCGCTTAAACACCTGGTCCACCACGCGTCTGAAGGTGCCCAAGTCCCCTGTGTCTCTCTGTAACGTCTGGTGTATGGAGAAAGAGAAACAAGTCATTATTATCGTCTTTCTGATCTCGGATCCAGTTTATTCTTGTTCCTGCTATGTTATAGCAGAACGTCTGGGAGATAGAACTATCTAATCTATACTCATTTGGAATGAAAAGTGTATTTATACAGTGTTTAGTCTACATTAGATTTCATCAGACTTTAGATTCATATATCTGCCCTAGCCACCTGCCTAATTTGGGGATTTTTCATTGAGTTAAAACTATAATTGACTGTTGACTGTTAGTTATAGCTAGAGATCCTTTCAGAGGAGCCTCATGGAACCGTTGAATGTAGATCATATTTACCTTCCACCATAGGTACGTTGGGGCTGAGAGGTTTCTTTGTTTTGTCAAAAAGGGATGAACCGTTTGGTTAAAGTGGGCCATGAACCACTTGTCCCCCTCTGAGATACATTTGTCGCAAGCGCATTTCCTCAATTGATCGGGTGGAAAGTGTTGCTGTATGGAATTCCACAACTCTTCACCACTGGGGTGGCTTTTGAGAAGCACCAGGAGTCCAACGACAGACAGGAGCGCAAGTGCTGTGCTTCTCCTCATCAAGCCCACCATATTGTGCCGGGGGATGGACGATCTGGGAATAGTGAGATCTGGGAATATGAGAATATGAATTTGTTTGGACAGTATCGCTGTCGCAAAAAAAAGTGAACACGCTCCACAGTAAATGACTGTGTGGTACAACAAAA
The DNA here is from genome assembly GCA_027704905.1 of Muraenolepis orangiensis. Lineage (NCBI taxonomy): Eukaryota > Metazoa > Chordata > Actinopteri > Gadiformes > Muraenolepididae > Muraenolepis > Muraenolepis orangiensis. The sequence goes on from CM051007.1 coordinate 20,362,347, forward strand.
AAACAAAACACAAAAGTTGACACTGTAAACACAGTCGGATGTTGCAACAGAGGCAGGATATCCTGCTCGCCATCGGGGATCGAACCCAAATCTAAAAAAAAAAAACCGTTGGCCTAACCTTTCTATATCTCGAATAACCTTAATTTCCCTCGGGATAAATCAAGTCTCTTGAATCTTGAATCTTGAAACTTGAATCTGCAAACCAACAATAGATTAGATTAGATTAGGTTACGCTAGATTCAAATAGCAGCCTGCTTTGTCTGACGCGTGACACAATGCGGGTGGGAGTGACAGGCCCATGCCAGGAGAGCCACACAAAGGTTATGGGGTGCGTTTCCCGATAACGTTGTCTCTTAGCGTGTTACGAAGACTTGAAAGGTATACCTTACTAAAGTTGTTTACTGTTCTACGTGTGTTCCCCGAACTATCCCTTAGGAGGTTGCTTAAGGTATACCTTCTTATGTCCGACGTTAGTAGATGCTGTCCATAACAATGGTGCTGAATGTGTTGAAATCGATGGCTCGAGAATCGACTTTTCACTCCATGTAGCGACTGCTTCACCGCGTTATGAGAGGGAGTGGCGTAGCGGAGGCCCCCGCAGACCCCGCGGTGCGGGGGAGCCCCGGAGTTTAGGAGGCCCCCACCCCCAGGCCCCCCCCCCCTCCCTGTTACTTACAAACTCAATTATCAAACCGTAAATATAATGATTGCC
>CM051007.1:20368058-20535558 GCA_027704905.1 Muraenolepis orangiensis
ACAATGGTCTAGCACCGACGTAGGTCTTCGACAGCCTTAAGTAGGGAAGATCCCAGGTGTTCATTGGCCTCAGCCGGCCTGATTATGATGGGAAACACCTGGGATAAATTAGAGCACGGGGGCACAACAGTATCCCCCCCCCCCCTGAGGGGAGGCACCGGACGACCGCCCGAGTTCTCATGGTCCTCGGGGAGCGGGTGGGGGGTCCTCCTCGGGAGCAGGTGGGGGTCCTCCTCCACGGAGCAGATGTGGAACCAGCCCGGGAAAACAATGGGCTCGGAACCACGAGGTGCTGGTGTAGCCACGGAGCTGAGGTGGAACCAGCCTGGAAAACAATGGGCTCAGAACCACCAGGAGTTGGGGGGGGGGGGGGGGGTCATCGAGGGCAGGTGTAGCCACAGAGCAGATGTGGAACCAGCCCGGGAAACAATGGGCTCGGAACCACGAGGTACTAGCGTAGCCACGGAGCTAGCCTGGAAGCGGGGAGCCAGACACGGGGAGCTAGCCTGGAAGCTAGGAGCTGGAGACATGGGGAGCTAGCCTGGGAGCTAGGAACTGGAGACACAGGGAGCTAGCCTGGAAGCTAGGAACTGGAGACACAGGGAGCTATGGGGAGCTAGCCTGGAAAATAGGAGCCAGACACGGGGAGCTAGCCTGGAAGCTAGGAGCTGGAGACGTGGGGAGCTAGCCTGGGAGCTAGGAACTGGAGACACAGGGAGCTAGCCTGGGAGCTAGGAACTGGAGACACAGGGAGCTAGCCTGGGAGCTAGGAACTGGAGACACAGGGAGCTAGCCTGGGAGCTAGGAACTAGAGACACAGAGCTAGCCTGGGAGCTATGAGCTGGAGACATGGGGAGCTAGCCTGGGAGCTAGGAACTGGAGACACACGGAGCTAGCCTGGAAGCTAGGAGCTGGGGACACATGGAGCTAGCCTGGAATCTAGGAACTGGAGACACAGAGCAAGCCTGGGAGCTAGGAACTGGAGACACGAGGAGCTAGCCTGGAATCTAGGAGCTGAGGACACACAGAGCTAGCCTGAAAACTAGGAGCTAGAGACACAGGGAGCTAGCCTGGAAGCTAGGAGCTGGGGACACACAGAGCTAGCCTGGAAGCTAAGAGCTGGAGACACCGGGAGCTAGCCTGGAAACTAAGAACTGGAGACACTGGGAGCTAGCCTGGGAACTAGGAACTGGAGACACAGAGAGCTAGCCTGGGAGCTATGGACTGGAGACACAGGGAGCTAGCGTATCTCGGGTGGTGTCCCGCTCCCAAGATCAGCTTCATCTTGTGGTCGCCAGGGTGCCAAGGAAAACCCAGTCAGCCTGCCTCTCACCAGACACCAAGGAGAAGCTTGAGATCACTATAAGGGGCGGAAAGGACGGGGAAGGAAATCTTCACTTGAAAACTGACAAGCTGGTGTACCCTGTCCCAGTTAGACAAGCACCTTAAGGGATTTCCTTCTCAATGTCTGGAGGCACGCACTGACTAAGCATCCAGAATTAACATATACAAAGAAATAAAATGAAAAAAGAAAGAGTAAACAATAATATTCAACACAAATGTTAGTCTTGCCTAATTGTAAATCTTTAAATTGCAAAAGATAACCGTAATTATGACATTACTTTTCACTTGGTAACAGTTCTTCTTCTTAAGTACGACTTCTAGTACGTATCCCTGATACGGACCTCCTGTGCAGTGCCTTTTTAACTCCATACCCCATTCTCTCACAAGAATCAAACCCCTCAACTCAGTCTGAGACACTCACTTTCCTCACACGTCTGCGCTTATCCAGGTTTCTACTAAACCTTGGTGTAATAAAAGAATAACCTCTCCTCATAAACCTTTAGACGGTGATTAAGATAAAGCCAAATACTTGTGTGATAAAAGTCACACATGTTGCGCAAGGCAGTTGAAGACATTGATGGTGATGTATTATTATTATAGGATATATTTAGCAGAAGTGTGGGGCAGGGGGGGGGGGGCAGCAGGTGGGGTGCAGCAGGGGGGGGCGGCAGCAGGTGGGGTGCAGCAGGGGGGGGGGGGGTCTTCGTGGTGCAGAGTTCAGAGAGATGACAGTTGAGGGGAAGGAGCTGTTCTTAGTTAGTTCTTAGCCTAGCACGTAGCCCTCCGCGGCTTCCTCTCCTGTTTCAGCGTGGAGTTGAAGATAAAGTTGCCAGAATGATGTAATCCAATTTCAAAAAGATTGTGTCGGGTGTACGTTATAAAAGCAAGACTGTTCTGTGTGAACAGACTAAGAATTGTTATGCATATTACCGCTAGTTTTCAAAAACTGGTCAGACGCTGGGCATCCCGATGTTTATGCGCCGCCATCTTGGTCTATTAATTATGTAGTTGAGGGAGCAGACTCTGAGTTGCAGAACTGGTTTCTAAACACGGATTGGAGTCTGTTTGCCTACTGTTCTGCCAGGGCTTACCTGAACAAGGGCATCAAGCTGGCCAAGCTCAACCACAAGTGTGACCACAAGGGCTGATCCCTGACGCATGTGGCAGGGCATCCAGGCCATTACGGACTACAAACACTCCAACAACTCCCCCCCCAACCACCGACTCATCCCTCCCTGACAAGCTCCATCATTTGTTTGCCCGCTTCGACCAGGACAACCTCGAACTGCCCACCAGGGCTACTCTCCCCACTGACCACCAACCCCTCACCCTCTCCCAGACAGACATGCGTACAGCACTGAGCAGAAGAAATGCGCATAAGGCAGCTGGTCCTGATGGCATCCCCGGTTGCGTGCTCAGGAACTGTGCTGTGCAGCTGACCGAGGTCCTTACTGACATTTTCAACATGTCACTTGCTCAGGCAGTTGTCCCAGTGTGCTTTAAAACCGCCTGGCACTGGCACCTGTGCCAGTGCCAGGTGGTTTCACCACTGGTACTTTCCAGGTGATTCATGTGAAAGTATTATTAAAAAGTATCAGTTTCTTTCATTTTATCAAGCCCATTGTCTGTATGCCCCCGATCACATTATTTCATCGAGTCAAAGCCAAGACTGAAGCCAAGATGTTACCATTAAGCTGTTTATATGCCACATTATACTGTATGTCTCTTTTGAATCTGATATTCTGAGTACATTCAAAACCTGTGTTAACACCCTGGCTCTGGGCTGTAATACAGCCAAAAGAGGAGACAGACACCTCGTCAGGATTAGGGTGTCTTGCTCAGGGACACCACGACACTTTGCTAAGGAGGAGCCGGGGATCGATCCAGCAACCTGGATGTCAGACGACTGCTGTACCTCCTAAGCTACTGCCGCCCCCCCCCCCCCCCCGACATGTGTTAGATGTCAGCCTGTGACAGAGCGTACCTGCACAGGAACACAACAGGAACACAACAGGAACACAGCAGCAAAGAAGCAAAAAAGACAGTAAGGGTTATGTGGAGTGTGTGTGTGGTTGTTGGCTGGTTTAAGCAGCCTGACCCCTGGCCCGACTGAATAGACTCTAGGGCTGGGTGAGGCATGTGGAGCATGACAGCAATCACAGGTTAAAACAGCTGCTGCTGCAGACTGGATCCGGGGGGGGGCGGCTAGCAACAGGCGGTTGCTTGTTGTGGTCGCCACGCTGCCTCCACCCTCCTCTTCTGGGCTCGGTCAGTGACCGCTCCTGCCACTGGGGAAAAGGGCTGGTGCTGGGAGGTGGCTCCCCGGGCAGCCCTGGCTGTGTCCTTACCCTGGTCAAAGAGGTCCCTGTTCAGGCGCCAGATGTGCCAGTTTCCCCTGCCACACGCACTAAAGTGGCTTCTCTGGGCTCCACATCAGGACACACCATCAGGTGGTAGTTATAGAAACTGGTTGATTGCAGGGTTTGACAATGATTTGAGCAGACGGTAAGTGTATGTCCGCACTCCGCTCGAGTGTGTGTGGTGATGGCCTGTTTAACCTGTGGGCCTTGGTTGACTAACACCCTACAGGTATGTAGCCTCACCAGCCACAGCGTGTAATCAGTCTGACTGGGGCCAGGTGAGGCTGCTTAAACCAGCCACCAACCACACACAATCCACAGGGATGTTTTGACGTTTATGTAGATACGTGCTTTTGTAATGTTGATCATTTAAAGTATACCTTTTAACAAGAACATTTTATTATAAGTATAATGTTGGTTGTGTTGTTTCATTGAGCATTGACAAAATGTTTGCATATTTCTCCAGGTAAACAAAACATAATGAATAGTTGGGTTACCATTCGGGGATATTGTGAACCTATAACCAAGTGGATGATGCATACAAAAAGTATTTTAAAGTGACATTAGGGCAGCACCACAGTGAGTGGTAGCAGAATCATCAATAATAAGTACAGAGCAGTGCAGAACAGTGCAGTAATGGTAATGGGTCTAGTAACGTATGACACTGTAAGATGTGTGGGTTTATTTAAGGATACACTTTAAAGAGCCTCTTGAGATTGAGGCTGAAATCATCAAGTAGAGCACTATACAAAATGTCCACTATGGAAAGGCTCAGGGACACCTTTGACACTTGAGCCAAACCAGGGATCGAAACCAGGAACCTTCTGGTTGGCAGAAGACTTGTTCTTGCCTCTCTCAGAGCCACTGCCGCAAGCAAAAGATGAGGGTCATTCCCTTGTCTGGTGGAATAGAAACAGTTCTATCCTGTACGCTATTTCAACAATACTAATTATAGCTTTCTTCAATTTAGATATTACGTGTGGCTTTGTATTGGACACAACATTGTGTTTCCAACTTGGGCATTTGGCGAGGAGTTCAACTGATGGCAAGACTGGAATAACTGGTTACTTCTTAACGATGACATAGCTACAGGAGCTGGTTTAACAAGCTCCATGATAAGGAAAGATTTAATCATGAAAAGTTGTTTGGTCAGTTTGTCATTTATATATATATATATATATATATATATATATATATATATATAATTTAACCTGCATTAACATGGGATTATTTTGACCAGGAATATTACCATATATCTGGGAAAACATCTTTAAGTGTTGAAAAGGAACATACAAAAAACAAATTGCAACAAATTGCAGGTGTGGCTAGGCTAGACTTCTTTCACTTCTTAAACTCTAAAAAGAGCTATTGAAAATCAGAAAATGTAGTCTACAATCAGAAAGCCTACTAACTACTGTCTAAATTTAAACGGTTTAAATTAAAGGTTATTTTGTTATTATGATTTTTTCATGTATTAACTGTTATATTAGACTGATTCTAAGGAAACAAGAAATACAAAATTGTAATTACAAATTCATTGCAGTTTGAAATTCTGCACTTGTCGACGGTCCCTACAAAGCCTACTGTGGAGAGCACTTTTCGCATTGGCTATACAAAGGGTGACATGTAAATGCTCCATATTCAAAACTAACCATCCATCCATCGTCTACGGCTTATCCGGGTTGGGTCACGGAGGTAGCAGCTCCGACAAAGGACTGAAAATGACAATGAATGTGTTCCCAGGCCAGCGTGGAGACATTCAAAACATGCCTATTTCTAAACAAGTCCATTTCTAAACAAGCTGCCTGTTTTGTTCCACAAGCATATTGAGCAATGAAACGGTCGTATATGACAACATCTGATTAAAATCATGGTGCCGTTTCCCCAGAGGAGGCTTATTAATGTTATTATTATTATTAATTATTGTTTGGTTGGGAATATCGGTCGCTGCTGTAAAAGTCTGGATTACAGTTCACTGTTTAGGATCTTAAAGTATCTCATCCAAAGTCACTGTGGACTTAATGCGGCAGACAAAGAACGATTTGTTTGTAAATTAGTCAAGTTTGTAAGTTATTCATTTTTAAAGTAGTATTTAAAGTACATTTTAATATGTTTTATATAGACAAGCTTTGTGCGAGGCTTTTTGTATAAATTGATTGGTTTTGGCAATGGGGGAGAGATAACTCCCAAACCAATTTAAAACAACAGCATGGGTAGTCCATTGACAGGGAATGTTGTCTGTATCAAGGGCATTCAAGGGGGACAAAAGAGGACCAGCGTACAGCTCTAGCTTAGTTCTGTGCTTTCTTTCCATGTACCCACTGCTTGCATTGGAACCAGCTTTACAAGAACAGGTAAATGCCATGCAAGGGGAGTAGCTGCGCCAACAATAGAAGTCAATAATTTGCATGCCAATGCCAGTGTCCTTTTACTTAGAAAGGTACACTCTGTGTGGCGGTTTGTTCCTTTGGGCAATTGGGCAACAGCCCACCATAGGCAGAAAATAATTTTTACGACACGCTAGTTGTGACTGTTCTACAGTTTGTCTCTGCCTCTGGATATCATCATACAATCCGCGCTTCATTCAGTACCCCCCCCCCCTTTCGGGCAATTTCAGTCTGATTGAAAATCGCCCCAGATTGCTCTCATAGACTCTCATGTTAAAACCGTTTTTTCTAAATGCAGGCGCTGTAATGCAATCTCATCATTACAGGCGCTGTAATGCAACCAACATGATTGGTTAAAACAAATCAACATGATTGGTTGAAACAAATCAACATGATTGGTTAGCAAGATAATCATTGTACGATTTATTTTACACAGTTCTAAGGAGTTTTAGCTGTTTGAGGGCTGTGTAGCCGCGCCCAAACAAAAACAAATAGACAAGTTCGGCTCTCTTTGCAAATTCATCCCGGTGTCACCCAGGAAGGTCAAATGCACCACGCATGCATGACGTTGAGATAAATCACCAATGTGTTTTATTCCACCAGGAAGTCTCATGCACATGTCAGCACTTACCACCTGCTCTGCCTGTATACACTTACCTACTCTACAATAAACTGGATTATACACAACATATGCCTCTGTCTTGGTGTCAGAGGAACCCAGGAAAGCCACTTTGGTGGCCCACTGCCACAGTAGGCCTATACATTCAAAAAGAAAATAGCTTCAAAGATACATACATCAAGATACATCCATAAACACAAACAGAAAAATGTACAAAAGTTCAAAACATAAGCCTGTACAAACACATATGTGGAGTGTGTGTGGTTGGTGGCTGGGTGAGGCTGCACACCTGTGGGTCCTTGGTAATCAAGGCCCACGGGTTAAAACAGCCACCACCACCACACACACTCTAGAGAGAGGCCTAGCATGCACCATCTGCTCTGTTCACCATTATCTGCAAAACTCCACAATAAACCGGATTCCTTATCACTCCTCATCCTCAACCAGCCTTGACTGCTACAACATACTTACAAATAATTACTAACAATTTAATTTATACAGTTCATACAGGGTGTGGGCGTGTCTTTGTGAACGAGAGCTTTGTATGTGCTTTTCATGCATGTATTGTGCCTTGATGTATTGCTTTACAGGCGCAGTGAAAAAATGGCACACGGGCTTCATGGAGTCCAAGCAGGCCATGCAGTGTTGCAAAGGCTGTTTGAATGTAGAAGTTGTTTTGAAAGTAGGGGATGTTTTTAATAGATAGGGAGATTATGCACCGCCCTAACATACTTAAATATTATTATTTTTTGGTCAACGCACTGCAAATCACTCTTCAAATTCACTTTTTCACTTTACACATGTCACTTTCAGTTGATTTATTTATTAATATATTATTCTGCCAATTTGCACTATACGTATTGTTGTGTATTGTATATACCTACGTACTACTGTAATAATACTGTAAATGTATCTTCATTTATCAATACATTTAGATTTCATTTAACTATATTTTTGTTTATACAATTTTTATTGTTTTTTAGCTTAGGTATTAGTATTTTTTGTGTGTGCTTTTATTCCCCCTGTGTCAACTGTTGCACCTTAATTTCCCTCGGGATTAATAAAGTAATCTGTATCTGTATCTGTATCTGTATCTACAATAACTCATTACTCCAAAAAACCGCCACCCGCACCATCAGATCTGCCAACAGCTTGCATCCTCAGGGCCCCCAGTAAGTAAGCTCAGAACCATGGGGGGGGCCGGGCCTTTTGCTGGGCTGCGCCGCACCTGTGGAATGGCCTTCCTCAGCGTTTAAGGGGCCACAGGCCCTCGGGCTCTTTTAAAACAGGCCTCAAAACCTTTTTATGTAGGAAGGCCATTTTATTATTTAGTTTATTATTTATTATTTTGTTATAGTTAGTGTTCACTATTATTAGTCATTTTATTTTGTGTTTGTTTGCTGTTTTTTTAACTTTGTGGCACGCTGAGATTTTTTTGGAATGAAATACAAATGAAATCCATTTCTATATTTATTGATTTGAATGTTTCAATTAGAATTTCTTTAAATGGCAAATGGTAAATGGACATTTATCGCGCTTTTCTAACCAGTGGTTACAAGTCATGTTTCACATAAAATAAAATCCATTTATTCTATTTATAATTTCATTGTTTTAATAATTTAAGTGCATGTGCTCTGTTTATCTGTATTTGTGGCAATTGCCCATTTTTAAATAATTGATATAAGGCGGGATTTACTAGCTAGCTACTGGTGACGATCATGTGTCTGTGATGAATAAAGTACATCTTACCCTGCCCTATATTCCTCTCTATGCTTCGAAAATATTGTTTTTCCTGTCAGATATCCATCTAGACCAATAGACCCTACCGGACCCCTTATAAGAAAATGATAATAATGTTGATTTCCACAGTGTGCATTGAAAGCATTCACCTTGTTTTATGTAACTGTGGCATAGTGTTTAGCACAACGCTATGACATTATTGAGTTCCCATTTCAACTTCCAGCGGAACTGGGGGATTCAAACCGCACGGCTAATATAGGATTGCAAACAACCACATATGACAAAGAAGGACACAAATATTCTGGACAATGTATGCAAATGACTCATTTGTTTGTTCCCCCTTCAGCTTAACTTCCTCCAGAACAAAAGTTGTGCTTCAACGTATCTATCTATCTGTCTGTCTGTCTGTCTGTCTGTCTGTCTGTCTGTCTGTCTGTCTGTCTGTCTGTCTGTCTGTCTGTCTGTCTATGTTATTGTACGTGACCCACCTCCAGCAATTGACTCAATCAAGGTTATTGTCTGAGGCCATGTCTTATGCCAAGAAGCTTGAACATTGATCTCTCAATAGATCAATCATCGGACTGTCATCACATTGTTGTCACTATGAATATCACATATTACTATCATTAGTGCATTACTTACTGCTGGGTGGGGCTGCTGGGTGAGGCTGCACACCTGTGGGTCATTGGTAATCAAGACCCACAGGTTAAACCGGGCCATCACCCCCACACTCGAGGAAGAGGCGCCAGCATGGACCATCTGCTCTGTCATCATTCAAGAACAAAACTCTAAACCGATTTCCTCATCATGTCCTGAGTCCCTCAAGTAGCCATTTGAATGGCCTGTGGCAGTGCCGACTGCTACACATACTTTTGCTGATGTTTTATTTTTACTTACTTTTGTATATAGTTGTTATCGAATCATTTATACTGTGGTTCAATTACACAAACATAACTAATCTTGAATCTTGAGTCCTGAAACTTGAATGACCACATTTCATGAACTAGACTTGACAAACAACTTGGGAAGCCAACAACAAAAGACTCCTGTCCTGCCACACAGAAGGGCACACAAGTTTAGTGTGACACACGAGACACGCTCACTGTGGGAGGTTTTGTTACTTCTATTAATTGTCGCCGTTTCATAGACAACGTGACATTGTGAACGAAGTCCCGGAACATCTAGGCCATGTGTTGGTGAATTCAAGACCAAGTTCTTCAAGACCAAGTGACCAAGTGCATTCACACACCGCCAACCAATCGTCATAAAACATTTGCCAAAAAACCAACGGCAGCAAGTGGAACGACAGACGGATATTTCACCTGATGTTCCGTCTCCACCCCTTTAATTGTCTGTCTGTGATGAATAAAGCGAATGAATAAATGCCTTCCTTTGCCCCCCCCCCCTCCTCTTCTGTATTGACTCTCTATCATTTCCTCTCTCTTATCTTATCTAAAAAAACGTTCTGTTTCATCTGCTACATGCTACGTGCTACGTGCTACGTGCTACCTGCAGCCCGGTAGCACCTGGATCAAATGATTCAACCCCAACACTGTTTAGTTCACCTTGAACCTAGTTTTCATATTTGTCATATTTAATATTCTTATTGTTTATAATATATTTTGGATTTGCATGATTTTGAACTGAAGTTTATTATATTTAAGATTTAAGATTCAAGATTCAAGATTCAAGAAGTACAATGGAATGCTTACTTCCCATTCCGTCCCTTCAGTGTACATTTCCTAAAACCATACTGTACTAAACTATACAATACTATGCTATATTAAACAATACTATACTGTAAACAACACTATATACTACCTATGCTATATATGCTATGCTATTTACCTTAAATATTCAAGTTTTGTTCTTTGTGTGTACACACATATACATATTACTGAGAGAGAAACAATACATGTATTGGTCAAACATTAAACTAAACACATTCTTTCCCTCATGCCAGTGTTGTCGTTCCATCTTGACTGTAACACCATCTATATAACATATAATATATATATATATATATATATATATAACACTATATAACACCAGCTCTATATAGTGCAGTGCATGGGGAGTCACCATTTTGTAGTGTTTTAGTGAGTTGTGTTCGAAATATGCGCTTACAAATGGGGCTCCCTATAGAGTAGACCACATGATACCTGTACCACACTGTCAATTAAGTGAACAACTGATTCACATTTACTTACGCACAATATCCCAAGATGCACTGCGGTTTTGCCTGTGAGTTTCTGTTTGCATTTCGGTCCTGCAGAATTCTGGGGAATTATCACAGCATGACACACACACACACACACACACACACACACACACACACACACACACACTGGACTGTTGATGTGAGGGTGTGGGCTAAGTTACCTGTCAAAACAAAGAGGAACTGTTGAGCGTAACTTGAGCTCGGCGGTTCATTTCTCCGGAAGCTTTGCACACACCACTTGGTATTAAAAAATACAACAATAAACCAGGAAGCCTCTGTCATTATTATCAGTGACAGTAATTTCATTGTGCTGGCCATTGAACTTGAAAGTCTGCCAAGGTGGAAAGTTGAGGTTGACAAGCCTTTTTTCCTCGAGTTTCTCAGCTCCTCCCCTTTAAAATGTTAGTATTACAATTGAGGCCCTCAATGCAGGCCGGGAGCCGGCTCGCATCCGCCAACGAGCCGTTATTGATATTTTTTTACGGGTGCTCCGCGTACATGCAGTGACTGAATGTCACTGTCATGACTGCATGTCATGCTGTGCATCACGTGAGGATAGATAAGGAGGAGGGGCAGCGCGTGCTCAGTGCTGGTTGCTAACAGAGGGAGAGGAGAACACACGGGGAAGTGTCAGTTTGCGTCGCGCTAATAAGATGAGTGAAAGTAGGAAAATAAGCAGCATTTGGCTGCATTTTAACAATTGTGCAAACATAAAGGCAGAAAGCAGAATTTGCAACATGAAGCTCTCATATAGAGCAGGGTCCACAAACCACCTCCACAGGCACTTGAGAACTGTGCATCCAACAGTTCAGTTGGAAGAAAAAGGCAGGTCAGACTGCCTGCTACTCACCCCCCTCGGGTTCATGAGGTGAAAACATCTGAGGTGAAAACATCTCTGGGCTCAAAATGAAATCTTACACAAAGTGTATTATGCATAAAATGGTTAGCATCAGCTATGAGATCATAACATCTTTACAAGTTACATTAAAGGTCCCCACTTATGCAAAATGCAGTTTTTGATGTCTTTTCTACATAAATATATGTCCCCGGTGTTTAAGTAGGCTCACAAAGTGTCAGAAAATACAACCCTCTCTCTTTCCTCCTCACCCACATCTCTAAAAACGGGGTACAAACGAGCTGACCCAGATTTGCTGTCCTTATGACGTAATAAGAAAAGTGTGGGCTGGCTTTACATTGAACTCAGGGCCACGTCCCAACCTGTGGTCCCCAACATGCAGTCACCGAGCTGAAACCCTCCCGCAGCATGGCTAACACTTAGCTAAAGCTGTACTGGAGAGACTATGTGTCATATAAAAGGTCCTGTCCTTGTGGTAAACCCGTGAGAGAGAAACGTTTGAGCTCCATACTATTGTAGAAATAATGCTTGATGTGGTTTGGAACATAATATGGCATTTAATCAGGGCAGCGTTTAGCGGAGTATTTATCTCCGGGTAGAAAACTCTTGAGAGGAGAGACATGCAGACGGCAGACACTGCAGGGGGCGTGGCCAGCTTCAGGTCCATGACTTCACTCAGTCATGAACAATAATAACTTTATTAAAATATGAACCATAGAGAGAGAGCTCTGGTGACTAGAAGCTCAGACACACACAGTCTCTGACGATACTTTTAGTCATTTTGAAAAAATCACGTGTACAAAAATTGTAACATGATGTCATTCATTATTCAGAAGCATAGACTTGGTGGTCAAGTTCATGTGATCAATAAGGTTCATGACTGCCACTGTTGAGGATTTTATAGCATTTGAGGAGTATTATTGAGGAGAAAACTGACAAACAGTATAATATATGTAATGTAATGATTTATAATTGGTTATTAGATTAGATTAGAATAGATTCAAATGTATTGTCATTGCACAGTACAACAAAAATAGTTTGGCATCTAACAATCAGTGGGTAAATAAGATGTGAAAACGGTCTACTATGTAAAAAAACACATATACATATTACTGAGAGAGAAACAATACATGTATTGGTCAAACATTAAACTAAACACATTCTTTCCCTCATGCCAGTGTTGTCGTTCCATCTTGACTGTAACACCATCTATATAACATATAATATATATATATATATATATAACACACTATATAACACAAGCTCTATATAGTGCAGTGCATGGGGAGTCACCATTTTGTAGTGTTTTAGTGAGTTGTGTTCGAAATATGCGCTTACAAATGGGGCTCCCTATAGAGTAGACCACATGATACCTGTACCACACTGTCAATTAAGTGAACAACTGATTCACATTTACTTACGCACAATATCCCAAGATGCACTGCGGTTTTGCCTGTGAGTTTCTGTTTGCATTTCGGTCCTGCAGAATTCTGGGGAATTATCACAGCATGACACACACACACACACACACACACACACACACACACACACACACACACACACACACACACACACACACACACACACACACACACACACTGGACTGTTGATGTGAGGGTGTGGGCTAAGTTACCTGTCAAAACAAAGAGGAACTGTTGAGCGTAACTTGAGCTCGGCGGTTCATTTCTCCGAAAGCTTTGCACACACCACTTGGTATTAAAAAATACAACAATAAACCAGGAGGCCTCTGTCATTATTATCAGTGACAGTAATTTCATTGTGCTGGCCATAGAACTTGAAAGTCTGCCAAGGTGGAAAGTTGAGGTTGACAAGCCTTTTTTCCTCGAGTTTCTCAGCTCCTCCCCTTTAAAATGTTAGTATTACAATTGAGGCAGGCAAGAAGCCTGCCTCAATGCAGGCCGGGAGCCGGCTCGCATCCGCCAACGAGCCGTTATTGATATTTTTTTACGGGTGCTCCGCGTACATGCAGTGACTGAATGTCACTGTCATGACTGCGTGTCATGCTGTGCATCACGTGAGGATAGATAAGGAGGGAGGGGCGGCGCGTGCTCAGTGCTGGTTGCTAACAGAGGGAGAGGAGAACACACGGGGAAGTGTCAGTTTGCATCGCACTAATAAGATGAGTGAAAGTAGGAAAATAAGCAGCATTTGGCTGCATTTTAACAATTGTGCAAACATAAAGGCAGAAAGCAGAATTTGCAACATGAAGCTCTCATATAGAGCAGGGTCCACAAACCACCTCCACAGGCACTTGAGAACTGTGCATCCAACAGTTCAGTTGGAAGAAAAAGGCAGGTCAGACTGCCTGCTACTCACCCCCCTCGGGTTCATGAGGTGAAAACATCTGAGGTGAAAACATCTCTGGGCTCAAAATGAAATCTTACACAAAGTGTATTATGCATAAAATGGTTAGCATCAGCTATGAGATCATAACATCTTTACAAGTTACATTAAAGGTCCCCACTTATGCAAAATGCAGTTTTTGATGTCTTTTCTACATAAATATATGTCCCCGGTGTTTAAGTAGGCTCACAAAGTGTCAGAAAATACAACCCTCTCTCTTTCCTCCTCACCCACATCTCTAAAAACGGGGTACAAACGAGCTGACCCAGATTTGCTGTCCTTATGACGTAATAAGAAAAGTGTGGGCTGGCTTTACATTGAACTCAGGGCCACGTCCCAACCTGTGGTCCCCAACATGCAGTCACCGAGCTGAAACCCTCCCGCAGCATGGCTAACACTTAGCTAAAGCTGTACTGGAGAGACTATGTGTCATATAAAAGGTCCTGTCCTTGTGGTAAACCCGTGAGAGAGAAACGTTTGAGCTCCATACTATTGTAGAAATAATGCTTGATGTGGTTTGGAACATAATATGGCGTTTAATCAGGGCAGCGTTTAGCGGAGTATTTATCTCCGGGTAGAAAACTCTTGAGAGGAGAGACCTGCAGACGGCAGACACTGCAGAGGGCGTGGCCAGCTTCAGGTCCATGACTTCACTCAGTCATGAACAATAATAACTTTATTAAAATATGAACCATAGAGAGAGAGCTCTGATGACTAGAAGCTCAGACACACACAGTCTCTGACGATACTTTTAGTCATTTTGAAAAAATCACGTGTACAAAAATTGTAACATGATGTCATTCATTATTCAGAAGCATAGACTTCAACAAATATAGACGATGGATTTCATGTGATCAATAAGGTTCATGACTGCCACTGTTGAGGATTTTATAGCATTTGAGGAGTATTATTGAGGAGAAAACTGACAAACAGTATAATATATGTAATGTAATGATTTATAATTGGTTATTAGATTAGATTAGAATAGATTCAAATGTATTGTCATTGCACAGTACAACAAAAATAGTTTGGCATCTAACCAGAGTACAAATGTTGCAGTAAAGTGCATGGTAATATACAATCAGTGGGTAAATAAGATGTGAAAACGGTCTACTATGTAAAAAAACACATATACATATTACTGAGAGAGAAACAATACATGTATTGGTCAAACATTAAACTAAACACATTCTTTCCCTCATGCCAGTGTTGTCGTTCCATCTTGACTGTAACACCATCTATATAACATATAATATATATATATATATATATAACACACTATATAACACAAGCTCTATATAGTGCAGTGCATGGGGAGTCACCATTTTGTAGTGTTTTAGTGAGTTGTGTTCGAAATATGCGCTTACAAATGGGGCTCCCTATAGAGTAGACCACATGATACCTGTACCACACTGTCAATTAAGTGAACAACTGATTCACATTTACTTACGCACAATATCCCAAGATGCACTGCGGTTTTGCCTGTGAGTTTGTTTGCATTTCGGTCCTGCAGAATTCTGGGGAATTATCACAGCATGACACACACACACACACACACACACACACACACACACACACACACACACACACACTGGACTGTTGATGTGAGGGTGTGGGCTAAGTTACCTGTCAAAACAAAGAGGAACTGTTGAGCGTAACTTGAGCTCGGCGGTTCATTTCTCCGGAAGCTTTGCACACACCACTTGGTATTAAAAAATACAACAATAAACCAGGAGGCCTCTGTCATTATTATCAGTGACAGTAATTTCATTGTGCTGGCCATAGAACTTGAAAGTCTGCCAAGGTGGAAAGTTGAGGTTGACAAGCCTTTTTTCCTCGAGTTTCTCAGCTCCTCCCCTTTAAAATGTTAGTATTACAATTGAGGCAGGCAAGAAGCCTGAAAAAGCCACCCTCCTTGATGTCATCCTCACAAATAACCCTGACAGGTACAAAACTGGCGTCTTCTGTAGCGATCTCAGTGACCACTGTCTTATTGGCTGCATTCGTAATGGCGGCACAATTAAACAGCCAGTTCTTACCACTCACAGGCGAATACTGAAACATTTCGACGAACAAGCCTTCCTCTACGACCTGGCTGCTATCAGGTGGGACAGAATTAGTTTGATCCCTGACATCGATGCTGCATGGTCCTTCTTTTATGACTCCTTTGGTATGGTAATCAATAAACACGCTCCCATAAAAAAAATGAGGTTAAAAAACCGATGCAGTCCTTGGTTCAACCGAGATTTAGCTGAACTGCTTCACCTCAAGAACTCCACCTGGCGCAGGGCTCGTCACTCAAAATCCCACGATGATTGGCTATCATTCAGGAAAATTAGAAATAAGTCTATACAGGCTATCCGCAAAGCCAAGGTTGATTACTTCCATAATCAATTCAACCTCTGTGGATCCAATCCAAGGACATTCTGGAAAACAGTGAAAGAGATGGAGAATAAACCCCCATCCTCTCATCTCCCTAACTCCCTCGTTATTGAGGACACAGTAGTCACCGGTAATGAACGCATAGCAGAGCTCTTTAACCAGCACTTTGTTAAATGTGGGAACCTATTTGACTCTTTAGCGCCTCCTAAGCCCCCCACCAACACTCCGCCACCCAGCCCCTCTAGCGTAGCCCCATGTCACAGCTTCTGCCTGCAGGAAATTAGTGAGAACGATGTGCTGGAGGTCCTTATTAAACTTGACCCCAACAAACCTGCAGGTCTTGATGGGCTAGACCCCTTCTTTTTTAAAGTTGCAGCCCCAATTATTGCAGAAGCTATCTCCCACCTTTGTAATCTGTCCATACAGACAGCAGTGCTACCTTCTGCCTGGAAGGCAGCCTCAGTGCAACCTTTGTTTAAAGGGGGAAACCATGCTGACCCCAACTGCTATCGTCCAATATCCATTCTACCCTGTATCGCGAAAGTGTTAGAAAAGTTAGTTTGCAAACAGCTAACATGGTTTCTGAAGACTTACAACATACTATCTGACATGCAGTCTGGGTTCCGTGCAGGTCATGGGTGTGAGACGGCGACTCTTAAAGTCCTAAATGATATCATCAATGCCCTTGACTCCAGACAATACTGTGCTGCCATTTTCATCGATCTTGCCAAAGCCTTCGACACTGTAGATCACCAACTGCTTCTGGGAAAGCTTAGATGCATTGGTGTCACTAACCAATCTATAGCCTGGTTTGAAAACTACCTGTCCATGCGCACCCAGTGTGTAAAATCTGACAGTCTGATAACACAGCCCCTATCCATCTCTAAGGGAGTGCCACAAGGCTCTATCCTAGCACCCATCCTATTCTCAATATATATAAATGACTTGGAGAAATCAGTGGGCAACTCCTCTATCCACCTATATGCCGATGACACGATTCTGTACACTGCTGGCCCTTCCCCAGATACTGTCCTGAAAACTCTTCAGGATAGTTTTCAGAGAATCCAGTCACATCTCTCTGCCCTTGGCCTGGTCCTGAACACCACTAAAACCAAGATTATGTGGCTTGGCCGCAGTGGTGCCTCCCAAACTGGCACTATTGTGACCGCTGAAGGCCGAGACCTCGAAATAGTTAAATCTTATAAATACCTTGGATTTTGGATTGACAGTAATCTGTCATTCTCAGAACATCTCTCCAAAATTCAGACCAAGGTTAAAGCTAGACTCAGCTTTCTATATAGGAATCGCTCCTCATTCACTTCATCTGCTAAACTCTCTCTGGTCCAGATGACTGTCCTTCCTCTGTTCGACTACGGTGATACCATCTACCGCTCGGCGTGTAAAGGAGCTCTCGATCATTTAGACGTTCTGTATCACTCCGCCATCCGCTTCGCCACCAATGCCCCCTACAGGACACATCACTGTGATCTGTACTCTCTGGCTAACTGGCCCTCTCTTGAGACCAGGCGCAACATCCACTGGCTGATGTTTGTTTATAAAACACTCCTAGGCCTCACCCCCTTCTACCTCACACAATTACTGCAACTCCGCCCACCCCCGACGCACAACACCCGGTCAGCTACAAACATCCTGCTAAAGATCCCCAAAGCCCATACATCCTTTGGCCGCTCCGCCTTTCAGTTTGCAGCAGCTGATAGCTGGAATATTATACAAAAAAAAATGTCAAATATACAAAAATACAGTAGCTGTCCTTTTTTTAAATGTCTATGCTTAAGTTGTTATAGGCATTCTGCTTTGTGTAGCGTGGTTCTACAAGCAAGTCAGTGCATTCATTGGGTGGTATCAGAGAGTTACAAGGGTCTGTAAATGCAATGAAAACAATTGGCCACAGCAAATCATTTATATTACATTTTTAATTTTTACTTTTGAATACTTCAGTACAAAGGATGTATTGAATAACTTAAGTGATATATGTGTACACCAGGGTTTTCCATTAGCGGGTAAAAATGATAAAAAAACGGTAATTTAAAAACCTGCCAGTCAAAATGTCCCGTAATAATGCTCATACTAAACTTAGATCCTGGACATTTGAGTTTTGACAGCTTTATTACTGCCCCCTCCCCCCGAAAGGGTGACCGAATGAAGTGACCAATCAGCTGCCGCTCCTCTCATCGACGTCAAGCGCGCCCGACGAGATGCAGGTGCAGTGATGGCCGCTCCACGGCTATGGGGCTTTAATTTTTGCGACAGCTTGCCAAGTGCTAATTTCTGAGTTCAGCGAGCTGTACCCCGACTGGGCCACACTGGCTAAATGGCCTGTGTTCTGCCCGTGTCAAGCGTGCCAGCAGAGAGGGGCTTCTCCCTGCAGAATCGTTTGAAAACATCACCGCGGAGTCGTCTGGAGGAGGAGAAAGTGATGACTTGTGCGGATTGCAAGCTGCAAAGACACATTAGACACCTTTGATTTCAGCTCGGCAGCAGAGGACTTTGCCGCAATGAAATTAAGGAGAAAGCAAAAAGTTGCCTGGTAGCCTACAGGGTAAATGTGATGCCATGTAGCCTATGTTAAAACGGACTACAGATGTTACAGGTGTTTTGAAATAGCCTCGATTTTTGCGGCTAACGAGGTTTCGCTCAATCGTTCTTGTTCGTTTTGTTGTTCATTAAATAGTCCAATTTATTTGAGGTCTTTGTCATTCTTTCGTCAATCTAGGTGTACATTATAGTTGTGTTTGTAATATAGACTGTTTTTGAAACATGACCGGTAAGTTTCGAATTTGTCCGGTAAAATAAAATCTGTCCGGACACTTGACCGGCAAGAAAAAATCCTAGCGGAAACCCTGGTGAACACATATAAATAATTAGTCAAAATATGGCTAAATTTGATTGAATTATAAAAGGTATATGTGGTCAAATAGAAGAGCCGTTTGGGAGCCGAAAGAGCCGGCTCTTCTTGGTGAGCCGAGCCAAATGAGCCGGCTCACTCAAAAGAGCCGGAATTCCCATCACTAGTGGGATGGCACAGACGGTATTTCAATATCTAAGAGGAACGCCAAACGATAGACAGAACTACATTCAGCTAAAGAGATGTGTCCAAGCCCTACTCTACAGCGAGTAAAGAACAATAAATCAATGCGGCCTGAGTAGTTTTCCCTTTGCAACATATCCTTTATTGATCTACATCCCCAAGGCGGGAATTAAACCGTCTGATTAAACAGGGAGGGTAATAAATATCGAACACCATTTGTTATATGGGCAGATTCAATTTCCCCATTAAGCATGACAGTGTCCTTTCAGAGACTCGTGGGAAGGGACTGTGAATGCTTGTTCCCCTGGCCTTATGATTTATTAATAGTGCATGTAGACTGCGTATTATGTCCCCATTCATTGAACATCGAGGGGAAGAAAAAACATACCACTCACCATTATGACTTTGTTATATGTGTTTGTTGCTTGCTATGAAGTAGTCCGGGTGATGAAACCTATCTCTTCAAAATATTACTTTCAAGACACATTTGATAATCGTCATCTTTTTTAGTCTTTTAAGTTGACTCTACTAAACGTAAGCTAAATACGACAGACAACAATGACCCTATGACTGATTTTTATAGTTTGAATTATTAACACGGTGCCATTATCCTTGTCAGAATCTCTTTTCACTTCTCCTCGACTTACGCTCACACATCCTCCTGGCCCTCCTATCCTTCCCTTTGCCTTAGTCATAGTGTGATTTTGTGCTACTCCCAAGGCCCGCTATTCCACGCATCATCGTGCCCACCAGGGAGCTGTCTCAGCCAAGAAGTCAAGTCAAGTCAAGTCAAGTTTATTGTCACTTCACAGTTTACACAGAAGAAAGACTTGAGGGGATGTACATGACTTTGGTTGCACCAAGATCTATTTATCATGAGACATACCCCCCCTCCGCGATCTTTACCGGAGAGAGCCTTTGTTCTGTCCGCCCGGTGGACGGAAAAGCCAGTCGGCTCGATAGCTGCGTCGGTAACCCCCTCCGACATCCATGTCTCCGTAAGGCAGATGTCG
The DNA here is from genome assembly GCA_027704905.1 of Muraenolepis orangiensis. NCBI lineage: Eukaryota > Metazoa > Chordata > Actinopteri > Gadiformes > Muraenolepididae > Muraenolepis > Muraenolepis orangiensis. The sequence goes on from CM051007.1 coordinate 20,388,394, forward strand.
TGCGGGAGCTGGCGACACGGCAGCCATCTCGTACGGCGCCATACTCCAACTGAGAGGACTCAGGCTGCATTCAAATACCTTTCCCAGGCTCTTCACTGGTTTTCCTGCTGATTGAAGGTATCTGAGTGCTGCCAACTGTGGAGTGGAGTACTTGTTGACGCTCTTGGATCCACGCTGATGTTTTAGTCCCCGGAAGAGACTTCCCTCAAACTGAAGCTGTAGTAGTAGGAGTCCAGTATGAGGTCCCTAAAGTTACCTGGGACGTGGTGACGGTTCAAAGTCAACCTCGACCAGCTTGTGGGGAATGAAGCCATAGGCGTTTGTGAGGTCCGACCACAGCAGTCCACGCAGGTTCTTGAAAACTTTGCCGCAAACACATTCCGTAATCGTCGTCGTATTTCCTGGACATTTGTCGTCATTCATCTGGAACACACTAAGAGAGACATTCTTGGTAGTACATACCGCCAGCCCCCACCTAATTCCTACTGCCTCTCTCGCTCTCGCTCTCTCTCTCTCTCTCTCTCTCTCTCTCTCTCTCTCTCTCTCTCTCTCTCTCTCTCTCTCTCTCTCTCTCTCTCTCTCTCTCTCTCTCTCTCTCTCTGAGTTGATCAGAAACATGCTGACTATTTGACGGTCACACCCAGGATGTAAGATGTCACGCCCAAGATGTCAAGTCAAATTTATTGTCACTTCACAGTTTACACAAATATAAAGCTGTGAGTGAAAATCTTTTGTGCAATACAATGTTATATGCTATACGCCCTTGTTCAGCAGCCTGATGGCCTGACTGTGGAAGCTATCTCTGAGTCTATTTGTACGGCACTTGATACTGCGGTATCGCCTGCCTGACGGTAAAAGTGAATACAGTTCGTGGCTGGGGTGGGCAATGTCATTTATGATGCGGTTGGCCTTGGCCATGCACCGCTGGTTGTATATATCCAGGAGGGAGGGGAGCTCACCTCCAACGATATACTGGGCCGTCCGCACCACCCTTTGAAACGCTCTGTGCTCCTTAGTCCTTAGTCCGGTGGAATTGAATACGAGCCCATAGCTCGCTTAAGTTATTGTCCAGAGACTGTACATTAGCCAGTAGAATGGTGGGTAGTGGGGGGCGATCGGATCGACATCTCAGCCTGACTAGCACGCCGGGTCGCTTCCCTCGCTTCTTCCTGCGACGCTTGCGTGTAATCGTGGCCAAGATGGTTGGAGATAATCCAGCTGTGACTTCGGGCGGGACGTCCGAGTTGAAAGAATGAAAAAACTCTGGTAGGCGTAAAGATAGTCGTTGTATAAAAATAATAAATAACAAAAAACTGCGTCGTCGTGCGGGAGCTTGCGACACGGCAGCCATCTGGTACGCCGCCATACTCCAACACAAAAGGATTGTTTGACTTGCATCTCTCTCATCTCTATGGTCTGAGAGAAAGAGGAAGCGAAGGGAGACAAGTGGGTGTCATGTCATGTAAAAATACATCTATGCACACACACAAACACACACACACACACACACACACACACACACACACACACACACACACACACACACACACACAGACACTCCACGAGATGCTCCCTGCTAGCATGCGAATTAACAACGATCTGAAACAGGACTGTCTCCCCATGGAGAATGTCTTTTTTCCGGCAGCAGTGAATTGATAATCCTCTCTCTTTCAAACGCTCCTGGGGCCCTCATGTCTTTATTCTGCTGAAAACATAGCACTACTGTCAGTGTTTTTTTTCTCTTGCCCCATGTTCAGTCTCCTGCCCCCTCAGCTTTAAGTGGAAAGCCAAATGTCAATAATGTTCTAAATTCATAATTTTCATAAATCACCAGCCTCCTTTGTAAGTCCAAAACAAATGAATTCATGACATGCGTGTGTCTCATAATTGTGTGTTATGTTGTCATAGTAATCGCCATTGAGTTGACGATTGTGCACCCGATGTCACCTGAGCTGGAAGCAAATGTGTATTTCTATAGTCCGTTGTGGATGCAAGAGGGAAAAAAACCCCCACAAAAGGATTGTTTGACTTGCATCTCTCTCATCTCTATGGTCTGAGAGAAAGAGGAAGCGAAGGGAGACAAGTGGGTGAACAATAAAATCACTCACTACGGCCCTGGAGAACCGCCAAAAGTAAGTGGTTTTTCCGTTATAGAAGATTAGAAGGTTGTTCGTTTTCTACCCTATTAATAAGTAAGAATCGCTTAATTAAGGTGATTGATTCTGGATACAGACACAGGAGGAGAGAGAGGTTTGATAAATGAATAGTCCTGAATTGTCAAGACACGCCCCCTCATTAACATATGGCTGAAAGAAATACAGGAATGAATCGGGAAAGTGACACATATATAGAAATAGATGAAAACGTTAGATGAAAATATTAGCAGTTCTGAGTTGCATAAATAATCTGCACGTGCCGACTTTCTATTTGATGAATCCGATGTCAAGGAAAACCAGTCCAGGGCTGGCGGACCATAGCCCTCGACTTTTCCCTCCTCCCGTGATTTTAAGTCGTGAATCCTGAGAGAAACCTTCTTTGATAATAATAATAATAATAAATGATATTTCTAAGCGCACATTTAATTTGCGTAGACAAAAAGCTCTTTACGTGTTAGCTTAGCATTTAACACAATGTATGGCGATCAGATGCAGACACGGAGGGAACCGGTATAGAGGCAAAGTCGATAGCCCACAGTTATAGAAAATATGTATGGAGCCCATTGTCAACAGAGGTTGAAATGTTACAGCAAAACAACTCAAACATATAGCGTTACATCCAAACGTGTACTACAGGTGCCAGGGTAGCATTAACAGAAAGATTATTGTAGTCGTGTATGAAGATGAAGACAGGTCATGATCTATTCTGCACTCAACACTATTTTCTTAATTGTCTGAATTAAATCTAAATTCATGGCGGTTCAGATGACAACACACAACACCTTGATTTAGCTTTGAGAATGACAACATGTCATGTGTCAGCGTAGGTCGCTAAGTGACCTTGGCTCAAAGTGAGGAGGAGGAGGAGGAGGCAGAGGTCTGCGGGCTGTTCACCTCATGCTGGGAGAAATTGCTTTTTTGCCGCTCACACACAAACACATTGTAGCCACAGCTGAAAGCCAGCATGTTGTATACACACACACACACACACACAGTTCTGGAAGGAAATATCAGCTGGTGTGTGAACCTTCTAAACCGGTCTAAATTGCGAAGGGCATGTTGTAAATAAGTGAATCCTACTTTTAGTAAACACCTTAGGCCTACATTCCCTCCGAGCTGATATTGAGTGAATAACGAGGGACGTTGGCACCTTTTTTGCCACATTTCCTTAACCTCCATACCGTGATCAATGTTTTTTAAAAAGCCAATCAGGTCCGTGGAGAAAGCCACCAACCAAGACATCCACGCTCACGTCTCACACCGCTTACAAGTTAATGAAACGTCCTCAGGAAAGTATCGTTGTAGCATAGTGTTGTATAGTATATAAGTATAGTGTTGTATAAGTATAGCATACAGTACATAGTATAGCATACAGTGTTACATTTAAGGGAATTTCTGTGGGAAAGGGAAAAGGGGAATAAGCATTCCATTGTACTTGTTGCATATGGCAAATCTTGAATCTTGATTGTAGATTAACACAAATTAAAACAAATTTAAACTATGGGGGGGGGGGTACCCAATAGTAAAGCAAATCATGAACAGCACAAATTATATTGTAAGCAGGAACCACTATTACCTCATGCACGTAATGTTCTCAATGTGATGTGAGACACCTGCCTACAAATGACAATAATAATAATAATAATAATAATACCACTGGCCAACAGATGCCTTTTTCACAGAGGCCGTCATCGTGGGACAAACAGATGACGCTCGTAACAATGATTATGGCTCTGCTACTTTTATGTACCGGGACACTGCTGTCAATGTGTGTTATCTTTACTACCCATATCCTGTTCCATAAAAAAAACATACAAGAGATAGAAGATACAAGATATTTGATTGGCCATTTGTAACAAGGACATAGGAATGCTTACTCCCCATTCCCTCCTGCAGTATGCATCCTGCAGTATGAGTGACACCTGTGTTTGTTCTAGGACGACATCTCGGTGAAAAGGGTTTATTGAGTGTAAAAGGGAGCCCATCTCACCTCAGTATAATACATTTGTAGTTTAGGAACCCATCGTTCCAGCCTCGCCTGGCTCGAATCAGACTGATTGGAGTCTGGGGCCCAGTGAGGCTGCACACCTGTAGTGCATTGGTCAATCAAGGGCCTCAGGATAAACCAGCCATCACCACACACACACACACACACACACACACACTCAGGAGGAGCCCAGATACGTCAGCATTCGCCACCTGCTCCGCCTGCAAACCATCATCATCATCATTTAACAGTCACTTCGCTGCTCTTGTTTTGTTTATTTTTATTGTATATATAATTTATATTTTTATGGTATTGTTTTGGAGATGCAAACTGCGGGAGGGAATGGGGAGTAAGTATTCCAATGTACCTGTTGCATCCATTTGTATGATGACCAGATCCGCCTTCTGCCCTCCTACCACAGTGGACAGTATAGGCTCACCTATCGATAATACATCTGGGTGGACCCTCCCACTGTGTGACGTCACTACTTCAATGACCGCTTTGGTCATGTGATTATTTTGAAACGGCGTGTGATGGCTCATCACACTCACACCTGGTGGTTATAATATGACCCCTTTAAATCAACAGAAGATGTCATTTTTGTGGCTGAATTATGACTTGATATTTTACAACCCTTGTTCCCAATAGACCTAGGCTACACTCACACATATTTTATATGTGTGAGTATACTGTATATATATCAACATTATGGAATGTCTATTCTATATTATCTTTATTATTTGAATATGTGATGTTGTGTCACACACACACACGCACACACACACACGCACGCACGCACACGCACACACGCACACACACTCACACACACTCACACACACAGGTCCTTTGAGTACTGTATCCACTGTCCAACTTGCAGTGCATATCCATATTATCCATATTATATGCACCGAAGTTTTGTGTGATTTTAATAATCAGAATCATGGGAAGATATTAAAATCTTCATAATCATGGACGCCTCTTTTCTCTAGGGACTAAGATTTATATTCTAAAATAATATTTTCACTTATTTTTTTATTCATTCATTCATTCATTCATCGTTCCTTTACCCTTGATTCAATTTGTCTTCTCATTGTTTGTGTAATTATCTTCTCTGCCACTTCCCTGTTTTACTCTTTTACTTATTATTGGTACCATGGCATGCATAAAATAGGCCGTCAATACCTCTACAATACCGGTTACCGCCACTCAAACTTCCAATTAAGTTCAGTGGCACAGTGCCACAAAGTAAAATTCCAGCAGTTATGACAGGATAACTGTGCACACACTTAACCAATATAAAACATGTACTCCGTAGTCAATGGGCTACAGATGAACATACATTTTAGTAGCACACTTTTCAGTTGATTCAGATTTCCGAGGGAATATCTATATTTGCTAAATAACCCAATGTTCCACTGTGTCTATCGGATGCCATTTGCCACTTCTTAGAGGGATGGGAAAAAAGATGAAGAATGCTGCAGAAGTATTTTTAAGGCTGAGGAAAATCCCTGATTGAAGTGGATGAGTCCCCAGAGAGTCTTCCATTAAAGGATTTAGCTGAGAGACAGACGTCAGAGATGATTTATGGAAACTGCTGCGGCCAAGTTTGCCACCAGATATTCCGCTAACAACAGTGGCCCTCGGACTCGCTATGTTAAGTCAATTAAGTTTCAGAAACCTTTTGTCATCCGAGTTGTGTAGAATGTACGTTTGGATTATTGGCTTAGCAGGGCTATTTGCTGGGTCTCTTATACTTAGCATATAATCCGCCACAGCAGTAAGAATAGGCCTCCCGGTCACGATGGTTTGCCTTGTCACTGGTGCAAGACCAGCACCACCAGTGACGGAACTTTCCACTTATTTTACGCACTGTACAACAGCATGTGCATATTGCTCTCTTGCTTAACACGTGTATGATTTATAAACATTTATTTATATATATATACATTTTTTCTTTAAAAATAATAATTGAATACAAAAGACTATTTTATATTATATATTATGTATATATAAGTAGTAGTAAGATGCGCCGTACGTGATGGCTGCCGTGTTGCGAGTTCCCGCACGACGATGCAGTTTTTTGTTATTTATTCTTTTTATCGCTATCCTATCGAGTATCCTTGTACAGAAAGTTAGCAGCACGTTCACTTATGACTTTTGCACACTTCTGGAGATTAGATTGACAGTCGCTCGCCGCCTACCAGAGTTTTTCCACTCTTTCGACTCGGACGTCCCGCCCAAAGTCACAGCTGGATTATCTCCGACCATCTTGGGCACGATTACACGCAAGCATCGCTGGAAGAAGCGAGGGAAGCGAGCCGGTGTGTTAGTCAGGCTGAGATGTCGATCCGATCGCCCCCCACTACCCACCATTCTACTGGCTAATGCACAGTCTCTGGACAATAGTTATATAAGTTAAGCAAGCTACAGGCTCGTATTCAATTCATCTGCTTTACGTATCATCTGCCTTACGGAGACATGGATGTCGGAGGGGGTTACCGACACAGCTATCGAGCCAACGGGATTTTCCGTCCACCGGGCGGACAGAACAAAGGCTCTCTCCGGTAAAGAGGTATGTCTCATGATAAACAGATCTTGGTGCAACCAAAGTCATGTACATCCCCTCAAGTCTTTCTGTTCCCCGGACCTGGAGTACCTGATGCTTATGTGCCGTCCGTTCTAGCTACCTCGGGAGTTTACAGCGGCACACCCTGAGGCTGCTTTCATCGTGGCGGGGGACTTCAACAAGGCGAACCTGAAGAAGGTTCTACCGAAGTTCTACCAACACATAACGAGCAACACACGGGGTGAGCGGATTCTCAACCACTGCTACACACCCTACCGTGATGGCTACAAGGCCCTCCTCAGCCCACCGTTCGGCAAATCAGACCACCGCTCTATGCAGCTACTCCCCGCCTATAGGCAGAGACTGAAGCAGCAACCAATCGCTGTGAGGGAGGTTCAATGCTGGTCAGACTAATCAGACTCTATGCTACAGGATTGTTTTGATCACGCTGACTGGGACATGTTCCGGGTTGCCTCGGACAATAACATCAACGAGTACGCGTCCTCGGTCACCGGGTTCATCAAGAACTGCATAGATGAAGATGTTGTTCCGACCAAGTCGGTTCGGATATATCCCAACCGGATTAACGGCGATGTTCGCGCTGCCCTCCACGTGCGTTACGTACGAGAGCCCGTTACGTACATTACGTACGTTACGTACGAAACCCCTCTACATACGAGAGCCCGCTTACCTCCGTAAGACCATCGTCACTGCCAAGCGGGAGTACAAGGACAGAGTGGAGGAGAAATTCAAGAGCCACGATGCGAGGGGTATGTGGCAGGGGTTACAGACGATAACAAACTTCAGAGGGAGAACCAGTTGTGTAGAGAACTCCTCTACCTCCCCCCAGGAGAGTTAAATACTTTTTTTGCTCGGTTCGACGTGAACGGCAGCCCGCCGAAGCCAGTGCCGCCTGAGGAGACCAGCCCGCTGAACATCTCGGAGGCGGATGTGCGCCGCACCTTCAAGCGGTTGAACATCCGTAAGGCGTCAGGCCCCGACGACATCCCGGGCCGCGTCCTCAGAGCATGCACAGACCAGTTGGCAGGAGTCTTTGCAGACATCTTCAACCTCTCCCTGTCCAAGGCTGTTCCCGCACAAGATGTCCACCACCATGCCTGTCCCTAAACAACCCAAGGTAACCTGCCTGAATGACTATAGACCTGTAGCCCACACCTCGATTGTCAGCAAATGCTTCGAGAGGTTGGTCAAGGACTTAATTTGCTCTGTGTTACCTGCCATGCTGGACCCATGGCAATTAGCATATCATCAAAACAGATCCACGGATGACGCAATTGCCATGGCCCTCCACACTGCCCTTTCCCACCTGGAGGGAAAGAACTGTTATGTGTGAATGCTGTTTGTGGACTACAGCTCAGCGTTCAACACGATAGTTCCTGCCAAGCTCGACACCAAGCTTAGAGGTCTAGGCGTGCCCCCATCCACGTGCATCTGGATACTGGACCTCCTGTCGGACCGCCGCCAGGTGGTGAGGATGGGCAGCACCACCTCAGAGCCACTGACCCTCAACACGGGAGCCCCCCAGGGATGCGTGCTGAGCCCTCTCCTCTACTCCCTCTACACCCACGACTGCATGGCTATGCACAGCTCCAACGTCATCATCAAGTTTGCTGACGACACAACAGTGATGGGCCTGATCGCCGGTGACGACGAGACAGCCTACAGGGAGGAGGTTGGATCACTGGAGCAGTGGTGCAGGAGAACAGCCTCGCCCTCAACGTCAAGAAGACCAAGGTGCTGATTGTGGACTACAGGAAGCAGAGAGGAGAGCACGCCCCTATCTCCATCGACGGTGTTGCAGTAGAGAGGGTCAGCAGCTTAGTTCCTCAGCGTACACATCTCCGAGGACCTCACATGGTCCACGCACACCAAACACGAGGTGAAAAGGGCCCAACAACGTCTGTATTTCCTCAGGCGTCTGAGAACATTCTACACCGGCACAATCGAGAGTGTTCTTACAGGGTGTATCACCGCCTGGTACGGGAACTGCACCGCACTCGAGCGCAGAGCGCTTCAAAGGGTGGTGCGGACGGCCCAGTATATGGTTGGAGGTGAGCTCCCCTCCCTCCTGGATATATACAACCAGCGGTGCGTGGCCAAGGCCAAACGCATCATAAAAGACATTGCCCACCCCAGCCACGAACTGTATTCACTTTTACCGTCAGGCAGGCGATACCGCAGTATCAAGTGCCGTACAAATAGACTCAGAGATAGCTTCCACAGCCAGGCCATCAGGCTGCTGAACAAGGGTGTATAGCATATAACAATGTATATTTTATTACGTTGATTTATATATATATTGCTCTTTTCTGACATATTGCATTTTACATATCGCATTTTTATATATTTAACTTCTACAGTTTTGTAGTCTTTTTTACTTCTTTTTATCCTATTCTGCTGCTGTCTGTCGTCGGGAATTGCACATAAGATTTTCACTCATTGCTTATACTTGTGTTAACTGTGAAGTGACAATAAACTTGACTTAATATATAATTCATTATTTCTATATATATATATATATAGAAATACATAAATATAAATATATACATATATATATATATAAACATATACAATTAATATAAAATATTATTTTTTATGACTTTAAAAAAAAAATTTAAAGGAACAATGTATTTATATTGTATTGTATTGTATTTATATACACACATATTTCGCGAATAATTGTTTAGTGTTAAGGTTCCGACGCCTGAATCCGCTATGAGGAAGGGGCGCGACGCCCCTCCACGTGAGCAGCAGGAGGAGGAGGAGGAGGAGGAGGAGGAGGAGGAGGAGGAGGAGGAGGAGGAGGAGGAGGAGGAGGAGGAGGAGGAGGAGGAGGAGGAGGAGGAGGAGGGGGAGGGGGAGCGGGAGCGGGAGCAGGAGCAGGAGCAGGAGAAGGAGAAGGAGCGGACCGTTACTTCCATCCGTCACTCCCACGACATGGGGACTGTGGATTTTTTAATTCCCCCATTCCATTCCACGATGTAGTCTGGAAATCTTGAAACATGTTTTTTTTTTTTTTTTTTTTGTAATATCATGTTTGTAGCCCTACGTGACGACACACCTCGAATCTGGGAGAGCTTGTTGGACGCTATAGACGGGACTGATGGAGGGTTAGTGAGGCGATGGACCGATGGCTTTGATTGGCCGATTTCCGTCCAGCCTTCGGTGGAGTGGGGGGCGGGCGGGCGGGGGACGGGACGGGGGGACTCCGATACGAGACAGACAACAACGGGACTACGATAAACCTTCGCTCGACTTGTAAGTAACGTACGTAAGTAGATATCGAAGTGCAAACCTCGTAAGACTCTGCTCTAGGTGATAATCATAGCGATGAATATTGTCCCCCATATGCAGGGCACCAATTACCTTAAATAGCACACGGAACCTCCATGACACACGTGCTACAGATGTGATTCAGCGGGGGACGGAGACGTGTGTTAACCGAATGCGTGTTGCAAACCTTCATTTATTTTTATTAAGCAACTGTTGAGTGTGTGTGTGTGTGTGTGTGTGTGTGTGTGTGTGTGTGTGTGTGTGTGTGTGTGTGTGTGGGTGGCTCTTGCCTGCATTGTATATGTATATACATACTGTACATACCGTATGAAGGAATTACCTTTATTTATTTATGAAAAACATGTGTGTGTGTGTGTGTGTGTGTGTGTGTGTGTGTGTGTGTGTGTGTGTGTGTGTGTGTGTGTGTGTGTGTGTGTGTAAGTGAGGGTTATCCCATTTAAAAGAACAAGTTCCTAAAAACAAAATAGACTTAAATCGTACATCTTACATATATATACATATATTATACAGCACGACATTACATGGTCACTTGGTTTTTTTCCCCCCCCCTTGTTAGAATAAGCTGAGTTCTGAATAACCAGCTGTCTGTCTAACGTTCCCTAACGTTATAGGCACCTAATAAGACATTTACTAACAGGGAGCGCCTGCAGAACCCGCCGGGTTCATTCCTCTTCTGAAAACTCGCCCTCTCGCTCTCCTTGCTGCCTCTCTTTTAAATAATAAGTGAGTTCCACACATTAGCTCCGCCACCCCCCTCCCCTCCACCTCCCCTCCCCTCCACCTCCCCCATCTCCTCCAGTCAGTTCAGGTGGCATGACCTTGGGGGAGTGGGGGGGGGGGGCACACTTGGCATCCATTAGCAGCTGAACCAGACTATACCAGTCAAGGGGCCACGCCACGTCCCATGCAGTTTAAAAATGATATCTAAGGGCCGCACACCATGCATACCTTCTTCTGGGTTCCTATATTTAGGCTTGGTTTTTTTTTTGTTTCACTTCATTGTGTTAGGATGTAATCTATGTAGTTTAAAAAAACAACTCCAGTATGATGACAAGTTTTCAGAGACCGTCCTGATTTGACTGGCAAATGTGGCGCTTTTGGTTTCCAAGAGAAACGGCGGCAGTACAGCTCAGGAGGTAGAGCGGTCGCCTCCCAACCGGATGGTTGCTGGTTCGATCCCCGGTTCCTCCTAGCAAAAAAACTGTCTGTGTCCTTGAGGAAGACACCCTAACCCCAACTGCTCCCCTCTGTATAAATAGCTGCCCACTGCTCCTAATACTAGGATGGGTTAAATGCAGAGAAACACATTTCACTGTGTGTTTACATGTATGAGACCAATAAAGAGGATTCAATCCTCCAGATTTGTTTTTTTGTTTGTTGAATAGTGAACTGAGTGCACTGAACTGGGCCCTGTGCACTGAACTGGGCCCTGTGTCGGAGTGTCATCCCCGTCTAGCTACAGCTTTTTGACGGGGACGCTTCAGCTCGCTGACAGATCAGGGTTATCCCAGTCTGGCCTGACCCGGGTTATGCCCATGGCGTGGGGTGGCATCATTTCTCTGAGTAGTAGATACACCGGGTTCCCCTTTCACAGAAGCTGAACATGCCAACATCAGAATGCACATTGAGAGCGACATCCGCTGTGTATAATGTTTTTGCGCACAGCCGCGCTCTGTGGTACAGCCACAGGTGGTAGACGATTCCAGAAGCCACAAAAGGTGAGCAAAGGAGGGGGGGGGGGGGGGGTGTGCTGTGTTGCACAATCTGCCTGATGAGGGATGCAGGGATGCAGGAAGTGTTCCTTATTACCTGTAACAAAGGACAAAATACTCTTTTAATACCTTTTTTTATTGCCAGTCCGATTCCAATAAGTTCCATCTGGGCAGGTGCGTCTGTGTCTCCTAGCTCATCTGGCACAAAGTTAATGGCAGTTTGGCCGAGGATAGAAGCCATGTGCTCATCGAGCACAGAGAGCGCTGGGGTCCTCTCTCCTCCTCCAGTAGCTTACACACTAATGCTGTGTGCAGTAATCGACTTCTTGGCTGCAACGATTTTTATCCGTGTTTAGTCCGTGGCTCAGAACTATCAGCGTTCACTGCTTGGGTTACTTTCTGCTATTCAACTTGATTCATTTGGTCTGTAATGCCAGAACTGTGTTTTCCTCTGTCAATTTGATATTGATATTTGAATATTTCAAGTTCACAGTCGGTTTGCTTCTTATATGTTTCCGCCATTTTTCCTAATTCTGGCTCTTTGTATTCAAACCAGGCAATTGGGGGTGCACTGAAAGCCATTTATAGTAAATTGTGGGCATTGTCAGAAGGCTCGTAGCCTGACGCGCCAGATGGATTTGTTACACAGAACCATCTGGGAAGTCATCCTTTGAAACTTTTGGGAAAAGGGGCTGGCCAAATACCAATCACCTGCCAAAATACTTGGCAGGTGATTGGATGAACTATCTGTCTATCACCGTCTATCACTGGCTAACCCCAACCGATCAATCAATGAATAAATGGGGGGGGGGGGCGTCTAGCAGGGGAAAGCCAGTTTGAAGAGGGGGGTCTTGAGAGCCTGTTTAAAATGTAATGGTCTCGTAGCGTTAGAGTTAAGTTAAAGGGGGTTAAAGGGTCACACTCTCTATTTGCTCAAATAAGAGTACTGCTTCAGACATTGTGTTGTTTGACCAAAACAAATTGTGATTCAAGAGTGTTGACGCTGTGGGCCGCATTCTTCTCACAACACTCTTATGACGCAGTACTCCCTCATATGAGAACAGAACAGAACAGCCGAGATTGATGGTCCCCCCCCCCCTCTTATCCCGGACGGGGCGGTACTGTAATTAGCGATTCAGCAGCTCTTGTGTCTTAGCCTCTGCATCCAACATGGTGAAAATGCCTGTGGCTTCCCCACCGCAGGAATCAGAGATTCATCCCAGGGTGTGTGTGTGTGTGTATGTGTGCGTGTGTGTGTGTGTGTGTGTGTGTGCTATACCCAGTCCTTGAAAGTCGAGGAAGAGAAGTGTGTGGGGGGGGGGGGATACGATGTAGTCAGATGTTTGCATCCAAAGACAACTAATTAGATTCATGTCATTAAAGGTTATTACATTGGAAGGGGGTCAAGGTCAAGCTCAGGGAAACTTTACAATGAAACTCTTTCAACAAAGCAATGTCATTATCCTAATATGATCTTGTCATGAAGTCCTTTTTCAAACATCTCTTTGTCACTGTCAATAACAGTCATTTAGCACCGTGGTATACGGCAATTGATTCATGCCTATGAATCGTCGGTTCTCAGTGTCTTCAGCCGTTCAGGGCTGTAACCCGGTGGCTCTCAATAAGAGCATCCAGGCATCTTTGTCCATTATTACCCCAGGAACGTCTGTTGTGCAGGGCCAAGGAGGAAAGGAGTGACTATATCTATATCTATATCTATATCTCTCTACTGTGAGCTGTCAGGTAGGTTCTGGTAGGCCTCTGTGTCTTCTCCCTCCATCATGTTTGGCTTACGGCTTGGAGCTAATGTTACCTACCCATCATCGTGGGTTTTTTTACTCTTCTGTAGCAGAACGATGTTTCCATTTGGAGCTGAATATTTGAACACCTTTTTTTTATAATTATTATTCTTATTCTTATATGCATGCAACAACCATCCCATATCTGTGATCACCGTCCAAATGGCTCCTTTCTGGTGTGCAATGAGCTGGCTCCGAGTAGACACCACACACAGTCAGTCGTCCCTAGTTGAACTTCGACCGTTCAACCTTTGATGATGCCCCCGCAATGCTCAGTGTGAGGCAGGTGCTGTCGGCCTCAGAGAGACAGAAAACGAGTGACACAGAGAGAGAGAGAGAGAGAGAGAGAGAGAGAGAGAGAGAGAGAGAGAGAGAGAGAGAGAGAGAGAGAGAGAGAGAGAGAGAGAGAGAGAGAGAGAGAGAGAGAGAGGGAGAGAGAGAGAGAGAGAGACGTAGCACAGCTGCTGCCTTCCAAGGGAGTTTGATTCATTATGTATAGTCCAGCAATAGAGCATGGCAGATGTTCCCTGGTTTTGAAGGCCTCACACCTCACCCCACAGTCGCTTTATGGTGGACAGAGTGTTGGCTGGTGGCTTCTGCTGCTGCTGTTCTCTCTGTTCCTCCCTCGACATCTTCTTTCTTTTTGTTGAGCGAAAAGAAAGATGAGCAGTCCTTCACGTGAAGAAGAAGGAGCCGGTCAATTCTCAGAACTAACTTTTATGTATTTTTATTCGCTCTGTCTTTACAAGACTCAGGAGCCCCTTGGCTCTTTCTTTCTGACTCACTTGGATAGAAGTGAGATTTCCTGCTCCCCCCCTCCCCCCCTCCCTCTTCTCCCTGCACCTTTAATTTGAAGCATGTGTACCACCTGGGTCTTGCCCTACCACTCCGGGTGCTGCTGGGAGATGGTAGTAAGTGATTGCAGTAAAGAAGAGAAGGGAAGAGAAGGGAAAAGAGAGAGAGAGAGAGAGAGAGAGAGAGAGAGAGAGAGAGAGAGAGAGAGAGAGAGAGAGAGAGAGAGAGAGAGAGAGAGAGAGAGAGAGAGAGAGAGAGAGAGAGAGAGAGAGAGATAGGACAAATTACAGAACTTAAGCAAGCGTGACAAGGCAGCAGAACACTGTCCTCTGGAAAACAGCAGCGCTGGGAAACCTTGGGGAAAAGGCAGGTTATTTTGCACTCCGTTCCTAAACCACCCTTTGAAGCCACGACCAAAGGCGGTGGTAAATATTTTTTTTATAGCTTCGGTTAGGAATGTACTTTTGCTCTTTATTTTCTTTTCTTTTTTAAGCCACTGTTAACAATTAAGTCACTGTTAACAATTACCCTTTTGTTTGATTACATGTATTTTCTTTTTTACAACATATCTTTTTTTTGTTACACAATGATAATCTGAATGACCTTTCTCTTAAGCGGACTACATGCAGATGCCCGCTTGAGAGTTGAGAGTGTTAAATAGGGCTCAAGGGAACCAGCGACCAACCCTGCAACCATCATTTCAATTCAATCCATTCATTTAACCACCGCAAACAATGTATTATCTATCAGGCCGATGTTAAGGCTTTAACACAACGCACAACAAGACACACGGAAGCGCTTCGTCATTATTCAAGATTCAAGATTCAAGAAACTTTATTAATCCCGAGGGAAATTAAGGTGCAACAGTTGACACAGGGGGAATAAATGCACACACAAATATACTAATACCTAAGCTAAAAACTAAATAACAACAACTAACTAAATAAAACTAGTATAAACAAAATATAACAAAAATAACTCTAAATGAATCTAAGTGTATTGATAGATTATTACAGTAATACGTAGGTATATACAATACACAACAATACGTATAGTGCAAATTGGCAGTAATAATGTATTAATAAATAACACTGAAATAAATACTGAAAAAGTGACATGTGAAAAGTGAAAAGTGAAATAGAATTGACAGTGCAAAATTATAGTGAAATGATTTACAGTGCGTTGACCAAAAATAATAAATAACAGTGCGTTGGCCTCAGGTCACTGAGTCTCCACTGTCCCTCTCACCACCCGAGGTAGATGAGTTATAGAGACTGATGGCCACAGGAAGAAAGGACTTCCTGTGGCGTTCTGTGGTGCACCTGGGTGGAATGAGTCTGAAATATTATATTATATATAGTATATTGCCTTGTACAAGAATAGATGGTTTAGCCTTGTGCCTTTTCTCTTCTTTCTTCCACCAATTTGTGTTGTGTGCCCTAAATGTACACATAAATGTAAATGTTGTTATGGCTTTGTATGTTTTATTAGATGTTAGATGTCTTATTATATGCTGTGCATCTGTAATAACATTACATATGCACGTAGGGGCACACAAAAAGAAGGAAATAAATAGGACAATTTTTGTAACTCAGTTTTAAAATACAATCCTTGTCAAATTGTATTTCAAACATGTGGCAGCACTTCTTTTCTTTTTGGAACTACGTTAAGCACGGCTTTATTGTTTGTTGCGTGTTTTTGGGGACGAAACAGTCCGCAGTGATGAGCCCTCTGCATGCATTGCATGTGCTGCATTTCTTCCAATCTTCTTTTCCCATTGCTTCTGAGGTACAGACAGTCCAAGCAGCCCCAGGACGTCTGTTGGATTCTAACTCATTCTGTCCTACCTCGCCTGTGTACAATATTTTTTTGCAGAAGATATCGGATCATGTGTGTATGTGTGTGTGTGTGTGTGTGTGTGTGTGTGTGTGTGTGTGTGTGTGTGTGTGTGTTGATTGTGTTCATTACAATACAAACAAGGGCACGATTTAACACGTTAAATCGACAGGTGTTGCCACAATAGAGAAATTGGGCAATTAAGACAAACGGTTTCCATGCCTCGGTGCCAACAAGCCACACAATACTGCATTGATGCATTTTTCTGCACCAACCGTCCAGTTACCCAATTCCGGTTCTTCCCATTGTTTCTTCTATAATAACGGTGGCTCCGCAGAACCGCCTCAAGCCTCAATATTGTCAGTCAACGGTAGTCAAATAATAATAATACAAAACAACAAAACACACGCATGGAGGCTTCGGCAGGGATGACTTGGTGGTGGCCCAGAGGCGGAATATGGAGGGAACAACTCAGTCTTTGTGGTCGTAGATTATTTGAATGAGTTTATTTAGTGTCTATAAAATGATGGTGTTTAGGACCCGAGAGCGGAGATGCTTTCCAGTGCATTTTGGATGTCTGCTATAAAACACAGACAATTTTAGGTACGAGATGAAACGCATACGAGACAACATTATACTGGAAAAGGTGGAAAGTCACAAGTTGCCCCCAGCATGTTAATTAGGGTTATTAAGATAGACATTAAAGCTGCAAAGAAGTATGATAATTTAGATTTTTGCTCAATTTGAATTGGCTTTAAATCTCGCTCTGTCGCTATCTATCTATCTATCTATCTATCGTTCTTGTGTGGTGAATCAAAAAGTGGTTGTCAAAGGTGTGAACCCGGAACTACATTATCATGAAATTCAGAAAAACACGATTTCTTATTCCCCGAATACATTTTCAACATAACTGCCTCAGGTAAACATTTGCATACCAGCCTTAAAAAAGAACCATGACCCGAATGCTCCAACAGAATCATTTGACTGAGTTTTATCAGCACCAGAGAATGTAAACAATGATTCTGGGTGAGGTTATTGGTTATTGGTTATTGGTTATTGGTTATTGGTTATTGGCTAATCTTTAAGCGCTGCCTGAGTCACTGTTTAATTTAACAAGATAGAGGAGCCTTTTTTTGTTTGTTTTCTTTGGGCCAAAATGCTCACCATTAACTTATACAAAACTTATATAACTTATACAAAACCCATAACTTTTTCGATGTATGCCAGCGTTTTAGAGAGATTTTGATACGTCGGCATAAATCGCTGGCTAAATCGTCAAAGGTGTGACAGGGCCATGCAACTGAAAGCCCTTCCCTCTCTCTCACCACCAACCCTCATACTCACTGTTAATGCTCGGCGAACGCTCCCCACTCTGATGTCCACCGCTGGTCTGTTACGCCATTGCTCAGACGAGCCGGACAAATCAATGCTATTGTGAGAAACTGAGTGTCTCACCTGCCATCCCGCGTCCTCCGAGACATGCTGAACCTGTTCGCTTTTGTCTACCTGGACGATATTCAGGGACCTTTTCAGGGAGCAAGAAGGAGCACGTTCAGCACGTTCCGTTGGTGCTCCAGGGGTTACTGGAGAACAAGCTATTCGTTAAAGCGGAGAAGTGTGAGTTCCACGTCGAGTCGGTGGCCTTCCTGGGGTACATAATCGAGCCTGGACAGGTTTGGTCGGATCCAGACAAGATCAAGGCAGTGGCGGAGTGGCCGACACCTACATCCCGGAGACAACTCCAGCGGTTCCTCGGGTTTGCCAACTTTTACCGTAGGTCCATCCGGGATTTTTGTAGCGTTGCAGCTCCGCTTACTCGGCTCACTTCCACTCTCTCTCCGTTCTCCTGGCCTCCCGAGGCGGGTGCGGCTTTTGCGCACCTCAAGCGTCTGTTCACCTCTGCCCCGGTTCTGAGGCATCCGGATCCGGCAAGTCAGTTTGTGGTGGAGGTGGACGCATCTGACTCCGGCGTTGGGGCCGTACTATCCCAACGTTCCGGGGGGGACCGGAAGACGCATCCCTGTGCGTTTTTCTCTAGACGGCTGTCGTCCGCGGAGCGGCTGTCGTCCGGTTTGCGTAATAGGGGCGGTCACGTGGGAGATCGAGGGGCTCGTCCGATCGGCTCAGCGTTCTCATCCGGATCCAGGGAATGGCCCCACTAACCGCCTGTTTGTGCCTGATCCAGTTAGGTCCCAGGTGCTGCAGTGGGCTTATTCCTCCCGCCTCACCTGCCATCCCGGCTATGCTCGGTCCTTCCTCAGGCGGAGCTTCTGGTGGCCTTTCTCCCGGGATCTCCCGGGACACCCAGGCCTTTGTTACGGCCTGCACCGTCTGTGCGCGCAGCAAGGCCTCACATCGACCTCCTGCGGGGTTGCTGCAGCCGCTGCCTATCTATCGCCGGCCTTGGTCGCACATAGCGGTGGATTTCGTCACCGGCCTTCCGCCGTCGTCAGATAACACCACTATTTTTACGATCGTCGACCGGTTTTCAAAGGTGGTTCATTTTCTGCCGCTTCCCAAGCTTCCCTGTTGAGATTGCCTCCAGCTATGAAGGTTCATCCCACCTTTCATGTCTCCCTACTTAAACCTGTCTCTTCCAGTCCCTTGTGCCCTCCCACCGCACCCCCTCCCCCCCCAGGATCATCGACGACCATCCCGCCTACACGGTGAAAAAGATCCTGGACATTCGTCGCCGTGGCCGGGGTTTCCAGTACCTGGTGGACTGGGAGGGGTACGGTCCTGAGGAGTGGAGTTGGATTCCGCGACGGAATGTCTTAGATCCATCCCTCATCCGCGATTTCCATCGGGAGCACCCCAACAAGCCGAGTGGGGCGCCAGGAGGCACCCATTGAGGGGGGGGGTACTGTCACGGTTACGGTGGTTGACAGGGGGCGTGGCCAAGCCACGTGCGCTGGTGGCACACACACACACACACATCTGTCAACTATTACCGTGGCTGATTGTCAATTACCTCACCTGGGTCTATTTATACCGCGGCGTCATTTGGAGATGTTGCTCGTGCGCACTTCGTGTAACCTCTGATGTATGCTACTAGTCCCCAGGTGAACCTCTTCCCTGTCCCGGATCGTCCGGCTGTCTACTACCCGTTCGGTACTACGCACCTCGACCTCCCGGTATTTCGACCCCTCGCCTGTCCCTGATCTTCCACCTGTCTACTACCTGTCGGTACTACGCACCACGACCTCCCGGTATCCAGACCCTTCGCCTGTCCCTAATCTTCCACCTGTCTTCTACCTGTCGGTACTTCGAACCTCGACCTCCCGGTATTTCGACCCCTTGCCTTGTCATTGACCATCCCATGTGCGTGTTGTGCAAAATAAACCAACTGTTCTCCCCTCTCTGGTCTGCGTTCAGGGTCCAACCCACACTCCCCATTGTGACACTGAGATTATAAATGGCCCATTACTTCAATTCAGACATATGATATTAAGTTGATTCAATACCTAACAAGAGCAAACAAGGATACGCCTTGGAATACAATTGCTTTGGATGTGACGATATCGAGTTGTTCATGGCCATTACCTCAATGAGACATTGCTTCAGGCCATTATCTGAAGCAATGAGACATTGCTCAATTTCCAGTCAAATGCCATGTTGGGCAAGTAAATCTAACGGCAATTTTTGATATGCAAGACACTGTTATTTACTTAAATAAAGATGCAATGTGACAATTAGCTTAAGCCTTCGTTGTTATTTGATAACCACACTAAATACAACTATTTGTATTTGTATTTGGGCAAGTAAAAAAGAAGGAAGCACATTTGTGACACACTTGCCCAAATGTGCAAAAAAACACTGAGCCCTGGAGTATGTTAACATAATGAGTGCAAAGGAAGATAAGTATAATAAAAAGTCATTCATCTGACAGCATTTGCAACGTTACAGTGAAAAGGATAGTGCAGATGAAAAGGCAAGAGGGAATAAAACAGTAGGCTAACATACAAAGTATGGCCATTATATACATAAGGCATGTAAGTAACAATAGTAACAATAAGTACACGTTAGTAACAACAAAACAAATAAGTACGAGTAGAACAAATAAAGTACACAAACATGGATGGAATAAGTAGCAACACAAAGTGTATAAAAGTGAGTTAGCAGCAATTATAAAGAAGTAAAGTGAAAGTGAGTCAGTAGCAGCCAGTAGTGTGTGAATGTATAAGAATAAATGTATATTGCACATGAGCAGTGTTATTGCGGTTATAGTCTGTACTGGTGTAGCAGGGGCTATGGCAGCTGTGACAGCTACAGGAATCAAAGACCTGCGGTATCTCCGTGAGACACCCTTGGGGGAAGCAGCTCGTCACGGCAGCTGCACAGTGCAGACAAAGTATTCTGGAGGGGGGGCGGGGACATGTCACCCACCACCTCCACAGTGTCCACACTGTGTCCACAGTGTCTCCAGTGGGCTCCCCAGGACAGAGCTGGCCCTTTTTAACCAGTCTGTTTGAAGAGAACAAAAAACTAAAATCGAAGGGGACTCTTGAATCTTTTTTTTTGTCTTCTTAAAATGGACATGGAACATTTCTGATGGACCGAATCGGCTCTTCTGTAAACATGGTAAACTAGTTTTCTTCTTTTCTACACACACACACACGACACACACACACACACAAGACACACAGTTGCAACTTGAACAATCATGAAGTGAATAATGTTTAATGTTTAAATTAATAATGTTTAAATATTCCATAGAATAAAACACCTATTTTCCCAAATGGGATATTTGACCTGCATCAAATTTGACAGATTTTCCTTATTCAAATTGTGGATGGATGGATGAATGGAGAATGCTTGAATATCGAAATGCACACATTTATATAACAATTTAGACAGCAGCGGGATTGGTACTAGCGCGGCAGTAGCTCAGGCGGTAGAGCGGTTGTCTACCAACCAGAAGGTTGCTAGTTCAGTTCCCCGGTTCCTCCCAGCCAAGTGTCAAGCTGTACCTGAGCAATACCCAACTAACCCTAACTGCTTCCGACGTGCTGGCGGTTGCCTTGCATGGCTGACTCCGCTGTGGGTGGAAGAATGGGTGGGGGGGGGGGGTGGTTGGAGTGGAGCAGGCATATTAGGGAAATAGGTTCCATTAGCATCTCCTTGCTCCTAAAAGGCTGACCACACGTATGCAGCCATAATGCCCTTCACTAGACCGAAATAGAACAGACAGCACACCAAAGGAGTAATTTGCTCATCGTCCACCATGCTTTGTACCGTTACGATGTGGGTAGTATATGCTAATTAACAATGATCATTTCAGTTTTACAAATTGATATGGCAGCCAAAGTCATCAGGTGGTCACCTGCTCTTGGGCTGTTTGAACCAAATCTTGTGCCTTTCTACTGGTTCTTTCTCTCTCTCATATATATATATACATATACTATTATATATTTGTTTATTTATTTATACATATACTGTATATATACAATATATATAGCTATATTTATATTTATATGTATACATATACTGTATATATATAGCTATATTTCAGTTATATATACGTATACAGTATATATATATATATATATATATATATATATATAGCTATATATAAGTTCTAAGTATAAGTTTCCTATATTATATATGTCTTATTTTTGGAGAAAATAGCTTTTTGGTGAATCTTCATCCAAAAAGAATCTAGTCTCAATCAAATGTCTTTGATTTCATTCTTTGATAGTACAAGCCCTGTTCAATTGCTGTTGGTACGTGGACAACTACATTCATCCTAATAACGGCCCATCGCTGACATTGAGCGTGGAGTGGGGCCGGTGCTTTGCAAAAGGCGTCCGCCGACATTGACGTCTCCCACGCATGCTAACGACATCAGGGAAAACCTTGAGCGAAAAACATTTAAAAGCTTCTGGTTGCCATGGGTTACCGGGGTGGATATATACATATATACATGCCCGGGAAGAACCCAGGCCTCCTTCAAAAAGTAAGATACAGTGGGGCAGAGTCTCCCCCCCGTCTCGCTCTCCCTCTAGAGTTCACGGTCATTTTGAAACAGAAAGAAACACACCAAATGTTAGGACCCAACGAGACCGGCTAGCCAAATGTGCCAGAGAACCCAGAAGATGAGACAGGACACTCAAAAACAACGGATAATGTCTTTCCTGAAAAAATCCACAAACTCAAAAAACAACAGGGTAGGGTAGGTACGTGGTGTGGTCGACGAACTCCCCCCCCGACGTCGGTCTTCGTCAGGATGGTTCTCAGTAAGGTACGCAGTGGTCAACCCCCGACGTCAGTCTTCGACAGCCTTAAGTCGGGTAGATCTCAGGTGTTCATTAGCCTCAAGAGAATTGCGAGCAGCGGTTAGATCTTGCCGCGTCATTTCTTTAAGTCTTCAAGGGAACATTAGGTGGTTTATGAACCGATCAAACGGGCCTTAGCACCTAACTGAACACCACTACCAAAAACAACTATAGTATATAGTGTTCAATTGTAGGAAACAGGAGGGTTTGGGGAGTAAGCATTTCATTGTACTGCAAATGGCGAATAAAAACATCTTGAAACTTGAATGTCTTGTGGCGTCGTCGAGGGTCAACAATGTGCCGTCACTGAGATTTGATGGACATCTCTGGACATAACCAGAGAGAGAATGTCGGGGAAAATATAAACTACACACCACATAAAGCGTATGTGCTTCTATACTCTTGGCCGTTAGATCTGCCGTCATATGAAGTCTCTGCAACTAAAAGAGAGCTTCCTTCCTGAACTTGCAATCTACTGAAAATCTACTGACAAATGTGTGTGTGTGTGTGTGTGTGTGTGTGTACAAATAACTTGCAAACCCCAACCCCCCCCCCCCCCCCACAGGAAGTGGGAGGCTCTTTCTGTTTAACAACGTATTGCTCTTGAAGTTAGTCTCTCAGTATAGTGTACGGACAACTCCTACCTTTTGCTCCCTTGTATTGCGGGGGCACCACTTTGTACTTGTTTAGCGTACATCCTTTGATGCCTGTTTTAACAATGTGACATCTCCCTATAAAAGTCATGAGCTTTCATTGTCTTGCTGGAGATGCTCGGGGGGGGGGGAGTGGCTTCCCGTGTCCGCCCACGCCTTTAAGAAGAAGTAAGAATATCTTTCATCAGCCATCGTCCAGCCAGTACACAACCTAAAACGTACTGCACCCTTTAGCACGATCTCTAGTCAAAACGAAACAAAATACATACATACACATAAGTCATTTTTCTACCATCCAATGCGCCAGGTC
Organism: Muraenolepis orangiensis; assembly: GCA_027704905.1. NCBI lineage: Eukaryota > Metazoa > Chordata > Actinopteri > Gadiformes > Muraenolepididae > Muraenolepis > Muraenolepis orangiensis. The sequence continues at coordinate 20,411,798 of CM051007.1, forward strand.
AGTCATGTGTGTGATTTGTAACTTAACGTAGAAAATTCTAAAAAGAAAAGTATTTTTTAGTTTCATTACCTAGCTTTCAAGTTTAAACGTGATTGCTGTGCCCTTTTTATGGGCTTGTAGGCTGTTAGAGTGCAGTAATCAGCACTTTGCAATCACAAAAATCATCTAACAGATGCCCCACCATTGAAATAATGGATGGTGATGATGATGATGATGATGATGATAGTGATGGTGATGTTGATGGTGAGTGATAAAAACCCATCCACCACCACTTTGGATTGCTTGGTTATGCAAATGTAGGTGGCACGGTTGTAGCGTTGGGCGATGGTTTCTGTTTTCATATCGTCATTGTCATTATGGTTCCTTTAGATCGCCGAGTGATCCGATAGCCGAGGGGGGGGGGGGGGGGGGGGGTTAGGTCACAGCACCCCAGCACAGCAACACCTTGGTCATGTAAAAGCATGACATTTCTATTATTTGGGAATGTTATAGGTTTTTACTCAAATAATAACGACAAATAATAATGTAATACCTTCATGATAACATTGTTAGTTGTGGTAACCTAGCGTTCGTCAGCGTCTGACGGAGCTTTGAAATTGTATAACCTTTAAGCTCTCTGCAAGCAATACAGTTCAAGTTGCGTGAATAAACATTTATCAGGCAGTATCTCCAAGCCCAGACAAGCTTGCCGGGGGTATTAGTGCAATTTGATTGTGGCTTGTTTGTAAACAACCTCTCAGAGCCAATGGAGGACTGCTATTTCACCCACCCCCGGGGTGGGTGGACCAACCATGCAGATTGGTCTTGCAAACATCAGTTAACACGGTAGTTGGCAAGGTCCTGGGTTTCGAACCCCAGCGGGGACCTTTCTGCAAGGAGTTTGTATATGGCGCTCACGTGGATAATCCTGGAGTGGGTCCCCCGGGCTACTGACACTGTGTGTGGCTGCCCACAGCTGCTAGTGATGGGTTAAATGCATCTGGGGCCACATGCATACAACTCTGCGTGGGTGTCTGGACCAATGAATGCTCACTGGTTCGCAGTTTATACCAATTGCCTTGAAATTGAGTCCACACACCCTTTCCACTTTCCCCATTATGGACCAAACATGGTTCTCGGAATGTCCATAATGACCTGAATGTCTCAGTAAACTGAGTGGGCATTAAGGAGAGTTTTTATCCACAGGCAGTGCGCCTACTGAACTGCTAGGAGTGCTGCCACTTTCACGTTCATAACATTGTCATTAACATTACACTTACATACTTTGCTGGACTTTCTGGACTCATCACAGTTACTGTACTGCACTGCACCGTATTCATGATGCTGCTGCCCTACTAGCACTTTAAAATGCTTTTAAAGATGTACATTCAACACATGTACATATCATAACAGTTTTTTAAAACAGCTCTTGTTTTGTTTATTTTTGTTGTATATGTTATTTTTATTTTTATTTTTATGGGATTATTTTCAAGATGCATACTGCGGGAGGGAATGGGGAGTAAGCATTCCAAATGCACTTGTAAGAAATGGCCATGTTTCATTAGTTCATAATAAAAGGGAATGTTTTTAGAAAATAGGCAAAAATTGCCTGTTTGACTGCAGTACACAGGAAACTAATTCAGTGCAGAGTCAGGCGGATGATGCCACCCCACATCAGGTGGCTGAGATGCACTTGCATCTCTCTCCTGCGTCTTTCGCTCTAGGTGTCGCCATGTCACGCTGAAGGCTCCCGAAGACATGCCTGCTCCTGAAGGCATGTTTCAGCACCGCTTATTCACTGCTTATTCACCGCTTACTTCGGTTGTGTCCTTGTGTTCTTTGTGCAACGACAAATAAAAACCCAGGGCCTGTTTGATTGGGGAAGGTGGCTTTTTCATGTTGACCGTTAAACCTTAGGTGGTCCTCCTGCCGTGTCGTGTTAGGGAGAAATAGACTATTAAAAAAAAACTAAAAAACGAAAACAAAAAAAGATTAAAACATCTGGTTTAAAATTTTAAATAGGTTTGTTGTTTTGTGCGTATTTTCCGGTCAGTTTCTTTGTGATGGCATATAACTTCTCCATATTCCTCTGTGCAGCTGCCTTTACTGCCTCCCGGGCTAGCCTCTCTACCTGTCTCTTGTCCTTCCTTATGCTCTTTCGTACTTCTTTACGGCAACTGTAATCATTTTGTGCCAATGCCTTCTCTGCTCTTGTTCTTGAGTTGTTCCTTGAGCCCTCTCCTCTCCTCCTCCTCTTTAGTTGTAGCTCTGTGTTTTTTCTTGCTAAGGTGTCCTTGAACTTATTCACAGTTGATGCAATAGTAATGTATTCAATGTTGTATTTAACTCTATGACTTTTGGACAGGTGATTTCTCTTCAGCTTTAGTTTAAATGTTCCTACCAGCAGATGGTGCTACCATATAGATTTGGTTTTCTGTGACATGGTCCTCCAATGACCAGGTTGTTGTTGACACAGGTCTCAACAAACATCTCTCCATTCTCATTCATTTTCCCCACTCCATGCTTCCCCATCACTTCCTCATAGCCCTCATTCCGTCCTCCAATCTTGGCGTCGAAGCCACCCATCAGGATAATGAAGTCTCTGGCTCCTACCCTACCAAGTAGGTGGTTCAAGCTGTCATAGAACCTGGCCTTGACATCATCAACTGCATGGTTGGTAGGTGCATAGCACTGTATTATGTGAGCGTTCACTCTCCTGTTGTTGGTTTTTGAAGGATGCAGTAATGAGGCGAGAGCTGATGGGTTCCCATGCGATCAGGGCCTTTCTGGTCTCCTTAGTCATCATGATGGCTACTGCCTCCGTGTGATTAGCTCCATCTTCTTCATGGCCACAGTAGATAACAGTAGATAACCCATTTCTAGGGCACCTTCCTCAACCAAGTCTTTGATGCTTTCATTCGTCAGTGTTTCTGTAACTACTGCTTTTTTTTCCCGGGATGAGGAAGTTAACCCCACGCCCAACCCCCAACCTGGAGGACCAGGGACTATATCTATAATATGCTATACCATCCATTCTCAACCTGTGGTACGCGTACCACTGGTGGTACTTGCGTCTCCTGCTGGTGGTAAACATTGAGATCCCTGGAATGTCAATGTTTTAAAAAAATGAAATAAAACCAACTTTAAAATCAATTGTAAAACATGTACAATAATACTGTCAAAAATACTACTACGAATGAAAATACACTTGACATAATTGAAATTTGGGTTTAAAATAAAGTTCTACATTTATTTAGTTGTTTTAAGATTTACATGTTTGTTTCTTACGTTGTTTCTGACGGACACTACTACCTGTTGCCCGTGCACGATTAGCTAACGTTACAAGCAAGCTAGTGATGACGAGAAAGAGGGATGTTTGAAAAGTGGCTCAAACCGGGAGGTATTCGAAAGAGAAGTGTGGAGGAGAATAGTTCCATTAGCAATGAAGTTCAACAAGTGAACGAGGAGGAGGACAGTGAACCGAGCAGTAAGCAGTTCTACGCAGTTAGAGCAGTGCGCAGTTAGAGCAGTACGCAGTAAGAACAGTACGCAGTAAGAGCAGTACGCAGTAAGAGCAGTTCTACGCATTTGGAGCAGTGCGCAGTTAGAGCAGTAAGCAGTACGCAGTTAAGCAGTACGCAGTAAGAGCAGTTCTACGCAGTAAGAGCAATACGCATTTAGAGCAGTACGCAGTTAGAGCAGTACGCAGTAACAGCAGTTCTACGCAGTAAGAGCAGTACGCATTTAGAGCAGTACGCATTTAGAGCAGTACGCAGTTAGAGCAGTACGCAGTAAGAGCAGTACGCAGTAAGAGCAGTACGCAGTTAGAGCAGTACGCAGTAAGAGCAGTACGCAATTAGAGCAGTACGCAGTAAGAGCAGTACGCACAGCCACAACGCCTTCCAGTGCTAGCAGCGCTGAAACCATCGCCACATGTGCTGCTAGGGGCTCGGTCAGCAGCGCAAGTGGGGAATCCACAAAACAGTACGCAAATACAACTCCAGTTATATTAAAAGAGAGAGAGAAAGAGAATTAAATACTGTCCTCATTCTGTACTCATTTTCGTTCCTAAGGATCTCACTTACTGTGTGTGTGTGTGTGTGTGTGTGTGTGTGTGTGTGTGTGTGTGTGTGTGTGTGTGTGTGTGTGTGTGTGTGTGGTGTGTGTGTGTGTGTGTGTGTGTGTGTGTGTGTGTGTGTGTGTTGGTGTGTGTGTGAGAGAGAGAGATAAGAGCAGTACGCAGAGAGAGAGGGTGTTCCTCATTTTCTCACTTGCTATGTGAGAATGATAGTTATTATGTTCTCAATGCCTCTTGCATTGTATGATAATTGTGTGGAAGAGTTTGCTGCACTAGTTCTAGTGCTACACCTTTGTACAAAGTTAACAATAAATAATGTTATTAAGAATACATTTGTTTTCCTGCGTGAACTGCGCATAGCTGAATAGACCATATGGTGGTACCTGGAGAGGCAAGTACTTTCTCAGGTGGTACTTGGTGTAAAAAGGTTGAGGACCACTGTGCTATACTATATACTATCAACAGCACTATATACTACACTATGTACTATACTTGATACTACACAACACAATACTATAACAATACAACAATAAAAGCATTTTAAAGTGCCAGTAGTGCAGCAGCATCATGAATACAGTGTGTATTCTATGTGTGTGTGTGTGTGTGTGTGTGTGTGTGTGTGGTGTGTGTGTGTGTGTGTGTGTGTGTGTGTCATTTCGTGATCTCCTTCTCCTTCTCCTTCTCCTTTGTGAACCCCTAACTTGCTTAAGTCCTGACATTAATAGCTCTTAGCATGTTGGATATTCTAGCAAGTGTATATCCTTAATGTTGATAACACGCTCTTATCACAGCTACTTAAGCAGGTGACCTGGCAGTACCAAATAGTGTTATTCATCTTGTTAATATGAATAATTGTGAACTGCTCTATTGTTATGTTCATGTACCTCAGCGTTATGCTATTGTCTGCTTCAACACATGTACTCCTTGTAAGTCGCTTTGGATACAAACGTCTGCCAAATGCCCTAAATGTAAATGTAAATCTAAATGTAAATGATCTACAAAATTTCAATAAAAATATATTGTATCTTGTATTATCAGACGTCTATGATTTAAATCCTATAACAAGCATGAAAATTACCAAGCAACCGTCCCATGGCATTGTTCCACACTGAAAAGGGGCGGGGGCGGCGAATAGCACTAAGGGCTAGTTTAGTTCAAAGACAACGGTCCACAAGCGCAATGTTCCACATAAAAGGAGGTTGGAACACAAGGAGCGATTGTCGGCTGACGTTGAGCTATGTGTGGGATTATCCCCGTTTTTTGAATGATTTAAATCTTGTTTGTGTTCAGGTTAAAGTTTGATGCCGGAGCCACTTGTGCACTTGTTTGTTTTATCTGCACAGAAGAAGACCCGCCGTGCCGTTGACCTGCAGGGAGTCAACACGGAGACCAGCAGCTGATCCCTTCTCTACACAAGTGAGTGCACTGTAGTGTTTGATTCAGTATGGCTGCACCGTCGACGATAGGTTTTTTCCAGCCTCCGTACCTTCGAGGGAGGGTGGGAATAACAATTTAAAATTTTTTATATGTGACCATGATTTATTTTGCCTGCCAAATGTATCCACTGTTGGCTGGTGGCAGGTGTTGATTTTGGACCCTGATCCGAGGAGATTCCAACTCAGTTTTTTTGGGGAGTGCTGTATTTTAGGTATTGTTTTCTGCTTTGTTTCCATTTTTTTTTTAAGAATTATTTGTAATTTTTTATTTTAAAAACATTTCATGCATAGAATCATGGCCATGCTCAGAAGGATTCGGCACATCAGGGTTCTGACGATTGCGCTGTGCGTCATAACCTTCACCACGCTGCTGTTCAGCTGCCCCTTGCCAGACCCCCAGCGGTTCTTCAGGCACGCCGCCCGCTTGCTCGACGGATCCTTGCCCCCGGACCTATGCTCGTGTCCGGGCCACTGTGTGGCGGAGCTGCAGGACGACCCCTGGTTCTCAGAGCGCTTTAACCAATCCTTTTACCCCCTCATGACCAAGGACAACAACGCGCTGTCGGGGGAGACCTACAACTGGTGGCAGGTGAGACCTGTTTATTTATTTTTTGTTGTGATTTTCGCCTGAAATTGTTGAAATTATGGTGTGCGTCTTACTATTAAATGAACTTTTTAAAACCTGGTCTATTGAAAATGTACACTAGGAGTGGCGTGATGTGGTGCTGCTAAGGCAGGTCCTTTGTGGATTGTGCATGTCAACAGCTCATCTGTGTGTCTTGATTGCTCCGTCATGCACCACAGGTGTGCAGTCACCTCATGCCCTCGAGTCTAATCAGTTTAGATTTCAATGTGTGTGAAGGACAATTGGACAATACACAGCGCGACTATACTCACAATGAAGATGAGCGCATCGTATTGAGCTCACACCTGCAGTAGCTGGCGGCAGGAGCTCAGGAGGTAGAGCGGGTTGTCTGACAACTGGAAGGTTGCTGGTTCGATCGCCCGGGTCCTCCTATAGCCAAGTGTTGAGGTGTCCCTGAGCAAGATGCCCTAAACCCTAACTGCTCCCGACGTGCTGGCTGTTGCCTTGGCATGGCTGACTCCTCCGTCTGTGTATGCATGTGTGTATGAATGAATGAATGAATGAATGGGTGAGTGTGAGGCTTGACTTGTAAAGCGCTTTGAGTGGCCGCACTGGTTACAAAAAAAGCGATATAAATGCAGTCCATTTACTTGTCTCCCACTGCCGTCCTAAGGGGCTGCAGTCGGCGAACGATCCCGCCGACTTCAGCCAGGTGATGGAGGAGATATTCAGGTTGTTCCCGGGAGAGTCGCTCTACCTGGACGGCGGTGCAGACCGCTGCCGGAGCTGTGCCGTCGTGGGCAACTCGGGGAACCTCAAGGGCTCCTATTACGGAAGGATAATAGACTCCAACAACCTGGTCATAAGGTAGTTTTGTCAGTGTTGTTACTGGTATTATTATTATTGGGTTGTCACAGAGTATATGTGGATACTTTTTCTCTGGATTCTTCTTTTTTATTCTCATTTTTATTTATTTTTTACTAAAATGTTTTGCCTCATTTGTCTCACACATATTTATATACCGGTCAATAGGTAGACAAAAACTCTGATGCCACTAAGCCCTTAGGAGGCCATTATAGGTCACGGTTTAAAGTTAAACACCCAGCCTCCCCACCCCGATGGACAAACATTGTCTTGTATATAGGCCTTACTTGACATGCAGAACATGTTTAGCCTCTTGCTCCCATAAGGTCCGTCTGGATGTAGTGCTCTGTCCAGTGAAAGTTTCCAGAGGACTTCAGCAATCTAATTCTAAATAACCACTTACCTAAATGACAAAAACATTGGTAGAGATGCTCTATGGATGATATGGATGTCTCATCTAAAAGTTGAATGGCCGAGTTACTTTTACAAAGAAATAACACCTTGGGACTACTGGGTAAATAATACCTCTGCTAATCTTAGACCTCATCCACACCTATATGGGTATTTCTGAAAGAAAATCCTGTTCACAACACAGTCTTCACATCGATAGAAAATGTTGATCTTCCACAACGATTTAAAATGCATGCCAGGCCAGTAGGTGGCGATACAACTTTTTGTGAAACACAACAGAATACCATCAGTACTAGCCACACGTTTCGCATAGGCCTATATCACGGCACAGTTGAAAGCCGGAAGTACCCGTTAAAAAAAATCGCTGAAGCAGTGTATCCCAAGTTCCGGTGAATGCATTCACCTCGGCATTCACCATGGCGGACAGTTATCGCTGGACAACATCGCTGCATAACCTTCCGAAAGTCGGTCAAGACGATGTGGTTCGACTAGTGAATGAACACTTCAGTGAAGAAGTCTAAATCCGAATCATACAATTCCCCGACATTGTGTCTTGTGGCTCCATCTGGATATATCGCCATATAACGAAGGCGATTTTGTGTAGGAGCAGAGGTATGCCTATGTATTTAATATAGGCTATTTATTTGATGGATTTTGATTATTTCAATGTACCTTTTAATTTACGTGTTAAGCTGTAGTGTGCAGCTGTATATTTTCTAAAAGGGAAAGCCTGTTATTCTTGTGAATATGAGCTAAAAATACCGGGTTTTGGTCCGTATCGCCCAGCCCTACATGGGACTAGTACTTTTAATCATACACTTACCCGTCATTGTGTGGCTCTATTCGGATGAGAGATGAGTGTGTGTGGGGGTCAGGACCAGTGCTTTTAATCACACACACATACCCGACATTATTAGCCTATTCCGGCCACTTTTCAAGACGTATATGCTCTCCTTGTCAAAGTGCAAACTGCAGACATACGCGCTACCCCTGAGAACATGAAACCAGGGACCTTCATCCCTCCTTATCAGCCTCACACAAGACTAGTGGAGGAGTTTGTCTTTCGGGAAATCGTGTAAACTGAGGTAGGGCTGTCTTTGTTTAGACGTTGAGCAGCCGGTACACTACAGTAACAGAGAGGAGAGGAGGCGGCCGATATCGGCCGTATACCGATGCCGGTCCAATACTGATTACAATTTGCAAGCTTTTTTGCAAATTGCCACATCTCTGGTGGATGCCTTGAGTTTAAAGTACTTCCAAACAGCAGACATAGCACATAAAGTGATTGACAAGTGAGTACGGTTTTCGTGACACCAGAATTTGAAACATAGCACTCTGTCTCTGTCCTCCGCTACCTGATCAGGCATTTGAGGCCAGTTTCGGATCCAATTCCTATATTTATCAGTGAATTTCTCTTGAAGACCAAACTGGTTTGTTTGGTCTATCAAAGCACATTAAAAATCTTAGCTCTTTGTTGTATTGTCATTGTTTGCAATGCACAGCAATGCTTATATTACCATATGCACTTTACTGCAACATTTGCACTCTGGTTAGATGCTAAATTATTTTCGCTGTACTGTACTTGTGCTGTACACTGACAATTCATTTGAATCTAAATTAGAATCTAATGTCAGACTATGGAGTGTTCTTTTATGGACTATGGAGTGTTCTTTTATGGACTATGGAGTGTTCTTTTATGGACTATGGAGTGTTCTTTTATGGACTATGGAGTGTTCTTTTATGGACTATGGAGTGTTCTTTTATGGACTATGGAGTGTTCTTTTATGGACTATGGAGTGTTCTTTTACGGACTATGGAGTGTTCTTTTATGGACTATGGAGTGTTCTTTTACTGTCCACAGCCTCATTCTTATTACAATTGACTTATATGAAACAGACATTTTTATATTGTTATCAATAAATATTGCTTTATATAGTCAGTGTTGCACTAACAAATAGTAACATGTAAGTTGTTGAGTTCAACAATAATAAGTTATCGTTACAAATGATAATGTGAAGTCCAATTATCTTGTGATGTGCACACCACAATGCATCATGTGTCATCTTAGGTATGTTTTAGGGCTGCACAATATGAGGAAAACATGCAATATGTGATAACGTTGTTGAATATTGCGATGACGATATATTTTGCCATAAAAAAATATACAAATATTGAAGTGTCCAATTTAATTGTATCGCTCAGCGCTAGTAGGTTTAAAAAAGTCTTTGTATCCTTTCAAAACCAATGTCTTATACACCATTGAACAAACACTCATTTGAATGTGGTAGATGGGGGAGGGAGGCTTGTGCCAATGCTACCTTATCAACCTAGCAGCTGCCATGACCTCAAACAGGAGGATGGCAGATAAGCTTAAATCTGGGCCAATGGCTCGCTTCAATTTATTTCGCATTACATTTACATATTTATTAACCAATCATGTTGTTTGTAGGCGGTGATCCCACCAAACATGTTGACAACCAAGGTCGCCAGTCTATGTCAGATGGACGTTGTGACGTGACACATTTTCAACCAACTCTAAGTTGGCTAGTTTGTTGAATAACTATAACTCGATATTGTGAACATTGTCAACATAGTTTACATAAATACATTGTGAAAATTGTAACACATGGAAAAAGCAAAAAAAAGAAAGAATATTGAATCTTGAAATCATTTTACATAAAATTTTTGAAAACCTTAAATAAACGTGTGGAACACAAACAGGATAGGAGCCAATGCTTGCCATTTGAAGGTCACAGCAACTTTAAGTACATCAGGTTGTAGGAAACAACCGTTAAACATTACTGCCATAGGGGCAGGCGCTCCATCTCTGAAAAGGGCCAATGATATAAAAATATATCTTAAATATATCCCTGGAATGAGTAGCAGTTCCTACTTTCAAGTTGCGTTGAGCCCTCAAAAGGAAAAAAGGCCTCATTTTCATATTGTCATTTTCATGTCCTCCCCCAGAATGAACAAGGCTCCTACCCGGGGATTCGAAACCGACGTGGGGGCCCGGACCACGCACCACCTCCTGTACCCCGAGAGTGCCGTGAACCTGGACAACGACACCAGCCTTGTGCTGATCCCGTTCAAGACCCTAGACCTGAAGTGGCTCATCAGTGCCTTCACCACCGGCACCGTCAAACAGTGAGTACTAGTGTGCACTGTACTGCCGGAGCTGCACTGCCGTCACTTTAAAATGCTTTTTTTTGCACCATTCGCCATGTGCCCACATATCATCCATTCGACACTTTATTTATTTTCATTTATTTATATATTATTTATATTTTCTTTTTTATTGTGTACAGTATTGTCATAGTATAGTAAGCATTCCATTGTACTTGTTACACATGGTTACAAAAATAAAGAACCTTGAATCTAGATCTTGAATCTAGGCTGTGAAGCCAGTGTATATCTGTTCGGAGTGGACTGTGCCTGTCTCTGTATGAGACCAATTGGATTTTAGGCCCCTCCCTGCTCACCTTTCACCAATCAGGGCATCTCTCATCCATCAGTCATATTTATTGTTATAGTATAGTATAAGTGTAACAGTCAGTGTCCCGCACTGGGCTCGAACTGACGACCTCCGGCATGAGAGGCGACGTTCTAACTTGAGAGCTGCCTCAAACCCATAGGCCCTAGCTTCTTCCTAGAAAGTCTCTTTAGGTGTCGCGGAGTGAGGTTTTACCACTGCACAGCGCCACCTGCTGGCGTCCGTTATACGAGTATAGTACAAAGTATAGCATATAGTGTTAAATGGAAGGAAATGCATACTGCGTGAGGCAATGGGGAGTAAGCATTCCATTGTCCATTAAATCTTGAATCTTCCGTGATTGGTTCGGGGATCCATCTTGCCTGTCAATCACAGACCTGTGTGTGAATAACACACTCAAATGATGCTTGTTGAAGTATTTTTGTTGTCATTAAAAGTACACATAATGTTTTTAAATTCCTTTAGTACGCACTTTCGGATCAGGGGGTCAGGTGAGGCAGAATACCTTATTAACCAAGATTAAATATGCTTTTATTTGCCATGTTCAACAAGTACAATAGAATGCTTAGTCCCCATTCCCTAACACGCAGGTAAAATAATATAATTATAGGGATGACAAAATAGGCATAGCTCTTTCTGTAAATAGTGAGTTTTAGGTATCGGTAGACTATGCCAGTGGTGCCCATAGTGAACGTCATGAGAAACACGCTATGTGTATTTGAAAAGCCCTCTTCTGCCCCCTGGTGGTTAGCAAACCAAGCTGCAGCTGGAGTTCTCGCATTGTTACTCGCTCATTTTACAGACATTGTAAAATGTCATTACGTTCAGTTTATCAAGCTACTGGTAATGAATACAATTCAAACCGTTTGCCTCTCGATGTAGTTGTGTGTGTGTTTTTTGTGTGTGTTGTATGATTAATTTAATCAGATTAACTTTTCCATATTTCAATATATATCCTATTTATATTGAACTTACTGCAGTATCCCCCCCCCTCCCACACACACACACACACACACACACACACACACACACACACACACACACACACACACACACACACACACACACACACACACACACACACACACACACACACACACACACACACACACACACACACACACACACACACACACACACACACTTTGGAAATGTATGGTTTGTCCATTACCAAATGTATTTGATTTGTGGGAAGTGTATATTAAGACCAAATATACAAATTAGGTGAAATATTGCTTTAAGCATTTATGTCAAACCGTTTAACATCTTTTGGTCACAATTAAAACAAATCACAATCAAACCCTTTTTTTCCTATGTTCCATGTTTCTGTTCCATTATTCCAGTACGTACACACCTGTCATGTCCAGGATGAAGGCAAATAGAAAGAAGGTACGTCGTCCAGCTGCTGGTCGGTTCCGGCTTTGATCCTTCAATCTTACCCTGTGTGCAAATATGGCCGCCACAGCAGACTATAATAACAAACAATGTAATGTAAAAAGGGGGCCGTGCTGTTTTGCAGGTGCAGATTTACAGTCCGGCGTTCATGAAGTACACCTACGACAATTGGCTGGACAGACGAGGACGCTATCCCTCCACGGGCTTCCTCGGCTTGATGTTCGCGCTGCATATATGCGACGAGGTGAGTGCAAAATGTGCTATAAATGAAGAAGACATTTATTTATTCTTTTTCCGCCTTTTCATCATTGGGCTTTATTCTGCCAAGCTATTTGCTCACTCAGATTGTATAACTTAAACTTGTATAACTTAAACTTGTATAACTTTCTCAAATGATATCATTACATTACATTACATTACAGTCATCTAGCAAACGCTTTGATCCAAAGTGACTTACAATAGTGCGTTTCAACAAAGAAAAGGTTAGAGAACAACTTGTCACCAGAAGTCAAAAGTGCATTTCATTCCTAACAAGTCTCCAAGAACTGAAACCAGTGCTCAGGTAAGAGTACAATAAGTTCAGGTAAAACTACAATAAGGTAAAACTACAATAAGTTGGCAAACAATAGAACAATATCTACCTAACAATATACTTAGAAAGACGCTAGTAAAAAGTGATAAGAGGATGCGCTAGGAGGAAGGATCATCAATATTATAGCAATTATATCAATAGCAATATTGACGACAAAGTTTGCTCTGGTATGGCCGTCTCCTCTCACGGTGTATGCGCGCCTGTCACGACGCCATGGCTCCTTTTTTTACTATACGAATCCCAAAAAAATGGGTGAATACAAGTGCACCATTTTCATACAGTTCCGTGCAGCCCTATTAGAAGTCTGCAATCGTTTTGATTTCAATGCTCCCGGCAGGTGAGCGTGTTTGGGTACGGTGCCGATGAACACGGGAACTGGCATCACTACTGGGAGAACAACCGGGGCGGCGGCGCCTTCCGAAAGACGGGCGTGCACGGCGGGGACTACGAGTACAACACCACGGTGCACCTGGCCGCCTCAAACAAAATCAGAATGTTTTTCGGCAGATGATGCGCGGGCGGAGTGACCTGCTCTCTCCGGTTGACAAAACACGTCGACTTTTTGTTGTCCTTTGATAAACAGCCTGATAGGGTTGCTTTGATTTTTAAACATTTTTTACTGGGATATTGGTATAGAGTAGGGTTCATTAAAGGGCCCCTATTATGCCACCAGGTGTGAGTGTGATAATCCATTACAAGCTGTTTCCCGAAATTGCCATGTGACTACAATTGTCATTGACATAGTGACATCACTGACTATTCACACTCACACCTGGTGATATAATAGGGGCCCTTTAAACCAAAAAAAAACGCTGATTGTTGATTGTCCACATGGCAACGGAGGAAGACAAACACAATTGTGAACCCGTGCGGTTATTGCGTTGTGTACAAACTGTGCTAATACATCCGTTCCACTTGTCGATGGACGTAATGTCACGCTGAAACATGCTTTTATTTAGCCACAAAGTCAAGCCATCTAAAGATGACAAAATGTACATAGTTTAATGAGAAAGCACTGATGGTCAACGCTTTCTCGGAACGAATATTCAGAAAGGGTGCCTCAACCCTATATCCTATAACCCTATTTGCTGTGTCTCGACAAAGAATCACGGCCTCACTTTTGGGAGTTTGTTCCATATCACGTCAATATGAACTCTGTCTAGAAGGCCTACACCAGCACCTTTGAGGACTACGGACGAGACGAGGGCTGTGCCATGTGACATGGCATTGACGGACCGAGGAGACAAAAGAGAACATTATTGGCGGACACTTTTGACCTTTCAACATAAACGGCCGTTAAGACGCCAGAGCATCTCAAGAGGTGTTACCGTCGTCTTTCACGTGGCTTTCAAGTGCCTTTTTCGCTGACATACTATACACCATTTTGATAGCCCACTTGAAAAGTTAGATTTTTAAGTGCCTCAAACATTTTACACTTGATAAACCCGTCGATGTGTTTCACAATGAAAATAAAAAAGCCTCCTGTGTTTTTAATTGTTGTTGTTTTTTTATGTGGAGAACATTACCAGCATTAATAAAGATTTGTTCACAACCTTATGTGGATCACACATTGTATGCCCAGAGAACACTGGCAACTAGTGGGCAATACACTGGTGGTTGATGACACAGTCTGTACGGGTTAATGAGCCAAGCCCTTCCAATTTCCATTTCCTGAGAACAATGATGAAGCACAATTCAAAACCAAATGAAACGCACATAAAAATGTATAGTGTTATCATAGTGTTACATGCGCACACACGTTCTCTCCACAGCACAGCAATATAACCCCTTGTGCACTAACAACACTAACAATCTCATCGTGTGTTTAAAGACTCAGTGGCAGTGCAATCATTTTCGTTTGAAAGAATAATAACCGGGTCTCACGACATTGCTATGGAATGTATTACGTTATTATAATAACTAAGTAGGCCAGACGTTTACAATGCTGTGAGGTAGCGCGCAGCCCCTGGGGGCGCCAGAGGGTTTCAAGGGAGACACTATCAGTGTCAAGGCGTATACTACAGTAATACATAGCATTATTGTCTTATTATGTAGTCTTGCTGTCTATTTGACTGTTTGTGCAACGATATCATATTTATTATATATATATATATATATATATATTAATATATGTATTATAAATTAATACGATGTGTGTGTGTGTGTGTGTGCGTGCGTGCAAAAAAACACCCTGATGTATAGACCTACTGCTGAAACCATGTTACATTTTGAAACTACACCATTATGAAATATGATTGTATTTCTGGTGTAACTCGAATTCTGTAGAGTCAGTGTCTTGGAGAACACGCCCGCCCCCTATCGACGAGTCTGCGCCATAACAAGGAAGCGGAGGGAAGTGGTCACTCGACGTGACGATGTAACACTGCAGTAAGTTAACCTCATAACCGATTATTCCTCAACGTTGACATTCGTGCACTCGTCAGTATACATTTCGTAGTCGATATTGAGCGTGCCAAAAGTGACACACATGTTGTCCTGACGACAACAGGAGCGGCAGTTAGTCCACCAGTGGGGTGGTTTCACTTCGGCTAAACGCAGATCCCTTCGAAGGAAAGCACGGAATGAGAAACATAAATACATAAGTAATTGTACCGCTGCATGTCTAATATTGATGTATACAGGTACGCGTACCACGTAAGTTCATTATTTCGTTTTGACGGTGTATATAGGCTACTCATGCCGGGTAGGTTAACTTGTAAACAAAAGATGGCCTACCACAGGTAATAACAACTGAGTAGTACAGTGTAGGTGGTTCTCAAGTGGGGGTACGCGTACTCCTGGGAATACGTTCAAGGGTCACAGGGGGGGGGGGGGGGGTAATGCTTATTCATATTCAAGTTGTTTCCCCTCCTTGAAGTGTGTTGTGCTGGTGAACGGGGTGCTTGGTTGAAAAAATATCTTTGGAGGGGGGGTACATTTGTAAAAAAAAAATATATACCGGTATATATATAGTTTGAGAACCACTGGTATAGCGCATGTAGATTGACTGCTGCTGCTGCTAGCACCAGGCTGTTTGTTGGTCACGCTTTGTTTACGTGCACATGTGTAGCTCATCCAACTTGTTGTATCATTACACAGACTTAGTAACCGTACCTAGATCGCGTTAGGATGCCTGTTGATAATGAGGAGAAGACGGTGGAGGTGCTGGGGCTGCCCGAGGGCCTGGACGCGGAGCTGCTGAAGCTGTACTTCTCTAACGAGCGGCGCTCCGGCGGAGGTCCTCTCGTGTCGGCGGAGAAGAGCGGCGACCGCGCCCTCCTGGTGTTTGAGGAGGCTGAAGGCAAGCGGAGATCAAGCCCTTTTTTTTAAAGTCTGGCCACCACTGATGATGTCAGATAGATCATTTTCAATTGTATGACGTAATGACAGCGACTTATCTCAGAAAAAAAAAATATATATATATATAATATTCTAAAACACAATTGTACTCATACCCATGAGCCCCTTTCCCCTTAAAAGTAACCCATTTTTCTGAAGCGGCTTGTTATGGCTAACCACACCTGGTGATGTAATAGGGGCCCTTTTAAGCAACACCAAAAAAAAAGGATTGTCTGTTGTCCACATTACAATGGAGAGGATCTTCATAGACAAAATTGAGAATCATGTCCGTGTTTTTCGCCTCCCCTCACACAGTCGCCGCGCGCGTGTTGTCGAAAGAGCGCCACTACATCTTCAACACGGACCTCAGCGTTCGGCGGCCCGCCATGAAGGACCAGCGGAGGCTGCTGCTGTCTGGGGTCCGGCCCAGCACCTGCACGGAGCTGGTGGAGCTGTACGTGGAGAACTTGATGCAGCTGGACACGGGCGAATACACCCTGACCCCGTCGGCCGGCAGAGACACCGTCCTGATCCATTTACATCAGCCCCTCGCTACAGGTCCGTCATGGTGGTTCATGGTGAAACATGACCGCCTTTTCCCCCAGGGGTGTCGTCGTTGGTGTCGCCCCCTTACACTATCGATAACAATATTAACGGCGCGCCCCCTAGGTCTGTGCCATGTGTCCTCGGAAGCACAGAATTTTTTTTTAAACGGTCACCCGCAGTGTAAAACATTCCGTCTTTTGGGGACTGTACTGCAAAGCTATCGGTTGGCGCCAATCTATCGCTGTGGGTTGGGATGGACGCTTTGCTGCGTCTCAAGTGAACGCCCCTTAGCCCTAACCCTAGTCTACTACCCGTGCCCTGGTGTGTGAAAGTAGCAGAGCATAATGAGTATTATGAGTGACACCTGTGTTGGTCATACAATGGCGCCTCTGTGAAAAGGGGGTCTATCGCTGGAAGCATGTTACAATGTCGATTTTTGTGGGAGATGATGGGAAATGTGCACCACCTAAAGCAGCGGGGAAAGACTTTAGTCTTTAGTGGAAAAGTTGTTTCTGTACACCAGCTCTGTCTAGCAATATCGTAATTTCTACTACTTGCACACAGACTTCTACAGCCTGAGCGCCAAGATATCCAAGAAGCTGTTGGACAGCTCCAAACTCACCATCGAGCAAATGGAGCAGACGGACTCCGTCCTGGTGGAGAACCTCCACCCGGGCATCTCCGTCAAGACGCTGATGCTGCACTTTGACGGCCTCTTCGAGGCTCCCGGTCTGAAGGTGAAGGAGGTCGTCATGCTCTCAGAGAGCACCGCACAGGTGTCCTTTGTCGACTTTGAAGGTAAGTGAAGGCGACTACGTCAATCCAAGGACAAATGATAGTTGTTGGAACACATTTTTTCAAAGGTTTGGCTGAAAGGCCACACATTTACAACACCCCCCAAACCCTAGCCTCCCTCAGGGCAAACAAAAACCTCCCTTAATTATGGAGAAAGAATTCTTGAGAAGGAACGCAGAGTGGGGGACCCCTTCTTCCAGGGATGGTTCAAGAGTGCAATGGGTGCCATAAGTGACATACATTGTGATGTACAAGGAAATTAAAAAGTACAAATAGTAAAATGAGAATGTAATTAGTGTGTGTGGTGCTGGCCGGTATCCTTCAGGTGGGGATCACAGTGGCACACTGGAAAACAGAAGTACACTGCGGAATGATTAGATGGGGTAGGGTGGACGGGGAACATATAGAGAACCTCCAGTCTAGTACCTGAAATGAATACTATTCTTGCATTGTTATTATTAATATAAAGGTATATATAAAGGTAACAATCGTTCCTACATTGTAATTATTAATATAAAGGTAACAATCGTTCCTACATTGTAATTATTAATATAAAGGTAAAAATCCTTCTACAAGCAAATTGGCCACTGGAAGCGTGTTTATTTGCTGTTGATCCCGATGAGTTCCGGAGTTTCTTTTGATTAACTCTTTGCTGAACTCCTGTGTTCATATCTAGCGGTGGAACATGTCCTGAAGCATCAACACAAACTGAATGACACCACCCTCACCGTTTCGCCATACTACTTGGTCTTCAACCAACCTTCGGCCTGTCAAGCGCAAAAAGGTCCATCACAGAGCGATGAAAGTGTCTCCTCGAACGAGGACAGCGGCGGCGCGGCAGGGAGCCAGGTGCAGATTTTGGATCCTGTTCAACTGGGGGCCGCGTCTCTGGCTGTGGATGGCGTTGACATCCAGCCCTTGCCGCAGACGGCGTTGGTCACCATCAACTCCAACATGGAGCCTATAGAAATAGTGAACAGAAGCGTGCAGGAAGTCACAGAGGTCATGCCGGAGACACACTCGGTGGACATCGCAATCCAGGACCCGGCAAAACTCGAATTATTTCAAATAAGCACCCTTCTGCGGGACGTCCACCAGACCCACCCGAACGTCGACATGCGGATCCAAGATGAGATAGTTTACCTCACCGGATGTGACAGACAGGCCCTGGAGGGGCTGAGGAGCACCATCGTTGACTTCCTCGACGGCGTGGCTCAGGAAACGTTGACCGTGGACGCTGAGCAGGCCCGGTTCCTAGAGTGTGACCAGGTGCGAGAAAAGCTTCTGCAGACCTTCGCCGAGCTGGGGATTACTGCCATCTACACAGTGTTACACCAGGGAGTCGTGGTGGTGGTGGTGGCTCAGGACCAGGCGAGCCTGGCGCGTGTGGCACTAGTGTCCAAGCTGTGCGCGTTCTGCATCTCGGTGGAGAAGGAATATGAGTGCATGCTGTACTCCACGGAGTGGACCGCGTTCCTGCAGACGCTGGGATTGTGTTCGGCGAGGATCTCTGAGGACGGCACGCATGTCAACGTGCTGACGCTAAAGGGACTGGAAGACGAGAAGAGGGGTAAAGTGATAGAGTTCCTCCTTGCCCCCATTGAGCAGGAGACGTTTATCCCCATGGAGCTGGGCAGGCTGAAGTACGTCCAGATGTATTTCCATCAGCTGATGGCCGAAATGAACCAAGTGGTGATCCTCCCAATAGAGGGGAAAGAGCTTTGCGGTTTAAGGGTATGTCGCACGTTCATCAAACACAAAACAATTATTATTTTCTTATACAATAGTGATGCATTTTTTTTTTTGTTAACTCTTTTGCTAAATGCTTATTCTAGATCAAGGGTTTGGCTGGTCATTGTCAAAATGCACAAGAGTTCTTGACGAGCCTGGCCTCATCAGTGCGTAACAGAACCATCACGATACCACAGGCGGGTGTGGCCCGCTACCTGGTAGAAACGGAGGGGACCGACCTCCTTAACGAAATGCGGGCAAAGTTCCAGATATGCATCAGCCTGGAGAATGTCCACTGGGCACCTCTGCAGAATCAGGTGACGATCCATCAGATACCATGCTCCTCCCGTTATTTAATATATTGGTGTGTGTGTGTGTATGTATAAGAAATACAGTACATCAAGTTGGTATATCACGTCCGATGTGAGACCAGAATTTCTTTATGTAGTACTCATTTTGCAATTTCTCTTCTTAAATTCTGCGGCAATCTGCATTTGGGGATTTTCCTCTTACCACAATGCACTTTTCTTTTCAAGGACATCTTTGAAGCCGCATGGAAACTCATGTCCCACATAAACCTCCAGGAAGTGGCTTCAGCTGGCACCGCAGCCAGCCAAGGTAGTATCCTCCTTTTGGCTCACTGTGCTATTTTATTATTTTCCTGCGCATGGCACATTGTAATCAACCCGTGTCATCAGGGAACGAGGAAGAGGACGGCGAAAATCTAGATCTTTACACCGCGGGGGGTACCGGAAATCTCGGGGAGGACGCCATGGCGCTCGGCGACACCGGCCCTTCCTCGGCGACTACCGGGCAGTGGGACTCGGGCCAGGAGGAACAGAACCAACTGTCGCTGGCCATCCAGAACTCCCTGCACTCCACCGTCTGGACTGAGGAGGACGAGCTGCAGAGGGCGCTGGAGCTTTCCAAGCAGCAAAGCCCCTTTGCCTCGTACCAGATAAGCGGCGAGCGTTCCATGCCTAGGTCCCACAGCACGCTAATAGAAGACATACGGGCGGCCGCCTTGGCCCACGTGGAGGTGTTCGCGGGCATGAGCGGCGACCTCTCCCGCGCCAACATAGCGCTCACAAAGAGGGTCTCCCTCAGGCAGGTGGAGGAGAGCATGGAACAGAAGGGCTTGTCGCGCATGTCCGAGTTCCACCGGCGGTGCGCGCAGGTGATCGAGCGGAAGCACGCGGTGAAGGTCCAGGTGCAGGGTGACGTGCTCACCATCTCCGGGTTCAAGGACTTCGTGACCCAGGCACTGCCCGACGCGCAGCTGCTGCTGCTAAGGATCGCCTCTCACCGCGAGGAGGACGAGATCCTGGGCAACATCCAGTGGGCGAGGCGGGAGCCTCCGGACCCCGACGCGCCGTACCCGCCCAACGCCATACTGCTCATCGAGAACACCTATAGGATGAAGGAGAAGGAAGTGGCCGTCGTGGTGGCCGGGCAGCCACGTGTCATCGACCTGGTGAACATGCTGGAGCACAACGTGGCCACTGGGAAATCAATGAACGTTGTTCGCTCCGTGCTCAGTAACCTGGACCTGGACATGGAACAACTTGAACAAGGTAAAAGCGTTTTCTGGTTTCCATTTTTTGTGCGAAAGTTGTCCTTCTTTATTCTTATCATCTTTTTGTATATTCACTGCCAAGTGGTAACAGAGGAGGAGTGTTCTCTGCTATCGAAGCTGTCGGATGTTTCCAGAGTGGACGAGAGTTCAGAGGAATTCCAGGAGGTGGCGAGGAACTTCTACGGCACCACGGAACCACAATACAACAGAATAAAGATTGTCAAGGTCGGCGAGAAACAAAAAAATATATAAAGTAACCACTGCACAACAAGATTCCCGTCTAAATGATAGACACACGTGGCACGTCTTTTCCTCCAGGTGGAGAAACTGGGGAACCGACTGCTGCATAACCAGTACAAGCTGAAGAAGGCCAGCATCTACCAGAGTGGCACATCCAGCGAGGTGGAGCGGACGCTCTACCACGGGACAAGCGAGGCCAGCGTGAAGGAGATCTACCTGCACGGATTCAACCGAAGCTTCTGCGGAAAGAACGGTATGTTTTGAGTGTCGCACTCAAATGTACCCCCCTCCAAAGTTATTTTTCACCAGCACAAATCATTTTTGGGAGGGAAGAAAATGTGTAAATTAATATAAATAATGTGTGTGCATATTAGTTGGTGATGATGGACATCAAATTTGCTTACGTACCCCCTGCGATCCTTAAAAGTACCCCTAGGGGTACGCTTACCCCCATTTGGGAACCACCGGCCTAGAGAAATGACGACTTGAAACATTGTGAAGGGGAAAAGTGATGGCAGTCGGGCTGCTGGGCGATAAGGAGATAAACAAACATCGTGATAACTTAACTAACATACCTTGATGTGGATGTTACGACAATGTTTTAGGGATGACTTTTTGTGCTTTAAAAAAAAGATTGATATCATGAGTCATCGGTAATGTGGATGTTATGACTTAGTGGGTAACGGTAAGGGAAATAAACTGGTGGAACAAAAAAAACTTTGCTGTAAAAACAGGAAAAAACACTTATGATGTCAAAAATCGAAGACAATATCTAGTCTCCTCTTTCACAATATCTAAATCCAAATCTAAATCTGGAGGATTGAATGCTCTTTATTGGTCAGATACATGTACACAGGGAAATTGGTTTCTCTGCACTTAACCCATCCTAGTTTTAGGAACAGTGAGCAGCTATTTTATATAAAGTGCCCGGGGAGCTAGGGGTCTGGTGCCTTGCCCAAGGGCACCTCGGCAGTGCCCAGGGGTTTTCGGGGAGTTGAACTGGTGACCTTCTGGTTTCCAAGCCAAGTCTCAACAGACTGAGCTACTGCCGCCCCCAATATCCATATAATATTGGTATATATCGATATGTATGTAAATGGTAAATGGACTTCCTTTATCCAAAGCGCTTTACAAGTCATGCCTCACATTCACCCATTCATACACACATTCATCCACAGACAGCGGAGTCAACCATGCAAGGAGACAGGCATATATATATATATATACACTATGTGACAGAGTTAAACTTTCTAGGAAGGACACCCCTGAATGTGGTAAACCTTTGCTAAGTGTAACATTGCTATCCTGTATTTCTCTTATTCTTGTGTTCTCTTCACAGCCACGGCATACGGCATGGGGGTGTACTTTGCTCTGAGTGCCAAACTGTCGCTCCAAGATCAATACTCGCCACCCAACGCAGACGGACACAAGTTTATTTTCGTAGCAAAGGTTTTAACGGGTGACTTCACGCAGGGCTCCTTGAACATGAAGGCTGCACCGCTCAAAGAAAATGACGACATTCCCCTGAGATACGACAGCGTGACGGACAATCTCCGCAAACCAACCATGTTTGTTATTTTTAACGATACACAGGCCTACCCCGAGTACCTGATTACATGCCTGAAAACCCCCCTCTAAGTGTGCACGTTACAGGGGGAATTACCATCAGGGAGTTTATATTTGACAGTGATCTGAAAAGGTGGATACAGGTGGATACTTAATAGATATTACATTTTTTCAATTTCTGACCCTAATTGTATTATTTTAAATGTGTCCAAAGTCGAAATTACATTTGTCAGGTGGGTCCCAACCTTATTTTCATTGACTTGGTCCCAAACCATTAGACAATAAATCCTTACTCTAGTCTTTAGATCTGGTATACTGTGTTTAAGTATTAGGTAAAATCTCTTGATGAATCACAATTGTAAACTGTATGTCAAAAAACAGATAGTACAATGTGATGCGCCTGTCTTAAACATTGACATGTATCGGTTAATAAATTATATTTGAAACCCCAGACGTTCATCTTGTAAACTTTTATTTTGAAATAGGCGCCACCGGAAGGAGCAGCGGCGCTTCACTCACTACGCAACATCACGTCTCTTTAGAATGACAACAGCATGAAACTAGCCTGCGACTCATAGGAGATGTAATTCTTTTAAAGGGAGTCGAAAAAACTGGGAAGTCATTTAAGGTGTTTGCCTTAGGTATGTCCAAGCAAACCTTTAAGCGTAAAAGTTCGTTTCCCGTACTGTGTCGTAAACCCATGCTTTTAAAAGTTGGCTACATAACCTAGCTTTATTAGCTAGGTTAACCTAGCAGACCAAGCTACCGGTTGTTCTCTGCACACATGGGTTATTTACAATGAGTACAGCCGTGTCACTGTTATTAAATAATGCCTATACATACATATGTCGTGTAGTTATGCACACCTATTCGGCTAATACGCTTAAAAGGAAACCCCTTTCCTTTTTTAGAAAATAAACAGGCGTCGGATGCTTTTGCATTTGACGATATGCATATGTTCATTCAAATATGAGAACATAGTTTCGCTCTTGCGCCCCCCATTGTCCGAATGCTAAGTTCCCTGTCTGATTTTTGGTGTATACGAGATTGATATTAAAACATTCTACATAACAATTTGTAACAGTTTTCTGGGGTGTTTGTGTCCATTTAGCTGCTAGTGAGGTGAGCGGCCTGTCAGGTGAGCCAGGATGTACGCCGTGTACAGACAAGCGCACACTCCCACCGCGGTGGAGTTCTCAGTCTACTGCAACTTCATCTCCAACAAGGAGAAGAATCTGGTGGTCGCGGGAACGTCGCAGCTCTATGTCTACAGGATAATCCATGACGTGGAGGTGAAAATGCCACTTTTATTATTATTATTATTACTGCTTCGACATTTAATTATAAATCACTTTTTTTTTCTCCCCTCAAAACCCTAATCAATGTATGCATCTCATCGGTTTTTTTTTTAGACTACCTCGAAGGCTGACAAGGCTCCAGGTATGTCCAGATAAGCTTACTATTGTCATATGTAATGTAGGCTGGTGGTTTTGCTCATCTTTTGGTCTGACTGGATGCTTGTCTCTTGACAGATGCCAAGACTCGCAAGGAGAAGCTGGAGCAGGTGGCCTCCTTCTCTCTCTTTGGCAATATTATGTCCATGGCCAGCGTCCAGCTGGTCGGAGCCAACAGGGATGCACTTCTGCTCAGCTTCAAAGATGCTAAGGTACCAGCGTCTGGCCAGTTGTACACTTAAGGGTTTTATATATAAAACGGCTTTTATGTTGCGCACACAAACCTTTTTTGACAACAATATTGAAACCATGTGATTTTGCTAATCATTGGAGAGGGTAGTTCAGTGTGTACATATATGCATGTCCAAGGCAATATATTGTCGTCAACAAAAAAACCTTTTGTTAAATGTACCTAATATCTCATGTTTTATAGTTGTCAGTGGTGGAGTATGACCCGGGCACCCATGACCTGAAGACTCTTTCTCTTCATTTCTTTGAGGAGCCAGAGCTGAGGGTATGTGTCTTCCTCTGTCTCACTCTCTGTCTGGCTCAGTCAGACTACACCTTGTACAACGTTTCCCTTTGAACCTGCTACATTGTCTCGCCTTTGCCCTATGTTCATCAGGATGGATTTGTGCAAAATGTCCACATCCCCATTGTACGGGTGGACCCGGAGAATCGCTGTGCTGTAATGCTGGTCTACGGCACCAAACTTGTCGTGTTGCCGTTCAGAAGAGACACACTAACGGATGAACAGGAGGGGGGCGTCGGAGAAGGGTATGCACGTATTTTACACGGGATGATTGGAGACGTGCGTGTCTCCTCCCCCGAGAGTGGATCTGTTGTGGATCTGTACACGGCAGCAGCTGGTGGATATCATACCGACGTTCTCGCTCTCTTTCCTCTCTCCAGACCCAAGTCCAGCTTCCTTCCCAGCTACCTCATTGACGTCCGGGAGCTGGACGAGAAATTGCTGAACATCGTCGACATGAAGTTCCTCCATGGCTACTATGAGCCCACGCTGCTTATCCTGTTTGAGCCCAATCAGACGTGGCCTGGGTGAGTTCTGAAGTGCTCCCAGTCAAATAGGTTTTGCCGTTACATGTCTTTAGGGCTAGGCAATACCGTGTCTCTGGCAAAATGGAGGGTGTAATTTCTTATTCTCAAGTATTCTATAACTTTATAATACGTTACTGCATACAGTGATGCATTGCAGCCTTTATGATGGCTATTCCATTAGTTTATAAAACGTTACTGCATGCAGAGATGCATTGCAGCCTTTTATGATGGCTATTCCATTAGTTTATAAAACGTTACTGCATGCAGAGATGCGTTGCAGCCTTTTATGATGGCTATTCCATTAGTTAATAATATGTTACTGCATGCAGTAATGCATTGCAGCCTTTATGATGTCTATTCCATTAGTTTATAATGCGTTACTGAATGCAGTGCTGCAGCCTTTGTCTATTCCATTAGTTCATAATATGTTACTGCATGCAGTAATGCATTGCCGCCTTTTTGATGTCTATTCCATTAGTTTATAATGTGTTACTGCATGCATTGATGCAGCCTTTAGTATGTCTATTCCACGAAAAACAGAATACTGTACATTTTCAATTGAATATACAAATGTAGTGTGTATTTAAAACAAGCATATTCAGCAACACATTCGGTCATTGCCAAAGTAATGTACAGTAATGAGTTCACCCAACCCTTTGTTTAAACTGTGTGTGTGTCTCGCAGGCGCGTTGCAGTGCGTCAGGACACCTGCAGCATCGTGGCCATCTCCCTCAACATCATGCAGAAGGTGCACCCGGTCATCTGGTCCCTCACTAACTTGCCCTTTGACTGTACCCAGGTCATGGCTGTTCCCAAGCCCATCGGTGAGTGAGCCCTCGCCCCTTAATAAGGGGGGGGGGGGTGGGGGATCCAGGAACAAAATGGCATGGACAATGTTTAAAAATACAAATACAATTTTTATTTATTTGTATAGCCTGTTAACAGTAACAGTCTCAAAGTGCTTAACAGGCCACATTATATTTGATTTAGCGAGGATGCGATTTTGCGTGGAATGTGCAGTTATTTTATGAAACTATAATCATATTGTTGTCGAGCTTTGACAAAAAATGTAGTAAAAACTATGCTGTTCCTTTACAAAGAACTATGGGCCAAAATCCAAACTTCACAACTCTCAAAAGCTTGGAACCACCTCAACAATGAGCTTAAATGGCTTTCATTTCACGGGGAAAGCAGAAGGAGTAGACACTGTCACATTAGAGTACACATGGTATACCGAGTACGAACGTTGCCGGGGTTCCAATCAAGCTGTGACAGTGTGTTACCCGTTCGTCACATGCAGGTGGCGTGGTCGTGTTTGCCGTGAATTCGTTGCTCTACCTCAACCAGAGCGTCCCGCCGTTCGGAGCCTCCCTCAACTCCCAAACCACCGGCACCACCGCCTTCCCCCTACGTGAGTATAGTGCGCTGGCCTCTCTCCGTCTGTCTGTCTCGTTCCACATGGTGCATGTTTCATCGCAATATCACCCAATCCATGAATCTCTTCATTTGGCCAGGTGTGCAGGAAGGGTTGAAGATCTCACTGGACTGCTCACAGTCGTCCTTCATCGGCCACGACAAGATGGTGATCTCGCTGAAGGGAGGTGAAATGTGAGTTTGGTTCCCTCCATGCTGCATAGTACCTATTTGGGCCACACAATGATGCCTTACTGATGCTCCAAATATTATCCTGGGTTTGTGCAGCGGGCACATCACATACTCACATGTTTCTATAAAGTGCCTTTCTTACACTCAAGGATGCTTTACAGACGACAATAAATGTACCTACCAGCCGAGCATAACGTACTGTAACTGCCTACCTACTTACCTAGCTAGCTAGCAGTGGACCGGAAGGGTGAGGACTAAGGACTGTATGATGATGACATGCCCTAACGTTACACACGTGTATCCCTTCACCTCTGACGCCACTGTCCTCCCCTCCTCTTCCCTCCACAGTTACGTGCTCACCCTCATCACAGACGGCATGAGGAGCGTGCGAGCCTTCCACTTTGACAAGGCGGCCGCCAGCGTCCTGACAACCTGCGTGAGTCGTGCCGGAATACAAACGAGACGTGGCCCCACTAGACAAGGCTGGGATAGAAGTCGATGTTGTAGTGTTGTACGCACACACACGATGTCATCAACGGCTATAACGAAATATTGTATGATGAGTTAATCCTCTTTATTGGTCACACACACACAGTGAAATTAGTTTCTCTGCATTTAAGCCATCCTAGTATTAGGAGCAGTGGGCAGCTATTGTATATACAGCACTCGGGAGCAGTGTAGGGGTCAGGTGCCTTGCTCAAGGGCACCTCGCATTCTTGAACTGTCTTAATAGTATTACTATAAATTACATTACATAAGATAACATTGGTCATTTAGCAGACGCTTTTGTCCAGAGCGACTTACAATAGTGCGTTCAACCTAAATGACCACACATAGTATGAGTGTGTGTATTAGTAATAGTATGAGTAAGATACTCATTGAATTTAAGATTCAAGAGGTTTTTATTGGCAACAAGTACAATGGCACGCTTACTTCCCATTCCCTCCCGCAGTTGGAATTTCAACAACAATACTAAATTATGCAATGCTATACTGTACAATACTATACTATGAACAAGACTATACGACCTAATATATTCTATAAACAACACTATACTATAACAATACTATACACAATAACATTTGTATGGCGAATTGTGCAAAAAAGCATCGACCAGGGATTAAGTAAAAAGAAAGTTGAGGTCTTTGACTCAATTTTACTTTATTTGTACTTTTTACGGCAAAAGTTATTGGGTCTAAAGAGAATACTTGGTAGTGAAGCCCAACCAGTGGCAAGGTACCATAGCCGTATGAGAAGGACGTGGTTGTCAGTGTCGTTTCTCGGCCCTCTCTCTCCAGATGATGGCCATGGAGCCCGGCTACCTGTTCCTGGGCTCCCGCCTGGGCAACTCTCTGCTGCTCAAGTACACGGAGAAGCTGCAGGAGACCCCCGCAGAGGAGGGCCGGCCAGACAAGGAGAAGGACAAAGACAAGCCGGTAAGGATCGCTGTTCTATGTGGTGTCCTCTGTGTGGTGTCCAAAGCTTCAATGGACCGTCTAGCCTTGTGACTCTCCTGATCTCACAAGGTCACAGTCTGTTTCTCTCTGCAGGCCGTTTTAAAGGACCCTGTTATACTACCAAGTGTGAGTGACGATGAGCCATTACAGGCCGTTTCTAAATTGTCACGTGACTACAATTGTCATTGACTTGGTGACATCACAGTGGGATTTCTTTTTTCCACCCAGATGTATGATGGATAGATAAGCCTACCAGTTGGTACAGTCCACTGGGTCATTGTACATCTGGGTTGACACTCTTTTAAACCGTTTAGAAACGACCTCTAATGGCTAATCACACGCACACCTGGTGGCAAAATTCATCCTCTCCCGAAATTGACAGAATGATGGGACCAAACAGTGCTAGGGGGGGGGGAGGGAGGTTTGGTTCATGGTGAACAAGTAGCGTCTGCAGAATCTTGAATAAAGCAGTGTGATTGTTTGATTATGAATGTGTTTATACTTTGCTTGTTGTCAGGAGGAGCCACCTAGCAAGAAGAAGAGGGTGGACTCCAACTGGACCGGTATTCAGATGAGATTCCCAGTGGTGTATTGGACTGATGCCTCTAGAATACACCTTTATGAATTTCCCCATCATTCATGTTTCCCTTTTATTATTGTTATTTTTTTTCAGATGAGGTGGATGAGATCGAAGTGTACGGCAGTGAGGCCCAATCAGGCACTCAACTGGCCACCTATTCGTTTGAGGTAAACTAAACGGGTTTGCTGGGCTGTCAAAGTGTCTAAAGGGTTTGTGTTGTGGTGTCGTGGGTGCAGCAGTGGATCTCATAACCACCTTCTTTGCCTGTGTGCGTATTGGTCCACAGGTGTGCGACAGCATCCTCAACATCGGGCCTTGTGCCAACGCCTCCATGGGCGAGCCGGCCTTCCTGTCTGAAGAGGTAAAGTTGAGCCTTCGGCATTCCATGTGTCTGGTTGCAGTTAGGACCACATCCTGTCTGATGTGGCGCTTAAAGGGGAAGTTTTGAACAACCGTTTTGAACAGGTGTTGTGTCGCTGCCCAATATAGTCTGTGTCGTTTAGATTTTGTTTTACAACTGGGTGCCACCAATGACACGCTTTGCTACGTTGTCGGTCGGTTTCAATGTGAAAAAATGTTTTGGGTTCAAATTGAAAAGGTTTAGTTGTCGAAATCAAAGTTGTTGTAAACAAAATCTAATGACATTAAATCACAGCTTCTATTGGAAAGTTAAACTGCGTCATTCAAATACTTTCCCAGCGCCCTCCCATCGGTCGGCTATGGAATGAGCAAATTGCCCCTTTTAATAGGGATTTTTGGATACTGGTGGCTTGAACATTTGCATATATCCCATATCTGTCCATTGAACATGTGCACATATCCCATATCTGTCCACAGTTCCAGAGCAACCCCGAGCCGGACCTTGAAGTCGTGGTGTGCTCGGGTTACGGCAAGAATGGCGCTTTGTCTGTGCTTCAGGTAAATATCCGACCTCACTACGGTGAGCATGACATGTCTCTTGACCGCACTGCGGCTAAAACCTGCAGTGGCGAGGGCCGTCTGCTGCAGGTAGAGCCGTGCTGGTGCTACACTAGAAGCCTGGGTTTACCAGGGCAGCCTCAGGGAACCACGGGGTCACCTGTAACCGCCCAGGGACAGAGCCTGCGCAGGCTGCCTCCGAAAGGCCAAATATCCCCTTTGTGTGATGCCGTGTCATGTTTCACGCCTGTCATTTCATTGTCTGATCGCTCAATAAGCGTGTCTCTGCGACACAAAGGAATTGCGCCTGACCAGAAAAGCAGGTTTATGTAATCCAACCCACCAAAGCCAATGCGTTTTGATGTGTGATGTTTTGAATGGGTGGTGGTTGGAAGCTCTTGGCACATGGGTGACATCCAATGATATCCATGATGATGATATTTCCAAGTAAATATGGTGATAAGAAGTCAAAGGCAAAATGTAGGATTTACAAGCCGGCTTTTTATCGGTGTGTTGCTTGTAGGCTTATTTATGGGTAAGAGATAACCGGCTATATTTAGAGCAGTGCTCGTAGATGTGTTTGCCTGCTTGCATATTAATGTTCCTCTCCTTCGTCTCTCTTTGGGCCCCCTGCTGGTTCATGTGTGCATGGCGTGGTCTTATTTTGGTCCCCCTAGAGAAGCATCAGACCTCAGGTGGTAACCACTTTTGAGCTGCCTGGCTGCCACGACATGTGGACGGTCATCTCCAACGAGGCCAAAGACGAAAAAAAGGTAACCATATTTTCTTGGGGGGGGGGGGGTAGTAGTATTTTTGGATTTGTTACTCTTGGATCCTTTTTCACAGAGGCTTCAGGACACGGGACCAGACACTGGTAGCAGACTAAACTAGTGGAGCTTAGTTTACTACCCGTGCCCTGGGGCATAAATGGAGCAGACCCATAATTAAGGAATAGGGAAAAATTGAATGGCAAATATTGTTTTGATGAAGCCTTTTGAATAAAGAATAATAAATAACAAACACACAAAGTTAATATACAGTATATTACAGACAATTTGGTATTGATCAAGGACAGGTATGCATGTATTTATGTATTGTGTATTGTTAAACCTCCCAGTCGGTGAAAAAGGAGGATTCGGGTGACAAAGGAAAGAAGGAGGCGTCGAAGCCCAGCGAGGATGAGGACGAGGGGGAGGCAGGCGAGGAGAAGGAGCAGGTGGAAAAGGAGGAGAAGGAGGACAAAGAGGAGGAGGAGGAGGAGGAGGAGGAGAAGAAGGAGGAGGAGGAGGAGGGGGTGGAGGGAGCCAAGGAGGACCCGCAACCCCCTGAGGAAGAGGACAAGAAGAAGCACGGCTTCCTCATCCTGAGCCGAGAGGACTCGACTATGGTAGGCGCGCATGCACGTGCTGGCGTTGAATCAACCGTTCTGATTGGCCTTGTTAACCTGTCACTCAAACGGAGCGTGCCTCCTCCCCTGCAGATCCTACAGACGGGGCAGGAGATCATGGAGCTGGATACCAGTGGCTTCGCCACGCAGGGACCCACCGTGTTTGCGGGCAACATTGGAGACAACAAGTACATCATCCAGGTGTCGCCCATGGGAATACGACTCTTGGAAGGAGGCAAGTCCTTACCGGGGTCTAGTAAAGGGAAAGGAAAGACCCTTCATATGTGCACAATGTTTTTAGTCAAAACGAGTAAAGGTGCTGCAGGTAATGTCATTTGTTAGGAATGCCATAGCCACCTTTAGCTATACTTGAGTGAAATGCACTGTGGGAATATCTGTTTTTGAGTTGACCGCGCCTGCCTCTGTATGAGACAATTAAGATGTTAGACCACTCCCGGTTCTGACCAATCAGGGCATCTCTTGCCTGTCCATCACAGGTGCGCAAAATGCAACACTTCGGTGGCGAAACGGAGGGAGGGAGCAGAGAGGCAGTTTTAACTATACCAGTTTTGGATAAAGGTTGAAAACTCTATTTTGTTTTTACTACCAGTGACTCAGCTGCACTTCATTCCCGTGGACCTGGGCTCTCCCATCGTGCACTGCTCCGTGGCCGACCCCCACGTGGTCATCATGACGGCGGACGGCGCAGTCACCATGTTTGTGCTGAAGAGCGACTCGTACCTGGGCAAGACGCACCGGCTGGCCCTGCAGAAGCCACACCTCTCCACCGTGAGTCCCCTGGTCCTGCCACCTGCCCCTAACCCACCCCCCCACCTGCCCCTAACCCACCCCCCCCCCACCTGCCCCTAACCCCCCCCTCCCAACTAACCAAAGGTTTTCGACACTGCATTTTGACATTCTTGTACTTTTATAGTTGAACCATTGTTCTATGCGATTTTTAGACTCTAGAATAAGGGCTTTGTGGTACAATAAGGCGTGGTGAGATTGTCTCATATGTATGTCACTTTTCAAACTATACGTTTAACTTTTGCAACTTTTAGAAACCGTAATACTTAACTTTCAACACGTTTATGAACTATGTTTAACGTTTTATTATTATTTCATTTAATTACTATTTATATTATGCATTCAATTATGTTTCACTCCGACTTTCCTCTGTGTACATGACTTTGAATTTCACTGCTTACATTCTCTCTCGCTCTCGCTCTCTCTCTCTCTCTCTCTCTTACCGCCTGTGTCTCCGTCCACCTCGGTAGCAATCCCGCGTGATCTCGTTGTGTGCATACCGTGACGTTAGCGGAATGTTCACCACGGAGACCAAGGTGAGCGGTCCCCCTGTCAGAGAGGAGGCGGCGGGATGCAACCAGTCCGAGTCAGAGACCATCATACATGAGCTGAGGTGAGCACGTCGTCACCCCCGTAACCCTGTAAGCGTCCTTAAAGGGGCGGTGCACCCAAAATAATTGATTTGACCCGGCTTAAGAGAGGAATCACATCTGTGTAATTGGGAATAACGTTTGTAATTAAGTAAATCAATTAAATAAACCTTACACAAGCACATGATTATTAAAGTCGTATCCCTCAAGTAGCCGAGACATGATTCTTCCTTTCAAGATAAAAGCATCCATCCCACGCTTTCTATGAATCCTTTTAAAATGATGATGTTAGAGGCCAATATATTATATTATACACACAATATTTTATGCTGCTTATAATGCTGCTCTATCAGTGGACGCAGATGGTTCAAGTTACACAAGTTGTTCAACAATGATAGTAATCTCAACATGTAACAATATATGTTTCTACCCTGTCTATATATTATAAGGCTAATTCCACCAACATATATAAGAAGAACAATATAGTATTTCTGAATCGTCGTAGGCCTATTTACTTTGCACGCTAGGCGTATGCATATTCACCTAGGCTACAAAATATACTCTCATATAAGGCTATACTATTTACCAATGTACAATATATGATGTATAAAAACCATTACATTGTATAACTTCTCCATGTGATATTTAATATAAATGTTATTAAACTTGAACAGCCAACCGCAGATGGAATGGGGTCACATGATGCCGGATGTTCATCGGTCAAACTCAAACATGGCCTATTTCTTTTACAGTTTTTCGGCAGTTTCTATAGTCCATATATACTCACACAGACTACAAATATACACAGACGTTTAATGCACACATGGATTGCAAATCAGCTCACACACACACACACACTATTGAGACTACCCCCATAAGAAAAGATCAGGGAGGGATATGCACGTTGAATGACATTCATTGTGTGTGTGTGTGTGTTCTGCTCTAGTCACTGCGTGGACGATGAGGAGGAGATGCTGTACGGAGACTGCCACGCGGCCGCAAACCGGGACGACCCCAACCGGGGGTCCTCCTCTGGGATGGGGTTCGGCGGAGGTGAGGGGGGCCTGGGTGAAGCCGAGCCCACCCACTGGTGCATGATAGTCCGCGAGAACGGCGTGATGGAGGTAACACACACACACACACACACACACACACACACACACACACACACACACACACACACACACACACACACACACACACACACACACACACACACACACACACACACACACACACACACACACACACACACACACACACACACACACACACACACACACACACACACACACACACACACACACACACACACTCTCACTCACTCACTCACTCACTCACTCACTCACTCACTCACTCACTCACTCACGTGTGAACGTCTGAATCACAATGCCTATATTGTCATGGACATTGTCGCGCAGTCCTCAAGACACTCATACTACATACAAAATGTAAATGATAGAAAGAAAGAAAACTATGAAAAAATCGAAACTAAAACTAAGTTAGACAATTTCCATAAAAAATATTTACATATTTTGGGGGCCTTTATTATTAACAGTAGGGCAAATTCCCAGTGTATATATCCATACAAAATGGTGCAGTGGGAAAATGTGTTCTGTGCTTTCCGTCTTCCATTACTACGGCTACTGAATATTGATTCAGGCATTGCTTACTCAAATCCATGGTCTTATGCTCAGCATTGCATCACATGTAGGCGATGAGAAGCAACACACAAGCAAACCTAAAGCGGGATACAGGGGGATTGCCTAATTTTTCCTCTCGGCTCTCCAGATTTACCAGCTCCCTGACTGGCGGCTGGTGTTCCTGGTGAAGAACTTCCCCGTGGGCCAGAGGGTGTTGGTGGACAGCTCCTCGGGCCAGTCGGCCACGCAGGGGGACGGCAAAAAAGAGGAGGTGACGCGGCAGGGGGAGATCCCTCTGGTCAAAGAGGTCACCCTGGTGTCGCTAGGCAACAACCACACCCGGCCCTATCTGCTGGTAAGCCCCAGATAAACGGTCCCCCCACTACTCTGCTGCTCAGGCTCAGACTAATACTTGCGGGGGGGGGGGGATGTTGCCGTGGAAACAAAATGCAGGAGGAGTGTCCTTCCCAATGAGGAGCGAGAGTGAATGGGGCAGCATGGGGCTGCTAAGAAATGTTGAAAATATCTCAACTTTTCAGAACAGCTCTGGTGTCCCTTGGGTCTGGTGTCTCTTGGGTCTGGTGTCTCATGGGTCTGGTGTCGCATGGGTCTGGTGTCGCATGGGTCTGGTGTCTCTTGGGTCTGGTGTCGCATGGGTCTGGTGTCGCATGGGTCTGGTGTCGCATGGGTCTGGTGTCTCTTGGGTCTGGTGTCTCTTGGGTCTGGTGTCTCATGGGTCTGGTGTCTCTTGGGTCTGGTGTCTCATGGGTCTGGTGTCGCATGGGTCTGGTGTCGCATGGGTCTGGTGTCTCTTGGGTCTGGTGTCGCATGGGTCTGGTGTCGCATGGGTCTGGTGTCTCATGGGTCTGGTGTCTCATGGGTCTGGTGTCGCATGGGTCTGGTGTCTCATGGGTCTGGTGTCTCATGGGTCTGGTGTCTCTTGGGTCTGGTGTCTCTTGGGTCTGGTGTCTCTTGGGTCTGGTGTCTCATGGGTTTCAATCATATATAAGAGGGGGCGGGACTCGTCACCCGGCATTTTACATTTTGCGTCCACTTTTGGACAGAGATATATACTGTATAAGTTATCGCTGCAATGTTAAGCTAGGAGCTATTGCTGATTAAAAATGACGGTGAATGGAATTGTAACATCTCAGTAATAATAATAATAATAATATGCTAACAGTAACTATAGCTACTATCACAGTACATCGTAGTTATTCCATTGATTAGATGTTGTATTATTAATAATACATTTAATTCATAAAGTGCTTTTCAAGATGCTCAAAGTGGCTTTACATTACAAAAAAAAAAGCAGTGCACAGAAAACACAAGATTGGATTTGGGGTGGGAATTAAAACTATAGGCAGTTGAAACTAACAAATGGGTGTGGGGTCACGTGTTCCCCTTTTGTAACGCAGGTGCACGTGGACCAGGAGCTGCTCATCTACGAAGCCTTCCCTTACGACCAGCAGCAGGCGCAGAACCTGAAAGTGCGCTTCAAGAAGGTAAGGGGGGGGGGGGGGGGCCCTTTTATGGAGGTGTAATCTGCCATCGAAAGTTGCCCGAAAAGAACGTATCCCCATCCCCATCCCCATCCCGCTCCCGCGCCCACTGACTCAAACAAACCCTCCTGTGCAGATGCCCCACAACATCAATTTCCGGGAGAAAAGGTCAAAGGTCAGGAAGGAACGACGAGCCGACGGCACTGTGGAGGACGGGGTCGCCGCCAAGAGCAGAGTGGCCCGGTTCAGATACTTTGAGGACATATCCGGATACTCCGGGGTAAGGGGGTTTGGTTCTCCCACTCGGTGCTGGGTTCATGCTAGGCCATTGTACACCGATACACGATGATGGGAAGGCACATGTGAGAATGTCTCGCATACGTTTTACACTGCAACATAACTAACTATAGCCTTAATGTATAAAAAAAATCACCGGACACCGTACAATTTAGGCATAAAGTAATGTAATCTATAACAGGCACACACTTGAAAACTTGAGTACTGAAGATATATCGCAAACACATTATTCAAACCAAAACATTTATCACCACATCATCAACGTTCATTCAATCATCATCATTATTCACTCACTCACTCACTCAATTAAAAAATGTATGCGGGGGCGTGGCCCCTCTGTCTTAACATGGCCGGGGTCTCGCTCACGTGCCTCACAAACGAAGTGACCAACTGGAGTCCACTCTGGCCCCTCCCAGGTGTTCATCTGTGGGCCCTCCCCCCACTGGATGCTGGTGACGTCCCGCGGGGCCCTGCGGCTCCACCCCATGACCATCGACGGCTCCATCGAGTCCTTCTCCCCCTTCCACAACATCAACTGTCCCAAGGGGTTCCTCTACTTCAACAAGCAGGTGGGTCGACCGCACGCACACACTCACTCAAGTGTGTGTCTCACACACATGCACCTCGCTCTCGCTCTCTCTCGCACGCACGCACGCACACACGTGTCTCTCTCGCACCCACACACACACACACACACACGTGTCTCTCGCACGCACACACACACACACACACACGTGTCTCTCTCGCACACATTTACATTTAGGACATTTGGTAGACGCTTTTATCCAAAGCGACTTACAAGGAGTACATTTGTTGAAGTAACACACGTGTCTCTCTCGCTCACACACACACACGTCTCTCTCACACACACACACACACACACGTGTCTCTCTCACACACACACACACACACACACACACGTGTCTCACTCACACATGGAATTCTGCAGATACATGAGGTTTGCCTCTTCACTATACTTGGGAGTTGGGATGGGTTTATTAATCAATCATATCATTACAATATTGTGAATTAGTTTGTCCACATGTTATCCAGTTAATCTCTAGTAGTACTAGGCAATTAAGTGATGTAAGTCCAATGAGTGTGTGTGTGTACACAATTGTAAGTCGCTTCGGATAAAAGCGTCTGCTAAATGACTGTAATGTGTGTGTGTGTGTGTGTGTTTAACTCCCCCCCCTTCATCAGGGAGAGCTGAGGATCAGTGTGCTGCCCACCTACTTGTCCTACGACGCCCCGTGGCCCGTCCGCAAAATCCCCCTGAGGTGCACCGTGCACTACGTCTCCTACCACGTGGAGTCCAAGGCAAGACACACACACACACACACACACACACACACACACACACACACACACACACACACACACACACACACACACACACACACACACACACACACACACACACACACACACACACACACACACACACACACACACACGTCTGTCTCTCACACATAGTTACAAACTAAACAACCTCCACAATCACCGTGCAGCACTCACCATCACCGTGGCTACACTAGCATCATACGTCTGTGTGTGTGGACAACATTTTTTAAATTCATTTTCGAGATCAAGCTGATCAAGATGCTTGCTCTCGGCAGTGTTTGGACAGGACCATGGAAGAAGAATCGACGGGAACCGTTTCAAAAGAGTCACAGTCACTTCA
The DNA here is from genome assembly GCA_027704905.1 of Muraenolepis orangiensis. Taxonomy (NCBI): domain Eukaryota; kingdom Metazoa; phylum Chordata; class Actinopteri; order Gadiformes; family Muraenolepididae; genus Muraenolepis; species Muraenolepis orangiensis. The sequence continues at coordinate 20,449,408 of CM051007.1, forward strand.
GTGTAATGTTTTATTTATTTATTTGTTGGGTTCTTCTCATGTTTTCTGTTTCTCAGGTGTACGCCGTGTGCACCAGCGTCAAAGAACTGTGCACACGCATCCCCAGGATGACCGGGGAGGAGAAGGAGTTTGAGACCATAGAGAGAGGTCAGATTTCTGTTTATTATTCTGCATATAACCTCGTTCTCATCTTATCTCAACGCCTAGAACAGGATGCTCCAAATGAAAGAAAGAAAGAGAGAGAGAGGGCGCGGGACTCTCAGTTGCATGGGTTAAATGGCAAGAGAGACTGGGAGGGACCTTCAGTTACATATTTATTCTCGCTAACTGGACACAAGAAGTAAAGAGAGCGGAACTTACCGCGTTGCGGTAGATCGGAAAAACGTTACATTACCATGACTCTCCCTCAGCCTGGTCTGCACAGGATAAGATGGGAAAAGTATTGATTGATTGATTTTTTATTTTGATTTTTACTGGCGTCCGCCCACCTGTAGACGACCGCTACATCAATCCTCAGCAGGAGAAGTTTTCCATCCAGCTCATCTCGCCCGTCAGCTGGGAGACCATCCCCAACACACGGTAAGAGACAAAGTAAACAAGTAAAGGGAGGACAATATGACTTCACAATTGGTCTATATGTTTTTGCAGTGCTTCCATAGAAACCATATGAAACCATTATGTGAACCTCCAAACACAACAAAGTAATCCGGACAACCACATACATACAATAGAGCCTGTCTAAATTGCGTTGTATTGAAGAGAATAACTCCACCCAATCTCTTACGTAGAACTAGAGAGGTCAGGAACAACTGTGCCTGGTATAGAAACAGGTTATCGCCTTGGATTGTGCAAGTGCAAGTGGAATGGCCGAAAGCCACGTCACCGGGTCATGCCCGTGTCTTGATTGAGAGGCGTCTCACTGTCTCTCTCTGCGTGAAGGATCGACCTGGAGGAGTGGGAGCATGTGACCTGCATGAAGACGGTGGCTCTGAAGAGCCAGGAGACGGTGTCTGGCCTGAAGGGCTACATCGCCGCCGGCACCTGCCTGATGCAGGGCGAGGAGGTCACGTGTCGGGGCAGGGTGAGTCCCTAACCACTGTCCTAACCCATGCTGCGGACACGCAGGCCCCCCCTGCCCCGCCCCGCCCTAGTGTCGTGCCGTTTCTGCCCTCCATGTGTGCCCTATGAACTGCGCCAACGAACGCAGACGTTGGTTCCATGCGGTATTAGTAGAAGACCTATCTATTTTTTTTCCAACAATAGCCGCCAACGTGAAGAGCTGAAATGTAATGAATGTTTTGGCGCTATGTTCATGTTTTAAAAATGTAAGTTTAAATGTAAAGTAGGATTGTCTTGGATGACCTATCCAAGTGGTCTGCGGCGATGTGCCTAAAACGCATTAGGCGGGTGACTTTTCAAACGATCAAGATGCTCTGTATCTTTGTACAAACTGTTCTGCATGTGGATGACGTTCATTTTTGGATGCTTCTGTGATAGCCTTCTTTTAAACTGCCAAATCATCCATATCAGTGAGGAAGTCCTTGAACACTTCAATTCCATATCGTGTACAACATCCATTACCATTATTAAGTAAATCTCGTCAGTTGAACTGGAAACGTGTTCAACATCTTTTGATTTTCTTGACTATATACTTGAGGATTACATGTCTATTTTTTCTGACCAATTTAGATCCTCATCCTGGACATCATCGAGGTGGTGCCTGAGCCGGGACAGCCCCTGACCAAGAACAAGTTCAAAGTCCTGTACGAGAAGGAGCAGAAGGGCCCGGTCACCGCTTTGTGCCACTGCAGCGGCTTCCTGGTCTCGGCCATCGGCCAGAAGGTCCTTTAACCTTTAACTTGTCAAACGTTTTGTTTTGTTTTTGCTATTCGTTATCCATGTGTTAAAGCTGGATATGTACCATACACCTGTTACAGTAGTACAGACCATTAGGGCTTTGAGACAACACCAGGTCGTGTGTGTGTGTGTGTGTGTGTGTGTGTGTGTGTGTGTGTGTGTGTGTGTGTGTGTGTGTGTGTGTGTGTGTGTGTGTGTGTGTGTGTGTGTGTGTGTGTGTGTGTGTGTGTGTGTGTGTGTGTGTGTGTGTGTGTGTGTGTGTGTGTGTGTGTGTGTGTGTGTGTGTGTGTGTGTGAGATTTCATTTTATAAAATGTCCTCCAAACTCCTGGTCCTTTCCGCAGATCTTCTTGTGGAGCCTGAAGGACAACGACCTCACCGGTATGGCGTTCATCGACACCCAGCTCCACATCCACCAGATGTTCAGCATCAAGAACTTCATCCTGGCCGCGGACCTCATGAAGAGTGTCTCGCTGCTGCGCTACCAGCCGGAGAGCAAGACCCTGTCCCTCGTCAGCCGGGTGAGTGAGACCGGAGGGGGCGGTCGTCAGGGGTCTGACGCAAAGGGTTTTCACCTTTTTTTCTTTTTTTATTTATTATTATTATTCTTTATTATTATTATTTTTTTTTACTGTGGAAATTGTTCTGAATTGACCCTAACGTGTTCGAGGTCTGAATATGCATCAAAAGCATCAGCGGCAAGTTTCTTTAAATGATTACATGGGAACATCGCACCTGACCTGAAACCCAATGTTGTGCAACAGAAAACCCTGACTGCTCCCTCTTCCCTAACCTGCTTCCTTGTTCATTTGTTTGTGACAGGATGCAAAGCCCTTGGAAGTTTACAGCATCGAGTTCATGGTGGACAACAACCAACTCGGATTCTTGGGTACCATTGTTGTTTTCTCGCAGCGGTAGAGCGACACATGGGTTAACTGTATTTTATTATTATTATAAGGACGAGTGATTTGATTGAAGATCTCACCGATTTTGTTCTTCTTTAACTTTAGTGTCGGACCGAGACAAGAATCTTTCTGTCTACATGTATTTACCTGAAGGTAGGTTGAGAAGCTGATCACAACTCCCATCACGGTTTCAATAATCAAAGCACTTATGGCAAGGTGACCAAAATAACATCATTTCGTCACTTCACTTGCCACACTAAATTACTAACTTGTGACAAACGTAAATGACTAACGTGCTTTCAACGCTTAGCCATGCAAGTAGTCCAGCCAAACTTTATGGCTTAATCAAAACAAACTCCGTGAACTGATGCACACGTGTCAAAGTTCAACTACACTCCACAGTTGCGGCAGCCAGCCAGTGCGTGCGTGCGTGTGTGCGCATGGCTGAGTGCATTTTTATTTGCACACTATTGTCTCGTAGATTTAAAGGTCCTTGCCTCCAAAATCCACTAAAACAATAGTTGTCCACTACGTTCATACATTGTAAAGGTGAAGCACCATCGGACAACCACAATTAGAAACATGACAATTGTATTTTCAGCCGTCTACTTCCCTGTTGCAAAATTGCAGCCAGTTGTATGCTGACTTCCTTTAAATAAAACATACGCTGTTATTTAGTTGTATTTAAATATTTTGTAGAACTAGTTTTTAACTGCCCAAGGATAGCTAGAATAATATTAGCTTAATTACAATATTGTTTGCTGACTCACTCACTGCCTGCATTGCATCACATGCTGTAAGGACTTGGCTTGGGAACCAGAAGGTAGCCAGTTCATGTCCCTGAAACACCTGGCGAGGTGCCCTTGAGCAAGGCACCAGACCAGTTCACTGCTCCCCGGGCACTGTATATATACATAATGGCTGCCCACTCCTCCTCATGCTAAATGCTCCTAAATACAGAAGAAAAAAAAAGTTCACTATGTATGTGGCCAATAAAGAGGATTCGATCCTCCAGACTTAGATGTTTTAGATGCGTCTCATATGGGTGTGCTGTTGCTTGGACTATTGCAGCCAAAGAGAGCTTCGGGGGCATGCGCTTGCTGCGCCGGGCCGACTTCAACGCCGGAGCCAACGTCAACACCTTCTGGAGGATGCCCTGCAGGGGGGGACTGGACGTGGCCGGCAAGAAGTCCCTCACCTGGGACAGCAAGCAGATCACCTGGTTCGGTATGTCTGTCTGTCTGTCTCTGTCATTGTACACAAAAAAACTAAATATATTAATTTATGGAAGAATACCCGTGTTTCACCGTAGACCAATCTCGAAGCAAAGAGCGGTGCCTCTAGTGCTTCGTCGAGTGGCACCTTTCCCAGGTTGTGAGGATATAGTAGTGAAGGGTACTAGTGTCCTAAGTAGATTGTCTAAGTAGATTGCTAGATAGATATTGTTCTATATTATTTGCCAACTTATTGTACTTTAACCTTATTTTACTTTAACCTGAGCACTGGTTCAGTTCTCTCTGTTGTTAAGAATGAAATGCACTTTTGACTTCTAGTGAAGAGTTCTCTTTACCTACCTTTGTTAAAACACACTAATGTCGCTAAGTCTCGCGTTGGATAAAAGCATCTGCTAAATGACTAATGTAAACCCTGTGCTTCCGCAGCCACGCTGGACGGAGGGCTGGGCCTGCTGCTCCCCATGCAGGAGAAGACGTACCGCCGGCTGCTCATGTTGCAGAACGCCCTTAACACCATGCTGCCCCACCACGCCGGCCTCAACCCCAAGGCCTTCCGGTACGGACACATGCGATCAACGTTCAGTCAGTCGTGTCGCTGTGTATCGCCCGTAGTCACCCAAAGCGTAATGGATTAAATACTATAGCCATGCTCTAACCCTTTTCAGTGAAACAGGGTTAGGTTAGCCTGAATGCAGAGTTGTGGCTAGTCACCAAACGTGGCCATGCTTTATTTTAATTTGTGCGTTGTAAAGGTTGCATCCGTCTTCATGTAGGGACCTTAAACTTAACTAAAAGGGATTATGGTTCATCAGAATTGCAACAGTGAGGCTCTGGATTTGAGTCAGTGGGAAGGGGAACAGTGGAGGGCCTTGTAGTAGTAGTAGTAGAAGCTGCATGCATGCAATTGAACGGCTATAATTGAATAGCAATTCAAACAAAACAAACCGAATGCTTTCTTAATTCCACCGCAACGGTATAACTCCACAAAGTGCATTCATCTAGATTCTTATAAAGCGTTTGGAGAACAGTGTTCAGTATCAAAAATAACAACAAAAACCCAACCCCCTTCCAGAATGGTCCACAGCGACCGGCGGACACTGCAGAACGCTGTGCGTAACGTGCTGGACGGGGAGCTGCTCAACAAGTACCTGTACCTCAGCACCATGGAGCGCAGTGAGCTGGCCAAGAAGATCGGCACCACGCAGGACATCGTAAGTAGGGCCCCGCCCGCCCAACGCTATCTATATGATAAATCGTATAGATCTGGTTGACTTGAATGCATTAATGCTGGAGGAAGGGGAGTGAATCTTGCTCTCTTTACAACTCCAATCTCACCGATAGCATTTCACGTTTGTTTTCTCCCTCAGATCTTGGATGACCTCCTGGAGATTGACAAAGTAACGGCTCACTTCTGAGCCCCCCACATTCCCACCGGCCATTCATTTTTTAGTAAACGATTTGAAAGGAGAAAAAAAAAAAACCGATGTGTAGTGATTTCTTTCTGTAAACATGTTTTTTTTGTTTTTGGTGTTTTTTCAAAATTTTTATATTTTGTACACAAATGAATGATTAAACGTTCACAATCCTGAAATTGTTTTATTTAAATGATGTGCATAGTCAAAACGACTGCGGTTGAGGAAAAGGCATCGCATGTGATCAATGTTCAAATAACAATCGTGACAATATCATATTGCCTTGTTATCCGAGTCAAGGTTTTAAATGATACCTTAATGGGTAATTCAACTTAAAAGTTATAACGGTCCATGTTCTCCGATGACAACAAACCCTGTTTTCAATTAAAAAAAAATTAACTAAAAAAGTTTAGTCTCGAGTGCATTATAGCGTTGTCCTTCGATCAGGACGGGGACCCCGGTTTTGGTTGCGGCCTCGTCCTTGGGATGTGCGTTGTGTAAGTACACCTCCTGAGCCCCACACTCCCTCTACCGCAGGTACTCGTACGTCTCCGTGTCCAGGGACACCAGACCCAAATAGGACAGCAGGTTCACAAATGACCGTGTCAGAGTCATCATTGCCATCTCCGATCTGGGAGGGGAAAAAAAACATGTTACAGTGTATATATATACAGTGAAGGAAATAATTATTTGATCCCTTGTCGATTTTGTAAGTTTGCCCACTTACAAAGAAATGAACGGTCTATCATTTTAATGGTTTGAGAAACAAAATCGAAAAGGAAATCCAGAAATTTACATCATATAAAAGTTATAAATTGATTTGTATTTAATTGAGTGAAATAAGTATTTGATCCCCTTGCAACCAACAAGATTTCTGGCTCCGACAGACCAGTTACATTTACAAGTCCTGTCGCTTTAAGAAAGTACTCCCATCAACTCATTACCTGTATAAAAGACACCTGTCCACATAATCAATCAGATTCCAACCTCGCCACCATGGGCAAGACCAAAGAGCCGTCTAAGGACATCAGGGACAAGATTGTAGATGTACAGGCCTGTCTGAATCATTCAGATGTTCATTGGCAAACTTCAGAGGAGGCTTGGAAGAAGGTGATGTGGTCAGATGAGACCAAAATTGAGATCTTTGGCATCCACTCTACACACCGTGTTTGGAGGAAGAGAAATGCTGACTAGAACCCCAAGAACACCATCCCCACTGTCAAGCATGGAGGTGGAAACATTATGCTTTGGGGATGTTTCTCTGCTAAGGGGACAGGACGACTTCACCGCATCGAGGGGAGGATGGACGGGGCCATGTACCGTAAAATCTTGGCCGATAACCTTCCCTCAGCCAGGACACTGAAAATGGGTCGTGGATGGGTCTTCCAGCACGACAATGACCCAAAACATACGGCCAAGGTAACAAAGGAGTGGCTAAAAAAGAAGCACATTAAGGTGATGGAGTGGCCTAGCCAATCTCCGGACCTTAATCCCAAAGAAAATCTGTGGAGGGAGCTGAAGCTTCGAGTTGCCAAGCATCAGCCTCGAAACCTTAAGGATTTGGAGAGGATCTGCCAAGAGGAGTGGACCAAAATCCCTCCTGAGATGTGCGCAAACCTGGTGACCAACTACAAGAAACGTCTGACCTCTGTGCTGGCCAACAAGGGTTTCTCCACCAAGTACTATCATTTTTTGCAAGGGGATCAAATACTTATTTCAATCAAATGCCAATCAATTTATAACTATTATATGATGTCAATTTCTGGATTCGTTTTTTGATATTCTGTCTCACTGTTAAAATAAACCCACCATTACAATTATAGACCATTCATTTCTTTGTAAGTGGGCAAACTTAGAAAATCGGCAAGGGATCAAATAATTATTTCCTACACTGTATATAAATAGAACTCCTGTGTGTTTCCGGAACTTCAAAATAAAGATTTTTTTTTGCTCTCTGTAGATACCTCAAGGCCAGCTCAAACTTGGCACTCTCCCACGCCGTCCGCATCCAGCGCAGCACTCCAAGTTTGGACAATACCCCCGTCCTCTCCGCCTGGAACTGCCCCCACCCTCGCACCGCACTAGAAAAAAAACCACAAAAGTTCAGCTTATCTTAGCCATACAAGTTGTCCAAAACACAATCGGGGAACAGATGAACACTTTGAAATGTGTAAATCAGTGACATATCAAAGTTAACTACTGCGGTCACTCTACCACACAACTCGTCTGTACTTGGCTGTATTAACCAATAATAATAAATGTTAATTATTAGCTTTTCCAAGCCTGGTCGATGCCAGGCTTTGTAGTGGTTTTAAAAAATAAAAATAAAAAAAGGAACATTTGGAAGCACGAGGTGTTTTATAACCTCACAAACCAGTTGACAGTTAACGTTTTTTATATGAATTTAATATATTAAGAGAAAACTGACATTACTCCATCTTGGAGGGTTTATATTGTGACCTGGTGCTCATGGAGTTAAAGCAGTCGAATGACATTTCCCGCTGCCTGTGATGACTTAATATATATGTATATATATATATATATGTTCCCGCCCACTATGTGGCACGTGGGTCTAAATATTTTTAGACAGTGAAATGTGTGTCTCTGCATTTAACCCATCCTAGTATTACGAGCAATGGGCAGCTATTGTATATACAGCTGCCTGGGGAGCTGTGTTAGGAGTCTTGGTGCCTTGCTCAAGGGCACCTCGGCAGTGCCCAGGAGAAGAACTGTGACCCTTTTCCCCCCCCAAGTACCGTACACCAGTTCTCACTCCGTACTTGGTCCGTTTCGGGGGACTTGAAAACCAGCGACCCTCCGGTTCCCAAGCCAAGTCTTAACAGACGGAGCTACTGCCTGCCTCTACTCCCAGTCTCGAGTGGGCAGACTCCTCACCTCTTAGCCATGACGTAGTAGCGGTCCACGGGGGCGCCCAGCGTGATGTTGATGCTGCGCACCGTGTTGAGGTTGCGGAACACCAGCAGCATGGGCCGGGGCATGGACTTGAGCACCCGCATGATGGCGTCGAAGCGGTTCACCGCCATGTCCCGCATGTACGCCGTCTCCTCGCCGCTCAGCACGCCGGACAGGCCCAGCTGCCGCATGTTGATGGGCCGCTGCAGCAGCATCTCGCAGAACAGGAAATACTCTACGGAAACAGAGCGGGAGAGAGAGAGAGGGAGGGATGGATGGACCTATTTCATGTACCTATTGTGTACAATCTAGGGAGACAACCATATGGTACTTTTACCTGAGCACTGTCTCTGCACTTATGATTTCTGGTGACTAGTAGCTCTTGCCTACCGATGTTGAATGACCTTATTGCAAGTCACTTTGGACAAAGGTGTCTAGTGAATGAATAATGAGCTACATGGATTGAATATTTTCGGGTTGCCGTTGGTTCAATCAGGATTCATATAAGTTGTCCGTTTGAAATGTAAAGGTGATGTTCGTCCTACTTTTGCTGAATGGTTTGAGAGTGCCGCACTTATTGTACAAAATGTACATTTCTAAAGATTAATATAGGAAACCCCTAAAAACGGCTTGTTTTAGATTAAAAGTCATGTAGTGGATTGCATAGTACTGCTATGGTTTAATCTTGTTCCAAATATCCACAAGTTTTAAAAACGTAGGATAAAGGACTCAAATTGACCTTAATCTGCCAATCAAACCCCCCCACACCCACTTATTTAATAAATGGTCCTCACCTTGGACCCCGAGAGCGGCAGAGTGTCTCTTCATGGCTACCTCGTCACGCAGAACTATGGCCCTCCACAGCTTGCAGAGGGACGAACGGTCACTGCAAAGTTCACAATTCCCCATCGGTTACAGTCCTAGATCACCCCTCTGTCTAAGAGTACACTGCAATCATTAGTGGCGGCAAGAGTCATATTGTGGATGGGCAAAGCCGGCACAAAAATCTACAACATTCAATTTAAATTGACACTAAAGAATTCAGTTTTTATCCAGGCAGTGCGCCTACTGAACTGCTAGGAGTGCTGCCACAATCATAACATAGTCATTAGGGTGCATCAAAATACACAATTTCAGAAAATTGATCTGTCTGGGTGCTCAAATTGTTACCATCCATGCAAAAACAATAAATGCAAAATATTTTTTGCGATACGTGGTTATCTAGAGGTGGAACGGCACATCAGCATTTATGGCAAAAGGGGGTAACCGGCACCCATTGGAGAGCCATGATAAAGCGGTTAATTTTTGATGTCCTTCTCTGGTGCCATCACTTTGGGCTTTGGTTTCAATGCTTGGTTTCAAGAAGAAGAAACAAGCCATGTGACAAAGAAGACAAAACCCATGTAGCAGCTCTCACAAGATGTCGCCACCACCCTTAGGCTCCCGAGCACCCGCAGCCTGGTCTTTGGTCTGGGTGTCAGCATCACCAATGCAGATGCCATCATCACTGGCGCCAAGCTGAAGTGGTCGCCAGATTTTGTGGTGCATAATGTACTGTGATGCACTGCATGCCAAGCCACCAGGTTTGAACAGAGCATTGTCTCTGTTTCAGGCAACCAAGGTCGTTTTGGAGCAGATGAGGTCATTTTATGGGAAGGCCAATATCTCAATGGTGAGAGATCGTCGAGCATGCGACAAGATGGTGGCACTTCGACGCTAACAACAAGTTGCGCCACATTCCCCAGGCCATGCACTCCAGTGAGGCTACAGCTGGACTAGTGGATGCTATGGAGCACAGGCTGGACTCCACATTCTCGCTGTGGTCTCCAAATGCCAAGCAGCTGATCAGCAATCCGGAGGACACTGCTTTCCTGGCCAGCATGAAGGGCGACAGCGTGGCCACATTTGGAGCGCTCGATACCAAGCTGAAATCTAAGGTGAAGCGGCAACAGGAGCGCGAAGCAGCCCAGCAGGCACACCTGACCAAAGAGCAGCAAGAGATGACAGCGACATCCAGCATGGTGGGGTTGGAAAGCAATAGTGAAGAGGATTGCAACGCCGATGAAACAGCTGCTCCACCGGTGGAGAACACGCCCACCAGCCTTCATTCCATCTGACATCCTCAGCCGGCCAAGTCTTGTGTCACTGGCTACACGGTTGAAGATCACACCAATGCAGCAGGCTGCCTTTACCCGCGGCCTGATCAAGGAGTCAGGTGGCAATTGGGCAAAGGTCTTCACATCCTTTGCAACCGCAGACCGAGCACGCCGCCACACACTGGATGCCATCAGTGAGGAACAGCACCAGCAGTGGACACCACCTTCCATGTGCACCCTGCACTGGGACAGCAAGTTGACACCGAAGCTCACTAATGTGCACCAGTTGGAGGAGCATCTGACAGTGGTGGTCGGTGATGCAGAGCGGCTCAAACTGCTTGGTGTTCCAGCCTATATGAAGGGAAATGAGCCAAGCGGAATGATCATCGCCCCGGCTGACATGCAAGCCGTTGCAGGGGTGGTGCTGCACCGATCAGTTTGTCAACATGGCATTTGACACCACCGCGTCAAACACTGGCCATCTCACGGCAGCCTGCATTGCCATCCAGCTCTCACTGGGTCGACATAAGGACAGTGCCCATTGTCCCGCTACATTCCTGACAAGGCCGAACCACCGTTCCTGGGCAAGATGCGTGCTGAACTCATTGAGTATACTGCAGGAGTGCTCGACTACAAGCGAGGCGACTACCGCAAGTTTGTGCAGCTGTGTCTTATGTATCTGGGTGCAGACGGTAAAGCACACACTCCAGTTCCCTTTCAACGGCCGGGAGCCCTGCACAAGGCGCGATGGATGGCCAAGCTGCTGTACACTCTCAAGCTGGCCTTGATGGAGCAGCACATTGCGTTGCTTCCACAGGGGACCATCATTACATTGCAGCGGGTGCTGAAAATTCGAGCGTTTCCCAACTTCATCACGCACATCTACGCAACGTGGTGGCTGACCTGCAACGCGGCCGTAGATGCTGCATGGAATGACCTTACACTCTACCACCACCTGTATGCATACAAGAATGTTGACGAGGGCATTGCAGCATCAGCAATCAAGGCACTGGAACGGCACCTATGGTACCTGACAGGCGAGATGCTGCCCCTGGCACTCTTCAGCACCAAGGTGCCAGTTGACAGATGCCATGCAAGCCCCACAGCTCTGCTTTGGCACTGGCTTCGGCAAGCCAAAGTTTCCAACCCTCTCACTGACCAGCAGCTTGGCTGACCTCACCAACCCAGACTGCTGGTTCGGCATGCAACAGCTGCACATCGATCCAGCGTTTCGCTCACTGGATGTAGAGGATTGGGCTGCCAGTGATGTATTCCAGATGGCTGTGGTGAATGTATGTGCCATAAATGTTGTGAATGACTGTGCTGAGCGTGGCGTTAAACTCCCATCAGACTTTGTGGCAGCAGCCAGGAGCGAGGAGCACCTGCAGAATGTGCTGCAGGCAGTTGAGCATGACCGCTCTGAACAGCCAAATCTGCGCCACTGCAAGTGCAAGCTGGACCAGGATTCTTGAGACTATTTAATAGTCATCCATATCACATTACACCATCATACTTTCTGGACTCATTACAGCCCCTGTACTGCACTGCATTTATGATGCTGCTGCACTACTGGCACTTTAAAATGCTTTTTTAAATGCTTTTTGTACAATTCAACACATGTACATATCATCCATTGTTATTTTTATTGTGTACAGTATTTTTATAGTATTGTTTTAGAAATGTCATGGAATGGGGAGTAAGCATTCCATTGTACTAGCATATGGCAAATACAAATTCTTGATTCTTCAATTTAAACCTTCTAATTGAGTCAATTACAACATTTCAATTGATCGCTTTAGTGAGTGTTCCGCTTATTTTTAATAAGGAGGACAACATGCCGACAACGTCACTTCCATAAACTGAGTGTTCAGACATTCTTTTGCAAAATATTAATCCACCACGGTCAAGACCCCGGCTAAATAATGGGTAACCTTTTTCAATGTGAAACCATGTAGCAGACCTGTGTAGCACAGTGGGGGATGCTTCTACTACACGGTGGGTACACAAACACCGTTGAACTGGGAGGCTGTACCGACCTTTGACTGAGGTGTTGGTACAAGCCGTGATCCAACAGCACCAGCTCTGCCCGGCCGTCCCGACCCCGTCTCACCAGAACTGCAGCACCAGAAGGCAACAATAATGAGGGACCCGCACTCAGTAGTGTGACAGAGTGGGCAGTAAATAACAATTAGTAACAATTACAGTAAACACACACACACACCCACAGCGATGGAGTTAGGAACCCCAGCTAGTCATCCGTCTTGTCCCTCCAGTGTGATGTGTAGTTCCTGTTGACTGACTGACATTTGCCATTGCCCCTTGTTTGATGTACTTATTGTGTCAAATCTAGGGAGCTAACTTATTGTACCTTTACCTGAGCACTGGTTCTGCTCTTGGAAACTTGTGAGGAAGGAAGAAATGCATTTATGATTTCTAGTGACAAGTAGTTCTCTTGACTACCTATGTTGAATGCACTTATTGTAAGTCACTTTGGATAAAAAGCGTCTGCTAAATGACTGTAATGTAATGCAGTGATATATATACGGGTTACCCACCGTTGCCCGGGTGTGGGTCTGCGTGAATGAAGCCAGTGCTGAAGATTTGCTCTGCGAACGTGCGGATCAGTTTGTCGGCCGTCTGCAAGGCAAGGCACACATTCACGATCATCACTGTGCTTATGGCTGAGATCATCATCATTATCATCTCGATCATCGTCATCTCTTACGTCTTGCAAACTCAGTCCTTGTCTCTTGATCTCCGCTACGTTGTTCACTTTGCAGCCCTCGCAGAACTCGGCCGTCAGCACCCTCTGTGGGCGCAACACGAGAACACACGCATGACTCGACCACGTCCGGATTCATTTAGGAGTCGAGGAGTGACACAGCGACACAGGGGGCCAACCCAGCCTTTTTTTTTTTTAAAAGAGGTGTGCGGAGAACACATGTTGAACAAAGTTCACGTATTGTATTCATGTGTTCCGATATAGAAGGGATGGCACTCAAGAGTGGCCAATTATAGAACACACTCCTGCGGCAGGATGGCGCAGTCTGTTGGGACTTGGACCCAACCCAACTTCCGGACTTCGACCGGAAGGTCGCCGGTTTAAGTCTCTGAAACACCAGGGTACTGCCGAGGTGCCCTTGACCAGACACTGCTCCCCCGGCGCTGTACATAAAATAGCTGCCAACTTGTCCTAATACTAGGATGGGTTAAATGCAGAGAAACTACATGTATGTTTACATGTATGTGACCAACAAAGAGGATTCAATCCTCTAGATTTAGATTCAATCCTCTTATTAATTTAAAACTGAGCTACTTTTCACCCCTCACCTTACTGGTTTCTTTCCAATAGACTTTGGGAACCACGATGAAGTTCAAGTGTTTGAGTTCCTCTGCGCACCTTTCCGAGTTCTTGGCCTCGTTTTCAAAGTCCAACTCTTGGGCCAACGTCTCCTTCAAGTCCTGCAGCGATCAAGAAACACAGCGATCAATTCGATCAATGTATGGGATTTGCGGTCACAAAGTCACGATAATATGAGAGTCTCACGATGAGGACGGTACTCTGTTCGGGGTCACGTCCATTGTATTCATTAGATCTACCCCAACAAAAATGTTTGGAAGAATCATCGCTTGTCCCTAACCCTGAAGAACCCACCTTGAGCACCCATCGGAACCCAAAGCTGGGGTGCATCAACGCCACAACGTCCAAGAGGAATTCCAGCGTTCGGATGTCGCCGTGGAAGCGATCCCTGAGGTCTATGTATTGCACCTGTGAGGGAAAACACACAGATGAACGTCTAAACGGCTTCTTTCCAACCTAAAAATAGTGAGGAGGAGAAGACTCGGTGACTTCCGTCATGGCAAACGCACACCACAACACAACACATGCGGTACTCACCTTCACGGCGACTGGCGTGCCGTCAAACAGTTCCGCCTTGTGTACCTGGGCTAAACTGGCGGCGGCTATTGGCTCTGGATCAAACTTTCTAAACAGCTCCTCTGGGGATTTACCAAAGTCTTCTTTAAACAGAGCGTCCACCTGTCAATCAGAAAAACCGGAGTATAAACAAACGCGGCCTGCTGATCGTCTGCTGCCAACGTAGCAACGTAGACATGAATCCCCTTGACAGTGTGTCTAGGGTATTAATTTAGTAATTACCGCTTCTTAATTGTCTATGTATGAAAGCCCAACGAGGGACAGGGGGTTGCAAATAAGACTCTAGACTAGAAACCCCATAACGCAGCACATCTGGTCCATGTTTTAAACCTGCAACAATGCATGACTTCTGCATTGTCCCTGACAATCACCTCTTTGTATCCCCTGATCAGCGCCTTGTCCTCCAGTATCTGCAGTGTGCGGATGTACTCGGGGGGGAACAGGTGGTTGAAGGAGCAAAGACCCTGGCCCAGCTTGATGTAAATTCCGCCGTTTCTCACCGCGCCGCTCACCATGCGGTCGGCCGCCCTCTGGTGGCACGCAGACATGGCCGCCAGGTAGGGTGGGCTGCTCTGACAAGGAGCAGCACACACACACACATCTGTGACACACACATTTAGCTGCCGCTCGGAAGAAAACCTAGCCTTGGGCTCGGGTCTATATACTGTAATACATAGTATATGACAACTTAAAGCCATTGATTTTCTTGCAATCAATTATACCTCATCGAGGTGGCGTAACGACATATTGGCGGTCCACCAGTAGTCCACTGAGATGATGCCCCCCACCGTGAGGGATCTGAAAGAGGTGATCAACTATTTATTTTGTTTTTTTTCATCGAAGAACGGGTACACTGTTACGTGACGTGACACCATGACGTGATCAGACCTGCAGAGCCGTCCTTTGCCGTCCAACACGTTCCTCATCTTTCTCCTCTGCCGGGAGTCTGCCAGGGCGTACCCCAACCCCCCCATGGCGACGGCAACCGAAACCCCCAAAAGAACCCTCCGCTTCCACGTGGAGCTCTTCCCCTCCCTGGAAAGAGGTCAAGACGGGAGTGTAATTACAGGGGGTAGGTAGAGATGGTAATGGATTATGGTCAGCTGTCATTGCAACAGTGGGTTCGAACTCACGACACCTGGCATGAGAGGCAGACGCTCTTAACAAGGGAAGCTAAAACCCACGGGCTCTAGCTTCATTGCTTGAACATCCTTAAGGGGTCGGGGAGTGAGGTTTACTCTCACTGCACAGCACTACCGGCTGGCTTCCGTTACATCATGACGTTGACGTGCGACGCTCACCTCAGTGAACTACTCAGTGATCTGGTCAGGTGGTGGTGCAGGTGCTGGTGGTGTGGTGAGCCGGGATGGGCATATCTGGAGAACAGGGCCATGTGGCGCACACACACACGCACCTAGGAAGGGGACAAAAGCAAACGGCATGGGGACGATGGAACCGCCGTGCACACCTAGCCAGGCACAGCATCCGAGCGTCGCCGTGATAGTTTGTTGGGGTAGGGGTCCGGTCTGCATCAAGGCCATTGTGACCAGTCTAGAAACATTGTTGTTGATGTTGTTGTTTTACCACCAGTCTGTCTCTGTCTGTGTGTCTGTGTGTGTGTGTGTGTGTGTGTGTGTGTGTGTGTGTGTGTCTGTGTGTGTGTGTGTCTGGGGGGGACAAAATGTCTTGACGCTGACAAATTGCTTTACTGATTAGCCGTAGCCTATGTCAGGGACTTAAAACAAACATTTGTCAAGCGAGCAAGATCTGTGAGATGAAGGCCCTAAAGGTTTGGTGAGAGAAAACAAGCCGGTTGATCTTGTGACTTGTCTGCACCACTTTAATATGTTAAAAAAATAAATGGGGAAACTCGTCCAAGAGATCCAAAAAGGCTCCAGCAGCCTGCATTGCAGCTATCAAGACACTTGTATTACTACAATTGTAGTATTGAAATTGTATTACTACAATTATTATTAAACTATTACTATACCAATATGACATGCTTTATTCACAACACTACTTCGTTCCTACAAAGACCACTTGATCATCTCTAACCCCATAATGTCTAACGTCTGTAATGTCTGCAGCAGCCATGACCTATATTGCACATGTCAATAGACCGGTTGTTGTTCGAGACAACCGTGGAACCATTGAACTGGTCTGAGTTAGCTGGCTTCTGCTAAAAGCTACAGTTAGACAAACAACACAAACAAACAAAAAACACTGAGACATTACCACTTTAGACGCCTCTGTAGCCATACTTCCTGGGTGCCCCTGGCAGCGCTGTCACGACGGACGGTAGTCAGGGGCTCGACAACCGGCTTCGTGTTTGTCGTATTGGCGGCCAAGTAACCTTGGGGTATTCGGTTAGTCTTTCGGTCCCCCCCCCCACGTGACTCCCCCTATATGTAAGGTTACGCCTATTTGATGACGTATTTTATCACGTGTCAATAGGTCCTTCTGGTTCGCCCCTCTGGTTCGTTCACCCGGGTTCACCCCCTTCTGGTTCCACCCTCGGGTTCGCCCCATTTCTGGTTCCACCCTCGGGTTCGCCCTCTTCTGGTTCCACCCTCTGGTTCGTCCCGGGTTCCACCCTCTGGTTCGTCCCTGATTCGTCGGCTTCGTGCCGCCCAGATGACCCATTCATTCATTCAGTCGCGTCAACGCAATGCTGTTCTATCAGCGATGGCATTTAAAAGCAATATTTTACGGCAATTTCTCAACAAATGTGGAACTCTTGTTTTTTGGTTTGTTTGCTCCAAACTTTTCAGTTCAAAACAAACAGGGCACTCTTGTTCATAGAAGCGCGGATTGTACAGGATATTGATTCTAGATGTATTTATATATATATATGATGCTTTGATTGTGTGCATGTGTCTCTGCTCCTGCAAGACATCATCATGTGATGGAACCCCATGTGGAAACCTGGGATGGGCTATGCTCCCCATGGATCTCCTCACCTGATCCTGGGTCATTTTGAGACTTTCTCCTCTCCTTTCTTCTCATGCCGAGATCTCAGAAGAAGTGGAAGCACACACATCAGTCTGGAGGAGGAAGTCATTTAAACATATATTTGAGCTCCATCATTTCATTGTGAGGCTATAAGCATTTACAAGAGAATATGTTGTTTTAACATGGCAGCAACTCTGCCTTGGAAGTCAAGAATTATCCAAGAAAATGAATAGGAAAAATATAAATAATTCAAATAAGAAAGTCTTGACAAAGTCTTTCATTGCCAAGTAATACAAAGCATTTTTTCATGTTATGCTGATATATTATATATATTATATATGCATATATTTATCCTGTTTTTCATAATTGCATACCCCTGATCACATACCGGTTGAATACTTGTATACTTACCTGTATACACCTGTATATATATATAACTATTATTATGCACATATCTCATACATACTCTATAAGTAATTGTATAACCGTTTTTATACCTAGTAGACTGTATTTTAGTAACTGTAAACTGTAAATGATATATTACTATGCACTTTACGGCAACATTTGCACTCTTGTTACTGTACTGTACTTGTCCTGTACAATGACAATACATTAGAATCGAATCGAATAATATCCACAATATTTGTTTACCAAATCTGCACAATGGTGCAGACAGGCTAGTTGTGCATTTCCATTATGCCATGGAAATGAAACGAAGAGAAAATGTACCCATGAGATCAGAAAAGCAAGTCATTTCATCTTACATCGTCTTGCATCATCTTCTTACATCGGAAAGTCTGTAATGGGTCCCATGGCACTTATCTGTGTTTACCTTTATGGAACATTGTAGATCCATTAAGATTAATCATGAACAACATAACAACTGCACAAACTACTATAAACTCAACTAAAGTGGTGCCTGAGAATGGCATGGTATTAAGTTGATGTTTCTTACTTTGACCACTAGGAGTAGTGGATGTTTTATATTGTCTATATAATGTTTGGTAAAGGAGCGCGTCGCCAGTTCTGCGAATTGGCACGGCAGGCTCCATCTTGTTGCAACTGATGAATTTGATGCTCTGTTCAATAAACACCTTGACCTTAGTATCCGGACCTCTGAGAAAGATTCTTATTCCACCGAGTAGAAATTATACTACAATACTAAAGACATTTAACCTGTGTTAATGTTTTATTTTATTTGACTTTTATATTTTTTTTTATACTTTTTTTAGTTTAACTGTTTAGTTGTGTTTAGTTTTCAGTAACACGAGGAACCACCAAACACGTCAGTCTCATCACACGGACTATCGAAAGCTGTGTGACAACCGGAAGCTGCATGTCTACCGGAAACTGCACGCTCCTGTAGCCGCAGCCTTCCTGTTTACGGGCGGGAAGAGCGAACCGGAGCGGACCGACGTAGTGTTTTGTATATTCGCTTATTCTCACAAATCGACTACGCGTTCGTCCGTAGTCGTCGGGGGGGGAAACAAAAATACCTTTTTACTTTGCATGTACATGACGGGCGAAGAATTGCAAAGATTCAATGTTATTTTACACGCGCCATTATTATTATTATTATTATCACACGTTGACGGGATTTTAGAGCGCAAAAACCGATGGAGGACCCCGCGGACTCTGGCGGCGGCGAAGCGGCGCAGGGCCCCGCGGCGCAGGTGGCGGACATCCGCTGGCCGAGCGGAGCGCCGCCTCTGCGTCTGCTGGAGTGGAAGGTCAAACCCGGGTCCCTCGTCAACGTGGACTCGGTGCTGGCGCTGGGCGCCCCGATTATCTCCTCTGAGACCGGCGGCGCCAAACCCCCGGCGCCGCCACACAAGCACGTCAACAGGCTCCCGGAGAAGAAGGTGAAGTCGGACCGCGCCGGGGTGATCAAGGAGCTGTGCTGTCAGCTCGGACAGGTCATCCCCCCCGGGTGAGTGGAGCGGTAGTCCCCCGGCACGAGCTTGTCTATACCTCCGACCCCTCACGCGCCGTTGTCCGTTAAAAGACACGGACAACACGGTCCAACCCCCCCCCCCCGGCACGGTGCTTTGCGATGAGCCATAGAGTTACATGCATTAGCATGGAGGCTAGCGATGGCAGCTAGTCCGCTAGCTAACACACACACACACACCGATCTGCTCAGCGGCGGGATGGGTGTCAGAAAACAACACCGCCAGGCGCAAAACTTTTTAACACTTTATTTTTCTTTATGTTTTGGATATAGACGGACTGAGGTACACACTGTGATGTCTTTCTATATTAAATACGTGTGTGTGTGTTTTAACACTTACCTTATCTGGCTAAAGTCAACGTAGCGCTTCGTATTAGACGGGTGTAGCGGACCGTACACCAAGTATAATAACACTTAACTGTCGCTCCCAAAGATCAAAACAGACATGACAGAAATATTTATAACGCTTATATAACGCTTGCTTTATCGTCCATACAATGATAAGAATAGCACATGCTGTTGGCAGACGCTAGTCCGCAGAGAGGGTTTGTTTACTTCTTATGTCAACGCACAAAGTACTTTCTGTGGAAATGCGTACACATCCAGCTGCACTTGTAAGAGCAAACATATAATAATTGCATTTCATATCAGAGAACCAACATAAGTGGAAGTGTGTTGTTGTTTTTTATAGATGCAAAATAATAATACACCTGCCACTCAGAAACAGGAACAGCGTAGTTGCACATGCTCAGAAGAAGCACTTCTGTCAACAGTTCAGTTAAATACTATTAGTGTTGGCAAACGTATTAAATTCGTCTTGTGTGTTGTAGGGCTCCAATCCAAGTCTTTACTTCAACCTGTTTCCAATCTGCACATTATTTCCCTGCATCTTGAATATGTCTTGACTTCTGGCTGATATGTCATCGCTACAATTCAGACGGGTCACTCAAAATTACCTGACATTGTGCAAAATTGGCTTATCTCACTTTTATTTCCATTTGCAGGGGTGTCATTGTCCGGATTGAAGAATGCTGCCACCCCACAGTGATGAAAGGACTGTGTGCTGAATGTGGACAGGATCTGACACAGTAAGGAAGCCTTATTCTCTCCAGAGTCCAAGTGTACAAGCCACTGTATTGCATTGTATTCCAAACCGGCACTTCAATCATTGAACTCAGCTAATTTGTTTTCTGTCTAAATCTATTTGCACAGAAGAAGATTCATATATTACACGTTTTTAACAAAGTCAATGGCAGTGACTTTCATAGTGCGGGTTAAAGATGCTTAATATGCATAATATGACATCTGGAATATCAATCCCTTATCCAGTATTCAGTGACTTTAACATTTTCATTCCCCATACTGTATGTCTATTAAGTGTGGAAAACGATATCTTTGTATTAGATATTTTTAGATGTTTTATAATACCCATCAGCACCTTTTCTTAATTGATATCAATTTAATGGAATATACTGTATACGATTTATGAGATGGCATATGTCCACATGACAATGCCTGACAATGGATTATGGTGATAAACAATTTTAAAAGAAAGGGTAATGTTATCGTTTTAGAATGTTGAAGCCACCGCAACTGTTCTAATAGGGCTGGGGATTATGGAAAAATATATTGGCATGAAAGTCGAGGGAAATTTTACATGATATTGTTGTTATACATGTCATTATGCTTATGAATTACAAATATCATTGAACATGGGGTAAATACCTTAAAGTACATGTAGAAGTAGATGTTAAAGTTCACCAGACAAATTCTGCTTATATATTGTGGTGATGTGGGCATATGTTCTCACAATTAATTTAGATGACAAATAGCCTATTATCTTTACTTTATAACTATACAATACCACTCGGAGACAATCACCAATAATGTTTAGAATAGCCTTACTTTCTATAGTGAAAAAATGTTGTGTACATCACATTAAAGCCAGCAGGTGGCGCCAGATATTGTGCATGTGAGTAGGACACCTAATAACATTTCCTTCACTGGCATCAAGTACTTTGGAAAACAATTTGAGATGGCAGGCTGCGCTTATATAAAGAGCTTACACACATTTCTGTCTGGCGCATTCTAATGGCCATGGGCCAGTTATAATGTACGTCAATTGAGCAACTGCATAAGCAGAGGTGCACAAATCCACGGCTGTGAGTTATTGACCAGAAGTCCCTATTACCATGGGCGTGTGATGCCAGCAACAAAATTAACAAGCTTGTTTTTAGAACGCACACTCAAAAGCATGTGTTGATATTTTCAATGTCAATAAATCTATTGAAATATATATTCATACCCCCTCTACTGCAGTAGATGCACACACACACACACACACACACACATACATTTTAATTGTAAGATTGCTCCCCCACTCAATCCATTTATTTTCCACTGTTCTCTCCTCCTCTCAGGCTACAGGGCACAAATGGGAATCAGCAAGTGCCCATCTCCACGGCAACGGTCTCCATGGTGCACAGCGTTCCTGAGTTGATGGTCAGCTCAGAGGTAAGCCGTGATGATCTGAGGGGAGAGGGTAGAGTGGTGGTTGGTGGTGGTGGTTATTGTAGAATATGTACATTCAGATTAAGAAAACAGGCCCTGTTGCCTGTTGTTGGTTCTCTGAATGCCCTCCCCTTTCTTATCTGTGTTTTATTTTCATCTGGACAAAACATTTTGGCGTCAAATGTTATTTAGCTTTATTTTTATTTAAATTGTCTGAATGCAGTGAATACTTTCCTCCTGCAGATTACATTAGACAATGGTGTGAAATCGCCATCTATTTTTACACTGCTTGCCATGGACTTCTTGTAAAGATTCCTCCCTTTTCCATGTCCCCCTTTCTCCCTCCCTCCCTCACTCCACTCACTCACTCTCTCTCTCTCTCTCTTCCCCCCCCCCCCCCACCTCCACTGCAGCAAGCGGAACAGCTGGGCAGAGAGGACCAGACAAGACTGCACCGGAACAAGAAGCTGGTGCTCATGGTGGACCTGGACCAGACGCTGATCCACACCACAGAGCAGCATTGCCCACGCCTGTCCAACAAGGTATTAAGAACCACAGCCGCGTGCCCCCTGCACTGCACCCCGGGCACGCCACACGGGCATCCTGGGTACCTCCTGTGTAACGCACACATACGAAGATGATGCAAATGCTTTGTTCGTTTATCTTTTTGTTATTTTTATTAATTTGTGCCAGGGAAACATAAATCTTCATACAGAAATAACAGTTTTAAGTCCTTCATTTAGCCCTTCGTCATCTGATCAAGATCAGATCAAATTCAGTCGTTCAAATATATGAAACATCCTTTAATATAACCCTTTCACATGACTAAGCTTATTTTTGTGAAAAATGACATTCAATTGCCCTTTTAGCCAGTGCAAAATTGATGCAACACATAAACATCGGCCATCGGTGAATGTAATCTTATCAACAAGGCAAATATTGGTGCATCCCTATCTCATTTTCTGATCTAGTGCAGTATTGCAAACATGACTGCTTTTATGTTGGATGCAGCCCATAGATCAGGGGTACATAGATCAGGGGTACTTCACAAGGGGTCCACTTGTGAATATTATACAAGGTCAATGGTCCGGAACAATGCCAGTAAAGTGCATGACATAAATCATCATCCATAACATACACACACACATTCAATAGTACCGTATGGTGGCTTGGTTTGCCTGTAGTCAATGCCTTGAACCTCGGCACAAAATGTTGTTATTGCCAGGTGGAGGCACTGACCCAAGTGTTCATTTGTCAAACCGCTGAGTGTTTCACAATGTTCATCATGGAAAATCACAGCGATATGTGGAACCGAACATGGTAAGCAAATGAATGGCCACCTTCTGAGGGCGGGGGGGACATTTGCCGCAGTAGCCATCTTTGTCCAGAATGTCACAGGATCACAGTCCACTTCCTTCGGTGCAACATTTTCCTGGAGATCTGTTAGCTTTGTTTGCAGAGATGAAACATTTGCCCACGGGAAGATGCTCTGTGCCTCTTGAGAATTCTTGAACATTCAGACTCCAGACATGGAGATCCAATACAGAGCAGGACTGGCCTACCCAGACTGGGTAGCCTACCCAAAATTGTGGTGCCTCTGTTATGACACACCTGAGGATCTCCAACGTCATTGGAAAGGAGGTACTGCTGACAACTGTGTGGCCTTGGAGTTTGAGCTCAAGAGTAATTATTTTAACAAAGTCAACTCGGACAGTTAACTCGGTCTGTTTATTACAGATGACCATCTGTAGATGGCCATCATACAATGCAACCAAGAGTAATACGCTTACCTTTGTCAGAAATGCACACAAAAGCCGGTGCTGAAGTGCTGAGGAGGCTCTCGGGTAGTTCACAAGCTTCATCATTGTCTCCATGACATCTGAGTATTATTTTTCCAAGATTGCCACACAGCACTGACTGGTGAAGGAGGCAGTGGTATGACGGCAGGTCTGGATGGTGCTCTTTCAGGTGCTGAACAGCCATCTTCTTTCTCCCAGTCATGACTCCATCAGAGAGCTCCATCAGTTGCAATGGACACCACAGTCTTGAGGTCAATTCCCATTTCATTCAGCATCTGCATGATGGCTTAATAAATGTCCTCTCCCCTGGTGTGGCCATGGAGGGTTTTGAGGCCTTATGTGTCCTCAGAAACATTCCCTTTGCCTCACTTTAACCTAACGAAGACACATAGCTGGGCCTTGTCAGTGCTGTCAGTTGATTCATCAACAGCCACTGAAAGCACTCTGCATTTTTGATGTCATCCATCAGCTGTGTCACCATGCTTTATCAAGTAATTTAGTTACCCTTGTTGTAGTGGAGTTTGATAAGGGTATCTGCTTAATTTTTTCCTTACCCCCCCCAACAAAGCCTTAGTTACTTAAGTCATGTACTCCTTCACTACTTCTGAATCAGAAAAGGGCTTTTTGTGCTTGCCCAAAACCCAGGCCGCTCACATTTGCTCTCTCTAGCATTGTCATAGAATAAGATTTGCTGTCCTCACCTCTGTGTTCTGGAGATACTGCGGTTTAAAATAGCTGTGCTTCGATTCATAGTGACCTTTCTCTGGCCATTCTTCTGTTCTTTTGATCAACTTTACTTTGCTTTGGGAACTTTGAGAACGACATGCTGCCAGCATTCGCAATGATGTATGCAGGTCCCTGACTAACAGTGACAACATGTTCATATCAATGACGCTGCACTTCTGATTGGGGGGAAAAAACCTTGCCCCTCCCTAATGCTACCAATGGGAGCATTAGACTAAATATATATTCATGTTCATTCTCACAACGCGTCAAACACAATAATTATTTACATCTAATGTGACACGGGTTCCGGATTGATTTGCAGTTTGGGAAGCCCTGCAATAGATGGACCAGCTGTCACTGATCCATTGCCATGGATTTCAGTGAAGTTCCACTTCACTACCACTGAAATCCCTGCCCAAACCTTTTATATTTTCAAGCATTTTAAATCGTAAACCAAAAGTGCAACTTAAATCTCCCTGTTTCTAATCCGATCATGTTAAAACTTGAGGCTTGTGTGTTTTTTTTCATTATTTTTTTTTCTTCCCCACCCCAGGGGATTTTCCACTTCCAGCTGGGGCGAGGAGACCCCATGCTCCACACACGACTGCGTCCGCACTGCAAGGAGTTCCTGGAGAAAATCGCCAAGCTGTACGAGCTGCATGTTTTCACGTTCGGAAGCCGCCTCTATGCACATACTATTGCAGGTATTGCGCTAGTCCTACTTTTAAGGCCAAGGTCTAATTTGTGTGTTGGTTTAAGACCTATATCTATTTTTTTCATGGATGCATACAAGTGGCAAATTATGTTTCAGTGTACAGACCTCCATGCCATCAATCCAGCAAAATGCTCTCTGAAAGCTTTATCCATTTTCGCACCAGGCAACCTCCCAACCAGCTGCTGTTCTGTTGATACCTACATGCTTGCAGTGGAGAGAAGTGATGTCTGGCTCCTCTTTTAAGCAGGTTAAAACCTGGCAGCAGACAAAAACACGAGTTGTAGCTGTAGGTTGTTGTTGTAGCGCTTGTTCGTGAACACAAGAGGGCAGAAGCTGTCTTTTTTTACCCCCCCCCCTTCCCCTCTTCTGCAGAAAATGTATTTTATTCCCCAGGTCCACATCATTATGTCTGTATACCGGGGTTTGCCAAGACGGTATGTACTGCACACACAATAGCAAGGGAATTGACACGTCCAAAAAACACGTCATCCTTAACTTTGACTTCAGGTTCTATTTTTGAATTCAATGGATTAACAGACACTCGAAGGCGTCTTATCGGCCCCCTTGGGGTTTTTAACACTTGTCCCACAGGGGACGGAGAGAGACCGAGGGAGCAAGAGAGAATGGCACGGAGTATAGTGTTTACAGTGCTGACACTTCCCTGCTTCCGACAACAAACCCTTTTAGCGTGCACCAGGGAGTCGCCAGGTCCCCAGGCCACGGCAGGATCTGCCTCGTATCGTACAAGACTGTTGGCAGTAATACATTTTCAGTTTGCACTTTCGGCGTTTTGCTCGACGCCTCCTCCGAGGGCGACCGAGGTTAGCGCTCATCTGATTGGTTCTGCCGGCGCAGCTGGCGCTGGTTCCTCTGAGGATGACCTGTTCCAGAACCGACAGTCTGGGGTTAAATGGTTGCCTTAATTGGAGTTGTGCCGGCAAGTGCTGTGTTTGAAGAGACTCCCTAGGAAGTGCAAAATAAGACGTTTAGCGGTAACCCGCGGTGCAGGCTCATATTTAGTCCTATGTTTCACCATAAAATACCATAGATCTAGCCAAAAGACTCCAGTGGCGGGATGGCATTTGAAAAAAAGGGCCATTATGGGAATTAATTGTCTGGTCTGCTCATGAAAGGATTTATGTTCTAAGTTGTATTTGTGTTGGTTTTTATTCACACAGGTTTTTTGGACCCTGAAAAGAAACTCTTCTCCCACCGCATCCTCTCCAGGGACGAATGCATTGATCCTTTCTCCAAGACGGGGAATCTAAGGTTTTAATCTTTTTATATGAATCTTTATATTCCCGATAAGAATTGCTCAGTCACTTCCTCACAAACCACTTTGCACTCGCTTTCCATGGGCTGATGCTGGGAGTATGAAGGCAAATGATGATTTAGCTGATTGTACGCGGAGTTACTTTGAAAGTTAATTATCACAATATGTTAAAGGTGCCATGAGTCAGATTTAAGAGCTGTAATTTGAGTGTAATTTGTTAGAAATGCCACAGCCGTCCATCAGCTATTAGTAAGTGAAATGCTCTGTGAGAACATCGGTTCTGGTTGACTGTTCTGTTATGCCTTTTGTATGAGACCATTTATATTTGTCTTTGTTTTTTTGGGTTGTTTATTTTTCTACATCTTACACTCAATACTATTCTGCTTTTTACATCTCTCTCTCTCTCTTTACAACCATTAAATGTTACTACCTACGGCAGCTTTTAACTTGGGACCTCATAAGCCACAATCGGCCATCGTTTCGGTTTGTTTGTATCTGTATTTATATGTTTTGTGGTTGCAGTTCACTTTTCCACTACACCTTACCATGTAGAAGTTGTGTGTAATGTGTGGTGTGCAAAGTAAAGGTTAGGCATAGAGGCCATGTGTGGAGAGCTGGGATTCACAATTGGTCACAGTGGTCGATTCCCATGTGTCCTTCGCTGCTTTGAAATCAATCAATCAATCAATGGAAGCACGGTGCTGATTTTTTATTGACGTGTGAATGCCCCGGCACCCGGCCATCTTGCAGTAACCTCTTCCCGTGCGGGGACTCCATGGTGTGCATCATCGACGACCGGGAGGACGTGTGGAAATTCGCCCCTAACCTCATCACGGTGAAGAAGTACATCTACTTCCAAGGCACCGGAGACATCAACGCCCCGCCCGGCTCCCGGGAAGCCAAGAAGGGTAAGGTTTGCATTTCAATGTCAATCTATAGATGGAATAGACGGAAAATTGGTTCTCCCCCAAAAAACCCAGTGTATCATTTTCACTCATAATTTAAAGAGTTATTTTCCTATGTCAAATATTTTAAAATGTAAAAAAGTAATTAACACATGACCACTGAGCCACACAACCCCTGTGAGAAGATCCGGTCTGTGCTGTTGCATGATTCTTATACCAATGCCTTGTGGTCTTTATTGCCTCTGAGACAAAAGCAGCACAGAGCAGGCCGATAAAGAGACTCTAAGGTCAGGTGCTGCTGTTCAATGGTGAGCCGATCTCGGGAGCGCAGACCAAATGACCACCACCATCATCATTATCATCATCACCACCGTAATCGCACTCGTAGCCTGTGTGTCCCGAGAACTCGAGTCTAATAAGCCTCAATGCCAGCCCAAGGCCTAATTAAGAATCCTACTGGTCTTCCGACCATGTCCGTGCATATCCTTCTGGGCTCTAACTGCTCATTAATGGGCCACTTGCAAGGGACATCCATAAGAGCACGCTGTAATATTGATCCCTTGATTGGTAGGGTAGTAATTCCCTCACAATCGGCAATCGCTAAGGGGGGGGGGGGCTAGTCAATGTTTCTCGGGAGGGGTTTCAGTTGGCCCTCTGTGGGCCAGGCGGCGGGGGAAGTGGTGCCATCATGCCTGTGAACCGAGTGCTCGCCGTCGTCGTATTGACCAGCGCTAAGCCCGTGCTGGGAAGCTTGTCGATGGCGCGCGCCTCGTGCTCAGATGTTGTTGGTTTGCTTCAGATCTACATCACAACAAAAATGTATTCGGTCCGTGGAGAAAATAAGTGAGCAAAGGTTTATGGCTGCGATGAAAGTTAACTGGTGTTAAGTTTAAGCAGCCGGCAGCGATATCGTATAGCCAAAGTCATGAATCCGCTAACGGAAGAGCTTTGTTGGGCTTACTGTGTTGTGTGTGTGTGTTCAGTATGTTGGCCATCCCGTTGCTCATCTTTGTTTCCTTTTGTTTCCCAGCGAGTCGGTCTGCCGAGAGCGCCGAGCCGACGGGGACGTCGGGGGGCGAGGAGCAGAACAATGGCCTCAAAAAAAGAGGGAAGGAGCCCAACGCCAACAATGGCAGCAAGGAGGAGCCCGCAGCACTTTCGTCCACTCGGGAGACGCCAGCAGACACGCAAAGGACACATGCCACTGGGGGTGGGGAGGACAAAGCGGCCCAGGACCAGAACCGAGACCGGGACCGAGTGCCCAGACGCCAGGGGAAATGTAGTCTGACGCAGATAGATACGGGCGACCGGACAGATCTCAGCGCCAAGGACGGAAGCGCGGGGACGCCGGCCTCTGAGACACCGGCCTCTGAGACACCGGCCTCTGAGACACCGGCCTCTGAGACACCGGCCTCGGAGACTCCGGCCTCGGAGACTCCGGCCTCGGAGACTCCGGGCTCTTCTCCAGCACAGGCTAACGCGGCCAACAACCTGGACTTTGACCTCTCCAGTGACAGTGACGGTGAGTCCGTCACAGAGAAGCCCGGCCCCCATGCGGCCTCGGAGAGCACATCAGGCGGTGACCCAGAGACGAGCCTGTCGGAGGGGCGCGTTCCACGGGACGCCTGTTCGACGCAGGACACCGGGGAAGGGGCGGGGGGAGTGGGTGGTAAAGATGCGGAGAAAGAAGAGAGCGGTAAAGGGAAGGATGACGTAGTAGCGGCGGCGGCGGCAGAGGGCGAAAGTAAAGAGACGGAGGAGGTGGTGGCGGGGAACAGCGCGGCGGCGGAGGAGCCTTCTCCGGAAAGCGCAGACCTCCCAGGCCCCGAGGAGCTGGGCAACGGCTGCTCGGACAAGAGGGAGCCTGAGACGGAGTCCCAGAACAGCGAGGTGTCCGGCGTCACCACCGGCGAAGAGCTGCTCGACCAGAGCATGGAGGAAGAAGAGGAGGAGGAGGAAGAGGACGACGACCACGACCGGGACGATCACCTCATCTACCTGGAGGAGGTGCTGGCGAGAATCCACGCAGAGTACTACTCCCGCTATGAGGTCTACCAGAGAAAGGAGGCCCCCGAGATGCCCGACATCCGCAAGATTGTGCCGGAGCTGAAGGGCAAGGTGCTGGCCGGGGCCACCGTGGTGTTCAGCGGCCTCTACCCCACCAACTACCCCATGGAGAGGACCCGCGAGTACTACCACGCCAAGGTGCTGGGGGCCGAGGTCGGCAAGAACCTGGTACTCGCCGCCGAGGACCCCTGTCGGACGACGCACCTCATCGCAGCCAGAGCGGGTACGTTGACCGACTGCCACGAGTTATTCTCTCATCAGTTCTTGCGTGTTCAGTCCAAAAAATTGCAAAAGTGTGCCGCACACACACAAACAATATTGTGGTCACATTAATTACAAATGAATCTCCTTTTTGTTGTTGTCGACGTCACTAGAGTCTGTCGCTTCGAATCAGTTGTAATGTAATGTGTAATGGTATTCATCGATGCTGATACATTCACGGTCTGTTCTTCTTAATGGAATTCTGTACCGAACATCCACTGCCAATCTTGATCCTGACTGATGGTCTTATTGTACCTTATTGGTACCTTATTGTAGAAAAAGCATTGTGCTTGCATCAGGGATTCTTTGTTTTACATTACGCACATCAAAAATAAAATGGATCTATATATTGTAGGTTTTGAACATCAAAACATCATCGCGCAGCGCTGATATTGCACTTTAGCAGACTTCGTCTGCCCACTGCAAATCTCCTTTCATTGTTTGGTCGACTGGTGCCGACCAACATAAATCTATCTCAATGTTGTATGGCTCCAGATCAGCAGTTATTCATGAGGGCAGTGTTGGTGATCAATGGAAAACAAAATCTCTATAATCAAATACCGGGGGTGGGGGTCAAAAAGGATGTGCTGAAGTTGAGCCAATCCATTTCCTGTGTTATTACATGAATGATGTGATCATTGGCTTCCTATAGCCATGGTCTGGGCTTCGTCTGACAGTGATGCAGTGGGTGCAGTTTAGACGTTCACGGGAAGCATTTTTTATTTTATTTTTATTTTTAAAAACAACATGATTTAGTGGTTGTGAAAATTCCTGATCTTCACCCACTGATTACTGAGTGGATATAACATGGATAATGTTTTGTCCAATAGAAAACATTACCAGGGAGATGATTGGGGGGGGGGGTGTGTGTGTGTGTGTGTGTGTGTGCTTGTTAACAACAATAAGGTGGACATTTACTGTATTTTCATTAAAAACCTTTTACACCTTGATAGATAGATAGATAGATAAATAGCTTTGACAAAGGTTTTCACCTTATTTCACTATTCATACGTTTTGCATTCCCTAACACTGCTTGTGACGTTGTCGCTGCGATTGTTGTGTTGGTGACCTGGTGTATCGTACTGCAGGTTGTGGTGGGGCCGCTGAGGCTGATTAACAGTTCATGTGTCCTTGGCATGTTCCCCTCTATGAGAACAGGGATGAGTGTGAAAAAAGAATGACATTTGTTTTTAAATTACATTTTTCTCATAATGTGTTATTTCTTGTATTTTACCAATTATGTGAGTATGTTTACAATATATTATACAAAAACAGAGAATTAACACAAATCCAGGTGCTTTAACAGGAATTTATCTTTTCATCCAGTCTTGAAGTGGTTGCTAAGCAGAAATCCCTCCCATCTTTAGACAGGTACCGTTTTTGTTTTTTAGAAGCAAGCATCACACAAGTGTACCCGGAGTGGAACAATCCCCCCACAACCCCCCCCCCCCCCCCCCCCCCCCCACCCCCGACAACCACCACCACCACCACCAATTCCAGTCTCCTTCTCCAGAATCTGAGCTCGGTAGAGAGGCCCTGGTGGCCTTGGGAGCACACTTTAGCAATCAGCCGACCTCGCTACGTCGGCAGTGGGGAGACAATCAGCAGTACTCTAGAGGTGGGAGGAGGAGGGGGCGGCGGCGGTCGGGGTCGGGGGGGAAGATGAAGTCCTCAAGCAGACCACTTGGCCCTGAGCCAAGGACCCGTTGCTCAGGCCGCTACACTGACAAAGATGGATATACTGTGTGTGTATGTATGTATATGTGCGTGTGTATATATATATATATATATATATATATATACACACACAAATATATATATATACATATATATATGTATGTGTATAATAGTAGCCCCCCAGAGTAGCAATACACACTGTCCCTTCGTGTCAAGAGTCAATAAATCACGATCAGATTGGCAGCACTATCTGACACCAGTCAACAAAGCTAACCCCCCCCCCCCCCCAACTTAAGGTAACGTTGTTTGGGGTTGAGGGGAAGGTGGAACCAAGTGTAAAGTGTTGTGGATTCTTAATTGAGATACATTTTTTGGGTGCACAGTGGATTGATTTACCGTTGTGCCTTTGACCAGTACATTTGAACACTTGAGCGAGCAAGTTTCTCGTTTGGGGACGTGACCTCCTTCTCGTCATCCTCCCTCTCACACACTCTCTCGCTCGTTGGCCTCAGGCACTGAAAAGGTACGGCAGGCGCTGGGCTGCAAGCACCTGTACGTCACCAGTCCTGATTGGCTGTGGTGCTGTCTGGAGCGCTGGGAGAAGGTGGAGGAGCAACTGTACCCTCTGAAGGAGGACATCTCCAAAACGCCACGGTAAGGGACCCTCGCCAGCGCCGTTCATTAAAGGTGTAGGAAACACTAACTAATGTTAACTGATTCTAGCTGTTGCTTGTGATAGAAGACCGTGACGGCACACACTTTCCTTATAGTGTCGTGCGGATGTGTATTTGTACTGTTTCAGGCGATAAGCCTGCTGATTTTCCATTTCCGAGGTTGAAAGTACAAAAGTGGGTAAAAAAAGTTGTAATGTTTGTGATGACGCTAGCATAAATAAGTATTTCCGGCCTTAGTATAACTTATGAGGCCTAGTTTAATTGTTAGTTGACCGCAGGGTCCCTAGTTTAGCTCAGACATTCGATCCCAACTTCATCCCTCTCCGGGAGACTATGCTCAAATCCGAGTGACATCTGTCGCACATTGCTGGAGACTTGGGCTCTTTGCTAAGTTTACGATTTTTTGTCTTCTACGAAAAACGTCATGGTAGGCTAAAATGTATTTGCTCTTCTCTTCTGGACGGGGTAAATTGAGCACAAGACTTAGAAGAAATAACAAAGCTTGAAATCTTGCTAGTGGTTTTACCTATTTGTTTTAAGCTTCATGCATACTTTGTTATCTGGTTATAACATGATGGTCATATTGGGAAAATACTAACTAAAGTCAGGCTAATACTACACTACTACTACTATACTACTACTTTCTGACGTTTCAAACTTATTTTGTCATTTTAAGGGCATATCCTCTCATCGACATTAATTCATACTATAAAACTGCCTATAACGATAAGTCTAGGTCTAAATTTCACGACGATGCAATACCATTCAAAGACGATAAACGGTAGTAGTTCATTATCGCCCAGCCCTAAGTAAACCCTTGGTAAACTCAAACCAGTACTGATGTCACAGGCTACTACCCCACTTGCCCTTTCCTTTAACCCGTCAAGAGATGTTGCTGTCCCCCCTAGTTTATTTTTCTTCCTTATCACAGGCCCCTCAAACACTCCTGCTGTCCATTAAAGAAAGACATCCACTGTCTATCTAAATGTGAAACCACTCTCCACCCACCGCCACCAGATTAAGGTTTTTTTAATCCTTGCTTTGTTGCTGGGCCCCCACCCCCCGCAGGAGCAACAGCCCGGCGGCGCTGCTCGACCCCCAGGGCGTGGTTTTCCGCGACCCCGGCTTCTTCCACGCCGCCCAGCCCCTCCACAGACCGCTGCCCCCGGCGCCGGAGGTGCGCACCTACGACCCGGTCACGGGGAAGCTGATCCGCCGGGGCCCGCCCGTCCAGCGGCCACCCAGCTACCTCCAGCCATCGGGGTCCATGTCGCACCCGGACCACCGGAGTGCGTCCTCTCTCAGGTAGGGTAGTCCTTGATGTCTTGCGCTCACCGTGTGCACGCTCTACTTGTTCTTTGGATACTAGCTATCTTAAGGTTTAGCTTATGTTCCACCATCAGCCCACCCCCCCCCCCCCCCTCGCCACAACCAGCTCTCTCCTGGAAGGACAACACGGGGATATGAATTGAAATGTTCTTAAGTGCCGGGGATCTGCCCACGCGCTCCACATCATTTCAATGCGGTCGGTTATTTTTGCCGCGTTCCCATCTGTGCTCCCGACTGTGGGACGGAACGAACCGGCTGGTCCAGTGAAACATGAGAATGCACAGCGCTTGTCTCCCAACGGCGGTATGAGCTGCTCTTAAACGTACCCGTGCACATGGGTGGGGTGACTGGGTCGTACCTGGTGCTCTACACCCCTACAGGCTATTATTTCCACATTCATCGAGTGTGCGATATGACCTTGCTTTTGTTGCTTGCTATTATCAAAATGAGGCCGCGCAGTGAAACGGACCTTTTTGCAAAAGTCTTTAAAAATACGCGTTTGACTGCACGTGTTCAGAATGTGCACATGCGCTGAAGTATCCACTCTCCTTCGTCTTTTAAGTTTACCCTACGTATTGTAACAAAGTGATACGGTAGATGTAATTGACATAATTAGCTAAATATGACGCACGAGAATGTCCCTATGACACTCAATGTGACACACATCACATTACGTGTACCCTGTCAGCCGTGGTACACTTGCCATTAAAATCGCCAGCTCGATTTGTTTTGGCATGCTTTTCCTTCTAGCGTCATTACACAAAATTTGCTATTTCTGCACGGCACTGACGACAAAAAAGGAGAAAATTGAGTGTCGTTCATCCATTACTCCCCTTGAGTTCGACGAGACTGGTCGAAGGCCTGCAGCGCCCCGCGACTCTGCAGCCGGGAGCTGTGGTCTTCCACTTAACTTGGCTTGAGGTCGAGCACCCGGCACAGGTGCAAACAAAAGGCATTTAACCCCTGTATTTAGGAGTTGCTTGCTTTTGAATGAGTGTGCTCGAATCCCCCCACCGGGCGCCACGCGCGGGGAAGCTGGCTGATCAAGGCACTGATAACTTTCCCCCCTCCCCACCCCCCTGCCTTCTGGTTGGTACTTGGCGAGTTGGGTGTGTGTGACTGTCGGGCACACACAGTTCCCTGGCGAAAATGCTGTTTTGTTGTGTGGGTTGTCGACGCCAAGGCTTTTGCCGATGCTGAGGTACAAGGTTGAGCCACAAAACCACAAGATTTTCCTGCCAAGATTCATTTTTGCCAACAGCGGTGCCGGGTTTGTGTGAGGTGCACGCATTCTCACCGGCAATGGGCGTGATGTGCCCGTCCGTATGCGCCATGTGCATCCAGACGGTATGTGCACCAGCCAAATTGTTTGCCGTTAATGTTTTTCCTGTCTGCAATTTGTAGACATTCCACTGTCTGGGTTTCATAATTCCTGTAGCTTCTGTTGCACACGGTAAAATTTGCACTTTCTATTTGTTGTTCTCTTTATGCTTCCCACATTTGGTCTCAACATTTGGTTAAAGCCGTTCATGAGCTAGTCTCATCATGTGTTCTTTATTGTTCTATAGCAGAATACCATTTTGCTGTCATTATGGCATTGTCATAATGACAATGATCTCTGACTGACCGAGCGTGGGAACAGCCGTAGTGTTTTGCTTTTCCCGGCAAAATCGTTGTTTACCATATGCCAACTGCTTTACAGCAGTACATTTGAAAGGTTTCTTCTTCACATTTGATTTTCAAAATGTCCAAATTGAATGATTGTTGAGGAGCTTTCGAGGTGAGAGATGAAACGCTATACTGCACCCCTTGGTGTGTGCGTGTGCGCGCACACCTGCCCATGTGATGTACTGGTGTCCCCTCTTTGTCCAGGGATGAACAGGTGGCTGGATGAATAGAATGCCATCCATCCATTTGGAGAGCGAGAGAGCGAACATTGTTTTACAGTTGTTATTGTTGTAATGTCTCTGCTGTTATTTTTATAAAACTTCCCAAGTCAGGGTTTCTGGCCAAAGAGTTTCTGTGAGCGTCTTCACTGCAGCAGCTTGGCTCACAACTCCAGTCAATAATCTATTAGAGGGTCTGTTGCAGCCCTACATTTTCATTTAAATGTGTGCAATGAAAAGCCCTGGTATTGTCGAACCACCAGGCAACTATTATTAAATACATGTTGCTTGCTCTTTAATAAGAATACGGCTTGTATCTTTTGTTTTGGGGCCCGGTTGAGAACCAAAATCCTCCTTTTTAAAAACCTTTTTTCTTTTTAGATTCAATAAAAAAATAAGCATTGCACCAGAGTACACAGTAATTATCAGTTATTGCCAAAGATTTTAAAATACAAAATAGGCTGAATCAAAGTCGTTGTATCCATAAGGGGCATTTATATGATGGGAGTGATGTTTGTTTACCAACTGGGGACAATTGCCTTGTTGGCTTGTATTTTTTAAATTTGTTTTTTAATTGTAATATGATAGTAGGAATATCACAAGTAAACCGTCCTACTTTAGTCATGCAATGGAAATCCTGGGGCATTGCACGGCAATTTTAAATCAAACCTGAATCACCAATTAGATTTTCTCCAATTATCTGCTGAAGCATGTGATCAGGTTGTCTTTTTTTCTTTTCCTCCTCTTATTTCTAACTTTGTTATCTGCCTGAATGTTGCACCACAGTCTGTATTTAATTCTGTACAACAACTTAGTACAGACTCCAGGGACAGTGCTTATAGTAATTGCCTTTTCTCCATATTAATTTATTTAGTTTGAGTTTATTGCCATTTCAACGAAAGCTAAATTCTTTGTACAATAAACTTGATATGAGGTTGAACTTAGTTCTTTGCAACTCTTAAGATGATTGAAATCAACAAAAAAGTACATTTAGATACAGTATATGCCCTTGTATAGGATTTTGACACTGGTACTACATTTCTTATACAAGTTAGCCGTTATCTTGCCTTGTCTCCATTCTGTGGACTTCTTGTATCTAGTATACCATATTTTCTAGCAAGCTATGCAGTGTTTATTTTGGCGTTGTTGATTGGGTAAATAATCCCCAGCAATTGGTGTCTCAGGGTTTCTCAGACGTCGGCGGGACCAGACGACGAGCAGCCGGGCCCGTCCAGAAGGAAGCGTGGGCCTAGCATGTCCGATACCATGCCCCTCTACATGCTCTGCAAGGAAGACCTGGACAGCATGGACAAAGAGGTGAGGGGGGGGGGGGTCACACCACACACCACACACCACACCATGTATACAAACATTATGTTACATCACATTACAGTCATTTAGCAGAGGCTTTTGTCCATAGCGACTTAAAATAGTGTGTTCAACAAAGGTAGGCAAGAGAACAACTTGTCACCAGAATTGTGTGCATTTCATTCTTAACAAGTCTTTAAGAACAGAACCAGGGCTCCGGTAAAGTAAGTTGGCAAACAATATCTAACTAACAAGCAAACAATCTACTTAGTAAGATGCTAGTACGTTAGTAAAAACTGATAAGAGGGACACGCTAGGTGGAAAGATCAGAGTAGCCTGAAGAGGGGAGTTTTTAGCCTGCGGGAAGATGGGCAGTGACTCTGCAGTCCTGACATCCATGGGAATTTTATTCCACCCCTTTGGGGCCAGGACATAGAAGAGCTGTGACCGCGTACATCGGCCACAAGGGCCCCTAAGCGACTGGGCAAGCAGACGCCCCGAAGTAGCTGAACGAAGTGGATGTGAACATACATGTTCACTTTCGTAATTCCTCTTGTATGACCAACTACAGCACTGGTGGCACACGGTGTCGTAGGGTCCAGAATCAACCGGTAGTGGATGGATTTATTTGACGGGTACAAAAAATGCAGGGTTACGTATTAAAACCATTCATTTGCTGGTAGATTTGATCACTCTTCCATTGAAAAAAAAAAAAAGTAATTCTCGACTTATGCATAACCGTGTGTGCAATGTGGGAATGTGTCTGCTGAAAGACCAAGCAGGCAACATAAGATCAAC
This sequence comes from Muraenolepis orangiensis, assembly GCA_027704905.1. Taxonomy (NCBI): domain Eukaryota; kingdom Metazoa; phylum Chordata; class Actinopteri; order Gadiformes; family Muraenolepididae; genus Muraenolepis; species Muraenolepis orangiensis. The sequence goes on from CM051007.1 coordinate 20,486,594, forward strand.
CAAGTCTAATTACTGAAAGTAAGAATAGTGAAAGCCTGGCCTGCAATTAGGCAACAAAGTAACTTCAAAATAATTTTGATGGTACGCTGACTTGTGAGAGAATGGCGCCTCCTTCATTCTCACCCTTTCCCCTGAACGCCTGTTATTGCACTGTGTAACTTTGGGTAATGCAGGTACGAAACCTGCGGGGAAAGTGTGCACAGTTTTACGGCACTACGCTACACACGTCTTCCCCTAACTATAGGCTATAAGAAGATGCTAGATCTTTCATATGGGTAAGGACAACATGGCAGAGGAGAAGAGCCAGACAAGGACATTTACTGAGGAAACTAAGAAGAGAAAAGAGAGAGTGACCGAGCAGGAGGCCTGACAAGAGTTCATCATATTTTACATCTCATACACTTTTTTTGCAACGCATTAATTGTACTTTGTAGTTGTGCAATGTAATGCAGGGTTGCAAACTGTTTATACTGTCCTGACATTATTTGTAGGGATCCCTCTCATGGCCTTTTCTTCATTTTAACTTTTTAATTTGTTTGGGTTTGTAATTTATGAAATATTGCGATGTTGGATGTAACCTTATCAATGTCCTCCTTGTAAATGGTTTGCACAGTAAACTTGATATGTGAGGTTGAACTTTAGTTCTTTGCAACTTTTAAGATGATTAAGTAAGATGATTGAAATAAACTAAAGTTCATTTAGATATGCTCTTGTATTGGATTTTGACCTTGGTCCTGATGTTATTGTAGTGATCCGTCTCATGGCTAAGGGGAAAATGACAATCTGCAGTGTACATCCCCGCCAATGTAATTTATGAAATATTGTGATGTTGGATGTAACCTTATCGAGGTCATCCTTGTGACTTAGAGTTTTGTAGTTCTTCCAAGTCCTCGCACCGTCTCAGCAAATCTATTGATGAATCTCACCCCGTCTTTATCGATCTAACGCCAAGTAAGCTTTGAAAGTTTGCAACCTTGCAAACCTATCTCAGTTAGTTTGTAATAAATTACACAAGCAGTGGTTGGTGTAGGTAGCTGCTTTGCGAATGTGTAGCTACATCGATCCAAGTACGTTTACCCCATGGGCTCGCTGATCTACCTCGGGGGAGAGGGGAGAGAGAGAGAGAGAGAGAGCACATCATGTTCCAGTTACATTGCAACCATGTTGTAGCAAAAATGATATTGTTGGCAAGTGACAAAATAGCTAGAGGGAAAACTAGCAAACTAAAGTTATATCCTTAACACACCACAGTATCGTTGGCATAGTTTTTCCCTCTTTGGGTGGCGATGATGGAAAGCAGCGAGAGGTATTTCTCCAACGAAAGCCACAGGACACACAGGGTTTGAGCAGACGGTTGCTTAAACCTTCACAAATCCCTACATGTTCTTGTTTCTCCCGCTGGCACCTTTGTGTTTATTGGTTGAATGTCAACGTTGCGTTTCCTGACCGCTGCTCTCATCCTTACTGATGATAAACGATTCAGGCTTCAGCTGGCCGACTCCTCCTCTCTCCTCTCCTCTCTCTGCGTGCCATGTGCCAACTGCACATCAAACCCAGACTTTGTTTACGAGACCCTCGGGTGCGTCTGATTTCTGTGGTCGAGACAACATGTTTTTTCCCCCCCCCCCTCCTAAGTCTGCATGATGGCGGCATGTTTTGTCGAGTCCTTCTGCGCATCTTTTTTTTTTTTGTTACTCCAGCCAAAAAAACGATCTTTCGATGTCTTTCAATAGACATCAGGACTGAGAAGGATATGGATTTAACCATGTTAATGTGACTGAATACCAAGGTGAACCAATTCATTATTTTGCAGTGGCATAAAATTGTCTGTCAGCCTGGATCAGCTTAATTAAAAAATATCCCCGAAAAATATCAATAGCCAGCTGTTATCTTGACACACCACGTCTGAAAACAACAAACGCAGATAAGTCAAGCTATTATAATTAGTTGAACGGCCCGGCTTAGTTTCTTGACATTAACAGCTATTGTTTATCTCTCTTTAGCGTCTTCTAGCTTCTTTTTTTTTTTCTCTACCTCCTCTATCCTGTCCGGATAGTTTTCACACTCAACCCACCGAATACAAAAATCAAAATTAAGACATTGACAACTTTGAGATTAGGTGTGTGTGTGTGTGTGTGTGTGTGTGTGTGTGTGTGTGTGTGTGTGTGTGTGTGTGTGTGTGTGTGTGTGTGTGTGTGTGTGTGTGTGTGTGTGTGTGTGTGTGTGTGTGTGTGTGTGTGTGTGTGTGTGTGTGTGTGTGTGTGTGTGTGTGTGTGTGTGTGTGTGTGTGTGTGTGTGTGTGTGTGTGTGTCAATAAAAAAAAAAGTAATACATTTTATAATAAGTATTCTGATGTGACAACCCGCTCGAACCCACATAAACAAGTAAGCACCAATACCAGGGAAACACAAAATGCTAAAAATGCCAGTAACGAGGCCCTTACAATCTTGAGGAACATCACGACGGCATTTCCTTCACAACCACGCAACACTGGGAATGGTTTACATTAGCGTCGCCATTTAGCGGTGTGATCTTTTTGTCACACAGGCTCGCTGACACATTTCTAACGTTTACATCATGTTGACGAAGTGTGTGTGTACTGCGCAGCACCAATATGTGGATTTGCATGTGCCCACACTTGGATGTGCACTGCAGAGCCTTTAAGATGGGAGGAAGGGGGGGGGGGGGAGATATAATGGACCTTAGGCCACAATGTCTCAGTGCCACACATAGAAAATGACAGAGGAAAGTGCATTCAAACCCATGAACCAAAGGGACCAAACCCCACGCAGCAGTCCCATCCTTCTTGATGCAATATCCCTCTTATCCACAACCGTGTGTGCGTGCGTGTGCGCGTGTGCGTGTGCGCGTGTGCGTGTGCGTGTGTGCGTGTGCGTGCGTGCGTGTGTCATTTTGCTACCGGCACTTCACATTTCCCTCTTAAAATAAAACATATCAGTAATGCCTTCCATCCTCCGGCACCTCCAGATTTGATAATGTTCTTTAGTGGAGTCGTGCTTCTGCTAATGCATGTGTGTGAATCCATTCACGAAGACCTCTCAGCAGCAGATACAGATGAATCAGATAGGTGGGTTGTCCTTTGTGTTTGACGTTGGCCAATAATTACTTAATGGGAGCCTGAGTAGGATCTCGTCATGAAGCATTTTACAGAAATTGTCTTATTTACCATGTTACGTGTACCATGTATTTAATGTTTTGGCGGTATATTATTGTTATTTTGAGAATATGTGAGGACCGCAACTGGGGACATAATATACCACTGCAATAGGTATTTTATTTAGTTGAATTCGCCAGCAGTGTAATGTTTATGTCCTCCTTCAAACCCATGTATCTTCACGGCATGATGGTGGTACACAAACTTGATGGCTTAAAAACACTATTAGCCTATTCATTTGATTCACAGTCATACAAGTATCACATCAAGCATGGGCTGTGCAGTCTCTCGGAAAATTATGAAAACTACACTTGTTGCCGAGAGCAAGATTATGTTCTGCTACCTCTTGTGTTTTGCAAGAGCCTTAGTCTATCAGCGTAGGCGTCATTACCACGATCGCCGGGTCTAATTTGATTGAATGGTGCAGATATCGGTGTGATTCTTTGAATGGCTGAAGGAGGGCTCCCATTCAGGTGTCAATCAACCTCAATCAGCCTGGATTAAAATAATATATATTCTTTTGTTGAATTTAAGTCTCTCCTCGAGCCTGGAGATGTTACTGGATGTGCCACAGCTTTTTGCAAATAAACTGTTTGTTACTTAACAAGTAATCAGGGGAATAGAAACAATAGTAGTTCTCTCCCCCCCCCTAGACTTTTTTTCCCCCCAAAACTTGGTGACCTAGAAACACGACCAAGGTCGAGGACTGTGTTCACCGTTGTTCAAGCTTGATTGCCAAGTGTAAGGTGTGGATTCGGACTGAGCATGCTTCTCTGAGAGACCCATCCGGGGGGGTGGAACACCTTTTTTAAGTGAGAACGTTCGTCTGTACAACAACAACAACAACAAATCGTGAGGATTGAATCCTCTTTATTGGTCACATACATGAAGACATACAGTGAAACATGTTCTCTGCATTTAACCCATCCTAGTATTAGGAGCAGTGGGCAGCTATTCATACAGCGCCCGGGGAGCAGTTAGGGTTAGGGTCTTCCTCAAGGACACCTCGACAGTTTTTGCTAGGAGGAGCCGGGGATCGAACCAGCAACCTTCCGGTTGTGAGGCGACCGCTCTACCTCCTGAGCTAGACTGCCGCCCTGTATATGCGACAATTGGACGTCATCAAGGACTACAGCAGGAAGCAAGCAGGAAATTGTGCTTCTATGAATAGTGTGTGTGTTGTTGAGCAAGAAATGGGTTTTCCACTCTTACCCTTCATTTGATGGCAACGCAGATTATTAATTGAGAGGCAGAGAAAAATAAATGAGAACGCTAATGTGCATCACTGGTGCCGTCATACATAATAACAAAACATGATAAACATCGGATATGAGCATGTACACAAACCGCATGGCTTGGCCGCTTGGCACAGTGGCAGTATAGCTGTAAAGCGCTGTAGCATTTTGTTTCTTTCTTTGTGTGTGTGTTTAGCAAATACTTCTTACCCTCTTTGTAACCCGGGAGCGCTTGGGATCGCTTCCTATGAACCTGGAGTGCGGTGTTCCGAGTGGGCCAAGCGTGGTCCATCGGTCGTGTGTGTGTGTGTGTGTGTGTGTGTTAGTGTGTGTGTTGACGACGCTTTGTATATGCACAGCTGCTTGGCCTTTTTAAACATCCCCCCCATTTACAAGAGAACCCGGGGAAAACGACCGGGGTAATTACTCATCTTCGGAGGGCGCCCGCTGAGGGAGAGATCACTATCAATTCCTCATCGTCCATCACTTTACCAATAGGAAGCGGGGGGATGGACCACAAGGGCATCTCATGACTCTTGGTTGTCACATGGCCCATAGAATGTCTCTTTTCAAAGTCCTTTAAATGCAGAGATTGGTACAAAATATAGGCCTACATTTAATCATTGCATCGTCGTATTGAATGAAAAATCTAGTTTTTTTAAATTTGATATAGTATATTATTCAGTAATGTTCAAAACGTATCCGGTATGTTATTCCCTGTACTTTTTTGTTATTCCTATATTGACTGAATCATCACATTTGAATAGAGTTGGAGATTCCCTCCGAGAGTTTTAGTCAAATTGCCGTTAGTAGAGTTTTATGTTTAAATGTGCCTTACCATTGCGTTTACAGAGAGCTGAGATCAGAGGGCTTACTCCGGCCTCTGTAATTCATAGTGTCTGTTGCCACGGTCACCATATGCTGAAAGCAATATCCTACCAGCTGCCTCGCGGTCTATTTAGCGATATTACACCAGAGGGCTTCACTTTCAGTGATGCGTGCTTCCTACCTAACCACATCACTGTTCCGCTAAAGACACTAGAGTGTAATATTGGGATTATGCCACAGTTGCGAACAATGTAACACAATGTAATCAAAATAGTCATGTGGGGCAATTAGTTCACAAAATGCATCACATTTAGTTTGTTGAATCTCTGTTTCCCTGAAATTACATGGGGTCTAACTTATACCTGGTCAACAGTCGGTCACGTCCGTCGATTCCTATGCAACGCAAACGGTAGTTTGCTACTAGTTTAGCAACAATTTAGCAACAGAGACACTTTCTCGTCCCTGTTGTCAGCCAGCCAACTTCCGCTAATAGAGATGATGGAATTTCCGGGATTGTGGTGGTTGACGTACTTGATATGTTGTACTACTGCCACCTGGAATTTTGGTTTAGAATGTCAGATATATAAGCATAATTTGCTTCCATTATAAATACTATTTACTTATGATTTATTCAGTAGACTGTCACCCGAGTAGACACAAAGTTTTGTGTCAACAAAGTTTGCCGTAATGATTCTCAAAGAACAAAAGTGATTTGGTTCTAACCAGTTGTATCATATACCTTTTTACTTACCTTGACTAAAGTCTGTGCTGTCTGTCATTTTTTAGCGTCCCAGACTTTAAAGCAAACAACCTTAATTTCCTCTGGCTTTCTATTTATCTAAGGCTGGTGGACAGGCTCACATTGTTTATGTTTTGCCCGGTTACAACGTAATTTTACCAAGAGCAACGTGTGCATTGTTCACAAGCAAACGGGATGAAAGGACATGCATTAGAAGTGCATTAGCTTATTTAGCTTTGTTTGTTGTGTAGCCGTCGATCCTGCTACGTGCCGCTTAAGTGGCTAAAGTGGCTCCTCCGGACGACAAAAACACAGGTGGTTGGGAGGTGGGTAAACCTATTTATTTATTGGTTTGAGAAAAGTTAAGCATGCAGAGCAGGTGGTATGTGCTGACATTTGATTGATCCGCGCTCCTCGTTAGTGTGTGAAAATACTTCACGAAGTGTCTGCAGGGTTTAAAACAGCAGGAAGTAAACTTACAAGAAAGATGGTACCGTTTATAAGGGATATGCCAGTTTAAACAGATGGGTTTTTAGTTTGGTTTTGTAAGTTGTTATAGAATCAGACCGTCTGATGTGTAGTGGCAGGGAGTTCCAGAGTCTGGGAGCCGAGCAACTGAAAGCTGGAGCACCCATGGTGCTGAGGCGTGGGCTGGGGATGGTGAGTGTGCAGCCCTCACCCAGCCACAGAGCCTGATCAGTCTCAGGCCAGGTGGGGCTGCTTAATCCAGCCAGCCAACCACACACACACTCCACACTGAGGTTACCATTGTAAACCAGTATTATAAACACTGAATTCTGCTAGTGATAATGTTAGAGAAACCCTTAGCCTCGCAAAGCCAGCCTGAATCTTGCAAGCTTACGTCTGGTTTTGCTTTGGTATAGATATTGGTCTTGAACTTCGAACAACATACTGTCAGCCAATCAGCAAACCCTAGCTAATGTCGATATTGATGACACCGGGCAGTGCCGTTTTTTTTTTACTTTCTTTTTATTGAGAGCAAGGTAGGAATGACAGATATACAAAAATCCTTTTTTTTTTTTTTTAAACACCACCCCTCCCCCCACCCCACCAAATCCCGGGTAGTGCGTCCCAACATAAGTAAGTAAGTAAATAATAATAACAACAATGATGATAGGTAGTGAAGGCAAAAGACAGGTATAAATAAGTAAATATAAATAAACAAGTAAATAATAATAACAACAATGATGATAGGTAGTGAAGGCAAAAGACAGGTATAAATAAGTAAATATAAATAAACAAGTAAATAATAATAACAACAATGATGATAGGTAGTGAAGGCAAAAGACAGGTATAAATAAGTAAATATAAATAAACAAGTAAATAATAACAACAATGATGATAGGTAGTGAAGGCAAAAGACAGGTATAAATAAGTAAATATAAATAAACAAGTAAATAATAATAACAACAATGATGATAGGTAGTGAAGGCAAAAGACAGGTATAAATAAGTAAACAAAGAGATAAAGAAAAATAAAGTGTAATTAGTTTCTAAGTGAGGATAAATGAGACGGTCGTGTTGGGCTGTGTGTTATCATGTCATCCCTCCACGTCCAGCACACATGCGTTATCCGGGAGGGCAGTGCCGTTTTGACTTAAAGGAATAATAAGCAGATTTTTAACCAGCTTTGTATTATTACAATGTTGGTAGTTATATGCAAATAATCAATCCCTCTCCTTTTTACCAACATTCAGTTTTGCTAATTCTTTGGGCTCTAGGTCTGTTCGGTTGTTCTCTGGTCATGTAACACCAATTTCTAAAATATGTTTTGCACCTTTCCACTGCACGTACATCCCAATTAGGATTAGCCCTACTTTCTAGTGGAAAAATACTTTTAAAACTATTATAATATGTATGCTGCTTTGGAATTTGTTTTAATTAAACGCAAGATGTTTTTACTTCAATGAAAACGGTAACCAATGGTGTTAACTTTGGAAATATGACACTCGGGATCCCGCTGGCTGAAGCTCATCCAAACGGCTCCAAAGTACCATTGACTGACGACGCCCCTCAACAAACGCCGCTAACGGCAGGCTTTCTGGACCGAATGAACGAAGTGAATATGGTCCGGCTGTGTGGTAAGGCTAGGTCACCCTGTAATTGCTGATCATTTGAGCCCAAGCACCAACATAATTGCATTATATTAATGCAATATATTAATATTTTTTTATTACTAGAGCCAAAATAAAAAGCCTTGAAGAGTCATGAAGCCAATTGTTCTCAAGTGTTTCCCCAATTCTCTGACCGTTTTCTACATCTCATGATGACTCATCTCATTGTCACACGCTCACTTAGTAGTCCGATTTTCCTCTACTCTGTTAAGTTCTCCCACAACACGTTCTTCTCCTTTTTGTGAAAGATGACGTTGGTGTGATGGCGATCTCCCACAAAAGGAACAGAACGTCCTATTAACACAAATGAGGAGATGATTAAGACGATGGCCGGCTCTGAAAAGTGCCATTAGACTCGCGGGGATAAAGAGTCATCAGTCAGGCCTAAGGGCTAAGCTATTGTTCCCTCCTGGACATCCCACACCCTCCCCAGTTCTTCACCCTTCCCCTGCCCTCAGCACAGCGGTTGTGCACTTCACAATCACCCAATGTTGGGTTAAAGTTTGCGAATTACAATTTATTGGTTTCACGAACCGCGTTCAAAAGACGTTTCACAAGACTTTCACAAGTTAATTCAGTGGCGGGGTATTGGTCTAATAATTGTTTGTCCCAAGCATCATGAAGTCACCACCAGAGCAGTATTCTCTACGGAGGACACTGTACCTTTAAATTACAAAAGTTACAATCCTAGAAGGTTTGCTGAACTTGACTTTTTGCTGATCCGTCTTTTGTGCGGGAAAATAAATGGTCTCTAGCTGTGCTATATTTTGTCTATAGGGTATATATTTTTTTCTTGCTACCCTGCCACCTGTGCAAGTGACTTATTCTACTCACAGTTATCAGTCTCGGTCTCAAAAATGCCTACCAGCAAGCATTGCTAAAGGTACAACATGCACTATTTTAGTTTTGTTTGAAATGTGCTCTGAAATGCATAGGGTCATGTACATGCTAACTCTACAGCTACAATGGTCTGGGTTAATTGTTATTTTTTAATTGTGCAGCATAGAGAAATCGCATGCTTATGCAAAAAAAATGAGCCCCTATTTTTCAGGGTGGGTGTTTGAGTAGAGTAGAGTAGAGCAGAGAAGGGAGAGATGAGTTGTTTTATTTTTTTCTTCAAAATGTACACTGGAGAACAGCTTGGAATCAGCAATCATACATATTAGTAACTTAAAAAAAACGGGGTTTGGTTGGTTGGAAGTAGCCAGAATCGAAGGCCTACTTTGGGCACAAACCGCAGACATTGTCTCCAGTCGGTGCATCTGCCTTTATGCTCACGTGCTCTGAATGAATATTGAGTGTCAACATGACCATTCTGATTTATTTGATACACTTATTATTATTAAGTCACTTATCGGTACAATTGTGTATTCTTCTACTGGCATCCCTCCAGCAGTAAGTGGTGGGAGAACATAAACTCACCGTCCCACAAATTCGAGCTGGCAGGGTGAAGAAAGGAAAGAAATTAGACCACATTTTTCTTCCCATGTATACGTTATATATATATCTTTTTTTTTTTGGGGTCGTGGGGGGGTGACAATTGAACAGCGAAGCCTTCAAGCCCAGACATAATGACCAGCTGCATTCTACTCTAAATCCTGTACCAAGACAGAAGAAGTCTGGCCCTGCCCTCCAACCGTTAAAAAATAAATAATTGCAGGCCCTGCTGCATTCCCCTGTCGTGGCTTTTTGAGATGAAGTGTGCATGCAAGTTGCTAGCGCGGGGACGCTGCTAACTTTGCGTGTGCCAGGGACAGCAGGCAGTGCCTCCACTTGCCAGCTTGAGCATGACAAGAGTCGTGGGAGAGTCCAGCAAGAGTTTCCCCATATAGATATATTACAGAATGACAGATGGCCCAGGGTAGTCGTGGCTCATCTCATTGATTCGTTGCTACTGTTACATTAGTGCATTCCTACGATAATGTTTAAAAACTGTGGACGATGAAAGCTTACTACTAGTGTGACCCAGGTGCTGCTCGTTTGAGTTGACTTTTTTTGGTCTCTGAAGGCTGCAGGGATGATAAACTGGAACTCCTCCACTTCAACCCTTTACATAATGTGCGTTGTGCCCTTTACATAATGCGTGTTGTACGAAGCATCCAGAGACTTCACTTTTTTGTTGTACTATGTCCTGTCACACTTTGACTTTGATTGACTCGGCGGATCTCTGCGCAGAGAACACTGACGGTGGTAACTGATAGTGGGCAACCATTAATGGTGTTTTTAGTTTGTCAAATTTTCGGCTGTATTTGTGGTTTAACAGGTCCTGCATTAACTGTCAAGAATTCCAGTCATGCCATCTGCCTGTTATTTAGAACAGTTGAGTTTTTGAAAACGGTTTGTCATGGTGTGCGATGTTCTCTCTTGTGGGGGGGAGCAGGGCTCAAGATTGTATGCGCTTCAGCTTTTTCAAGTGCTCTGATCCTAGTGTGTTGCATAAGTAAAAAAAAAAAAAAGAATAAATTAAAATGCACGTTAAAAGCTTAAGTATATCATCCTGTTTTTGTTAAATTCCCCATGTTGTTCAGTTCAGATTAGGACTAATCATTCAACTTAAGTTACTTCCAGGTTTGGCTTTGGTAGGCAGAGCTCTAATGTTCAAAATAACTTCAAGAATTTCTAAATAACCCAAATGTATGAGGTCGCCTGCTCCTAACAACCTTGACGATGGTCCGTGCCTAGCAACCATTGTACTGGCAGAAACGTGTAAGAGCTTTTTTTTTTATGGCCACACTGAGTCAAACCATGTCGATTTGAGCTTCCATTCCGGCTCTCTTATCTGTGGAGGAACAGGGCTCAAGAAGATTGTATGCTGGACGTCGGCAGCATTCACTGATTATCCCTGATTTTTTCGATACACCAATAATCCCTGTCTGGCCTCACCCTTTCCCTTCAAACGTAACTATCTGTCACACCCCACCCCCCCTCAACCCGGCAATCAGTTTATATTATCCCTGATCCGCCATTTGCACATTTCTCTTCATAGCTTGACGGAAGAAAATGTCAACGTTAACTTGGCAGCACAGCAGCGGAGGGTGTCCGGGTGGTGTGTCTCTCGGTCTCCCTCGCTGGGGCATCGGAGTTGGTTAAGCCCGTTTTGAAAAGTGTCATTGTCGTTTTTTTTTTTTATTCTGGAAAAAGTGAAGAGAGGGGAGACGGTTTATCAGATGTGCCCTGTCAACTGAACTTCAAAAGTTCTGTATGTACCTTTTGGTTTTTTTCACTTAGAAACGTTGTATAACCCGTCCTTGTCTTACCTCGGCCATATCGGTACAAAACATTAAGAAAAGCCCCTGGTTAGCTTGGCACTTCAGAAAAGGATTTCAAACAGCTTAGCTGCGTTGCAGGCCCTTTGACATTTAGATTCCATCTCTTAAGTATTTAAATTTAAACCCTTCCTGGGGGGCGAATGGCAACTGTGGGACTTTGAAACATATAATAAATGGCCTCTCGCTCTCTCGCTCTCTCGTTCTATATGTTCTATATTCTCCTATTTACCTCGATATTCTGTAGGCTTTTCTCCATTTATGATCACTTTTTGCAGCCTCGGCCGGATTTAAATAAGAACATCCAAAACACGTTAAAGAGATAGGCCTGTTTTATCCAAGTGGAATATATTCACACACATATATATATATATATCTATATCTATATATCTATATATATATATATATCTATATCTATATATATATATATATATATATATATATATATATATATATATATATATATATATATTCATTAAATATCCATACTGACGCAATGATCCCTCTGTCCTTTTTTGATATGTTGCAGACACACACGCACACACTTCCATAGCCCCATGTCTGTACAGTACAAACTGAAATTGGCTCCCCATGTGTTCATTATATTCTTTGTCTTTGCTCCGTTTCCAAGTCTGCACACCTCAGGCCTTGTTGCTGTCACTATCGAGTACTCTTTGGCTGTCTGGATCTGGCTAACAAAATCCCTTTAATGAGCCTAGGTCCACACCAATAATGAGTCTAGCTTCATTCCCCCAGAGAATAATTGTCCATCAGCAATTATCACAGGTTTCCCGTGATAAATGGTATGAGTTACTTGATGACAAATGAGAGACGGCTCACGTTTGCCCTGTTGGGATTCACTTCTGGCTCCTGCCCGTCTTCACTGACTCTGTTTACGCAAATTGCTGTCAAAGCACTGACCAATCAGTCACTATCGCTCAAGACAATGAGGTTTGATTTGAACTGTGTGTGTCTCTGTGCCTGTTCTTCCTGGATATCTGCCTTCAAACTGGCTGCCTTTTTCATTTTTGGAGGCTAATACACTTGTTTTTGTGGGGTGAATACCTGCAAAGTTGGAAATATGACTTGACAAAGCACTCATTATTACAGGCAAACATCAGCAGGACGACAAATCTATTATGCACAACCTTTTGTGGAGTCCATCGTGACATGAAGGGACTTGCATGTAATTGTCATTGACAAATAATGCGTGGACAAGCTTGCTGTTTAACCTCCACACCTCCCGCCATGCCACAATAATCACTGCTGCTTATTCTGGGTTCATTCCAGCGTTTGCCTTCTGAATATACGATCTTGCTGATGATACACACACACACACACACACACACACACACACACACACACACACACACACACACACACACACACACACACACACACACACACACACACACACACACACACACACACACACACACACACACACACACACACACACAATGTAGCTTGATTCTCAAGCAGACCTGCGCGGGACACATTGAATGGGTGTGTGTTGAGTGCTTTGGGATTGCGCCAACAGAAATGTGTGATTTGGCAATCAACCATAACTTTTATTTGGAGCATTTTAGTAGTTTAGGTGTTCTTCATCATTTTACACTCCGTTTGGTATTGATATTTTAGATCCATATTGTTGTGTCGGTCTTGTGAAATACTCCTATAATGGAAATAATATACAAGCATATACTGCTGCAGATTTGATTGATTTATGTCAGTTGGTTAACTTTTTATATCAAGACCCATGATTGGTCATTTTAGGTTGAAGGTCGTATGTAGATTCTGTAAAGGGACGACCTTCCATGTGTCTGAAAACATCCAGCATGTATTATATAAACATAAATGTACGCATTTGCATGTGTTGGCTTGCAGATACTATTGGGACTTGGACTCTTACTGAAGATTGAAGATTCTTTATTTTTGCCATGTGTAACAAGTAGAATGAAATGCTTACTCCCCATTCGATCCTGCATTGCACAACAATAATATGAACAATATTAAAGAACAATACAGAAGTCTTAGTTGTGATTATATGGATAATATATTAATATGGTGGTTGGTGCAAAAAGCATTTTTAAAGTGACCCTAGTGCAGTGAGTCCTGTAAAGAAGTATGACACGGTGTAGTATTAGTGACAATGTTATTATAGTGGCAGCACTCAGTGGCAGTGTGCCTACTGAACCGTAGGTATTCTGTAGCGACCGGTGAGCCATTGTTTACTGTGTCCCTGTGTACTCCTCCTGTCAAACGTTACAGCATGGGCTGTAGGAGGCTACAGTAGACGGCGAGGACTCGCTGACATGATGATCATGACAAAAAAAAAAAACGACAACCCCGTGGCTCAACCAAGGCTTCTCTCACTTAGGTGGATGACATCCTAGGGGAGGACAGCGACAACGAGAGTGAGGGCCAAGGCAAGGAGAAGCCAGGGGAGGATGAGGTGGAGAATGATGATGATGATGATGATGATGAAGAGGAGGATGAGCAGCAGCAGCGGCGGCGGCGGCAGCAGCAACAACAACGGAAGCTAACAGCTGGGCAGAGTTCGGGCGGAGAGCACGCGGCTCCGCCCCTGTCCGACGCCACGGAGACGGGACTCCGGACACCAGTCAATGAGGCCTGTTTGACAAGTAGTGTACAAAGGTGAGACTCAAAACTCCATCTGTTATGTATACCAAAGAAGGGCGTGGTTTTCCGTTCTATATTTTTATTTTTTTACCCTGATTCACTTTTAACTTGGTAAATTACTCAAGTGTACACAGCGTCATAGAATATGATTATACATTTTTCTCTGTATATTGGGGGGCGATGGCAACCTATGGCACAAATCACAGAGCAAAGGATATTACTTTGTCTGTCTTGCATAAAAATAGACACTTGGGGTCTGAGAAACTGATGGCCAGAGACAGCCGCTCAGATTTCCCTCCTAGGTGACCAAGCCTGTGCTGACCCAGAATGCAGCTTCAAGGTTCGGTTGAGGCATGGCTACTGTTGTAGAGAGAAATGTCAACCGAACTTGCTCATTGTCATATTGGACACACAGGGTTTTCTTACAGGGCAGAACTGGCAGTTTCTAAACATTTGTCAGCATGAATGAACATTTTATTCCACTCAAACTTTGAATGCTTAAAACGAACCCCCGGCTTTGGAATAGTTAAATTAAATAATGTATCGCAACCTGGGGCGTTAGTCCATTTCATGATTCATTTAAAAGGCACTTGCAAACAATACAGCCCCGTGGGGTGGCTTTTTAAAATTGAAATGCGACATACCTTTCCCGTTATGTTTCCCCCTGTTCTGATAACCCCCTCTTCACAAACGCTCCCATGCTTCACATGATTGCCGGAGCCAGACCAGAGTGGCTGGCTGGTTGCTATGGAGAAATGGGGAAGCTGAACGCACACAAGACCGTGGGGTTTCGAGACACACTCGTCCCCTGCTGGGTGCCACATGGCGGGGCTGAGCTGCCACACGTAAAAAGAACTGTCTGAAACTCCAGCCCCCTTTTTTCTTTAAGTAGCCACTACGCCACAGATGACAATAAGTCCCACGGCTGCCACACATTTTCTCACAGGCGCGATTGTGAGTACACTCAATATGTCAAGCCGCCTCTCTAGTGGTGCACTTAACTGAGCCATTACATCGATGCACAGCCCAAATGGTGTCTGTCAAAAGAAGCACCTCTCGCTGATTGCTATGATTCTACCACAGTGCAGGAAGTTCACTGGGGAGAAGAAAAAAAGGTTATCCACCCCTGCCGGTGACGCAGTCGAACCAAACCAAGGATATTTAGACCATTAACGAAAGATGAAAGGGCTTTTTTTGCTGATAATGTTTAAGATTTAACTAGAACATTAAACTAAATAAGTGGCGATGGTTGTTTTGATAATAACGATGGTTCACCGGGCAGTAAGCCTGACTGCAGCTTGAAGACATCTCAAGGTTTCAGACAGATCCCTTATTTTTCACCTCCCAGTACCATATTTCACGTATAATACCTGTTGGGCTGACAACATTGCGTTGTTTCCTAACTAGAAGAAAATAGCCTATCTTCTGTCTCACTGGAGCACTTACTGCAAAGAAAATAATGCAAAAAAGAAATCTTGTCCCCGTTTTTAATCCCCCGTCTTCGTCCATTACTCTTAAGCATGCACATTATGCTTTTTAATAATTAGAACCCTTTTTTTAACAGGCCATTAAGCAGACACACTGTTAATGAAAAGCTGTAAAAGTTAATTTGGCCTCATTCTTTTTGCTTTAATTGGTATTTAAAAAGTCAGTGGAATGCACCCCGCAGAAGTCGGCCAAAGTTAATTTAATTCCAAATGAGAGAATCATTTGTCAGCAATGCTTTCCCGGTCACAGGCATCCGTGATGTGACCTAAACGCCGCCGTCTGGGACCCCAACCCATTTTCGGAGTGGTGATAATTGTTAGCATTCTATCGCCGTGGAAACGGCCGTCACCGTTTCCTCTTTTGACAGAGTACTCACGGAACCGTTGCTAAGATACGGAACTGGCCTGATTGTCCGTGTTCAGATTCATTCAATACATGTTCCTTTTACTGCTGCTCTGTGGAGTGCGCTGGGAGCAGAGTTGTATGCTTTTGCAAGTACCCTTTCATAAACTATGCATACAATTCATATACAAAAAAGGTTCTCTCACAGGACTTTTATAGCACATATCTAGGCTTCATGTTGACGTCGGGAGACAGGCTGCAGACATGTGGAAATTAATGTCTGGGTTCAGAAATCCTTAAATTGATCGATCAGCAGCATATGTCTTCAGCAGCATATGTTATCTCCCTGAAATGTTCTGTTTCCATGGGAACCACCTGTGCTGATGAACACCATTCTTTTCCCCTCTGATTACCTGCTAAGAGAAAATAAATCAGCATCGCATTTAGACTGGTTTAACCCCCCAGCCCTTATTGAGTATCTGGACATTGAGCTTTGCTCAGGGGTCCATGCAGCATCATAGATTGACATCAGAAACTAATGGCGTCTCAAACTGCTTATGGCAGGGTGGCAGTGGTCGTTTGTTCTCGGACCCTGCTGTTCGACGGACAGTTCATTAAGAGCCACTAACGCCCGGTCCAGGTTGTGAATATTCCCCATAGAAGATGGCAGTGTTACTTTTAGAGTCGCTTGTTTTTTTTCGGTTAGTATTACTATACATGACTGCGCTACACCGTACTTCCAATTGAAACGTTTGGTAACTCTGTTACGTATATACAGTAGGTGTGTGTATATTGATAGATAGATATAAATGTTTTAGTTCACATCAGCATGTGGTATTCGGACACTGTAACACGGCTCTTTTCCTTGAGTCATGTTTTTGAGGACGTTTATATTAGGAACCCAAACGACAACTGACAAATGCTGGTCTCCTATAGAAGGGACACTGCATTTTTACCAAGGATTGCTGAAGTTTCTACATGTTTTTCCAGGACCTGGATATCTGTTACAGTGGTACACACACCAGAGCATGCATCACAATTTTGTAGCGCTGTCGCTTACTCAGACAAGATGAGTGGAATGTGTTCACTGCTATTCCACGAACAGGCGTGAGAAGAAGTTGTCCTCGCGCTAACCAAACACTTTCCTCTGCGTAAATGAAGCACATTTCCTTCTCCCAGATAGCTCCCGTCCAGCCTATGTGCCTATTATCTATGTCCACCTATCTATTCTAATCAAGCTGTGAGCAGTTTGCTACAATCATTTTCTCGAAGAAACCCTACGACCGCTCACCTTATCGGCACGTGATTTTATGCCGGTCGTGTGAAGTTGTTAAATGTCACAGAAGCCCATGTTCCAGCTGGTAACCACGCAAGGGCTTCCTATCTTGTTGACATTTACAACAACAATTTATTTTCTGCACCCACCCCCATTACGTCTCTCCCTCCCCCCCCCCCCCCCTCCCCCCACACACTCCCAGTGCACCCACTGCCTTCCACATGTCTTTGGATGCACATAAAGGTCCCAAGAGTACTCACTCCTCTTAAGTTCATGTTCCTCAAGTTCAGGTCGATGATGTAACTGTTGGGCGATTGAGTCGAGGTTTTGGGTTTATGCTTTAAGTCTTTTGTAGCTAACCTGATGCGTTTTTTGTTTTTCTTAGTCGTGCAACGGCTGCTCACAGCATAAAGAGATGGATTGTCTTTTGTTTAGTTTTTATTTAAAAAAATGTGTCATTTGACAAATGCAGCTCTGTTGTATGCAGGCACCAGCCAACAAACAACAGCTTGCACCTTGAAGTAGTTTAGCTCTTTCCCACTTAGAAAAGGAATTACAAGTTGCTACAGTGCTGATTGCATATTGCAGTCTTTAATCAGGGCCGTGTTTTATTGAACATTAAACACGTGGACTGAGACGGTGAAACACAGTAAATGACAGTGCAGTGCAGTGCAGTGCCTCAGCACTGGGAAAAACTGTCCGCTTAGGTGAATAGCCAAAAGGGCCCCTGGACCTGATCTTTTAGTCAGAGAGAAGCAGGCAAGGAAGAAAAACCAACACATTTAAATTTAGAAAGGGTTTGAATAAGCTGAGATAATAATCACTAATCTCCTAGTTTCCCTGAACATTAGCCTCATTCTTCATCTTCATTATGATAGACAACCACTAATATTGTGCTGTAATATATTAATTTTAAGAAATGCATCACACGGGAGTTGGCAACCCATCCTCTCTGGCGGCCAATCGTAATGCCTTGCTTTCGAGTTTCCTGCTTTAACTATTATGCTACACATGTTTGCCTCATTAATTGCGGGAATCATTTCCATCGGGTGCATAGATGCATCTTTCCATTGTCAGTTTGCCCGGGTCAATTTCCTGTCTTCCTGGTTAATGCATGAACACACACCACCGCCACAAACTTGCTATGTGTTATAGCAGGTTGTTGTTTTTTCGAGTGTTAATGAAAGCGACAAATTGCAAGCTTGAGTGGGTAAGACATTGAATTGTTGCCAGGCGTCCTATTAGCATCAACCTTGCGAAATATGTGGTTTTAATTGGCCACATTACGTCTCACCACCAAAATGCATTGAACCAGTGAAAGTGTAAATGCTTCCTTAATATCGCATTTCCATCACACTAATAAACACATGCTTAAAAGAAGTGAGCAAAGATCTTGGTTGTTGTGGGAGAAGAAAACTCTTTACCCACAACAACACAAAGGTGATGTTTTAAACTGCAAATGTGGACCTGTCACTGCTGCCGGTAGGAAGTGTGAGGGGGCTGGGAATGAACCACAAAAGACCAAGACCAATGTCTCAAAATACAAGCGCTAAATGTTGCCTATTTTGCACCATTTCTAATATTCCTTAGCCAGAAATCTGCAAGGCTTTAATTGAACGGTAAGAACAATTATACAGCAGCATGAAAATCATATTCTGTTTTGTTCTCAAACTAAGAATCAATATAAGAATCGTGCATGACTGAATTTTCGATTTAGCCCAAAGTTGCCCAAGTTATAGCTTGTGTACAGCCAGCAGATTCAGCCTCTGTAAATGACAAAATGCCTTGAGGTCAGAGACTCATCCATGTTCCCTATCGCGTCCTTGTCTTAGCTCGTTGATATCGGTACAAAATATTTATTAAAAAAAAGCCCCTGGTTAGCTTGACACTTATTATTTCAAACAGCTTCGCTGCGTTGCATGTCCTTTGACATTTAGATTCCATCCCTTAAATATTCACAATTTTGACTGTGGGACTTTAAACTATGATAATACTGTGTGTGTGTGTGTGTGTGTGTGTGTGTGTGTGTGTGTGTGTGTGTGTGTGTGTGTGTGTGTGTGTGTGTGTGTGTGTGTGTGTGTGTGTGTGTGTGTGTGTGTGTGTGTGTGTGTGTGTGTGTGTGTGTGTGTGTGTGTGTGTGTGTGTGTGTGTGTGTGTGTGTGTGTGTGTGTGTGTGTGTGTGTGTGTGTGTGTGTGTGCACAGCAGTGCATGATTGTAAATCCCCCCCGCCTGATCTATCTTGCATCGCTGTAATATTATCAATAACATGGTACAATTATGGCTGCAGGGCTCTAAAGTATACACTGGGCAGGTAGGATTTTTAATTAACCGTTACATTCAGAGACACGGGGCCTTGTACAATGAAGAGCTGGGTCTCTTTCCTGCCCCCCAAACGTTTTGTGTGTTCACCCTTCAAGATTAGTCTCCCTTTACAAGATTAGTCTCGGCCATGCAGAGGTAACTGGTACGAGCGTGGCCAATGCAGATCAGGTCCTATCCAACGGTCCCCCACACCACTTGAAAGTGATGAAGACGTTCTGCTAGGCTTACACAAGTGTCCACAGTCTAATTCACAGTGAATATTTCGTGGCTGCTTTGCACATCTCTCGCTGGCTTGCACAAATGACAGAGCTCCCGCTCTCGCTGTCCTTGGTTTTGTTTTTATAAAGCCATAGTTACTGTTGTGCAGTCATGGCACATTTCACACTGCAAATGTTTTTACTGGTTGTTTATTGGCTATTTACAAAACCATCATATTTGATCATGGTAGTTACCAAGTCATTTTGTCATATACGTGTAATATACAATAGGTCTTGCATTCAATTTTGTTAGCCATTGGTTTGTAGGGACTAAGTTATAGGTGTCATGAGCAGCACTAACGCCTTAAATCCCTGTGGAAAAGCACACCGTGCAAATTTAATATAAATAGCAAACATCTTGTTCAACGCACACACACACACACACGCCTGGTCTCTCCCTTTTTACATTCACCAACTTGAGAGGCATAAACCTGCTAAACTGTAAAAAAAAAAGAGCGGAATCTGACAAACATCAGCGGAAGTAGCAAACCCATTCACTCTTCCTCTTTGTTTGGTGTAGACCTTTGTTTTTGCCTCTTTCAAGCTACCGGTGAAACATGACCAGGACGACAGTGAATGTTGCCCAATCTGTATCGCAACACCTCCCCACTTTTCGCAAGGAATTTTAGATGTTTTCCACTGTACTGGCGGCCGGAATGATTTGCTTCAAAAACCTCTGTGACACCGCTCCACATTAGACAGCATGCCTCCAGCGAGCCCTGGCTCTTGCTCCATGCTGTCGTCTCATCCGCTGCCCTCTTGACCGCTCTGTTGTAGTTCACCCGTCTCAATCTAACGGTGCGGGGTTTGCCCAATGGGTCACCGTTAAAGTTCCAGCTCCGTCCCAACCTCTTTGGGCTGTTGATTGTGTGAGTTTCGAGGTTGTCTGTAGTGTCATTAAAAAATAAAAATAAAGAAGTCGAAAGTGCGAAGGGAGCACAGCACAACGATGCCACAAATTGGAAACTTGTCGCTTGAGAGCAAAGCGTTTGCAGAGTCTTGATCTGCCACGTTTGTCGCTCTGAGCCTCCGTCTCGGGGATGTTACACAACAAGTTCTCTCTAAAGAGATCTGGGAGCTGTGAAGTAAATACTAGTGAGGACTTTCTATTTGTTTCATCTTGTTTGCCTAATTAGTGTGTGAGGCTATGTTGCTTCTTGCAACAATTTATTTCAAAGAAACCGACTGTCCTTGATACCAAATGTATCCTGTAATCCTCCCTAATGCTTGCGTGGGCTTGTAAGTATTACTGTGACAATTGCGGATTCCTGATTCGTCTATATTCATTGTTTTAAACGGTCCGACATCGTGGAATTGTTTTTATTTTTTATATATATATTCAGTAATCATCAGTTAACTTTTTTCTGAACAATGAAAACTACTTGAGTTTTGAGTTGTGTTCACCCTATCTGAGGAGATAGCAACACCTCCGCTATCCGTTGGCGGCAAAGGAGCGAGCTCTGCTCAGTAGTGTGCCTCCTTTGAGGCTTGCAACGAGACTCCAGGCGCTCTCCTCTTTAACTGATTTATCCATCACCCTTGTCTGCCGACGCCAATAGAAAGAACCCCAAAGCGGTGAAGCGGTTGCAGAAGAGTAATTTAGCCTTGTTCTGTTGCCAAGCCAAAAGGCCAGGTGCTGTAAAAAGAGCTCTTAAGTTTTAGAGTGCTCTGATTCTAGTGTATTAATCTGTGTCGGTACACAATGATGCTGGAGTATGCAACGTACAATCAAAATGACTTTGAATAAGAATGCATGTCGAAAGCTTAAGCAACATGGCTACTGCGAATAACATGGTCTTATAGAAACTTTAAAAAAAGTATAACATGAATATAATTATTAAGTGCCCCATGTTGTTAAAGTCAATTGCAAAGTCAATTGTATTTGTATAGCTCCACAGTTACTGTTGCAAGGGGCTTTACTGGTCATATTTATGACTCAGATAAAGGCTATTCTTTTCATGTTGTTCACGGATTGGGCTTTGGTAGTTAGAATTGACCAAAGTATATCTGGCATATTATAAGTTTGTCTGAGATTCAGCGACAGTTTAAATTTTTTTTTTTCAGTAATAAACGGTAGATACCGTGGAAAATCGGAACATCCTGAAAATCGACTAATCTAAACTACCGACGAGCATTGCACATTACAATAGTAAGCGGTGCTCAAGAGGGTGCTGCTGTTAAGTTATCAACCCTAGACGAGCGTGTCATCAGTTAAGGACACACCTACAAACTGTTGTCATAGAGATACAAATCTCAACCGTGCCGAGGCAACCCGAATCAAGCAACCTGTTCAGTGTTTGTTTTGCTATATCTGAAAGTCTCTCAGTAGCCCCTGCTTTTAAGGGCTACACCAGTCAAACACATTCCTCATGTCACGCATTTCCAAAATGCACATGTACTTTATGGAGGCAAGTATAATGAAGGTACAATTCCCATTTGCATTTGTTCAAGCAGACACACACACACACACACACACACACACACACACACACACACACACACATACTGGACTTCCATGCTCCACGAGAGCTGGAGATGCTTTGCTAGACCCGGCGGCTCGGATCCCGCTGGGTCGCCGCGGTGTCAAGGTAGCCAGCGTGTACCCGTTCTCCTAGATGCTGCCCCAATACGCCTATGTCCTTGCGTTCCTGCTTCCGGAACGTTAAAAATTGCCGAGCAGTGCACTCCTACTTCCGGTAGTTACCCCAGATACGTAACAAACTATGGCCGCCTCCTCTCGTTGCTGTTATTGTAGTGTACCGGGCTGCTCAACGTCGAAACAAAGACAGCCGTACCTCAGTTTCCACGATTTCCCGAAAGACAAACGTCTCAAAGTGGGCGGAATAGGGTATGTGTAGGATTAAAAGCAATTCTGACCCTCACACACACCATCTCTCATCCGAATAGAGATTTTTAACGGGTACTTCCGGCTTTCAACTGTGACGTGATATAGGCCTATTACAATGGCGGCACCAGTGCAAGGGCAAATTAGTGTACAGGAGCCCGCTCCTAAGTGTTTCTGACGGGCGTGCTACGTTGGGATAACGCCACACACTGGCAATTCTTGCCATTGTGTGGCGGCGGAGGAGAATGGCTCCTCCGAGGACACGCTGGCTTATTGAAATCCTAGGGCTGGGCTATATCGGCCCATCCGGAGTAGCGCTAAAACACACAGTGCCCCACATTCGCCCGTTTTCATCTCCCTTTGCCTCTCTTTGTAAGATTTTCGCTTTTGCCGGAGATTAGGCAGAAATGGAAAAAATGTAATGCAGCTGATGTCAGCATGTTGTGAACTTCAGCCATAGTGCTTGGTCCAATATGGCCCCTATGTAAAATAGTCTTTCTTGACGTTGGTGTTCATGTTTACTGGAGTGTCACGGTAGGTTGGTGTTCTGATGGATTGTTGTGATGATTGACATTTGGTTGTTTTGTCCACGGTTGTTCTGGAAGTAAGTTCTGATCTCGCAGCATCATTAGGTCGCACACCAGTCTAATTTGTGTCCTCTGACTGAGTTCCCTGTAGGATTGTTTTAGTAAACAAAGCGAACCATAGCAATCAAACAATAAACGACCAGAATGTCAGGAGTTTCTTTTGCAAGGTTTATTTCTTTGTGAATCGCAAAATTCAAATAATAAACGACAGTTTTATCCTCACCTGTCACCCGCCCTTAATCTCCAGTCAAAGCGGCTACCTCGGCTAACAAGCGGTAAACAAGCCTAATGGACTTGACGGGCTAGTAGGCTTAAAATACCAACACTACAAACACTAAGGCTTTTCTCGAGACCAGATGATTCCTGGTGGTATATTATGTTGGGATTTATAGAGTGGGCTACGACCTTGTAACAGGGGAATTAGTGCGCTCTCGAGTTTGGCAGCGGAATAATACAACTTGTCTTGCCACAATGTGTGCACTGCGACTACATGCAAGATTAGCGATTTCAGGAGTATTTTACCCACACGGGCCGTTGCTTATAATGTGCAATTGGTTTTAAATCAGTACCCGGGAGACTTCTGGCACCGCAATTCTCCACCAGGCGCTCAAATTACTCTATTAGCATTTATGAAAGCGGTTGGTGTCGGGGGGAGTCCGGGGTGTTTTTACACTCGTAGATAAACGAGCTTCAGTTGTGCATATTCTTTTTTTTCTCCAGGCTTCATTGCATTTGTTTGTTTATTTTGCCGCGGGCAGTGCAAGTGTTCAGCACATTAATTAAAATTTTCCGTCAAACAAGCGTTTTCCTGCGGGAGGGGGAAGCGGGAACGGGAAGACAAGAGCTCTAATTGAAGTTGACTTGTCGCCTCAAACCCAGGTTAAGGCTGCCCATTTGTGACATCGTCGTCGGAGATTAGCCGCTTTGTCGACGTGTCGCTGGGAAATGTGTCAGTGAACGACTTTAGCTTTTTTGTTGTTGGGAATAGCCGCGGGCACCGCCGTCAATTCCGAACTTGTTTTTAAGCCGTTGTCGTCAGCTCTCTTGATCAAACCCCCCCCCCCCCTCCCCTCCCACAAAGTTGCGAACGACTGCTGGAAAAGTTGTGACAAGCTTTGAGTTTGTAGGAAGTCACAGAGATGTCTGTTGTAGGGTACAGTAAGGTGAGCAGGTCGATTCTGAGGTAACATTCAGGAGTATTGGGTGGTCAGGCCCCGGTTTGTGGGGGGGGGGCGGTGACTGAGGAGAGAGAGACAGGCGATTAAAGTGACGGCAACATTTGTACATATTTGTGTGTGCTGGCCTTAATCAAATGCATACCGAATCCATCAGGCAGGCAGTGAACAGGAACACTGGTTTCGTCTCACTCTGTGCACCGAGGGGATACATTAGGGGGGGACAGGGTACAATTGAAGCGCACAGCGTCGCTGATAAACAGAGCTTGACTGAGTGCGCAGAGCTGGGGTGTTGCTTACTCAGGTCCCCTTTCCTGTGCATTTATTACAGAAGGGCCAGGGGACAAAGACAGATACTGGAATGAGGAGAGTAACCGTAATGTGACCTAGTTTCTCTTTTTGCTGTTGTTGGTTCTGCCGCTGTGTCCGACCATAGAGAGAGGGCGGGAGGGAGGGACTGACGGAGGCAACGCGTGGGAGAGAGCCTGGGTGGTGGTGGCGGCGATTGTGCAAGGCTTTTTATCAATAGAGGACACTATTCTTGCAGAAGTACAGCCACATGTACATAGCCTGGATGAGCCTCTCGTTGATGTGAAGTGTGTTGTCATGCACCAACATGGTCTGCATGTTATTAATTCACGATGGTATGGGGTAAACAATATATATATATATATATATATATATATATATATATATATATATATATATATATATGTGTGTGTGTGTGTGTGTGTGTGTGTGTGTGTGTGTGTGTGTGTGTGTGTGTGTGTGTGTGTGTGTGTGTGTGTGTGTGTGTGTGTGTGTGTGTGTGTGTGTGTGTGTGTGTGTGTGTGTGTGTGTGTGTGTGTGTGTGTGTGTGTGTGTGTGTGTGTGTGTGTGTGTGTGTGTGTGTGTGTGTGTGTGAGACCAGGCCTTCTGCGCGGGGTCTTTCGGATGCGTTCACCAGCGCAAGGTGTGAGCGGTGTGATCTCAAGTGGACTGTGTGCACAGGTGACGATTGAAATGGGGCTGTCTGGAAGCTGGAAAGTTGCTGGTTAAATTCCCCCGGCTCCTCTTTAGCCAAGTCCCTGAGCAAGACACCCTTACACTAACTGCTCCTGACCAGCTGACTGTCCCCTTGCGTGGCTGACACGGCCGTTGGTGTATGAATGGGTGTCTGTGTATGAATGGGTGAACGTGAGGCAGAAATTGTAGAGCGCTTTGGCTAAAAGCGCTATATAAATGCAGTCCATTCACCATGATGATGGTCATTCTTCATCACCATTGATCAATATTGCCTTAAAAGTCATAAATCATGATGCCATTGATCCCATTCAAATTGAGTGTTGTGAATGATTTATGTATTGATTTATAATTGAATTATTTAAATGTGCCTTTTGTGAAACTCATTTAACGTAAATTATGGATTCAATTTCAAACAAGTTTTGAATTTCAATTAAGTTACTAATTTCGATGAAATGATGGACATAATGGAATAAATGATTACATAATGGAATAAATGAACTCACTTCTTGGCTCTCGGCAGCTTGAAAACGACCTGGTCCCAGTCGTTTTGGCAAGTGGAGGAAGTGTTTTGAGCAAACGGTAGCGGTAACAAACCCTTACGGGATCCTCCCCCCCCCCCCCCCCTTACAGCTTGAGGCTATGCCACTGTGCTGCCAGAGAGCAGAGCAGGGAAAGGATCTGTCCGGACGGACGGTATGCGGTGGAGGTTGTTTATAGGCAACGGTGGCTGGTAATCTCACCCGTGTTGACACACTGCTCCTCATTTTCCTCCATCACGCCAGGGAGAAGGTTTCCTTCCTCCCCCCCACCACCCGCACGGCTTGTCAAAACTTTGCAAACTTTTTTTATTCTATTTTGTTGTCTATCCCCAAGGAGTGGGAAGGAAATAACTGACCAAAGTTTGCAAGAATGTCCATAGAAACAAAACAAACTTAGATTGCCGGGCCGCTTGTTGAGGCGGCAGCCGCAGTGCTGCTCCCCCCCTCTCCCTCTCCCTCTCCCTCTCCCTCTCCCTCTCCCTCGTGTGTGTGTGTGTGTGTGTGTGTGTGTGTGTGTGTGTGTGTGTGTGTGTGTGTGTGTGTGTGTGTGTGTGTGTGTGTGTGTGTGTGTGTGTGTGTGTGTGTGTGTGTGTGTGTGTGTGTGTGTGTGTGTGTGTGTGTGTGTGTGTGTGTGTGTGTGTGTGTGTGTGTGTGTGTGTCCGGTGCATTACTTGTTCCCCACCAGCTCTCTCTCTGCAACACTCCTGTCACATCCTCCAGCCGATGTCCCACACCGTACCCTCTTCCAAAGCTCCCTCACATATTTCATCCTCCTTCTGGGCCCCGAGTCTCTGTGGTAAATGCGAATGATTGACGGGGACAGTAGGTTAGCTGGGGGATTACAGGTGACCATTTTTCTGCCCTGCTAATCACGTCTCCGAGATGTGAATGTGGTTGTTGTTTGTAATGAGCCGGTAGGGGCACGCATGGGTATAAATAAGTTTGTGTTTCTGCATCACTGGTAAGAGCAGCGATAAATTGGCCTGATGTATGGTCTTTCAGGTTGCCATTGGGATGATAAAAAAATCTGATGCTAATTCTCTTCAGTGTCAGTGTATGGACAGAATGAAATTGGTCAACTCGATTCACTTCTCTGTTGTACCGCCTCGATTCATCGGATAATTGGCTAGCCAAAATAGATTCAGCCCCAAAGCCACTAAGGTCACTGGTTGTTCAGCTACGGCGGAAAAAGTGACCTCTACCCTAAGAATCAAGTACATTGATTCTTATGGATTGAACGTATTGATGCCCGTGCCCTGAGATTATGTTGCCATTCGATAAGCTGGGTGTAGATTTAAGTGCTACATCCTCTATGGTCCTCTCCTCCAGGAACTTTGTCTCTCTTTCCCCCCCCCCGCGATGCTTGCTCTTGCTAACTGCCCGGGTGGCTGTTAGTTATGTTTCCTTTCATTTCCTTAGCTTGTAGCCGTGCTCCAGACGCAGCTGCCGCATGTGTTTTGAAGTGTTTGCGGTTTCCCTGTCGAAATCAAGACTTTATCAATTTCCTGCCACAACCTAATTCGTTTTGGTTCATTTGTCATCCTTTCTTCTGCCTAACACGCGCATCGTTAAAATCCCGAGAATGAAGACTGGGCATCCAATTGGAGACCAGGCCCTACCCATAGCAATATTCATACAGTATATTGCATTACCATACAGCACACTAGATGCTACTATTGGCGGTTTCAGTAATCTTCTTTGAAGCTCTTCATGCCTGCGCCTCTCCCTGAGCCATAAAAGATGTTTAAATGACACAAATTTGTAATGATGATGATGATGATGACGGAAAATAAAAAATAAGAAGGGTGCCAGCTCCCAGCTGTTTGTTTATGGTCTGGCGCTCCGCTGCTTGTTTACGTGGCAGCCCCTAACTCAATCACGCTCTCCCCGACTCGCTCGCAATTACATAAAGATAATGGCATTAGGATGTGACGTCCGCGGGATCCATGTTCATATCGGAGGCAATTACAACTGCTGATCATTTGTGTTGTGCACCGCCGCCGCTAAGCTGGCGCTTTATGGCAGCGCGACGCTGGCCATCGGGTTAAGCCACATCACGTTAGTAGTCCCCCATTTTGCAGCGAATGGATTAACCCCGCATTCGTTTGGTTTCCTCCCAACAGCCTTAAATATGGTTTTGTTTTTTTGTCTGCTGCTTTTAGGGGGGCTTATGATTCAGGGTTAAAGGATTAAGGTCTTGATAGATTTGAGGTCACCTGTTTTGTACCGGGGGATTTCTCCCACTACTACTTCCACGTCGGCTTCCTCTTACCACCTGCCTTGATTGGCCGGGCGAGGGCTTTGTTGACACCAGTCACTGGGCTGTTTGCTGTTGCCGCTCGTGTTTAATCACACATATTGCTCTATACTTAATGACACCATGAATCTGCCAACCAAATTCACTTATTTTTTCACTTGGTCGTCTAATTTCCACAGGTGTATATAATTCACCTGCTCAACAAAGCATTCCAACAGCTTTGAATGCAATCAGTGCATTAATTACATACCTTTAATTGCTTACTTACTTACTTACCTAATGAACTACCAATCAAGATGTTCTCTACAATTAACTATGACCCATTTTATTTGGAATTCAATTTTTTTTTTGTGCAAATTCCATTCGAGGTCGTCTTAAAAAAAAAAAAAACACAGCCGTGCGTGGAGTGAGGCCATGTGACATGAGCCTATACATTCCCGTCTTGTAACCACATGGTTTCCAGCAAAGCTCAGAAGTAACTGTTCTTCGTAGCCGAGTGGGCCCGGGAGGAAGTGTTCATTAGGGCCCCGCTGCTCTCGGCTTTATTGGTGCACGTCAAGGGCCAGTGGTGTGGAGGAGGTCGCTGTCGTCCTATTACAATCTCACAGCGTGTGGTAATAATGGCGGTGTGTGTAGCGGCCCCTCAATTAAGGGAAAGAAGCTGACACACCCTGGTGCTCCGTCACAGTGCTGACCTCCTCTCGCTCTCTCGCTCTCTTTTTTTTTTTTTTTTCTTCCCCCCCCCCGGCGGAGCTAACAAACTCACTTTCCTCGCTTGTTCGGCCTTCCTTTGTCACCCCCGTCGTTGTTTGTGTCCGTGTTTGATCTCTAAAGTGTGTTCAGCTTCGCCGGGCCTTTTCTGAAGTCCGATGTGTTGGGGTGTCAGGGTTTCGCCTTAACACTTCGGCTCCACCAATCAACTCCAGTCCTTCTCTTGTTACCGTTCTAAATTCACACTTCTGGACTCCGGGTCGACCTTTCATACACCTTCTTGGAGTAAGGTGCAAATGACTCCAGCTGCAGTTGGCCCTCTGCTGAGCTGAGGGCAAGACGATGGTGCAACCTCACTCCCATCCCAAGATGGGAACAATCTGAAACTCTTTGATCTTTGTCAGGTTTGTCAGTGTGTTGCCTTGCCTTGCCATACTGTGCCAGAACCAGAGTTTTCATTGTTAAATGAACACACACAGTGCTCACAGTGGCCATAACAGAGTGAATGGAGCCCGATTCTTTTCAGGGTCATTGTGAATCCTGCGGCTCTAAATAGGACACTCGGGATGTTTTTCCACCTTACGCAATGGTGGCGGCTGGATGTTGAGTGGCACTAATGGGCCTTGAAATGCGGCAAGGTACTGGAATCCACCATCTCTGGGGAAACTAGACTAGGCTTATGGGTTCCACTACTCCCAACAAGCAGGGGCATACGTGGCCATTTGGGGCCAGGTTAAAAAGCTGAGCCCCATTGTAATGATTTCAGACACTGCTGTATGGAAGAATTCTCACCCCTTCCCCAGGCCCGCTCATAATCATTTTGGAGATGGGAGACAAGATGGAGACAGTGCTCCAAATAGACACACTTTCCTTCCTCTGTCTCTCTCTCTCTCTTACTATCTTTAAATCGCTCTCAATCTTGAAATATCTCCCTCGGCTCTCTCCCTCCTCCAGTGTTGGAAACGCACTCACAGAAAACAGATGCTCCGTGCTAGAAACTCAACCCCCGACATCAAACCTCAAAAAACCTCAAGTGGAGAACTATTTTGTTTGCTAGTTTGTTTTCGAAATAGAAAAACTGTATTACAAAAAAATTATATTAATCGATGGCATTAACGGCCGTCCCGTGGGCTTTCGTTTACTCCAGCCTTGCTCGCTGATGCTTCTGGATACCAAGCGGCTGTGTGCGGTTTGGTTGGGTGTGTTTGAAGGACGGACCAGGGTAAGGGAAACCAGGGAGACCGGGCCTTGTTGCTCCACTGCGCGACACACACACACACACACACACACACACACACACACACACCACACACACACACACACACACACACACACACACACACACACACACACACACACACACACACACACACACACACACACACACACCACACACACACACACACACACACACATCTGACCCGTGTGGGTTGGTGTGGGTGTTGGTGAGAGTGCGTGCGTGTGAGCAAGTGCGTGTGAGCAAGTGCGTGTGAGTGCATGTGAGTGTGAGAGAGTGTCTGTGCGTGTGTGTGAGAGAGAGTGTGTGTCCCTACATCTCCTGACAGCAGCCCAGGTCTAATGAGAGGGGGCGAGTGTGTCGCCTCTGTGTCATTCCTTCTCACACCACACGGCAACATGCCTGCCACACCGAGCCCCGAGCCTACTGCCTCATTAGCGTGTTGCAAACGGTCCTACGGGTCTACGCTCGGTGCCCCAGTACCACGTCGGGCAAGCGGCGACTTGTCCGGTCTGCCGTTATTTCTTTCCCCCCATCTATTTCAGCCTCTCGTCTCATCTGCTCAAGGGGTTTGAGAATCCTTAAATAGACGCGGTATGGCAATCGACTGAAGAAAAAAAATATGGTTGAATGATTGGTGTGGAGAGAAAAAAAAGTCTCCTCCGTTAAATGGGATAGTTGAGAGCGTCAGTTTTGACTTTCCTCACTCACAATGCGAGTGAGGCAATGCTGTGCTTTATACTCCAGCTGTCTTTCCTCCCTTCCCAGAAATTGGCCCACACACACACACACCTCACCTCTTCATCTGGCAGCCACCAGCTTTATCTAAGCTTTAATCTCACGTGTTGTATTGTGTCTGGTGGCCAGGTGCTGGTGCCCAGCCTGGCACTGTCCACAGTCTCGCTCCAGGACCCACTCCATGAGTGGAGACAAGGGGGTGGGGATGTTATGAGAGAGACTTACCTGGTTAAATAAGGGATAATTAATGAAAGAAAATACCAAAACAATGACGGGCGGTACAGCCTGCTTCAGCTGTGTGTTCTCCCCTCCTCATTGTCTTGGTAGACCGTACCACTCCTGGGGTGGGTGGGGGGTCAGAGGGTGGCTCACTTTCTAAAGGGAAGGGTCTTGTGTAATCACTTCCTTAGTCCTATCTCTTGGTGGAGAGATCAGTGTTTCCCACACATAGACTTTATTTGGTCGAGCAGCCCAGTTATATTAACGGCCGCTCAAATATATTTCGCAAACTATTATTATTTTTTTCCATCTGTCCAAGAGCACGACGGCATCCGCGATCGATTAACTACTGATCAATGAACCCCTCGCTGTACTTCTCCTGTACCTGTTCACTCTGCTATTGCGTGAAGGGTCTGCTGTAGGGATGGTAAGATTTACCAATTTGCATCGGTACACCGGCATAAAAGTTCACGATACTTAAATCTTTGCATCGGTAAAATCCGATTTATTTTGGGACCCCAACAAATCATAAATATTCTACAATGTCCGAGATTCTGCATTTTCTTTATGAAGTTGCATTAGTCACATTAGGTGCTGATCACACAGGGCGCGTTTTGCAGGCTGATAAATGCCAGGCGCACTGCACTGCTCTTTATCGACCACACAGGATGCAAAAAAAGGAACAGGGTTTTGTTGCTATGCAACCACTGAATCAGCTGTCCCCAAACCACGCCCCCCAGGCCACACCCCCCAGGCCACGCCCCCCCCCCCCCCCCCCCCCCACAAGTATATTTCAGATGTGGAGTTGAAACAACTGGAGTTGTTTCACTAGTGGTGGACTGTGAAACACCATGGACACCATGAAAAATGTATAGCGGATTAGTGTTTTTCACATAAGATACAGCATGCATTTTTATATTGGACAACAAATAATTGCAAAGACAACACTTATGTGAAAAGATGAAAGATGCACACCATTTCTAAATCTGCCACTCTGCATGCCCCCTTCTCTCTAAATCTCTCTCTGTCTCTTTCTCTCGGTCTTTCTGTCTCTCTCTCGCTCTCTCGCTCTCTCTCTTGGTCTCTCGCTCTCTCTCTCTCTCGCTCTCTCTCTTGGTCTCTCGCTCTCTCTCTCTCTCTCTTGGTCTCTCGCTCTCTCTCTCTCAGGGGCCACAAGCGCAAGCTGGACGAAGCAGAGGAGGAGCGGGGCGAGGTAGAAGCGGAGAACAGTAAGAAGATGCAGGGGGCCGCCAGTGGCTCCTCCAAGACGGACTCTGTTAAGCAGGAAGGCAAAGCCTCCGATGATGATGATGATGCCGATGATGAAGAAGAGGAAGGCAGCAGCTCGGAAGCGGACGAGATGGCTGCGGCCTTGGACGCCGAACTCAACGACTTCATGTGAAGCAGCTGGGGGTGGAGCCGGGACTTAAACGGCTCTTAGTGGCCTCGTACAAAACCCTTAAAATCCCAACCACCTAGTGATGGGGTCTAAAATATCTATTTTCTTTTTGTACTTATTTCATTCGCTTTTGTAATTGTGTGTGTGTGTGTGTGTGTGTGTGTGTGTGTGTGTGTGTGTGTGTGTGTGTGTGTGTGTGTGTGTGTGTGTGTGTGTGTGTGTGTGTGTGTGTGTGTGTGTGTGTGTGTGTGTGTGTGTGTGTGTGTGTGTGTGTGTGTGTGTGTGTGTGTGTGTGTGTGTGTGTGTGTGTGTGTGTGTGTGTGTGTGTGTGTGTGTGTGTGTGTGAGAAACATTCAATGCACTGTACAGAAGGTAGCTCTCCTGTGTTTTTGTGTAAATAAAGATCTTTCAGATGTTTGTTTTTTATTGGGCTAGATGCAGCTGCTTTGATGGGCTTGACAAATAAAATTTAACATTTTATTGTGACATTTGATACTTTTTGATTTCACTTGAATTAGATTTTTACAATTTCGATTTTTTTTCATATATATATGTAAATGTATATATATATGATTGAGTGAGACGATAAATAAAATTGGGTAAGAAAAATAACATAGATTTCTGGCCTTTTTAATGTCCTTTCTCATTGTTTTCAGTCTGCCATAATGTAACCGTTCACTTGGAAATCAGCTTGCCTTCCTCACACCCTTCTAACCTTTCTTAAAGGACAAGGCTGTTCTAATTCTATTATTTTGACATTGTTTCCGACAGCCCAACTTTTTCCCCCCCGCTGGCTGTTGGCTAAACATAATCGGGTCAAGAGAAATGCTATTGTACTTCTTATTCATGGGCGGTACTTGGCAATTAGAAAATATAAAACATCGATGCCGGCCTTGTCCTTTTGAAAAGGCCCACTGTGGTGTTTGTGTTATAAATAGTGGACCACTGGTTAGTGCATGTGCCCCTGGAACATCGCAAGTGCTGCTAACATTTTATTTTCAACCTAATTACCCCCTTTTGTGGTTGGCGGGGGGAGAAAAGAAACCACAGCCATCTATGAGGTCTGAATGTTCGAATTGGTCCACTTTGGTCTTTAGGACGGTGGCATTTTCTAGTGCCAACTGAAGTTTTAAGTGTACATCTCTGGTTCTCTCGTGCACTTCTTAATACCCACAATGCACCGTTGAAGTGTCAAACTATATCTCCATGATGCTGTTTTTTTCATTGCCGTCGGGGTCATCCAATAGTCTCGTGACCTCTTAACTGCTAGTTCATGCGACTGGTACACGGCTCGCCAAATACATTTCCGCCGCATAAATAGTGTCTGAATAACCCCCATACTTGTTCCCTAAATAGTGTACTACATAGCGTTCACTATATAGGGAATGAGCGATCGATACAGTAGAGAAGCCGTGGCGATTTGAACGTCTTCCCTAGGGTGTGGTTCCCCATGATTGCCATTAACCCCATGGTTAGGGTTAATGTCCACTGGTGAAGTCTAGGCTCTGGTCCAGGTATAATCCGACAGCATCGCCCCTGTCTTTCGACTGCACCAGTCTTACCAGCATGCACCAATAATTACAGTCATGTACCGTTACAATGTTGTCCTGTTTCTGTTCTGGGTCACGATTCGGAAGTTGCCCTTCCCATTACCCAGAGAAAGACGATAGTTTTCAATTGAATAAAGATGCGTTAATGATGTGCTTTGTTTATTGCCGTCTTAGCTAAACATGACTTTGCTTTGTCACACGAGTGTCCATCTTTGTTTGATTAAATGACATTAAAATACACCCAGCACCATATTGGCAATAATGCCCTTCAATTAATACACCAGATAAAATTGCTGTAGTCATCAGTCTCAACTGATCCCAGCAAATACCAGTGGTGCTTTTTATTATCCAGTTTTAACCTTTTTATAATCATCTTTACCTGGAGCTGTAGAAAGTTCATAATTGACCTCGATGGTCAATGGAAATGGATAAGCCAATCCAGTTGTATTTTAGAACTTACTGCTATCTCAACAGCTGATTATTTCAGACCTTATAAATATCAGTGAAGTATTGATCTTGAATTGGGATTGGGGTGAGACAAAAAGTCTATTTTTTAGGAACTGAATTTAAGAAAAATCTCATTCTGATCTTAAATTTAGCTGTTGTGTCTTGGATAAATAGGCTAGACGTGCTACAAGATGTGTATTTAGGATGGTCTTCCCTTTCCTTAATGGACAGGCCTCATTTGGTGTAAATAATATAGTAACTACAATACTGCATTGCATCAATACTTCATTACCTAGTTACATTGTACATCACACTGCACCTTTTGTATGGGAATACATTTCTAATTTGCAAAAATGCATATAGGGCCAGCGCAATATACTGTTTATTATATCTATATATATGGTGACCCCTCACTGTAGAACATTCCCCTTTGGCCAGTACAGAAGCCCAGATTAGAGCTGATAATCGCTGATTAGAAGACCTGATAATCGCTGATTAGAAGAGCTGATAATCGCTGATTAGAAGAGCTGATAATCGCTGATTAGAAGAGCTGATAATCGCTGATTAGCAGAGCAGATAATCGCTGATTAGAAGAGTAGCTGATTAGCTATTAGCAGTTAGCTTGTTTCCTATCACAGATGGCCGCTAGTTCTTATGTCACTGCGCGCGCACGCTGTGTAGGCAACATTTTTACTTAAGCATTTCTCCGTTTTGTTTTGGATCAATCATAAGATGACAAAAACATTGTATATTTTACTTACAAGGCATTAAGAGTTGTGGGGATGTACCAGGTTAATGGAGAGAGAGAGTACTCAACAACTGAACCAAACCATGGACAAGGTAAGCTAATTTAGATATTCTATACAAGTATGAAACCATCGCAAACCAAACGTTTAACTAGGGATGCTCCAATGATCGATCGCCGATCAGATAACGCTAAATACGTGAGACTTTTCTCAGTGCGCGAAAGAAAAAAAATGCAACGTGTGTAAGCTGAAAAGCTACCGGTCAATACAGATCCATCATAGACAGTTCATTTTATTTTGGGTGGGTATGATTGCTCATGATGTGTGTGTGTGTGTATCTGCTCGCTGATTTGGGCCCTGGTCGTAAAGGCCAGAAAAGATTGTTATTGGTTGATTTGATATAAATAATCTAATATTACATATATAATAGTTATCAATTTATGATATAATAATATAATATAAATATAATATCTAAATATATAATAATTTATGATACTATGATTCTTTATCAGGTCTTAATTATATTTGCATTTCAGAATAGTTGCTTTTATTGCTCTAAATCAGGGGTGTCAAACTCATTTCGCATCGTGGGCCACATACGGCCTAGGGAGATGTCAAGTGGGCCGGACCATTAAAATTATACCATACTCTGCTATAAATAACCAAAATATCATGTCTTTCCTTTGTTTTGGTGTAAAGAAGCACAAGAACATTAGGAAAATATTGAAATTTAATGAACTATCCTTTTACAAAACATTTCATGAAACACCTCATATTTCCTTAGACAAATGTGCAATTTACTTTTATCATTCACAAATATGCATTGCAACTGATCCCACTGATTGTACAAAGGCACAAAACTTTAATTGGTACTGAAAAATATAGTAATGCACTTTAAGATTAAATGAGACTTTTAAAGAAAGGAATTTTTAAACCACTTACACATACGCATATAAAATCTAAATGTAATCCCTGCGTACACCTTACAAACTAAGGAGAGTGATTTTAAATGTGTAATGAAGAAAGTGTTCGCCTGTCCTGTAAATCGAAACTTCATACATGAAACATACATACACATACAATACATACTGAAAATGTATGGAGTTGTATGAACAGTAGAATTCCATCACACAACTTTTGTTTTGAAGCTGCTGACTAACATTAAAGTGCACATTTTTTAAATCACCACAGTAAGGATTCATCTTCACAGAGCTGTATTCTTTCAATGCAAACAGTATCTAAGGCAGCATTTTAAAGGTGTTAGTCTAGTCTGGACTTGTATTTTTTCCTGAAACTTGGCATCTTTTGGCCTGTACAAGTGCATCAACACCAGGTGTCATGTCCTGACTAGCTGTCACTTTCAGAATGTCATTTAAGTGTTTGTTTGTGAGCCTTGAACGCATTTTTGTTTTATTGATATTCATCACTGAGAAAATTTGTTCACAAAGGTAGGTTGTCCCAAACATGCACAAAATTTTAGCAGCCAGGGCTGTTAATTTGGGGTACCCTGGTAGTAGATACTGATAAAATCTGTCCAGACCTACAGAGGCAAATTTGCCCTTCAAATCTGCATCACACTGCAAATCAATTATCTCTAGCTGAATTTCGACCGGCAGATCAGAAGCTTTAACTGTGAAAGGTGAGCGAAAAACTGAAAATTCTGTCTCAAGTTCACCAAATACCTGAAAACGTTTCTCAAACTCCCGCAGTAGTCCTGCAATTTTGTCTTTGTACAGTTTCATGTCCGCATCAGGTCTGGTCACACACACATCTCTCAGACAGGGGAAATGAGCAGGGTTGCCATTTGCCAGTTGCATCTCCCACAAAGTCAGCTTCAACTTAAATGCATGTATGTTGTCAGAAAACTGTGTGACAACTTTTTTGCGGCCTTGCAACATTTTGTTCAGATTGTTCAAGTGTTCAGTAATATCAACCAAGAATGCAAGGTCCCGTAGCCATTCCTGAGATTGTAATTCCAACACCGGTTTTCCTTTTTTCTCCATGAACTGTCTGATTTCCTCTCGTAGATCAAAGAAATGCCTCAGCACAGCGCCTCGGCTTAACCATCTCACTTCAGTGTGGTATGGCAGGCTGTGGGTAATGTTGCTGTCGCTGAGAAGTTTGTCAAACTGACGATGGTTCAGACCTCTGGACCGGATGAAATTTACAGTGCGAACAACCACCTCCATGACGTGGTCCATTTTCAGCGACTTGCAACACAATGCCTCCTGGTGCAAAATACAGTGAAATGTCCAGAAACGATCTCCTCCATTAAGGGCTTGTACTTTGTCTTTGAACTTTTTTTTTTTTTTTTTTTTTTTTTTTTTTTTTTAACTGCATTTTTTCCACTTTCAAATTATCCTGCGGGCCTGATCGAACCTCCTTGGGGGCCGGTTCCGGCCCGCGGGCCGTATGTTTGACACCCCTGCTCTAAATAGTCATTAAATATAATACAACACAATAGACAGATGGCATCACCCTTAGGGATAGGGTGAGAAGATCATCTCCCTTAGGGATAGGTTGAGAAGATCATCTCCCTTAGGGATAGGGTGAGAAGATCATCTCCCTTAGGGATAGGGTGAGAAGTTCATCTCCCTTCGGGATAGGGTGAGAAGCTGCTGCTCCTTTGTGTAAAAAGGAGCCAGTTGAGGTGGTTCGGGCATCTAGTAAGGATGCTTCCTGGTCGCCTCCAGAGGGAGGTTTTCCAGGCACATCCAACTGGGAAGAGACCACGGGGCAGACCAAGGTGCAGGTGGGGTGACTAAATCTCCACGCTGGCCTGGGAACGCCTCGGGATCCCCCAGTCAGAGCTAGTCGATGTTGCTATGGAGAGGGAAGAGTCCCCTGCTGGAGCTGGTACCTCTGCGACCTGACCTTGATAAGCGGTAGACGATGGATGGATGGATGGATGGATGGACAATAGACTTTAAATGTAGAACCCCACCCAATATGTGATCGGCCCCAAAAACCCTGATCGAAGCTCCATCTTCTCAGATATCGAACGTCCCTGCTCAGGAAGGAACCTGGACCTCCAGGAGGATCCAGCCACCCGGTCAGTTTGTGAAGAACTCCGGTCGCTCTCGGGTCCCAGCCAAAAGGTACATCTGGGTCTCTTCCCTGGTGAAGGACCCGAGGGACTCTTCTTCCGGCAGGGCGGTACTGACCAGGGTCACCGTCCCGGAGCGCCCGGCGCCGGCCAGGGAGGCCATCCTCATCCCTGGCCCCGCGGTGTCCGGCCTGTACCCAAGTGGCTGCAGAGGGTCCAGTCCATCCTCTCCAAGGGGGAAGCCGCAGGAAGTAGAGCTGCCCACCGAGGCCACCGGCAGGATCCCTTTTCACCACTGAGGCACCAAGAGGCCGGCTGGGCCCGCCCCGAAGCCAATGAAGAAACGCCTCTGCGTTTAGCAGCACATGACATAAGTTCAAACATCATTTGGCAGATTCATTTTTTGTATTTTTCTGACACAGGGTCAAGCCTCATGTGTTCATAAACTAAACACTCAAAGAAGCACGGACAGAGAAGGCTGTCCGTCTTCACTCTTATGGTAGATATGGTTGTATACAAAGGTGGCAAAAGTACACACATTCTGTACTTAAGGGAATTTGCCTCTACCTAGGCCTAAACAAATCACACATAATGATGAAATGCAATGAAATGAAATGTAAATACACATTAAATGCGCATCAAAATCATCAAATGTATCAAATCCATCAAATGTAGACTCAACTTAACCCCCAGTTTACCAGTTCTACAGTCAAACTAACACGTTCCAGAGGGACCAAACCTTACAGGTTTAAGATAAAGGGTTACTTAATACTGATACGATGAGCAGAATATACATTTTCATCTAAAAATGTTAATGTCATACAAAAAATAAATTCCACATCCCCGAAACAGAGTGAGAACTGGTACTTGGAGAAAGGTGGCAGTTCCCATCCTGGGCACTGGTGAGGTGCCCTTGAGCAAGGCACCAGACCCCTACACTGCTCCCTGGGCGCTGTATATACAATAGCTGCCCACTGCTCCTAATACTAGAATGGGTTAAATGCAGAGAAACAAATTCCAATGTGTGTACAATAAAGAGGATTCAATCCTCGTTATTTAGATTAGAATCAAATTGATTGTCAGTACAGGTACAGTGAAAGGATTTTGCCAGTGCAAATGTTACAGTAAAGAGCATAGTAATATATATTGTACATATATTGGTTGATGGACTTCGCACTCAAAATACTGTATGTCTACTCAGCATTGAGCTGGTAGAGACCTACCTTTTCGGGTTTGAAGTTAACGTTGTGTTTTCTCCGTGTTTTTCCTCTCCGGGAACCATCACCTTATCGTGGTGGAGAGGTTTGGGTGTCCCTGTGAACCTGAGAGCTGTGTTGTCTGGAGCCTAGCGCTCCTGGTAGGGTCTCCCATGGCAGATTGGTCTCAGGGGAGGGGCCAGACTGGTTCAAAGACCCTAATGGACAAACAAACAAGAAGAAGTGAGGATACCCTGCCCCGGAGGAAGCCCGGGGCCCCTTTCCGGAGCCAGGCCCAGAAAGAGGGCCCATCAGCGAGCGCCTGGTGGCCGGGTTAGCCACGGAGCCCGGGCATAGCCCGAAAAGGTAACGTGGCCACTTCTCCTTCCTGCAGACCCACCATCTACGGGAAGAACCGCTGGGGTCGGGTGCACTGCCAGTTAGGTGGCAGTGAAGGCAGGGGGCCTCGACGGACCAAACCCAGCCAGCGGGTGTGGGAGGAATTTGGAGAAGCCATGGAGAAGGACTTTCAGTCGACACCAAAGCGTTTCTGGCAAACAATCCGGTGCCTCAGGAGGGGGAAGCGTGGATCCATCCAAGCTGTGTACAGTAAGGGTGGGACATTGCTGACCTCAACTGAGGTGATTGGGCGGTGGAAAGAGCACTTTGAGGAACTTCTTAACCCAACTAACCCACCCTCAATGGTAGAGACAGAGCTGGAGGATGAAGGACGGCAAACATCAATCTTCCTGGAGGAAGTCACTGCGGTAGTCAAACATCTCCGCAGTGGCAAAACCCCAGGGGTTGATGAGATCCGTCCAGAAATGCTAAAGGCTCTAGGTGTTCAGGGGCTGTCATGGATGACACGTCTTTTCAACATTGCGTGGAAGTCTGGGACAGTGCCTGAAGAGTGGCAAACGAGGGTGGTGGTACCCCCCAAAAAGGGGGACCAGTGGGTGTGTACCAATTACAGGGGTATCCCATTACTCAGCCTCCCTGGGAAAGTCTACTCCAAGATTCCGCCCTGGTCGTGGAACAACGGACCAGCTTTTCACTCTTGCAAGGATCCTGGAGTATGCCCATCCGGTCTACATGTGTTTTGTGGATTTGGAGAAGGCATACGATCGGGTCCCTCGGGAAATACTGTGGGGGGTGAGAGACCACGGGACAGACCGAGGTACAGGTGGGGTGATTACATCTCCACACTGGCCTGGGAACGCCTCGGGATCCCCCAGTCAGAGCTGGTCGATGTTGCCAGGGAGAGGGAAGTTTGGAGTCCCCTGCTGAAGCTGCTACCTCCGCTACCTGACGACGGATAAGCGGTAGATGATGGATGGTCGTGTTTTCTGACACAACGATATTATCACACTTTTTGGGGTAAAAAAAAAAAAAAAAGGAATAAAAAAAAGCATCCGGCCGGGATTTCTAAATCGCAAAAATGTCCGGGATACGGCTTTTGCTTCCTGCAGTCCCTGCGCAATCTGTGTGGACAGCCACAACCTACTGGTACTGGTCCTAGAGGTCCTAGGATGTGGAAGCTACAGTATGCATTACATTTAGCCACATAATGTAAGCTGTAAATAAAGAGTTTGATACTACACAGTCCTGCGGTCTATTTAATTGTACAAATAAGACACAAATCAGCAGTCAAATCAGCAGACAGTCTAAGCATTGTAAACACTGAAGATCATTTGCTGTTTCTAAATTCATCTGACTGGACAATGAAAAAAAAAAAGCAAACAACTTGTACCATATTGAATTGCATAGCAGCTTATTATTTTGCATCGCATTGAATCAAATGCCACTAGGAATGAATGGTATCACATATCAAAAAATGTATTTATCAATACAGTTAGATTTCATTTAGAATTATTTTAACTATATTTTTGTTTATAATAGTTTTATTTAGTTAGTTGTTGTTTTGTTTTTTAGCTTAGGTATTAGTATTTTTGTGTGTGCATTTATTCCCCCTGTGTCAACTGTTGCACCTTAATTTCCCTCGGGATTAATAAAGTAATCTGAATCTGAATAAGTAGTTGCTGAATATGTATTTTTTATGTATCTGGATCGTTGGCAATGCATTGAGATACATGGCATCACCCTCAGTGGTGAGATGCACATCCCTAGTACGATACCATTCAGATTGTTCACCTCAAGCAGCAGGGGAGCTCTGCCCTCTGCAAAACCATCCAGTGAGGCAACCAACTAGAGCATTGCTCATCAACACAACTGTCCACAGTCATTTACAGTGGAAAGAGACCGAAAACTTTTTTTCATATAATCTTAAAACATCTATGTCTAGTGTTTACAGATTCTTCTTAAGCAGATTGCCGCAGAGCCTTGCATAACTGGAATGATTGTTTTTTTGTGAAATGCTAGTATAATCTTGAATTTTGCCACATGATTAGACTAAAACAAGAGTTGTTATCGTCAATAACGACAACTGCCCTAAAAAAAAGGTATTGGTTTTAGTTGTACTACAAAAAGCAAAAGAAAATACTGTACAGGTTTGTATATAGATTTGTTTTGCATCCAGCCTATTTTATTACATAACTTTTAAAAACTAAATAAATTTAAAGGGTCATTCACTTTAGAGTTCATCAGAAAACACAACCTTAGACTTTCTGACAGTAACAGCTGAATATCAGACTTTGCCATGCAGGTTCAATACAAATAACAATTGCATCATCTAAAGTGCACAACAATCAACAAAGTAAACCTTACTTGGTAGACGCCAAGTTCACTGAACAAATAACATCGTCTAAGTGATCAAGGCCACAACAAATATAACATAATTGGTAAATGGCCTTTTATACAGCGCTTTTATCGAAAGCGCTTTACAAGTCATGCCTCACAACCACCTCGGCGGAGTCAGCCATGCAATAAGACAGCCGGCACGTCAGGAGCAGTTAGGGTTAGGATGTCTTGCTCACCAACTGTTTTTTCTAGGCGGAGCCGGGGGATCGAACCAGCAACCTTCCGGTTGTGAGGCGACCGCTCTACCTCCTGGGCAGTAGCTCATAATTAACTTAAGGTCATGAGTACAAAAATCCAGATGAATCACAGTCAAGCTTAAAAGTATTCAAAGCCTGGAGAATTCTGCATCCTTAAAGACACTGTATGAATCTAACAGCGGTAGCTTAAGCCTATTTGCACAGGTGTTTGACATTGGGAATGGGGAACTGGTTCAAAACTTGATGCGTGGCAGTGGTGTCATTCCTGCAGGTGGAAGTGATGCTAGCCTTGTGGCTAACATCAACACAGGGAACACCTCTAGGAACACAGCAGTCACGTTTTCTGAAAGAAACAAAAAACGTAAACACTGGTGCATTGGTTTAGTGTCTGCATCATC
The DNA here is from genome assembly GCA_027704905.1 of Muraenolepis orangiensis. Classification (NCBI taxonomy): domain Eukaryota; kingdom Metazoa; phylum Chordata; class Actinopteri; order Gadiformes; family Muraenolepididae; genus Muraenolepis; species Muraenolepis orangiensis. Next base: position 20,529,349 of record CM051007.1, read on the forward strand.
TGAGAAACACATTCAGTTAAGCATTTTCCTCCTAGTTCACAGCGTGATAAAATCCTAAAGGTTATCATAGGTCATCAAGGTTCAAACTATTTACAAATTCCTTACAAAAGCTCCATAACAAACCTTCACAAGCGAGAAGATAATCTGCCCAAAACTCAAGAGTTTTGTCTTCTTTCTGCCGCCTGTTGCTTCTTGCTGGACTAAGGTCTGGTCTGGACATGGTGTCCATGTGTGCAGCGGTCAGGTTCTTAGAAGAGTGACACAAGACGGGCCAGCACACTGGAATGCTGCTGCAGTCCGGTCAAAAGCTGCAGACTTGCAAGTCCATCCTTGAATCCATTAGGAACAAAGATCATGTGACAAATGGCCGTTATTAAGTATCAAAAATATTTATGCAATTGTAAACACTTTTACTAACATTTATTATGCACCTGCAATTCGGGCACAGACTATCTTTCCTTTTTGGAATTTTGGTTAATGTTGCTTTGAAAAGTTACATATCAAAGTGATAATTGAGACGCTTTTGTCCACAGCGACTTACAATTGTGCGTTCAACAAAGGTAGGTAAGAGAACAACTCGTCACATCACACACCATCGAGTGTGTGATGGTGGCTGTTTTGACCTGTGGGCTTTGATTAACAATGACCCACAGGTGTGCAGCCTCACCAGCCATCAGTCCAATTCAGGCTAGATGAGCCTGCCTAAACCAGCCACCAACCACACACACACACACACTCCACAGTGGTCCGTTGGTTAAACGTAAACAAAGCCCTTTGCCACAACCACTGCAAAAGTTGTCCAGTATGGTTTCAACCTTTTCTTTACCACAATGAGAGCAACACATTCTGCTATTTTGAATTCACCTGTCCGTTGGCGTTGTCTTTGTGCTACCACATAAAAAAATACTTTTGTTCATCTTAAAGTGACAGACAATCAGCGTTGACAGGATAATGACCTACTGTTTCCGGTTTGAAGTTAATGACGTTTTGGTTTCTGACTTGTTGTTTTTGACTTGTGGGTGTTTCGGACTTGTGCACGTGTTTCGGACTCGTGGATGTGTTTCTGACTTGTGGGTGTGTTTTTGACTTGTGGATGTGCTTCTGACTTGTGGGTGTGTTTCGGACTCGTGGATGTGTTTCTGACTTGTGGGTGTGTTTCTGACTTGTGGGTGTGTTTCCGACTTGTGCACGTGTTTTTGACTTGTGGGTGTGTTTTCTGTTATGTCGTTGTGGTTTTGGATTAGGCATGCGTGTTTTCTGATTTGGAGTCGTTTTCTTATTGTCTCAAATGCAGTACCTACTGCACCTTTAAGAACTTTAAGAAGTACGTGACACAGGGAATAGGCCTACAGAACGGGCCCACTGTCACAAAATCCATAGCGGCCCCATTACAACGCAGATCAGTCACAGCCTCAGGATTGATTCCAGCTCAGCACTTGTACTACGCCACTTGTCAATTATTTACCCACCCCTGCCACGGCTACAATACAAACATAATTCATGAATACATATTTATATAAAACGCATTAGGCACCACCAGAAGCCTTTTGCGATGCGGATTGCGTTCTAAGGTAGGCACTATTTGCATGAGAAAGGAAGCGTACGGCATATTAGTCAATATTATGCCAAACGCTGGCATACAATGACTCCCCCTTGACTCATATCGTATGATGTGTTTACATATCGTTTGTCACAAAGCTCACACTGCATTATACTCCTCGTTATACCCATGCATTCGGTACATTTGAACATCCAATATCGAGCCACACTCGCTGCTATTCAGTGGAACATCTTAAGGCATCCTTCCAATTAAATGAAGAACGGGACCAGCATGGCTAGTTTTACGCAAACAATGCAAATGTAATGCAAATATGGAATTTGTAAAAAAAAAAAAATCTGACTCAACACTTCGGAGTGAGTGTGAAAGTCTACTATGCTAATCTACAGTTGAATAGTGAATTGACTGGAAGGAAAACTAAATATTCTTTTGCTGCTGTTACTGTCCAGAAATTCAGCCTTGCATAGAAAGTAGCCTTCATTTCCCTTCATTTAAATAGTCATAGACAGGATCTTATCTAGCTCTATAAAGAACCAGCGGTAGCCTATTTTGCAGAGTATACAATATTTTTTTCTTAATCTTTTTTGTCATTGCTCCCTTCCTTCCTTTGTCAGTATACTACAGTGGTGAAGCGTCAGGGCCTTCAAGGTATTCATAAAAGACCCTGGAACCCTCAGATGAAACAAAAATATATATATATATCATAAAATTGAATAAAACAATGAATAAATGAAAATCGTATCTGTGTTGTTGATCTGTTATATTACAGTGTTACGTTGATTGGTTTGTCTTTCTCGGGCCATGCACGACGCATTTGAGTGGTTTTGTGTTAGAAAAAAAATGCAACCAATCAGATATTTTTCTGGGTTGCTGGGAAGAATATCCTTCAACCAAAGTATTCCCGATGACTTTGGCCCTTAGACTGAATGAGAGCGTACGTTTGGATTGACAATTTGATCAACCAATCATATATTGGTTTGTAGTCAATGGGCGTATTCTTTCAGATTTCAGTAGTAGTTCCATAGTACGCTAGAAGGTCCCGTCTGTTCACTGGCTCAAGACAGAGGATCTAGCTGCTAGTGCTACGTTAGTTTTTTTTCTACGTATGTTTTTTATGTCGAAATGGCAACAGGTGAAGATGATGTTGTTGTGGAATTGTTGTTAGTACCCTTTTCAAGACGACCATTCAGTGAAAAGATTGACATTATAAAAAAGTTGTAATGATCCCTGTCACCCCAGCGAGGAACAGAACAGGACAATCCCGACTCACTGCATTAGCTTCCATAGCTATTGAAAGGCAACTTATTTTGGATCTGAAAAGCAGAAGGACAGGAGAATGGATTTGGTCTTTAAGTGAACATCATTGGTGAGTGAGACTCATTTGTCTTTGCTGGTTTTGCCGCAGTGTTGCATCTCGTTGAGCTGGTTGTTGCATTTTGTTTCCACACACTTATATTGATCGTTTTAACTTGATCTTTCTTTGCATTGGTAATTGTTACGAAGGTGTGGTTGTGTAGCAGCTATTTGTCTATGAAACCTAATGGTCCTAGCTGAGTGGAGTAGGCCCTAATGGTGTGTGATGATGTAGCGATCTACAGTACAGTACCAGTATAGTCATTCATCCATAGCCTGGTGTGCGGTGATGCTGTGTTGTGCTGTTACTTCACTGCTTTGCCAACTATGGTCAACTTGGAAATTGGCCGCGACAATCTTATCTGCCTAAATGAGAACGCATAATGTGACTGCCTCTGTGACGTCCATCAGACTAGAACAACCAAATTTTGGGTTGGTGTCTATCACATCCAGTTGTGATAGACACGGTTGGCCACTGGTATACTACAACATGAACCACGCTACTGCTTCTTATGAGACCTGGTGCCCTGTGAAGACATTCAGTTGTGCTTGGTTCATTTTCTGATTCACACACCACCAACTCCGTCCAGAGAGACCGGGAACACAGAGGCAAAGGAAAATAAAACGTCTCGCTTGCTCCCAGCGAATATTGTGTGCGGTCCCCTCTTACAGACAGACAGCCAGACGGACAGACGGACAGACAGACAGACAGACAGACAGACAGACAGGCGGCAAGCTTCTGCCATACTTATATATTTCCCCACCGGCTTCTTCTCAGCCGACACACAAAATAAATCTAAATAAAATAAACCTCCCGCACGGGTGAGGGACAGCTGGCTCCTCTGGCGCCTGCTCTATGGAAACGTTTAATGTTTAACGATATGTCCCCCGATCGAAAGCCAAGAAGCCAACGAGGGTCTGGTCTAGATGGCTTCACCCGCGCGGGAGTGTGTGTGTGTGTGTGTGTGTGTGTGTGTGTGTGTGTGTGTGTGTGTGTGTGTGTGTGTGTGTGTGTGTGTGTGTGTGTGTGTGTGTGTGTGTGTGTGTGTGTGTGTGTGTGTGTGTGTGTGTGTGTGTGTGTGTGTGGGGGGGGGGGGGGGTTCTTTTTTGAAAACAGTGCAAAAGCGCCTCTCTTCATGCAAACTGTCAGGGCCACGATATGGTATGCACACACACACACACACACACACACACACATACACATACACATACACACACACACACACACACAAGGCCTCACCGACCCAGGGGGTGGACTTGAGCTGCTAGAACACAACCAACCAGTCAGCTATTAATGGGACATCAGCAGTTTCAAAGCGTTTACACCTCACTTTAGTCTCACTATGCTGATCTTAGTGTGTTGTTATAGTATAGTGGTATTTATAGTATAGTATTGTATAGTATAGTACAGTGCAGTATGGTATAGTATTGTTGTAGAAATTCAGAAGGTGGGAGTGAATGGGGGAGTAAGCATTCCATTGAAATTGTTACACATGGTTAAAAAATAAAGAATCTTGAATCTTGAATCTTTTCTCTCACATTTACTGTGTTTATTTGTCTCCGTAGTGGTGTATTATTCAAATCCTTGAGAGGTTGTTGTTCAAAGGAGTCTCAAAGTTTGAAAAACACTGAGCAGCTTCCTTCCTCGGCTCCGTCCTTTTAGAGAAACCTGAAAATGAGATTTGCAAAGCAGAGGCGATGTGGTGGATATCAACAGGAAACCTGTGAATGCGGATGAGCGGATCGAACGAATACGAACGGCACGGAACCCATGCTTGTTCCATCCAGGTGTGTTTCCACACCACCTTGTGGTTTTTTTTTAAACATGAATAGCTCAATAGCAGCCTGTCTACGTTTGAAGACAATGTAAAAGGCACAAAGACACACCTAAGCAGGCAAACTTCAACACATGTACATAATACATATCATCTATCATCTATATATGCTGTTCTTTTTTTGTTCATTTTTTATTGTATATGTTATTTTGATGGTATTGTTTTGGAGATTCATACTGTGGGAGGGAATGGGGAGTAAGCATTCCAATGTACTTGTTGCAAATGGCCGATATCTTGTATCTTGTATCTTTGCAGGAAAAACAGAACATTCATAACAGGAGGTTGTTCTCTTTCAACATCTCAAGGCTCTGCCAGCGCGGCGGCACCTGTTGTGTAAGGGCCTGCAGTAGGAAGGTGAACATCTTGCAGGGTTGAGTGCCGTGTGGTCAGACAGGTCCTGCTGGTCTAAGCATGCTTTTGTCTGGCCAGGGGGACAGAACCGGAACGGAACGGTGTAGGAAGAAAGCGGCTGTGCATCAATGTTCTTCATTTTTGGATCCTTCTAAAAATGGGAAATATGATTATACCCAAAATGCTTACCATGCTATTACCATGCCATCCATTAGGAACTGGAGAAGATGTTCCCCCCCCCCCCCCCACATGGAGTGATCGTTGCTATATACTCAAAATTATAGCGTTTGTCATCTTTATTTTCCGTTGTCGATACCAGCAGCAGTAAATCCCATCGTGGTTTATTATTCGGACGGTTTTATTATGATTAATTCCCTGATATCGTCGTAATGGTGTGCTATAGGCACAACCAAAACTTAGCATACGCTCCGAGCTATTGACGTCACTACAGCGGACTGTGCCGGCCTTTTATTAAAAGCACCTTTTTAACATCAGCCCTTATCTGTTATCTGTATTATTCATTATGAATCCCCTTGTTCATGAAGCCGTGTAACCGCCTTTCTGACGATGCGGTTTCGCACTGCCCTGCAGACTGTTTGAGGGACGTTCGTGTGGAATAGCGGCGTATAGGCTGCTGAACGAATAGCGCTCTCTCTTCTCCCTCTTTAACTAAAGGATCATTTTCGTGAAAGACTGCTTCTGCTGAACACTGCTGAAGAGTTTGCCGTATGTCCTCGGGCTAGCTATGCCAGACACCGAATTGACAGAGGCTTAACAAAAAGTTTATTAAAAAGAGGAGGGAGAAAAACTGAACTGGCCTTGGCTCTGGACGACGTGAGGTTTGCAACTATAACTGAAAGGAACATTGTTTAAATAGGCTTTTAGAAGAGCCTCGCAATAGATTTCACTCACATTCCGTTCAATTTTTGTACAGAACAAGTGCACATGTGCTATAAGAGACAGAGAAAACCCATAATAATGCATATCATTCACCTCATATGAACTATGACATATGACTGACAAAAATAGTTTGAGAACCAGTGGTTTAGGGCTCATATTATACCGCCAGCTATGAGTGTGATTAGCCATTACAGGCTGTTTCAAAATTGTCAT
>CM051007.1:20538058-20563058 GCA_027704905.1 Muraenolepis orangiensis
CCCCGAGAGCTGCGGCGTTCAAGTCAAGTGAGCACATGATTCACCAAACGACAGCTCTGGTCTTCACAACAATTGGTGGCAAGCGGTGGGCGTGTGTGAAGTGGCCGGGGTGACATGCTGTCCCTCCACCATGACAATCAAAATGCAGAGCTGTACCACAGATGAGACCAGATCCACAGATCTAGGTCTCTCACTGCACTGGGCGGACTTTAGGGTAATACATGCCTACCTGCTTGTTTGTCGGAGACACTGTTATGCATTATATACGTTGAATACGTAAGGCGGATGCGGGGAATTAAGGATAGTGGGCGTGTATGGCTTAGGAATATTGCTCAAGGATACAGGTAGGGTTAAGCCTGCAGGTTGCAGACATGGGGGGGGATTGAATCCAGAATCTTTCAGGCGAGAGGCAGACGTCCTATCCAAAATTGCAATACAGCCTTACCTACATGTGTACTATCTACATATGTACCGATCTACTGGTATAGAAAGCAAAGCTTACTATATTTAGCTAAATGAGTAGCCAAATATAGTTAGCTGTGCTAGCTTTACCTGCTAGATTCCACCCTCCAGCCAATGGGCAGGCTGATCCGAGGAGCCAGGGGATGGAGAAGGCTTTGCGGCTTTGTGGCTGTGTCTCGCCTCTCGAGATCCCGGCGTCCTGGTCTAAACAACCGCTCTGGGTTGAGCACGGCCCATAACACCCTGCCCAGTCTCCCCCCCCCCCCCCTCCAATGGTCCCGGGGTCGCCGGTCAACTGCCGTTCTTTACCCGGGCAGGGATAGACGGGAGGCCATCATCCCCTTAGTCCAGGCTGAGTTTGTTTCCGCTCAGAAATAATGAGGGGTTTCTCCATTCTGAGATTGTAATTAGGGTTGAGGGTCACATCAGCCTAAATGTATTCTTCCGTGGGAAAAAACACATGAATGAATATAGGAAAATAAACAAACTATAGTCCCTGAGGCAATTAGTCAGTTGATGTTGAGGGAAATGATTCATTTCTCCTTTCAACCTCTCTTCTAATAAAACGATGGAATCAAAGGTGTACTTTCCAACCAATAGGGAGCGGGAGACGGACATCCTCACAGATTCCACAGTAAAACGAATTATTGAAAAAATAATGCCTGATTGATGACCTGCTTGAAGTCATTAAGAATGTGTTCTTAATTTGTTAAATAAAGGTTAAATAAAAACAGACAAATAAAAGGCCTATAAGAAAAACAAAACACACACTCACACCACACTAACATCTCTATCCACACCAGACACAGCCTGGATCTCTGTCCAAGTCATCAGACAAGCAAACGCACACTGATTCAACGGTCCACTCCATCCGACCGTGCCGTCACCATACAGCGCCTATGCCAGCAATCGGTTTCTGCCATGGATGGAAAATTATCCAATCATTCACTTCCTTGTTGGTTGTGTGTGTGTGTGTGTGTGTGTGTGTGTGTGTGTGTGTGTGTGTGTGTGTGTGTGTGTGTGTGTGTGTGTGTGTGTGTGTGTGTGTGTGTGTGTGTGTGTGTGTGTGTGTGTGTGTGTGTGTGTGTGTGTGTGTGTGTGTGTGTGTGTGAGTGAGAGAGAGAGAGAGTGCATGTGTGTGTGTGTGTGTGTGTGTCTATCTTAGAGGAAACAAATTTGTGTTGTTATTTTTTTATAGGAAAATAAAAAAAGCGTGAGACCTTTGACAGCTTTTCAAAGTAAGGCAATTTACACCTTGAATTCAGATGCATTGGGTTGCTTTGTTCTCGGCGGAGAAGGAAAGAAGAATATAGGCCCGGAGAATAATCATGCTTTCTCTTGTCAGGACATTCAAAACATTGTCTTTGATGCTTTTTTCTCTCCCTTGAAAAAAACATCTAAAAGGGAGCAATAGCACAGCACAACATTAAATGCAAGGTTTATATTCAATTTGCCGGAACGCACAGGAAAGTTGACTCATCTGTTTGACATTTTTCAAGAAATTTAAGGTTTCGCGCAAATCATCATCTCATGCATCTCATGAACACATCATGTGTTCAGGTAAAAAAACTAATTCAGAATTCAGTTCAGCATCGGGGAAGAAGAGGCAAAACCAGGGGATGGGAGAAAATGCCCAAACCCCGGGGTTTTCAGGATCAGAATAAATGTTTCCATTTTATGTTGAATAAGGCTATTATTTTTTTATTCCACATTCACCTTTGGCCTGCAATGAATCCATTAAAAGCTCCACTCGCCTCTTTCATTAAGTGAAAATGTCATGAGCACACGATCCGCATTTCAAATGTTTGCTCAAGCTAAATTATTATGTCTGCATAATGAACAAGGACGAATAATATGCCAATAATTAAGCTGTCGGAGAAAATTGGATAGAAAAGTGTATCCAAATGTACCTTATATACTCTCTCTTTATGTATTCCAAGTCCAAGGGGAAAAAACCTCCACATGCATGTGAAAAACCGTATAAACCGTATATGCACCGTATAAATGGCCAAACCTGCAGCCAGTATCATCTGAATGTGGGTGGGTGGGTGGGGGTGGAGGAGTATAGCCCCACCACCATCCCCACCACCACCATCACCACCACCACCACCATCACCATCACCATCACCATCACCATCACCACCACCATCACCACCACCACCACCACCATCACCACCACCATCCCCACCATCCCCACCACCACCACCACCACCACCACCACCACCATCACCACCACCACCACCACCACCACCACCATCACCACCACCACCACCACCACCACTACCACCACCACCACCACCACCACCACCACCCTCGATCCAGAGTCAGACAGCGTGCAAGATAGAGAGAGAGTGACATTTTGACGGTCAGTCGAGGGGTAACAAAAAAAAGAATAGGTATGATTCACACTCGAATAATTCTTTTTGCTTTTTATGTAAATGAAAGGGGAGCCATTATGGTTCATTGAGCCCAGATAATGGTGGAATGCTGTCAGAGTCGACTCATATGTTCTCTTTTTTGAGGAAATGTAATTAGTCATGTAATTAGTCGGAGGAAAGAAAAGACCAGAATAAGAACCTGAGGCAAGAGCAAATGGTATCAAGAGTTGTGTGTGTGTGTGTGTGTGTGTGTGTGTGGGGGGGGGGAGTGTTTTTTCTCTCTCTCTCTTTTTGGCTGTTAAGCGCTATTTGATCGGTTATTTTTCATGTACACGTGTTGTGAGAAAAATGCTGTTCCTGTTCCGCAACAACACCAAAATAAAGAAAGAAATGCCAACAACTTTGACCATTGTCGTAATTTATGCAGGATTTGCGGCTATTCACACATGAATCGTCATGAGTCAACGCCATTGGTCCAAATCGCATTCTCATAAATCGACGCAATTGGTTCAAATAGGACCGATGGGGTTGATATGTGGAAGGACACCTTGGAATGGTTTCACAACAACTCACCCAGCAGTTAAAGTTGAACACGTTGTACCATAACAATGTGGGCAGTATATGATAATGAAATTTTGCACATTTTGTTCGCCAGCAAATCTTTTGCCAGCTCTAGGGCAGTTGTTCTCAAACTGTTCTCTGGTCACGCCGCACCAGTTTCTATATTTGTTTTATACTGCGTTGACAGCCCTGCTTCATGAAAAGCCCTACACTCCACTTTCTCCTATGAACATTGGACGACAGAGCAGCAAATCTACGACGCGTCCTCTCACTCTTAACTGGAAGCATGCATTAAGGGCCCTCAGCAGGCTTCTGCTTCGCGATAGGTCCGACATCCTTTGTGCGCACGCGGCGATGCATTAGCAGTATATATATTTAGTCCTTTTAGTTTGTAATGGCTTCGAAACCCGTCAATCCCCCCCCTTAAGGTCTCGAGCGGAAACAGGGGCTAATGTTCCTGCCAGGGGCTTTCCGGACGGAACACGAGAGCCTTTGTTGGACAAAGCACAAGCGCCATTAGTGTATACACACTCACTAACACAGCCTGGTACATCTGGTACCTTGGAAAGGGGGAAAAAAACACCCAACCACTCTTGCGGTTCAGGTATTCGTCCTTTGTTCCATCATAACGGGCTGAAAATAATAATAACTAATACCAACTGGGCTCGATGCCATCACTCCATCAGAATCAGAATGACTTTATATTCACAATTGAATTTGTGAATGTAAAGAACTTACAACACAATTGTATAGCACCCACTTATGACACTCAACAATTGAAAAAAATATAAATGATTTAGAAAACTAGGCTAAACAAAAATAAAATATATCCATATAAAAACGGTATATATATACTGTATATATATATATATATATATATATATATACACGTATTGCGTTGAGGTGTTTCACAAGGGGGTGAGAAGAGGAAAGAGAATTGGGGTTGTTCCACTATGGAAGCTGACACAGCATAAATGGGGACACGCGGTTATTCCCCAAAGTCAGAGCCTCTTGGTCTGGGCTAGTAAATATCGTTAACAACGTCGTTTTGACGTACCCATCTCAGAGTCCGTATTGAAAGTCACTCCGTAGATGTCTCCTTTTAGTTTGTTTTGTTGTTTTGAATTAATTTCATCCCTCACCTGGAGTATCACAAAAATAGTTGTTTATATAACAGTGTTGTAGCTTGCTTAATACCGGCCCATACCGGGTTCAGCCGGATTCCTTGGCTTTGGCAGAACAATTTCCACGTGGGAGATCTGGTTACATTGTCTCTCGACGTTCGCCGAAGGGCCGAGGGCGAAAGAAAAGGAAAAGAAAGCAATTGTTGGACTTAATAAACATTGAGTCACGGAGAGCATGTCTGGATCATGTATAGGACTGCAATGTTACAATTACCAACACGGCTGACCTAACGCATCCATCCGGCAGAGAAGGCACACACTCTCAGCATGGGGATACTCTTATTATAGGCCTACCACATGGTTTCTACATCACAACATTAAGCTCAACTAGTGTAGTGCTTCTACAATGCAAAGGCTACTATATGTATTTATATATATATATATATATATATATATATATATATATATATATATATATATATATATATATATATATAAATATGAACTGTGGAACAATGGTCCTCTATTGGGCAGCAGTATAGCTCAGGAGGCTCCTCTTAGCAAAAACTGTTTTGGTGTCCTTGAGGAAGACATCCTAACCCTAACTGCTCCCCTCTGTATAAATAGCTGCTCCTAATACTAGGATGGGTCAAATGCAGAGAAACATATTTCACTGTGTGTTTGTACATGTATATGACCAATAAAGAGGATTCAATCCTCCAGATAACTTTATTTAAAAATAATTGCTCAATAGGTCCCTGTGTTTACCATCTGGTGGTGTGTTACCCCTTTAACACAAAGTGTTTTGGTCCTGAAGTTTAGTTTACTATCTAAATCAGCTGAATATGAATATTGAATATGCGGTTCCTCCGTTGAAACAAATTAGTCACGAGTGAATCACTTGCTTCTCTCCCCGGCATTTGTCTTGATAGGTGTCGAAAGCCTACATGCTGCAAATTAGTATTTGTACAGCCAGCCAGCCAGTCAGCCAGTCAGCCAGCCAGCCAGCCAGCCAGCCAGCCAGTCAGCCAGCCAGCCAGTCAGCCACCAGCCACCAGCCAGCCAGCCAGCCAGTCAGCCACCAGCCACCAGCCAGCCAGCCAGTCAGCCAGCCAGCCAGTCGTCACCTGTATTCATGTTTACTTGGAGCAGGGCATCAATCAAATGTATTGTAAGTATTGTCCCCGACCGTGGCTCATGTCAAAGATGTTAAAACTAACGAACGGGTGACGAGGGGAGATGAGAACTCATGTGATGCTCAGGTGAGCCCATGGTGACCTCCTTATGTGTTGTCAAAAAAACAACGTGTACAAACACACGGAAATATGTCTAAAAGCCTAACATCTGACGATAGGGCGACGCAAAAAAATACTCCCAACGGATATTTCGAAACCGACGACGCATACTGAGATATCATTAGAGTCGCTATAATTATGAGTTTATAGCCACTAACTAGGTCTATTACATTTGCACTAAAATTTGATAATGGTTGAAAAGTGACGCACCTAAAATGGTTTATTCCTATTCCTATTCCTATTTATATTCCTATTCCTATCTTACTATGCACTTTACTGCAACATTTGCACTCTGGTTAGATGCCAAATTCCTTTCGATGTACTTGTGCTGTGCAATGACAATAAATTAGAATTCTAATCTAATCTAATCTAATCCAGCCAGGGGTCTATAGGCTGTAATGTGGGCTGACTCCAGATCAAAGCAGGAAAGACGCGCTTGAACAACAGTCCGAGTGGATTGGACTATAGTGGCGACACCCTTTGGGTTAAGGCAGTATAGCCGCATACCCCCACGAACACACACCACGGCACACACACACACACACACACACACACACACACACACACACACACACACACACACACACACACACACACACACACACACACACACACACACACACACACACACACACACACACACACACACACACACACACACACACACGAACGAACACACACGCACACACATATCACGGCACATACAACGGCTTCCACTCCAGAGAGAGAGAGAGAGTCCACGTGGAGAGAGAGCAGCGCACTGTGGACGGTGGATAGACAGTAGACGGGGTTTTTTTTTGCGGGTAAACGCAACGATCGATCGATCGTTACGATTAACGTTACGCGCATTAACCGCAACTTTAGAAAACGGTAATAACGAAGAGGAAAGAAAAACAACAACAACAACAACAACTGCGTGTCTTTTATAAAGTGTCCCGAGTGTCTCTCTTGCGGTGCGTGTTGGGGAGTTGGGAGGCTTTTTTGTTTTTTTGTTGCAAGGATGGATACGAATGGATACACGCCAAACACCACGAGTAAGTCTTAATCTGTATCATGTCTTCATATCATATCCAAGACTAGGTGTGTGTCAGTGTTTGATGCACTTACAGAAGGGGGAAAAAATAATCATAATATCATATCGGAGAGACGTACGGGCTAGTTTCTCTTTTAATGCACTAAACAAGGTGTAGTGGGAGTGTGCGGGGGGGAACTAAACAACATGTTACAGGATCCAATGTTTAATATAGGCACATCGTTAACTTCATCTCTGTATGAAAAGTGCGTTTTTTGTGTGTGTTTTTTGTTTTTTGTACGACATGTATGACGTAAAAGTACACAAACATCACGGTCACAACAGGACGCCCGGCTGTGTCCACAGCGTAACGCACTAGATTAGTGTAATAATAATAATAATAATAATAATAATAATAATAATGATAAGGCCGGGTACCAATTCCACGGATGATTGAACTTTATGTGCAGTAAAGTGCTTTATTTTTTTTAAATGTCGATGTATTCTTCTCGTATCTAATATGCCCCCCGCCCCCCCCCCCCCCACACACACACACACACACTCCTAATGTATCCGCCTGCCTTTAGCTGGCCCATTAACCCGGTGTGAGATAGAAGACACAGATAGAAGACCAGGGCTCAGCTGTCTATCACTGGGTGGTGGGAGGCCTTTATATAAACAGGCACACATGCGTGTCTTGTCGTTATTACCCACACATGCAATACACATACAGGTGAGCAGTACTGGCAGGACGTGGCTTGACTTAATCTCTCTCTCTCTCTCTCTCTCTCTCTCTCTCTCTCTCTCTCTCTCTCTCTCTCTCTCTCTCTCTCTCCTCTCTCTCTCTCTCTCTCTCTCTCTCTCTCTCTCTCTCTCTCTCTCTCTCTCTCTCTCTCTCTCTCTCTCTCACCTGAGGTGTGTGTGTGTGGGGGGGAGAGAGAGAGAGAGAGAGAGAGAGAGAGAGAGAGAGAGAGAGAGAGAGAGAGAGAGAGAGAGAGAGAGAGAGAGAGAGAGAGAGAGAGAAGATGAAGATGAAGAGTGTTGGAGAGATGAGAGAATCAGTGTGTGTTTGTGGGGGGGCATTATTTGCTTGATATTATAATCACATTCGAAGACTGTTTCCTTCTAATAGTTCTGCATTTGCAGTAAAAAAAAAAACCAACAACAAAAACCAACAACAACCTCACTCCCCCCCCCCCCCCCTCCCTCCAATATGTGAACTATTCACCTGGTCTCTATGGTCTCCCACCCTCCCTGCGGATGAAGCCTGGGGATAGACGTTGCATACAGAACCCTATTGACACGCTACATCACAGAGGATTAACCTTTCAATACAGTCGGACCATTCCCTGGCCATGCCTTTGAATGTCACGGCATATAGATGCAGAGCTTATATGAACTGTAAGCATGGTCACATCTTCAGTAGGCTACGGAAGCATGTTTGAAAATATGAAATATACAATGTCTAAATAGATTTTTTGTTTTTTTATAAAATAGGCCAAAGTAATTGGAGCACTAAGAGCCAATCTATCGTTCTCCTTGTCGGATGCGGTTATTAGGCTGGTCTCAAACCCCCTGTGAAATGAGAATTATTGAACCACGTGTCTATTCATAGCGAGACCATTTCATGGTCATGTCCTCAAATCAAGAGGAGCGCTTCTTTTGCGTGCTCAGCGAAAAAAATAAATAAAAAAATTGGGCTTTACTCATCACAAGCACTCTAAATGTCTCCTTCTGTCTCTTTGTGTCTAGCTTGCGAAAACTGCCCTCCTCCGAGGCATGATTATCTGGATTATTATTTCACTGCTCTGTGAAATGGATTCCAACGCCGGCTTGGGAGGAAAAGCGTTGTAAAATTAAAATTTATATTTTAGTCGCCTTAGTTCTGAAATTAAGCAATCCTGTTGCTATCACAATTTGTGCTGTTCCATCGTGATGCTATTCCAATCTTTACCGTTCCAGAGGTTGTTCAAATTCCTGTTTCCTATTGGCTCAATCTACTGAGAGTCGGTGAGTCACCACCTGGTACTTATTTGAACCAATTAGAAGCAGGAACAACATTACCTGTATATTACTATGTGGTTTCATTTTAGCAGCGGTAGCTACGTACATTGTACATGTTTGAAAATGTTTTATTCCAACCAGAACTTTCAGTCCCAGTTGAACAGGGAAACCGTCAAAAATCCGTTAAACTCAGACAGAAAGTTTTGGTTGTCATATAACGTTCCCTAGGGTGTAACCTGGCTCAGAATTTTAGAACGAACACAAGGTTAACGGAAGAGAAAGTCCAGGGTCAGTCTCTCTAGAGAGAGAGAGAGAGACTCTCAGTCTCTCTCTCGCGCTCTCGTTCGCTCTCTCTACAAGCAAAGCCGGTTATGGTTCAAAGAGCCTTGGGGGAAAGAAACGAGGAGACATTGGCTCATCTCTCTGTTTCATAAGTAAGACTAAGCAATAAGACTCAATGTGAGCACAGCAGGCAAGGCCCTCCTATATTAAGGATAGATTTATTCAGCCCAAGGTAATGTTGCACCACTGTGGCGTTGTCACAACCTCACATATACACCAGATGTTAACCGGAATTCATTTAAGTCCAAGACATTGGTTTGACTTTTCGTTCAACCCGAAAAACCCTTAAACCTCAATTCACACTGCACAGAGAGGGGGGGGGGGGGGGGGAGAGAGAGAGAGAGAGAGAGAGAGAGAGAGAGAGAGAGAGAGAGAGAGAGAGAGAGAGAGAGAGAGAGAGAGAGAGAGAGAGAGAGAGAGAGAGAGAATTCATATAACACAAGACGTCAGCAAATATAATTTAATGTAAAAGTAATGTAAAGTAAAAAAAACGGGCAAATTGATCTTGAAGATGAATTCCATCTTGTGCCACAAGATGGTGAACATAACAGAAGATCTCAGGTGTCTCATTTGAAACTAAAAATAAAAGTGACCTTTCACTTTAAAAATGTGATGGTAACACAAGTAGCCATAAAATATTATTGTTTTTATTTGAATGGGAAAATGCCTCAGAGTGAGACTTTAGTGATGGTTTGTTTACTGGGCTGTCACTGGATGATTCGATAGTGAGGGGGGGGCATAATTGATTATGCTGTTGTATTATTAAGCCTCTCTGGTCCACATGTTCACACCGATGCATGCCAAGAAGGCAGCTGATATGCCCATACTTTCTAGATTCAAATTTCAAGATGTTTTACTTGCCATTTCAACAACAATACTATAGTAAACTATGCAATATTATACTAATACTACTACAAAACTATATATACTTTACTTTATATTATAACAATACTATACACCATAAAAATAAGAATAACGTTACTGATGGATGAATATATCTTGAATGTTATTGCACAAATGTTAGCAAAACAAAAAATGTACCAAGTTATGAATTATGTAACATGCCATGCTACTGAGGGGGCAGGATAGTGGTGTTTGACTCCCATCCGAACGGTCCTGGGTTTGAACTCCAAAATACCTGTAAGCTTGAGCAAAGTGCCCAAGCTACTCAATAACGACATGTCTGAAGTCAATGTTAACTTCAGGTACTGCTGAGTGTTTAGAGCAAGGTCGTCTGGCAAACGTTAGGTCGCTGGTTTCAATCCCCCGGCTCCTCCTATAGCCAAGTGTCGAGGTGTCCCTGAGCAAGACACCCTAAACCCTAACTGCTCCAGACCAGAGGCGATTTCACCTTGTCAGGAGTTTTATCGGAATTCGGAACTCGTTTAAGGGGGGGTCAGAACCCCCCTTACAACAAGCGCCATTTTTAAAGCCCATAACCCTTGGTCGAGGCTGTCGCCAATATGACGTCACCTCTGTTGGCTGGCATCAAGTCTGGTGGTTCCTCCTACACACGGCCATGTGAACACGACGCCTGTAGGGGCCCATTATCAAGTGGGACGTTCCTGTGAACGTTTGCGTCACGTTGGAAATGGCCCTGAGTTCCGACTCTGGTGTCGTGTTCGACACCAACGTGGGTGTATGACTGTGTGTGTGTATGTGTGTGTATGAAGTGTCCTCCTCAAGATTTCTTCCTTGTGTAACGGACGCCAGCAGGTGGTGCTGTGCAGTGGTATACCTCACCCCCCCCCCCCCCCCCCCCTCTAGTGATGACGCTAGAGCCTGTGGGTTTGAGCTCTCACGTTAGAACGTCGCCTCTCATGCCGGAGGTCATCAGTTCGAGCCCAGTGCGGGACACTGACTGTTACACTTGCTAAATGAAGGGAGTTTTTTCTTGCCCTTTAGGGGGTAGCCATAAATACGTGGCCTGTGAAGCCCTGTGAGACTGTAACTGTGATTAAGGTCCATATAATAAATACAATGGACTTGACTTGGGTGACTTGGTGGGTGAAAAGGGTGCTATCCAAAGGCAGTCCATCATTTACTGTTCCTGTTGGATAAAAGTGACCTTCTTAAAATGAAAGCGCACATTCCCTCTTGTTCACTTGATTCTCTCTAATGAGAAAGAGTGAGATGAGAATAGGTGTAGGTCATTGCGGGTCGCCTATATTTATGGATGAACGTGGGAAGGTTCATAACATGATGAAGCTACAGACCACTGAGGCAGTAATACGCTGTATTAATACTGAATTGAATTGTAAAATAAAAATTGGAAAAATGGATATATCTTTTTTGGATTTATGAAATCCATAAATATCACGATATATATTATGAATTCCCGAAATAAACTTCTAAACAGTCCAAATGAGGGTCATTCAATTAAAGTGTATGGAACTGTAGTATCAGACTTTAACTAGTTTTCCTTTCTCCTACTCAACATTTCATCTTATTTGATCATATTTGCTCATTTTAAGGGCATGTCTACTCATCGAAGTTAATTTAGAATCACAATAAGTCAATATCTCCATTCCATGACACATACAAAATACCATGCAAAGACAACAACTGATAGTATTGAATTATTGCTTATCCATTTGTCACTCCGCCTTTCGAGGAAAAGCGCCCATTATATTTAGACGAACTCTCAATACACTGTATTGAACTGTAACTGTGTTTGTGTAAACGACTGTGTAAATGACTATGTATGTCACTTATGGCCCCCATTGCACTCCTAAACCACCCCTGGAAGGAGGGATCGATCCCCCACCCTGCGTTCCATCTCAAGATTTCTTCCTTTAAGGGAGTTTTTTTCTTGCACTTAATGGGGTTTGGGGGGAGGCCATGTGGCCTGTGAAGTCCTTTGAAACTGTAACAGTGATGAAGGGCTATAGAAATGCAATTGACTTGAACTTGCCTGAAGATCCGTTCCGGGATGAGAATGGTTTATCCCTCACATCTCTCCAGCTTCCTGATCTCTCTGGAGCCCAGAACCACCACATCTCACATCCGTACCATAACCATGTTTTATTCAAGTATTGTCTTATATGCTCTTGCACTGGGCATCAACGTGCAGTCTGCATCTGCAGTCGGCTCACTTCCCGTCCGAGACCCCCCCTTGACACAAGCTTGATTCTTTCCCATCGTGCTTCCCGGGGCACCCCAGGGTGCCCTGTCATGGTCCATAAACAGAGTTGTGTCTGAGACACTTCGCTGAACGTTTATGAGGTAACAGCAACCAAACGACTGGCAACTAGATACACAACACACACACTACACACACTACACACACACACTACACACACACAATCTCTGTCTGTCTGTCTGTCTGTCTGTCTGTCTGTCTCTCTCTCTCTCTCTCTCTCTCTCTCTCTCTCTCTCTCTCTCTCTCTCTCTCTCTCTCTCTCTCTCTCTCTCTCTCTCTCTCTCTCTCTCTCTCTCTCTCTCTCTCTCTCTCTCTGTCTCTCTGTCTCTTTCTCTCTTCTCAACGTCTGGCGAGCGGGGAAGGCGTTCAGTTTAGGCACAAAAATATGTGGTCTGTCGTGACAGCTCTGCATTACCATGGTCCTTATATACACACAATGTTATGTTTCTGAAAAAAAAGACCATCAAAATAGGATTAAAATACCAAGTGAAGCAAGTACAGACAGCTCTCTGATACTGACGATGAAACCCTTTATTGTCAGGATACTTCTTCACAGCAGCTAGTATTTGATTAATAGGACATCATGGGATCATGGGAAGTCACAAGCAACCTCTTCAGAATCTTCAGAGACGATGGGTGTACATGAATCGGGGGGGGGGGGGGTGACCGTCATAGAAAGTTAAGGATTAGCCCACGGCGGAAGCCAGTCATGGCAGGAGAGGCCAAGTGAATTGTCAATACACATACTGAGAGTCTGAGGTGATTAGAAGTACATCGTAAAATCAGAAAGATGGGGGGAAATGATCTCCATGCTAAAGGAGGGGAGGTTGGTCTGTCCTGTAGGAAGAAGGCAGAGGGACACACAGCATGGCTGCAGTTTTAGGTCTCGTGGTGGAGTGTGTGTGTGTCGGGGAAGGGAGCTCTCTCTCTTTGAGGAGACTTTATACAAAGGCGTAACTTAACGGATGGCATTTATATAGCGCTTTTTATCCAAAGTGCTTTACTCCCACACAACCATTCATACACACCCATCCACCGACAGGCGGAGTCAGCCATGCAAGGCTGAAGCCAGCACGTCGGTATTAGTAAGGGTTAGGGTGTCTCGCTCAGGGACACCTCGACACTTCGCTAGGAGGAGCAAACCAGCAACCTCCTGGTAGTCAAACGATCTCTCTACCACCTGAGAGCTACGGGCCGCCACATCAACTGTACAGTATATAAGTGTGTATGTGTTTCATGTGGTAGTGTAGTTCATATTTTCCACCGCAGAGGATTATTATGCCAATTCAAAGTATTTTAGAATACCCCAAAGGTGTCCACAGCACTTCATGGATTTAATTCCAAAGTATGTATTTTACATTTTATTTATTATTATTTAATCCTTGGGGGGATCCTTGTAGGATAATCCAGTCCTGAGCGTGGGTCGAATGATAGACCCCCCCCCGAGACCTCCAAGAGATCAGAGCCGCGAGGAATGTCGGGAAGCGCGTGAATGTATAGTGTGGATGTTGGCTCTGTCTCTGGGGATTACATTGTGGTGTAAGGTAAGAAACTAAAACAAGAAATAAAAAAGGTTATTTTTTTTGGCAAAACATCAGAAAATCTGTAATAGGTAAATACGCGTGAAGAGCCGTGTGTGTGTAGCCCTGTAGTGCTTCACTGGAGCCTGGCGACCCGGCTACTCGACAGCGGAAGTAGTATAAAGTAGTAGTATAACAAGTATTTGAAGTAGTATAACAAGCACTGTTCTGGCGCCTGGCGCTGCTCACATCACGACTGGTCTGTTACCTTTAGAACAACACCGGTTGCTTAGAGGTAAGGGAGGACAGGAATCTGCAAGCGGTCCTCGTGATACGATTTCTGAGTGCCGATACGATTTTCGGCACAATGTATTGTGTAAATATTGTTAAATACTGTTGGATTGACTTTTATATATTTGATATACTTGTGTATACTTAGTTTATTGAAGTTTCTTTCTATTATTTTATTTTATTTTTGCACAATTTCATGTACATCCTGCAGGTGTATATGACACACAGTGGCGAAGCGTGTCTATCACAACTGGACCTTCTGTAGACCAGGGGTTCCCCAACTTTTCAGCCCGCGACCCCCAAAATAACAGACCCTCTCTCTCTCTCTCTCTCTCTCTCTCTCTCTCTCTCTCTCTCTCTCTCTCTCTCTCTCTCTCTCTCTCTCTCTCTCTCTCTCTCTCTCTCTCTCTCTCTCGCTCTCTCTCTCTCGCTCTCTCTCTCGCAAACTGTCTGTTGCCAGTTTGCTGTGGCGACACCGGATGCAATTTCCTGTGAAGGTTCAATCGCTTTCAAACTTCCTGTGATGCTTTTGCCCCAATGTTTTTTTTACCAGTCTGTCATTTTCCACTTTTAGGATGCACTCTGTTTAAATACGTTGCTGTTGACGCGCTGAGCCTGTCGGAGCACCAGAAGGCTACAAATCATGTTTAATCAATATTTAATCCCTGCCTTTACAATTTAACCCTATGCATATCAGTAATGGATATTGGGCAATACATTAGGAACAAGGAAATCTGAACCACCCTAAGAAAGTGATGAATAAATAACAGCAGTAAAACAGTTAAACTCAATACATTTTTTTTATTAATTATGCCAATGCCTCAAACTGAACCACACACATTGATTGTTTTTTTTATCAGTCTGGTTGTGGTTCTTCTTGCGGTTTGATTGGCCACGCTTTGTGGCAACGATGGTCGTCCAAAAAGTGTTTAAACTCTTTATAGTGTTTAAACTTGCATTTGTATTCTGATCAGCGTGTTTTCTGTCTCAGTCCGTACTGTTTCCATAGGACCCCATTGGAACAAAAGTGCTATGTAAGTTATGGCCATGACATCTTACCTGTCTGTCCTGTCTTACCTGTCCCACAGGGGCCTTCTGTGTCGCTTCCCAGTCAACCCACTGACGGCTCGCAGCTTTCCTCTCCCGGGCTCCTGGACTAGGATCTCCACCCGCCACCGTCACTGCCACCGGCCCCAACTCCCGCCACCATTACCACCACCGCTGCCCCTTACGGGGCAGCTGCGGGAATGTACCAGGAGGTGGCCTTCCTGGCGGGAAGCAGTGAACACCAGTTCACCTCCTTCCACTTCAACCCTCCGGAGAACCCCCCGGAGGTGAGCGCCAAGAAGGGCCTCTACTATAAGAGGGTCCAGCTGCAGCAGCAGCAGCAGCAGCGCCAGCCCCCGCGCTGCGATGACGCCGGAGGCGACGACCCTGCCTCCCCCTCGGCCATCATCAACGTAGGGGGCATCAAGTACCACATCCCTTGGTCCACGCTGGACGAGTTCCCGCTGACGCGGCTGGGCCGGCTGCGTGGCTGCAGCAGCGAGGCGGAGATCATGGCGGTGTGCGACGACTACGATGGCCGCCGCAACGAGTACTTCTTCGACCGCAGCCCGTCGGCCTTCCGCACCATCGTCACCTTCCTGGCGGCCGGCAAGCTGCGGCTGCTGCGGGAGATGTGTGCCCTCTCCTTCCAGGAGGAGCTGCTCTACTGGGGCGTGGAGGAGCAGAGCCTGGACTGGTGCTGCCTGCGTAAGCTGCGCCTCCGCCAGGAGGAGTACAAGGAGCAGCAGCGGCTGGAGGAGGAGGAGGAGGCGGCCGCGGCCGAGCTGACGGCCGCGCCCCCGTCCCGGGATGAGGAACTGTCCCAGACGGGGGCCGCGGCGGGGGCCGCGGTGGCGGGGGCGGTGGTGGTGAGGGTCGGGGGCGTCCAGGAGGAGGACGAGGAGGAGGAGGACGCGCAGGCAGGGGGGTGCATGCGGCGGCTGCGGGACATGGTGGAGAACCCCCACTCGGGCATCCCGGGGAAGGTGTTCGCCTGCCTGTCGGTGGTGTTCGTGGCCATCACCGCCGTCACGCTGTGCATCAGCACCATGCCCGACCTCAGGGAGGAGGAGGAGAGGGTGAGTCGCTCACCTCACGCTGCAACTGAGGCTCCCGGGGAACAACCGTGTTCTCTCACTCAGGGATAATGGTGATTTGAGTCAAATCAAATCACATTTTATAGATTTACGTTATACTTTTTCCCGGTGCACAAGACTCATTAAAAAAACATGTGAATATACATAGTGACATATAATATATCAAAAAAGATATAGATAAATATTAAATATTAAATATTATATAGATTTATTTTTTGTGGACGTAGGTTTCAGCAGAGAAGCACAAACATTCCTTCACAAAGTGCTTAAGAAATTGGCTTAAGGCAAAAGTAGCATTTCATTTTTTTTGTCTGAAGTTCAAGGATGTCCATGGTCTGAAATGTGTGGGTATCAAAGTGAATGTAGCGCTCTGTCAAAGGCATTTATCAAAGGCACTTTGGAGAAAACGGACGTGTTAAAATGAATCACAAATAAATGCCTCAATCACTCAACCCTCGGAGCTCAGGTTTCTTTCCCTCCACCTAACCCCCGTGTCTGGCTAATATTTATCAGACTATTGTTCGTAGCCGCGACCGGTTGGAAAATGGACTTTGTATACAAGTAGCTACTGTGGTATAGCATGTGCAAAGTGGAGTGAAGGGATTGCTTCATGGTTGGATTTGCGTAGAACTTAGAGACACAGACCAAATGTGGTTATTGTTGTTTTTTGGACAGGAAGCTGCGCAGACTGGTCTGATCGACCGGCTTCGATTGGTTGCACAAGTGGGGCCCAAAGAGACCTAAAGAGCTGTTGAGAGTGAGAGTTGAGAGAAAAAAAATGCAACTGTGAATGTCTAATGAAAAGGAGAAGCTTGCTGCTTCTAAAACTCAGTTAGGTTGATATAGATACCGTGCTTTGCAATAAGGGCAATGATACATTGCTGTGAATGATACACTGCATCTTCGGTTATGAGTGACACAAATTGAGGCGATCCGATTGTGTTTGGACCAATGCTGTCTCTTCTTAAGGGTCTCTGCGATGGACCTCTTTAGCAAGCCCTTTCGCTAATCTAACCTCGTCAGAGGGAGAGACAAGTTCGGATCTTAATAAGGCTGAAGCCGGTGGTGAGAGCCGCTCATACAGGGTGCTATGTGGTGTGCCCTACAACACACATGGAATAATTAGCATTGTAGTGTGTTCAAAAGAAGGATGGAAGATGAAAGAGGGGAGAGAGCTCCAGGAGAAGTATAGATATTTTGCTGTGTATTCTCTCCCAGCGTCTGGGGCAGGGTTTCTGGTCACGGCGGGGGTAGGAGATAGCAGGGGAGGAAGTCTGCATGTGCCTCAATACCTACATGGAATACAAATGCACTGTTATGATACAACGCAACATAGAATCCAGGCAGTAAAGACCAAAGAAGTCTCTATCTCCCTCTCTCTCTCTCCCCCCCCCCCCCGCTCTCCCTTTGTGGTCTGAGGTCTCTGGGAGACAGGTGTGAGATCTGATTGCGCCATGAATCTGGCAGATGCATGGCGCAATCAGAACAAAACACGTGGCTTAAATCTGTATTCCAAATCGCGTCTAACTGAGGGGGTTGTTACATTGACGTAGATCTAAATCTTCTTCTTCTCCAGTCCAGTCCAGAAAAGCCTGATCCAGTGGATCATCATCCACATAGCGCCGCATGTATCCAGATGGCCCAGAGACAGGGAGGCAGCCTCTTCCAGAAGGCTAAGATACAAATCCCATTCCATTTCAGTCATTTACATCGGAAGAGACGCTTTCCCCCAAAGCGATTATACAGTGAATTCAGACGCACGTCATGAAGTAGAAGGGGGGGGGGGGGTTACTCTTTCGGGCTCTGACGCCTACGGGTCTGTGCCCGCGTCAACGACATCCAGCCCGGTGACCTTCCAGCTGGGAATCACTCTAACACCCTAACAGCGGACGGTGTTGCGTCTTGTAGTGATCGTAGTGCATGTCCTTGTAGTGCTGATCCTCACAGCTGTCCTCACCGTGGGGGAGGGGGAGAGAACGCCCCCCTGACACAGCAGGCTAATCATCCAAGCGTTTCCGCTCTCGGGTCGTCTTTGCTCTAAATCGAAAAAAATCGAAATCTGAAAGGATTGAATCCTCTTCATTGGTCACATTCATGCACACACACACACAGTGACATTTGTTTCTCTGCATTGAACCCATCCTTGTATTAGGAGCAGTGGGCAGCTATTGTCTATACAGCGCCTGGGGAGCAGTGTGTAGGGGGTCTGGTCTGGTCTGGCCTTGCTCATGGGCAAGGCAGTGCCCAGGTGTTTCGAGAAGGACTTGAACCGGGGACCTAGCTGAGAGCCAACAGACTGAGCTATCCTGTCGACCACTCTTAATGACCAGAGCCAGGGATCGCTGTCGGCCCCTCGCTCTGTAGAATTCTGACCCTGCTAAACAGCATCGGGACATTTCTATGCAAATGCAAAGAAATCAAAAAGGGGCATAAAGCAAAACCATCTGTTGTTGGGTTTCTCCCGGAGAGGCACCGCTTCCTTAACACAACACATCGACAAATTAACATAAAATGTTAATTTGCTCCAGTAGAATTTCGTAAGCATAACAAAAAAAATCATGTATGGATGTATGGAATGTATGGGTTCAGATTGAGCGAGCGAAAGCTGCCAAGCGTACAGACGCTCGCTTGTTCACACAGTGACCATGACAGATCCGGCATCCTCTCCCCACACACTATTCAGTATCTGGTGTGTGTGGTGTGTGCGGTCCTCCATCGACCCTGGTGAGAGTGAATGCACACCGTTCAGTAGTCTGATGAAAAGGAGAAAGATAAATAAGTATTTCTATTTCTACATATACGTCGCCTCCAAATTATTCACTTCCATGTTACACATTTGGAAAAAAAAAAAAATCCCAGAATTTATTCTATTTTTTGGTTGTTCTTGCAAATCATTATACGTGCCCCACTTTTGCAAAGAGGAATATAAAATAAGCTCATTATTGTTATATAAGGAGATGATTATGCAAATGTTGACCATGACACTAAATCCTGTATTTTTTTTTAACAGAAAGCTTGTTTATTCAAACCTCAAACCAGACCAGCCGACGAAACGGAGGAGGGTATGAAAAAACAGATGTCCATTAAACATGATAGACGGTGATGTCGATTTTTTTTCCTGCACAAGTCGGGTTGAGCTGTATACATTATATATATTTAAAAAAATATCTTCATCCTTGTCATTAGAGGTTCAACTGAGGCAAAGCATCGCCGCTTTCATGAAATTCAATTTACGTTCAATTTCCCCACTTCCGAAACAAAGGAAGCAGTTAAAATGTTCGACTCCGTCTTAGTGAGCGAAAGTAGAAACAAAAGTAGAATGCATTTGCCGTAACATCGTATTGTTTTGTAAAACAGCCAAACAGCCGCATTAACGACACGCAATTCGACGACTTGGAAAAACAAACCGAAAAACAAAATATCCTATGTTCATTTAAAACCAAATACTCTCTAATATGACTGCTGAAGTCTAGCCCACCCCCCCCCCACACACACACACACACACACTGAACCTATACACTCTCATTGGCTTCGCCCACAATCTGAAGTTATCACTTCGGCCTGTGTGTGTGTGTGTGTGTGTGTGTGTGTGTGTGTGTGTGTGTGTGTGTGTGTGTGTGTGTGTGTGTGCGTGCGTGTGCTCTTGCTTGCAGAGCGGAGGAGCTTCAAAGTGGGCCGAATCAATCAGAGGAAGCACAAAGTGTATGTGTGTATGTGTGTTTATACGTGTGTGTGCGTGCATGTGTATGTGTGTGTATGTATGTGTGTATATCGCTGTGTATATATGTATGTGTGCATGTGCTTGTATGTGTGTGTGTGTGTGTGTGCGTGTGCGTGTGTGTGTGTGTGTGTCTAAAAGCCAAAGCGGGACTCTCGCTTCATCTCATAATTTTATTCTCTAATTAGCAGATAAGCCAAGTTAAGTCTAGTTAGTCGGTGCGGAGGCATTCGCTTGATCAGCACCCAGCATCCAACACCCCAACCTACATCACTACCCTCGTCCCAAGGCCCCATCTTGCCATCTTGCCATCTTCATCTTCATCTCTTCATCTTCATCACAGCGTCTTCAAGAAGGGGAAAGACTAAGACTCTTGTTTTTCTCCCACTCTTAAGCACAGATGTTTGACCACTGGCAGTTACGGGGTTAAACTTCCCCCCCCATCGTTCGTCCGAGGTGGGCGTCGCCGACACTAATTACGAATTGCGCCCACTCCAGTCCACCCCAGGGCTGCGGGAGGCGTCACCTGTCAAGCCCTCAGCCCGGGGCCGTGTGAGCCCGAGGTGGCGAGGTGGCTAATTACATTAGCGCTGGCTCAAGTGCACTTTTTTTGGTTAACGCTCCTAATGGAGCTAATGGAATAATCACTTTATAGCCGATGCCCATATCCAGGCCTTAATCATATCTCAATTCATTAAGGCCGCCATTTATAGAGGCAATTAATGCACAAATAATGATGACTTATACCCCTATTACGTCCAAGTGTAGCAGCGGCCACACTTCATCCACACTCTGAGATAATGAATTTGTTTGTTAGAGCGTAATATAATTAATTAAATATATATATATATATATATATATTTATGTACCTTTTTAGGCAATTAACAAGGTAAGCGATAAACGACGTCTCTACACATTAGTCTGAATGTGTTCCATTCAAATGAACTGCTGTAGGAAGCCTGCGTTTGTCTCCCGGGAGGATGACGAAAGCGTTCATCTAATTTGATCTTAACGCCCCTCTAAATTCAATTTGATGATCATTTGTCGTTAGGTTAGGTCTTGTGAAACAATGTTGACCCAAATGAGGTATTGCAGAAGAACAAGAAGTCATGTTCATTCCCCCCCCCACCTTCTTTAGGATAATTAAGGGTGGAAATCGATGTGTCGGGCATCTTCAAGATTCAATTCAAGATTCAAGATGACTTTATTTATCCCGAGGGAAATTAAGGTGCAACAGTTGAAACAGGGGGAATAAATGCACACAAAATATACTAATACCTAAAAACGAAATAACAACAAACTAAACTAAACTAGTATAAACAAATATAACTAAATGAAATCTGAATGAAATCTAAATGTATAGACAGATGAATTGCACAATTTACAGTATTATTACAGTATCTTTTGGACAGACAAGTTTCGAGTAACTTTAGCCGCCGGCGTTTCCTGTCGACGGCATCGCTAACTGAGAGAGGCAGCTTTTTAAGAGGCCTTAGCGGGGGGGCTGCAGCTTTAATGAGCTGATCATTGGTGTTTGATAATGGGATCAGGGGATCAATGATTCTTTCCCCTTTCCTCTCGCCTTGCTCCTTCCACTCTCGGGGGAGTCGTAAAAACACTCTCTCTCTACCGCGCGGATGTCAGATCGGATAGAAATCTAACCCCCCCCCCCCCCCCCCCCCCCCACGTTTAGCGGGACAAGGCTGTTATCCCCACAATCAGCTAAAACCCATTTGTATTAGTTCGAGGCTCGCTGCCTCGGGATGCATTCCCATCGGGTTTTGTGTTAAGTCATTTTAACGCTCGGCTAATCCTCCTCATATGGTGTGAATAAATACCGCAAAGCTATCTCTGCTACTCTCTCTCTCTCTCGCTCTCTCTCTCTCTCTCTCTCTCTCTCTCTCTCTCTCTCTCTCTCTCTGTTTGAATTTGCTTTTCTCGAGTCCCGTCTGCGAGTACTCGAGTACTTCTGGACAACTTCCAACTTTTCCACCTTTTATTTTTTTCACACACGCTTTCGTTTGACAAAGTGAGACATCTGACATCCCCCCCCCCGGATGGCGAGCGACACAACACATTAACTATTAACTATTAACTATTAAGGCAGCGGTGTGGAGGTCGCCGTGACACAGTTTACACCCTTCTGCCCGCTGCGGGCCCCCGCTCCGAGCACATTACCAACACTTCATCATCATCATCATCATCATCACCATCAGCGTCTTCACCATCAGCAACTTCATCATCATCATCATCATCACCCACACACACGTTTCTGCACGGGGTGCTTTTTTTAAGCCGAGAGTGGAGAACTTGTGATGATAACTCATCCAACATAAGAGAGAGAGAGAGAGAGAGAGAGAGAGAGAGAGAGAGAGAGAGAGAGGGGGGGGAGGTGTAAAAGTGACTCATAGAACGTGAGCCTAAGACTTTTTTGGAACACTGTTCATGTTCCCATGAACTGATAAAACACTGAGGTTACAGACTATCACACACAAGTTAATGAGTTGGACAATTTAGATTAATCGTTATTATGTGTGTTTGATTAGTTTCCAGGGCCATTTGCACTTAGATTACATTTTCACCATCAAATTCCTGCTGTGTGTTTTGGCTCCTCCCCCTTGCACTCTAAAGCCAAATTATACCAGCGCTCTCAACACAGGGCTAATTCAATTAGCTAATTACTCTCTCCCGCCTCGCAGAGTCCCCCCCCCCCCCTCTTAATACAAGGGATGCCAGACCACTTGTTGGAAACATTGCAGTCCATTGCTTTTAATGAACAGTATACATACATGTGAAATACCTAGTAAGGGAGTAAGGGATGCAAAACATATGTGCCGCTTGAGAGGAACAGAAGGAGAACTCACGAGGCTACCGCCCTGCTAGAAGGTAGGGAAGTAGCGTCCTGATGGGAGTGCAGATGGGAGAATATATCTTTTTTTTTTTTATCATCTCTCATAAACGACAGCTCTTCTTTCTGATTGGTCCATTTGTTTCCAGGCCATTAATCAACCATGCACCTGCGTCCCCTTGGCAACCAAAGAAATCGGACAGAGAGAGAGAGAGAGAGAGAGAGAGAGAGAGAGAGAGAGAGAGAGAGAGAGAGAGAGAGAGAGAGAGAGAGAGAGAGAGCAAGCAAGAGTGTCCAACCGCAAAGCAGCATACAAGATAATGTAAGGCTTTGGGTTGTGATTCTGGGCAGGCTGGGTACAATCCACTGCCCTCTGCGGACATGGTTTGTCTCTTCGGATCCCAACAGGGCAGCGCTATCTTTGGATCTAAACGCCAGCATCATTAGAAACAGGAAGTGAGTCAAAGTGAACTGAGGCGCCTGATTGGGTCCCCTGTGCTCTGCGTGCGTGGGCCTCGTTGCACACACACACACACACACACACACACACACGGCTAGCTCTATGCATGGTGGCCAGTGGTCAGGCTTGGCTGCAACGACCAGCTTGTCAGATAAACCAGTTGGAACAGCTGTACACACGAGAGAGAGAGAGAGAGAGAGAGAGATTTACATAACATTACAAATCACAGACATTGCACAGATGCATAATTACTCATTGTGCTTATTATGAATTCCACGATTCTAATCATAATGAACAGTATGATTCAAGAGGATTTGATTTGCCATATGCAACAAGTGTAATGGAACGCTTACTCCCCATTGCCTCCCGCAGTATGACTTTCCTACAATTTAAAACGATATACTATACTATGTACTATACTTATACTATACAACACACAGAACAATAAAGTAAATGATGGATGATATATACTACATATGTTGAATTGTGCAGAAAGAATTTAAAAAGCATTTTAAAGTGCCAGTAGTGCAGCAGCATCATGAATACAGTGCAGTATACCAATATGTGGAATTTAACATATTACCTATTTGCTATATTACCAACAAAATTATTATTATTATTATTATTATTATTATTATTATCTTAAATGTGCGAGCACCATGTTAACCGAGGTTAACTTGACCGCAATGATGTCTGAAGTCGTTATTCTCAGTTTAAACTGCTAACGTTCCTGGTTGTCTGGCAGGGTTGTGACACGGAGGTTGTTCTCTCCAGGTTGAATGACACCAGGACTAAAGAGCCATTCACGCTTGGCTGAGCCGAAGCTCCTTTGCTTCAAAGCATTGACTCAGCTACCCTACACGTCATACAGCAGGGGGTGAGGGGAGCATGCGGCTCATTCAGCAATCGCATATACTGTATGGCTGATCAACCAGGCCCAACATTGTATTGTATTACCGAAATGAAATGACATGTCACAGACAATATTGTAAATCTTTCCACATTGTATAACATATAGCATATATATCATATATATATATCGCATATATATCATATCATATCATGTCATCTCATATGTTATATATATATACTGTATCATGTATCATATCATATGTCATATCTTGTCTGCTGTCATCCATCAAAATCTTTTGATGCGCACCCTGTGAGATAAAGACCCTCTTTTGTCTCTGTTTTGCAAGCATCCCTGTTTGGACAGGGAACGACAAGCGAGACACAACAACAACAACCAGACAGAACAAAGTGTGTGTGTGTGTGTGGGGGGGGAGAGAGAGGGTGGGGGGGTGGGGTTGGCCGGGGGGGGGGGGACAGGGGGGAAGAGAGGAAAGGGCAGTGGAGGGAGCACTCCAGGTGTGTGTAAGTCGAAGAAGCGCTGTGTTGTTTGTTGTTTTGGTGGTTGTTGTTATTGTTGTTGTTGTTGTGCGCTTAGCGGCACTTCAGCCGTCCTCTCCTTCACCTCACCTCATCACCGACCCCCTCCTCCTCCTCCTCCTCCTCCTCCTCCTCCTCCTCCTCCTCCCGAGGTCCTGGGAGAAGCCAATCAATGGTCCGCGTGGTGGGCGCTGGGGTGCGGCCGTAATGAGGTTGTTTTTGTTGTTCGGTGTGGTGATGATGGGGGGGAAGTGGTGCCGCCAAGAAGCAGGGTGGGGAAAAAAGCCTTTGAAACCTAATAGGCGGATGC
>CM051007.1:20568058-20615558 GCA_027704905.1 Muraenolepis orangiensis
CATTGGGGAAATCAATGTTTATTTTTTTTGCCAAATAATTGCCGTCATTTTACGTTAATGTCCTGAAGCTGCACCCAGCAGCAAAGCCGACAACTTCATCAGTATAACGGCTTGTTGCGAGGCCAGGAATGTCAGAGACAAGCTATTTTGAGGCCAGGTATAAAGGATGTTTTTTTTGAGCTGCCTCCAAACACTAGAATCTGCCCGAGAGAGAGAGAGAGAGAGAGAGAGAGAGAGAGAGAGAGAGAGAGAGAGAGAGAGAGAGAGAGAGAGAGAGAGAGAGAGAGAGAGAGAGAGAGAGAGAGAGAGAGAGAGAGAGAGAGAGAGAGAGAGAGAGAGAGAGAGAGAGAGAGAGACGCTGTCAGATTAAAAAGGAATAACTTAAAGTTGACATATTTCAAATATGTATTACATATAATGATTTACTGCTTTGTTTGGCTTGGGAGAAGGAACTGAATTCCCTGAGTTCTCCTCTTTGATTTTGAGACGAAACCAGCCGACCTCTTCTTCCCATGTCATCCAATCTGTTGTCTCCTTAATCTGCCGACGTCCTGCTTAGCCACCACGATGTCTGTACATACAGAACCATGCAGAAACATACCACTCAACGTGATGTTGTGTGTGTGTGTGTGTGTGTGTGTGTGTGTGTGTGTGTGTGTGTCTCCCCCCCCCCTTCCCCCCCTCCCCCAGGGCGAGTGCTCCCAGCGCTGCTACAACATCTTCGTGCTGGAGACGGTGTGCGTGGCCTGGTTCTCGCTGGAGTTCATGCTGCGCTTCATCCAGACGCCCAGCAAGTGCGGCTTCCTGTGCACGCCGCTCAACATCATCGACGTGGTGGCCATCCTGCCCTACTACGTCACCCTGGTGGTGAACTCGCTGTCGACTGGCGGCCGGCCCGGCGGCTCGGGCAACAACTACCTGGAGAAGGTGGGCCTGGTGCTCCGTGTGCTGCGCGCCCTTCGCATCTTCTACGTGATGAGGCTGGCCCGCCACTCGCTGGGCCTGCAGACGCTGGGGCTGACCGTGCGCCGGTGCACCCGGGAGTTCGGCCTGCTGCTGCTCTTCCTGTGCGTGGCCATGGCGCTCTTCTCGCCGCTGGTGTTCCTGGCCGAGAGCGAGCTGGGCGCCAAGCAGGAGTTCACCAGCATCCCCGGGAGCTACTGGTGGGCGGTCATCTCCATGACCACGGTGGGCTACGGGGACATGGTGCCGCGCAGCATCCCCGGCCAGGTGGTGGCGCTGAGCAGCATCCTGAGCGGCATCCTGCTCATGGCCTTCCCCGTCACGTCCATCTTCCACACCTTCTCCCGCTCCTACCTGGAGCTCAAGGAGGAGCAGCAGCGGTCGCTGAGGCAGAAGCCCGACTCGCATTTGGACAGCACCAAGTCGCAGAACAGCGAGGACTCGCAGGAGACGGACAGCTACCAGTGCGCGGCCGAGGCGGCAGCAGCGGCGGCAACCAACCGCCGCAAGTCGGTCGCCGCCATCATGGCTTCGCAGAGGGCTGCGGAGATCCGGAGGTCTGCGCAGACCTAGCCCTCGGGGGAGGCCTTTACCTTCCCTACCATCCTACTGGTCTCGATCAGCTGCTGGCGCGTGTCCAGGCAGTGAAGGGCCTACAAAGGGAAAGACTGTACGAGCGCCTAAGTGCTGGAACTTTCCAAAGAGGACATGCTGTGATGGAGCGTCAAACAGAAATTGAGATTTTATCTTCTTCTACTTTTAGTTTTTTTTTGGGGGGGGGGTTTGGAGATTTCTGGGCTTATGGTCGTTTGCAGCCGGCTAAATTGACTTAGCCTCCGGTTTGTGTTTTGTGTTTTACACAAACCGGACTGCAAAGGATGCACACACGATACAATATTCATGATCAAAAACAAGCACGCTCAAATGACGAGCCGGTGAACTGCCATCACGAAACATCTCTCATAGCGGTGCGGTCACTTGGACACGCGTTTGTAAAATAAGAAGCTTGTAGCTCATCTGAATCATTTAGTATTCAGACGTGATACTTACTAGAGAAGGGTTGTTTTGGACAACAATAGCAAGAATAGCGTCCTGGACCTGAGGCATCTACAGCCCCGCAATTCACATTTTCCTAATTTCTATGCAAATTACGTATCCCTTTCAAAAAATACTGAATTTGGCCCGAAAACACATGCTTTTGTAGTTCTAAAAAACCTGATGGAACCATTGCAGTGGTTTCATCGTGTTTGGCCACTCGAAACACAAAGAGAGTGCGGGCGGCCCAGCTAGTTAACAATTTACAAAGCCTTGAGGGAAAACTGCCTGCATATTATCAAAGAAGACAAGAAGATTTGCTTTCCTTTAGGCAACAACAGGTGTGTTGTTCTCACAAGACAATACCTATAGCTACCTTTTTTTCTTCGCCTTATCGGTAATGACCACTAGCTCGGAAATAGACTTAGAGAAATATGTCTCCTACGTAAAAAAAACGAAATAACAAAAAAAGTTTTATATGATGCACTTCAAATACTATTCTTTTCGAAACATTTGTCATTGTGCCGTCATGGTGGAAGATCTTAAGGGGCATTACAAGTTTGGAATGACATCTCACCACAAGCTAGCTACAAGAGGTTTAAAAACCCCATGTGGTCTCATGTGAAGAAGAAAAAAACTAACTAAAACCCATCTGGTACTTGCACAGGGTCGGCCCCCGTTGCACCGTAGCCACGGGCTCAGAAGAAACCCTTTAAAAAAGGCATGGATATATAAGGGATCACGCTTTTTGCAAAGAAATTAAATAAGCTCTTGAAGTTGAAAGAATTTTTTTGTTGAAGTTGCAATAAGACATGTGATTTATAAATAATTTATATATATATATATATATATATATATATATAAACAGTATATCAATTAAAAAGCCTATTGTGGTTCTCTTGTACGCTTCCTTTATTTGACCCCGTAACGGTTAGGATGAGCTTCCTTCCACGTTGAATATCCGACCGAAAATAGAAGCTCCTGACATAACATACGACTTCAATAATTACAGGCTCCGACGTGAGGCTCAAATCCACGTCAGCCTCGCCTCCTAAACGACCATATTAATTTTAGTCTTCAACACCCCCCCCCCACACACACACACACACACACACACACACACACACACACACACACACACACACACACACACACACACACACACACACACACACACACACACACACACACACACACACACACACACACACACACACACACACACACACACACACACACACACACACCCGTTATGAATAATGAATGTTCATCCGTTGGCAGGAACCAACCAACCTGGCTCCAGACCCCCTGAATCTAACACACACCAAAAGTTTTTTTCCCTTTCACATGTTAAAAAAAGAATAATAATAAAGTTACAAGGTGCTACAAGGTGCTTCACAGTAAAAACTGATGACAGAAGTAAAACACAAAATCCCAAAGCTGAAGATATAAACAAGATAAAACATTTAGTAATAGTTCAACAAAAGCCATGAGTTAAGAAAAAGACAAAGAGATTAAAAGGGAGATCTCAGGGAGAGACTGAAAGTTGTGATCGTGAGATCTCCGGACAGGGAGCTCCAACGGGGACCCAACAGCAAAGGGGGACCCCGCTCCCCTTGAGCCGCATTGCATTACATTACACTAGCAGACTCTTTTACCAAAAGTGACTTACAGGGGTGCATTCAACATACAGTAGGTAGGCAAGAGAACTACTAGTCACCAGGAGTCACAAGTGCATAAGTTCCTTCCTACCAAGCCACCAACAGCAGAACTCAGTGCTCAGGTAAAAGCACAATATAGGATGGCTAGCAGCAGACACGTTGAGATGTTTTCCCCATTAGCAGGGCAAAAGCACGGCTGGAGGAACTTCTGACCATTCAAGGCTTCGAAAACAAACAAAAATCTTAAATATATTCTTCTTAAAATAAGTCAGTTCTAAAGCTCACGGGCAGCCAGGGTCAGTGGTAATGTGGTCGCTTTTCCACAATGTGTTAAAAGCCTGGCGGCAGTGTTTTGTGCCCACTGCAGGCTTTGGAGGTTTTTTCGCCTGCTGATGCCAGAACAAAAGTGCATTGCAAAAGCCATGTCTGGAAGAGATAAAAGCATTTATGACCTTTTCTATGTCTGCGATGGGGAAAGAATGACCCGGTATTGGTGAGCCGTCTAAGTCGGGTCAAATAAACCTGAAATCTGCCTCTCCAGACTACACCTGTTGCTCCAGCATCGGCAAGACAAGACACCCCTTGCTGCTAAGCCAAGCCCCCTCTGAAGCCACACCCCCTCTGGTGACATCACTTCCTGTACCGACCAGGACACGGAGCAGGGTGCCACTGTCACCATGGAAACAGACTGAATGAATGGGCTAGGGAGCATTTGTTAATATGAATGGGCCTTATTATATAATAGTGAAACTTCAATAACTATATATCTATATCGATATATCTATATCATTTTGTTATTCTATTTTATTATACATTATTCGAACAATCTCTATACTCCTCCTCCTTACAGACTAGCTGTCTAAATCTGCCGGCCTGACTGTCAGCGCGTCACGCAGACTGGTTAGGGAGTTTGGAAAACATGAATCCCATGATGTTAATTATTATGGGATGTATGCTTATTGTATTAAATTCGCTGCTCAGTCAAGGCCATATTTGCACAACCTTGGGGCTAGAACATTGTAAACCAACGGTGCACACACACACACACACACACACACACACACACACACACACACACACACACACACACACACACACACACACACACACACACACACACACACACACACACACACACACACACACACACACACACACACACACACCTTTAATAGCACTGGTCAGCCATCTGCTGTTTCTGCAACAATGATTTTTACTGATTAAATATGTGACTTGTGATGTAGTGGTTACAAGACCGCAGCACACGCACACACACACACACGGTCACAGCTGGGACATGCAGGCGGGTGTATCGGATGGATGGGTGGGTGCGGTAATGCACTTAAGATGTCCCATCCCATAGGCCTCGTCGTTAGGACCAACGCAGGTGTCATTAGCTCAGAACACGAATCACGGCTCCGTTCCTCTTTTATGTACCAGGGCACACGGGGTCGTAGACTAATCTTCACATTAGTTGATATGCGACATAAAAGAAACAAACCCATAATGAGTGTTATGAGCGGAACACCTGTGTTGTACTCATATGAGGACACACCTGTGAAAAGGGCTCGATTACTGGCGGGGGGAGGAGATGTTATCCCCCCCCCCGCCCCCACACACACTCCTCATTGGCGTATACAAAAACAATAAACCATATTAACAGAAAACATCCTATATCAACCACAGATTGGGTGCCAACTACGGGACCATGTGACAGTGTTTATGTTTTACTGATGTATTCTGCCTACCTGCCTAATGAGATGACTTCACGCTTAACAAGACGACTTTGAACTTGTTTTACAGACTACATTTACCATTCACCCGCTTGCATTTCAAGAGGCAGTCAAACACAACAAACACATTGCGAACAAAAAATAGATTTCCTATTTAGACATTTCATCAAATATCCAAAACGGAAGAAGATTTAAGATTCCAACCTCCTGCCTTCATAAACATGGCCATAACGAAAGCAATGTCCCCAGTAGGGAACTCGTAAAGTGTCTATTATGTCATGTGTTTCGCTGTTAAAACACACACACAATGTATATACGATGGCGTAGTGTACTCCCCCCCCCAAGCACCAAAGAAGGCTTGTTCGCGGTCTTGACAAGTTGAGGTCGGCCAGACACACACACACTATGTTGCGCGCGCGTGCGTACACACACACACACACACACACGCACACACGCACACACGTGTCTCGGATCACAACAAAAATAATGATTTACATCCAACATGTGGTTTGGTGTTCCCAGGTGTTTTTATTTGTTTTATTGGGTCTGCCAGAGTCCACGCTTCCTTACGCAGTGAACTGGCAGTAAAATAATGAAACACGTGAAATGGCTTACAAAGTAATACTTCCACGTCAAATTAAGTATGACGACAAAGATAGAAAAAGATAAAAGAAAAAACCAACAACAACATTGACACATTAAGGGTCGGTATACACAGCCGTTTGGTTCCGACGCCGGGGAAATAAACACCCATCCATCGCTTTGTATAATAGGCCTATACCGCCTACCATATGAAAATATCTTTCAGTAGAAAATAAAATAAAAAGTAGCTTAATTCAGCAACACGACTTCACGGAGTCAGAAGGTCAGAAGGAACGAAGGACCAACCCCAAGAGGTCGTTTTCATCCCAGAGAACGCAGACACGTCGAACACAGTGGTTCACCACCTCCTTCATCATCGTGTTCATCAACCAGCATACAAAATAATACGGTTCGATAATCCAATCATTCATTGAATCCGATCATTAAATTTCATTTATTCTTAAAAAAAAAAAATGACAGGTAACAAGGTCAAGGAAAGATCCCCCCCCCCAAAAAAAAAAGTATATTGGATGGATAATATATAATAATAAAATAATAAATGGTAATAAAAGGAATGTATGGAAGTTTGAATACACCAACACCGCCACGACCGCTGGCAGGAATACACATTGTTTGGCTAATTGCCCCATCTTGGCAAAATCAAATAAAAACATCTCATCAGCCACTTTTTCTAAATATAAAATAATATAATAATATAAGAAAAACGATGACAGGCAGACAAACTGATTAGTTGACTATATATATATATATATATATAATATATATATAATATATATATATATATATATATATATATATATATATATATATATATATATATATATATATATATATATATATATATATATATACACACACACACACACACACACATATACAGACATACATACATATACACACACACGAGTACGACTGCGCCACAAATGGCGTTTTATGACGTTTTAGAGGTAACCGTCCGTTCTCCTTCAGTAGTAACGTTGAGGCACTGCGGCCGCGCCAGATGACCAGTCTCTGAGCGGCAGAAGAATATGAAGGAGAACGTCATCTCCTCTAGAGATCATATCAAATATATCACACAGTATCGCTTCCACGTACCTATCGAGAGAGAGATTGTCTACGACCCCATAGGTATGTTACGGATGCCTGCCTCTCTCTCTCTCTCTCTCTCTCTCTCTCTCACTCTCACTCTCACTCTCACTCACTCTCTCTCACTCTCTCTCACTCTCACTCTCACTCTCACTCTCACTCTCACTCTCTCTCTCACTCACTCTCACTCACTCTCTCACTCTTTCACTCTTTCACTCTCTCTCAGAGAGAGACAGCCGGTGTGCTCACCGCTCTCGTGTGTTTTGGTAGAGCTGCAGGACTCCACCCCCTACCCTCCACCCCCTCCCCCATTTCTCCCCCCCTTCCAACCCTGGTTCACCGTTCTCTCTTCTTGTATACATTCATATCTTGGGGTCAGAGTGAGTATTATCAAGATTATTATTATTACGACTACTCCATCTTTCAGTAACAGCCGGACTGCTTTTAACTGCTTTGTTAAAACAACTATAGGATTAAGGTAGAAGGGTTTCCATGCAGCGCTGAAAAGCCACTGGGTTCAGTAGAAGGAGCCCGAGGCTTCTACCTGTGTGTGTGTGTGTGTGTGTGTGTGTGTGTGTGTGTGTGTGTGTGTGTGTGTGTGTGTGTGTGTGTGTGTGTGTGTGTGTGTGTGTGTGTGTGTGTGTGTGTGTGTGTGTGTTAAAATAAAGTCAGCGTGTACACGCAAGGATACTATGACACACGCGTGCTAAAAATAAACTGTTCCTTCAGCAGAGTCCTTCTGGTTGTGCTGGGGTGACGCTGGGTCACCAAGGTGTGTGTGTGTGTGTGTGTACATGTGATGAATGTGTATAGATCGTTCTGCTTATATGGAGGTAGAGGATGACTTGTGTGTGTATCCATGTGTAATTTATGAGTGTGTGCATGAATCCTTGTGTTTTATTTATATGTAGTTAGATGTGGTATGTCTGTGTGCATGTGTATATACGAGGTCAAGCCCCACCCCCAAATGATCCCATCCTCCCATCCTCCACCCCCCTCCTCTCCTGATACCATCCACCCCACTCCCCCACTTTTGGCCACAGTGTGTGTGTGTGTGGTTTATTTGTGTGTGTGCGTGTGTGCCTTCAGTGTGTGTGTGTGTGTGTGTGTGTGTGCCTTCAGAGGGCCTTGGCGCTGGTGGTGTGTGAGACGGCGTGCGAGGCGGGCTTCTGCGGGTAACGGCCGTAGTAGTACACCTGGCCCAGGATGGCCACGTCCACGCCCACCTGCAGCAGGCCGCACGTCCAGAACTGCACCGGGGCCTGCGTCAGCAGGAAGTAGCCCGTCTTGAAGGTGTCCCCGCTCGTCCACATCAGCACCATCTTGATGCTGCGTTTGTATTTTGAGAGCGAGAGAGAGCGAGAGAGAGCGAGAGAGAGCGAGAGAGAGCGAGAGAGAAAAAGACAGTTTGCTATAGTCAGCGGGCTGAGTCTTATCAGGATGCATAACAAAAAACGCAAAAAAATGCAATATCAGCCATGGGGAAGCGGAGCTGACAAACAACAGAACGGTGTGTGCACACAAATTGACACGCACACACACTGAGACACACACACACACACGCCACTGTGCTTACTGTTGGACTCCAGGGTCAGAGATAATTAAAGATAGAGGGAAAGAATACACATTAAAAAACACCTTCACATGGTCGCTTTTGCTATCCTCACAGCAATGGGACCGAAATAACAAACCATGAACCCCAGTTCTAAATAACAGAAACCACTCGTGTGGACACACACACACACACACACACACACACACACACACACACACACACACACACACACACACACACACACACACACACACACACACACACACACACACACACACACACACACACACACACACACACACACACACACACACACACACACACACACACACACACACACAGGAGAGCAGTCTTTTTAAAGTGCTTTCTGCCTTGAGATAAATGGGGGGGATTCCACTAATGAGCAGAGACAAAGCAAGCAGCTAATGGTAGCAGACAGGAAACACCAGGTCCCAGGCAACCACACACACACACACACACACACAGACTTTTATATCCGTGAGGCAGATTCAAGTTTTGGAGCTTATAAAAAAAACCCAACAAAAACCTTGTGTTGTGCTGGGGAACACAGGTGTGTTCGTTGTGGTGGATGATGCTGACGGCACCAGGGTACCACCCCAGGGTGCAGAGTTTGCTCCGTCAGCGCGCTCTTGTATGATGAGGACACCGTTTCTGTCTCTAGTGCCCGACGTACGTATCCAAACTGACTTATTATGGTAATGTCTTGAATGAGAGAGAGAAAAGGCGAACGAGAGATTGAGAGAGAGTGTAAGAGAGAAACAGAGCGTGAAAGAGAACGTTTTTTGTTTTGTTTTTACATTTAACATGGGTGGCTTTTTTCCCCCACGATTTATTTCACACCAGCGGGGAGAAATTTCCCAAGGCGGGCGGGGGTCAATCACATTACCGGACCGTAGAAGAAGAAAAAAAACAGAAAGCATAATCCTGCTCATCTTCTTTCCTCGTGGGAATGACACATTTTCAAAGCCTCAAACAGCATTAAAGAAATACATATAGAACAATAGATAAATAAGTGGAAGAAGAATGGAGCTTTGGGTTCAAAAGTGGGTGAGACTGAGGGGGGGGGGGGGGGGGGGGGGGGAGGTTGGTCTGGTTGTGTGTATGTGTGTGTGTGTGTGTGTTCCATTCTTGTGCTTCCCACATCAGAGAGACAAGCAAGTGAGTCTATTAGAAGTGGACACATTCAGCTTCAGAAACAGCGATGACAACATAGTATTTCACTAGCTGCCATTGCACAAATTCCTTAATCTGTAAATTCCGCCGCCACCAGCTAACCTCCACCCATCTCCTATTTCGACTATACTCTTTATCCACTTGGAATTTGTCCCAATGCACACACACACACACACACACCTGAGAACAAGAAAGATGTTATATCTTAGCTTTCCTTTGTCTATCGGAGCGGATGCCATCCTGGGAGTTATGGCAGCGAGCGAGCGAGCGAGAGAGGAAAGGAGATGAAGGAGAACGAGACAAATTGGGCGTAGGTTTGATGAACCACACCTCACCCTCTCTCTCTCTCTCTCTCCTCTGTCGCTTTCACACATGCGTTCCATCCATCGAACCTTCCGGAACACCGCCGGTGAGGCTGAAAGCCTTAACATTGAGAGAGGCGTGTCGAGCGAGCGAATCAATCACAACACTACTGGTTCAAGAACAGGCTGGAAACATGGACGGATTTCGGAAATCAGTTCATTCGCAATTCAAATCTCAGCCCGTGCCTGAAACGCTTCCCCCGGTCATTTACCGGCAACTAAGTGCGAAAGAGGCTCATATTGGGTCTCTCCTTCTCTTGTGGTTTGGAATCCCTAATGGGGGGTGGTTGGGCATTGGTTAGAAACAGGCCTGGCTGCTGGTTTTTTTTTTTATTCCATTCCATTTTTCTTGGAGAAAAAGAGAGAGAGAGCGAGCGGGCGAGAGAGATTCAGAAAAAACCGGTTCAGACCTGAAAGGGAATACAGGTGAGACCTCCGCCATCATTAGCTACCGCATTCAAAAATACGCCACCAGTCGGAATTGTTCCGAGAATCCGGATTATGTCCTCCAAGCAGCTCACTCTCAACTCCCAAAGCGTCCATTCTAACATTCATGATTTTTCTGCAGTTAATTAATTCATACAAAAAAGGGAATTCTGCAGCCGCTGTCGCCGCTAATCACCCCCTGGCTGTGGCAAAATCAAGTATTTCACACAAATAATGATATTCACACTTGTGAATGATAAAGTGTTATTCACAAGCAAACATGTATTGATGAATCAATAGATTGCTTTCAGGGATTCGTCGTTTCAGATTCATCATGATCACACATTTTGTGAGATGAAATATCATAAATAGGCAGACGCAAACACCAAGTCTTAGGATACTGAATGTCTGAATGCATTCCTTATGCGGTAAATATTTTGCATGCTTTTTACGCCCTCCACATGAAAAGGCAATAAGATCTAGGTGTGGCGTAGTGTGTGTAGCAGCATTGCTAAATAAGGCAACGCCACCTCCTCCCTTCATGCCTGGATAGAAGTGAAGGCCAGAGGCCTTATAGGGGCACAGTCCGACAGTGTCTGTGTCTCTCTCTCATATCTCACACACACACACACACACACACACACACACACACACACACACACACACACACACACACACACACACACACACACACACACACACACACACACACACACACACACACACACACACACCACACACACACACACACACACACACACACACACACACACACACACACCATGTTGTCTGTTTATACATCTGTTTAGTGTGTGTGTGTGCGGGTTGTCTGTTTATACATGTGTTCCCCGTTTGTGTGTAAAGGAATAATCTATTGGACTTGATTATTTGCAGGCCACAGAAGACGATTCACATTGCGTGTACCACATTCCAAGTATTTTGTACTATATATATATGTACTATGTATATATTTTCCACTCTGTCTCTTAATTGATACCCACATTGTCTTTTGGATGGATGGACATGGATCGCATGGCACTTGTTTGTGTATTTTTATATCTCAAAGATTTCACAATACACAAATATATAAACTGTATATACTTGACTTCTGTTGGCCGGTAAAACGATATCCACACTCACTTTCAGAACATCAGCTTACACAAATCCAAATGCATTTGTGGAACACGGTGAAACACGAGGCCCTCGGGCCAAATTCCATCTGGACCGCACAAACATATTTTACAATTCATTTTCCGTCCACATCTCAATACTCCGCGATGTGCTGCACTACAAGTCCCAGCAAGCACTGCAAACTATAACGATAAGAATCACGATTCTTATGTTTATTTTTGGATTGATAGAAAAACCAGGCTACCATACAGTGGCTCACAATAGTTCCCTCTTCGATATGAGCTTCAATAAGAAATATTGAGCATGCCAATGAATGTCACTCAATACTCAATATTGTTGTAAACCTGGACATTGTGTTTAATAGAAGCACCCCCTTGGAGCACCCCTCCATGACATCTCATGTACAAGCTGGCTGTGTGTGTGTGTGTGTGTGTGTGTGTATGTGTGCGCTTTTGTGTGTGTGTATGTGCTTTTGTGTGTGTGTATGTGCTTTTGTGTGTGGTGCACATGTGTGCTTGTGTGTGCATTGTGCACATGTGTGCTTGTGTATGCTGTGTGTGTGTGTGGGTGTGCGGTGCACTCATGTGTGCATGAATGTGTGGGGGGGGGGGGGTGGCGGTGGGCATGGGGGAGGTCATGCCCTTGTGTATTACATTTTCTAGCGGGTTAGGCTGAAGCGTCGTTCAGTTGCTCTGGACTCGTGGAACAAATCTGCTAGCAGAGCGCATGGGGAGCAAGGTTCACAGGCACAACTAAAACCCATTACTGAGAGTTTTCCCCCCCACAACCCCCCGGCCCTCCCACAACCTATCTCCACGACAGTGGTCTGATTAAAGTGTTCCATGTTCCGTTTGATGGAACACACAAGACCACGAGTCAGCTCTGGAACAGTAAATATAGAGCACGCCGATTCTAAGCCTCGGTCTGAAAGGGCAAAGACGGTCGTCGGGATCTCAGTAGAACACGAACGTGAAAAAAGAAGCTCTAAAGACTAGAAAAACTGGTTTCCATTATATATATATATATATATATATAAAATATATATTACATATATAAACATACATTTTTCTTCTTGTTTCTTCCTACATACCAAAAAAAATACATCCAACAGACTGTGTATATATATTGTGTATGAGTACACAAAACGTACTGTACTGATGATGAGTAAGTAATATAATGGATTCGATCCCAAGTATAGGACTTCTGTGTCAGTATCAGCAATGAAAAAGCATGCACGCATGCATGTATGCATGCGTGCGTGCATGCTTTTTCATGTCCACGATAGCCGAGGTGAAGCAGTGTATTGCGTACATTAGTACGTACAAGAGGAACTGCGCTAGAAGAAATCCAATATCATGACAACACAGCGCTTTGATCCTTGATAAGCAACGGAACACTGAACACAGGCACCGGTTTCATTAAGGAGCAGGTAGCGGATCGGCAGCTGGCTCAAAATTCTTCATCTAGTCCCCTTTTGAATCAAACCCTCAGACGAACACACACACACACACACACACACACACACACAACACACACACACACACACACACACACACACACACACACACACACACACACACACACACACACACACACACACACACCACACACACACACACACACACACACACACACACACACACACACACACACACACTCTACACCACCGGACCATATCAGTCAGTAAAAATAAGAAAAGAAAAAAAAGACAACAGACAAGTGTAGGACCGCAGTAAAAAACCTATGTGAATACCAAGATCAAGATTCAAGA
The DNA here is from genome assembly GCA_027704905.1 of Muraenolepis orangiensis. Lineage (NCBI taxonomy): Eukaryota > Metazoa > Chordata > Actinopteri > Gadiformes > Muraenolepididae > Muraenolepis > Muraenolepis orangiensis. The sequence goes on from CM051007.1 coordinate 20,581,579, forward strand.
CAATGTACAACGGAACGCTCACTCCCCCATTCCCTCCCGCAGTAGGAATTTCCACAACTATACTTCACTATGCAATACTATGCTATACAATACTATAACACTATATACACAACAGTATATACTACCTTTTATATGCTATACTATATACACAACACTATACTATAACAATGCCATGCACAAAAATGACCAATGAAGTGACTGATGGATGATATATACTGTCCATATGACAAATGGTGCAAAATGCATTTTGTACCGACTGACAGATTGAGGTAAGATAAGCCTAAATACACTGGGCTCCGCTGTAGCACACACACACATATATACACACACACACACACACACATACACACACACACACTTCAAAGTGCATATGGCGGTTGCCTTCATCTCTGCTCGCCATAGCAAAACGCAGCCGATGCATATTCACATTAAGGTTTTATTAAACACACACATAAACATGGATTTCTAAGAACACCACACACAAGTGGACACACACACAAGTGGACACACACACACAGCTGAGGTAAAGTAACCTAGCAACTGCAATAGCCTTTACATAGACGGCCTCAACAGGTTTCACACAAATGGAAAAGGATAGAAACAACGAACAAAGAGAGAGAGAGAGAGAGAGAGAGAGAGAGAGAGAGAGAGAGAGAGAGAGAGAGAGAGAGAGAGAGAGAGAGAGAGAGAGAGGCATCTACTTATTACACACACAGCCTCTTTGGCTGGAAGCCACTGGTGGGAAGGACAGGTGAGGAGAGGAAGGGTAGAGAGAGCGAGAGAAGGAGGCAGACGGAGAGAGAGGCAGATGTAGAAAGAGCAAGAGAGAGGCAGAGAGAGACGGTGAGAGAGAGAGAGAGAGAGAGAGAGAGAGAGAGAGAGAGAGAGAGAGAGAGAGAGAGAGGAGAGAAGAGAGAGGAGAGGAGAGGAGAGAGAGAGAGAGGAGAGAGAGAGAGAGAGAGAGAGAGAGAGAGAGAGAGAGAGAGAAGAGAGAGAGAGAGAGAGAGAGAGGAGAGAGAGAGAGAGAGAGAGAGAGAGAGACGTTGGACAACCTGGAGACAGCAGGATATGAAGCAGCGGTGAGAGTCTCCAAACAACCCCCACCAAAAAAAACTAAACTTTTTTTTTTATGATGGGATAAGAAAGGAAAGATGGATGAAGAGCGAGAGTGTGTGTGTGTGGCCACACTGGCGGCCTTGCTGGAGTGCTGTTATCCGTCTACAGTGTTTGAGGTGGAGAAGGGGTGAGCACAGGTCTGGCAAACATCTTACCCACTGTGTCTCACTCACACACACTTTTTTTTTTGTTACACTTTTAATTGGCGTGATGTTCAACGTGACACAAATCAACACTAACAGGGCCAAATTATACGTTTAAACTTTTTTAAATATAGATTTTTAAACAAAAACCAAAAACACCCGAGAGGTAGGGGCGAGGGATGGAGGGCGTCTTACGGGGGTTAGCGTCATGAACGAAGGAGCGCTAACCCCCCTGTGCTAACACAAAGAGGCTAATACCCACGTGTCAGCGTTCGCGTTGTGGCGGGCTGTCTGCTTTTAATTGTATTTTTTATTTTACTTTTAATTTCCCCTTCTCTTTTGACAATGACCGCAGTCGCAGACGACCCGCCCCCCCTCCCCCCCACCCCCACCGCCTACATCCCCAGCCACTCTTGTGTGAGGCTTCTTTACTTTCTAGTTTCCCCATCCCCTCAGCCATGCCGTAAAGTATATCTTAGGCCTAATTTAATACTCCAGTCGTGTTTCATTCAATTAATCTGGAGCCATTAACCAAGTGTTTGGTTTACAGTATGTAGAAGAAGGCATGTGATCAACACGTCGTCCGTCTTACCTATACTGGTTACTGGTATATTACGCAAACATTGGACTGATAGGAGAAGAAATGTGTGTCGATTTAATTTAGATATTTTTCCCAGCGGTCCATGTGGTTGGCATGAATTAGACTGAATACGGTTTCATCACGCACATGTTTGTGGAGGTACATTTTGTGTTGTTCGAGCATTCAAACAGACTAGCCCTGTAAGTGCATTTTAGGCTGTCGCCCCACACACACACAATTGTAGATATAATTGACCATTTGGCAGGCTAATAAATTCAGGGTTATGTATTAAAACAATGTTGCATGGCCAATGTTGCATTTCCCATTCTGGCAGGTAAAAACCATTATAATAATTTGGACACACACAGTGTTGTTTTGGAACGCTAAAGCCTCTTTGTCAGGCACTGGTGGAGAAAGGACAGGTGAGAGGGTAGAGAGAGAGATGGCAGAGAGAGAGAGAGAGATGGCAGAGAGAGAGAGAGAGAGAGAGGAGAGAGAGAGAGAGAGAGAGAGAGAGAGAGAGAGAGAGAGAGAGAGGAGAGAGAGAGAGAGAGAGAGAGAGAGAGAATAAAGAGAGAGACAGGTCAGAGAGAATAAAGAGAGAGAATAAAGAGAGAGAGAAAGAGAACGAGAGAGGGCAGAGAGAGAGAGAGGGAGGAAATAAAGAGAGAGAGAGCAGAAAGAAAGAGAAAGGGCAGAGAGAGGGCAAGAGACAGAGACAGAGGGCAAGAGAGAGAGAGAGCGGAGAAAGCAGAGAGCAGATGAAAAAATACCCGTAAAAGCAGCAGGACATGGTGGATAAACAACAGCTTTATAAATGGTGGGGAAATGGGTGGCAACACGCACACACACACACACACACACACACACACACACACACACACACACAGACACACGACACACACACACAGCACACACACACACACACACACACAGCACACACACACACACACACACACACACACAGCACACACACACACAGACACACACACAGACACACACACACACACCTCATGCCGTCGGTGGACTTGTTCTGGTGGTTGCAGTAGAGCTGCGGCGTCCCCAGCATGGCCTCCGTGAACACGGCGAGGAAGCCCAGGGTCTCCACGTAGACGGGCGAGTCCAGCAGCAGGTAGGTGAGGTAGGCCGCCAGCAGAGTGAAGCCCAGCACGCACTGGAGGTAGTCCACGAACCGGCTCCACGACCAGAAGTAGCTCCACTCAAAGTCTGCATCGCAAGGCGGAAAGCCCCCCCCCCCATGGCGGAGCGGTGGTGGTGGTGGTGGTGATGGTGGTGGCGGTGATGGTGGTGGCGGCGGTGGGGGAGGGGAGACACGAGGGAGAGAGACCAGGGTTCAGAGAGACAGCAGGCGTAGAAAAGGATCACGTTTTAACGTTGAAGTTAACTTAGCTTGTAACTTCTAGGGGGGGGAGGGGGGAGGACAAGAGTTACCAATCAATTGAGAATTTAGATATATTGAGATATGTTAAGACCTTTCAAAAGTACGCTTAAATTGTGATTTCTCCTCGCCATCGGCATCAGCACAAGCACCCACTTGACAATCAAAAATCGATCGGCCGAAATGTTGCTTTATTTTAACATAAGAAAAGGGGGGGGGGGGGGAGAAAGGGAAAAATAAATCCACACGCAAATCAATAAATTACAAAAGCGAGTAAAGAAACGCTTCGCGGATCAGCCGGCAAAAAAAACTACAAGCGGTTAGTTACAAAACCCAAGGCTGCCACGGCAAAAGGAAGGAGTGACGCTGTCAAACCAAACAAACAAAAAAATCCATCAAATGAATAATGAATACATGAATTTTGCATGCATCTCCACGATGCAACACTTGGGAGCATGCACGTGTGTGTGTGCGTGCGTGTGTTGAGCATGCAGAATAACCATTCAAGTGCAACAATGGAACAGGGTCTGCTCGAGGTGAAAAGCCACCTGGCGGCTGTACACTCCGTGCGTGCCGTGGCATTACCTTAATAACATTACCATAACATCGACATTTGGTTGCTTTAGGGCAAAAATTGGCATTTACAAAGTACAAGCACAGGCAGACGGTGGCGCTGTATAGAATAAGCCTGGACGACGTGCATCAATCCACGTCTTTGTTCATCTTAATAAAAAGGGAGCCCCACAAAGCCCCAATTGTCTTATTCATTCATTTTGTGGGTTTTGATATAGTTTGCTTTGGAGCGCCAGGTATGGGGTTGTGGCTGAAGGCAGGCGCACGCACGCACGCACACACGCACCACACACGCACACACACGCGCACACACACACACACACACACACACACACACACACACACACACACACACACACACACACACACACACACACACACACACACACACACACACACACACACACACACACACACACACACACACACACACACACACACACACACACACACACACACACACACACACACACACACACTTTGTGGTCGGCAAAGTCAACACATCCAATAGAAATGTCGCCGCATTGATTGCGCTTCATACAATGAGACTCCAGACCCAAACCTCTCCCTTTGCCAGCAACACAACAAGACAGTGAAAGCCCTCATAAGCAAAAGGACCCATGCACAAAATGGAGGCAGCCTTGGAACGAGATAATCGCACGTCAAGGACACGCACACTGCGTGACGCCACCGATCAAAGAGACTCCCGTGTCACAGAAGATACAGGGAAAATTTCATTAATTTCCCTCGGGATAAATAAAGTTTCTTGAATCTTGAATCTTGAATACATTCCCAGGGACCAATAGTAGAAGGGAGTAGAGGCCTGATATACGGGGGGAAGGTGGTTCCAGTCCCCCTATCTCACCTATTTTCCCCCCCTATCTCACCTATTTTCTCCCCTCTCTCCCTGCCCCCCCCCCCCCCACTCCCAGCATGAGAGGCCGGCATGGAACAGTGCCCAGTGGATGACAGCTGTACATGGCTGATAAGGACGGAACCCAGGAAGAGAGCCATGGAGCAGAGGGGGTGGGGGGGGAGGTGGCATTGGTACAGTCTGGCACAACTGAAGTAGTGTGCCCATACCCCTCAAGTATCTCAGCAGAGGCCCCCACACACCACACACACACACACACCACACACACACACACACACACACACACACACACACACACACACACACACACACACACACACACACACACACACACACACACACACACACACACACACACACACACACACACACACACACACACACACACACACACACACACACACACACACACACACACACACACACACACACACACACTTCTTCTAACTGCAATCCAGTGAGGCAGGAAGCGATGTGACATCTTAAGCACGCTTCAAAAACAACCACATTATATACAGATATCAATTGACATCTAAATCGTTTCCTGGTGGCAATGAACTGCAATTTGCATTGCTCAGAAGCGAGCATACACATCTCCACACATCACCGTTACGTCTACATCAGACTACAGCACAACTATTGACAAAGTCAGTCCACCTTTGGGCTTAAATAATGACAAACCCAGTAGACACAACAATGATTAATTTCCTGTCCATCCGCAGAGAGCAGAGAAAAATACATTCACTCATTCTTTCTTTCCATCCTTCCCTTTCTTCCTCGAGAGGCGTTCGGCCCTTCCCATTTGTCCCCGGTGAGGTGAAAACACATAGCAGGCAGAGCGGTCGTACGTCAGAATTGGAACAATAGGCCCCACTGTGGTTCGCCTATTCGGCAGCCTTCCCTTCCCCTCCCCTCCTTCACCCCAGGGCAGTGTCCTCATCCTGGGCGATCAGTCACTACAGTGACACACTACAGTCCTCTATAGGGGAAATAACTCTCCCTACAATGGACTGCTGTCCAGGCCTGAATCTCCTGTGGTTCTCCTCGTGGTTTAAGCTTGGCATTGGTCACGTCTTTGCCCATGTCTCTCCCTTGGCGTTGCGTGAATGTCGAAAAGGCTGCAATTATAACTCGGAAGCACCATTAGGGGGGAAAAACATCTTTGAGTCGTTTGAGTTAAAGCATGAAGCAGCCCGCAGGAACCAAAACCACAGACCTCATGACAGTGCGAGGCAGAGGGCTTCGGCAGCGCGACCACCACAGGTCACAAAACCGCTGGCGGCGGCAGCAGCACGGCGTCTCGCACGGCCGGCTAGCTTTAAAAAGATGACGTGATGCGCTATTCAGAGCGCGTCTAGCTTGTGTCTTGCCTTTCAAGCGGTGTGCAGAACATGCGTAGAAGAGATGTGGTTTGAATGGTCAGGATTTGATCGGATGGGGAAAATGTCCAAGTCGATCGGCCCCATAAAAAGTGTAATTTACCAGGATGATATGCTACTCCAGCCCGCTGTGTCATGGCAACACCACCACAAAACTCATGGGGCAGTGAAGGCAATTTGATTTCAAAAAGGTAAGGTGGCAATGTGAAATGCCACCTGAAATGTGCCATGTCTCATCATCTAGGACTGAATAGACTTGAAGCTGCCCAGTCGGCGGTCACCCCCTTGGTTAGAGGATAATGATGTCTCCAGAAAAGAAAGAGAGAGTGAGAGAGCGAGAACGCAAGGTGATTAATGGGTAGCCGCCATGCAAAAAGGGGGGGGGGGGGGTGGGGAGGAGAGCAACAGGTACCCATCTCCCCCCACAACATTACAGGATGAGGAATGGATCGGGAGGAAGTCGGTGGATAACAAATGGAAAAGACGTTGCTAGGGGCTACTGTAATCTAGATTTATACCATCGCTAAGCATGAACCTTCGGGAATGAAAGCCATACTAAGGAGTTAGTATCACAGTATTGTGGGCACTTATTTAAAATGATTCAAACAAAGGTGGCTAATCGCAGTCAGACGACGAACAAACTAGCGTCAACTAGCAGTGAGTGAGTCAGGTCGGGAACAGCTCTCCCCGTTTTTAAAGTCATGGTTTGGATGGAAAGGGTCGTCACTGTTGATATGCCGTTTCAAAGTGGGATCCAACCACACCTGCATGTTGTCCCGAGGACCGTGTCGCCTTGGTGGAAGTCAAAGGAATACTTCAAAAAGGGAAAGAAATGCCAGACGGCTACAATTTCTGCTCTGGACTCAGGGCCGGAGTCCCCATTAGCGAAATAAGGAATGTCAGCACGAACACAGGTCATGGATTATTTTTGGTCTTTGAAGATAAAAAGGCACAAACATACAGCATAACGCTATGCGAGTGTGTGTGCCAACATCCCACTGTACGGTTAAATCCGTCACTAGTGGGGGGAAAAAATACACTTTCGTAAGACCCCCTGTTGTCCACATGATGGCAAATTGTATACCCCCATTTGGGTACCCAAAAGGGAAAGAAAGAAAACTCAACTGGATGTAGACCCTTCAAGATATGGTTATTTTATTCCTGGGTACAAAACGGCAGCCTGTAATCAAGGTTGATTCGAGCTCCTGTGGTAATAATGACACGGCACCAGTAGCGCGCCACGGCGATGCAAGCAAGAACACACACACACACACACACACACACACACACACACACACACACACACACACACACACACACACACACACACACACACACACACACACACACACACACACACACACACACACACACACACACACACACACACACACACACACACACACACACACACACACACACACACACACACACACACACACACACCTCTCTTCCAAGAAAACAACAATGCTTCACACTCGACCAAAGCGTGCCGGCTAATTGCAGCAGGTGTGGAAAGAGGAAAGAGCTGAAAATCGGTCATTCCATAAAAGTTGATATCGCTTTAGCTGGGCACAAAGTAACAAAGCCCTGGTCAGAAAAGGCCCATCTGCAATGGCCCTGGATGCTGCACATTCAACCAGCTTATTCTGAGAAGATGCGTTAGCCAAGAAAATGACAACCCTCTCCCCAAAATCACTATTGGAAGTCATTGCAGGCAGTAAGGATTCAAATAATTCTGTCCCCAAATGACTGTGGATGGACAGCTTTTCTTATTTATTAATTCATATCTTACTTGAAATCTGCTGCTGTGGTAAATTATTAAAAAGTGACAAACCAGAAATGCGCTTTTGCATTATTAAATAGTGACAAACCAAATCCGAGACAAAGCCTTAGAAGCCTCATTAAACAAGAGTCTAGCGTGGCGTGCAACGTCTGAGAAATTGTTGGGCTCTGACGCCACCTGGTGGCCTTCTAAAGAATATACCGCATCTTCGTTTGACCAACGTCGCATCACGGGCCCATTTAACACAAGCTGTCCTGCGTGAGTCTTCCATCTACAGACAATAGACAATATTTTGCTTTGGTTGTGTTGACAAGGGGATGTTAGTGTTCAAGAATAACCCACAATTACGCCAGCCTTCACCATGCACCATTCAGAGGTAAAACAATTAGAATCTTGTGAAAGTGTTAGGAGTTTGACATTTTGTACTTCAAGACTCAGGCACAAGGAGAACTACCGTGTTATAACTGTACGTCTACCACTAGAACAGAGGGGTCATCCCATAGAGTTCTGTGTGTTGAATCCATGCAACGCCACACCTGGTGTGAGCTCATCCCATAGGGTTCTGTGTGTTGAATCCATGCAACGCCACACCTGGTGTGAGCTCATCCCAGAGAGTTCTGTGTGTTGAATCCATGCAACGCCACAACTGGTGTGAGCTCATCCCAGAGAGTTCTGTGTGTTGAATCCATGCAACGCCACAACTGGTGTGAGCTCATCCCAGAGAGTTCTGTGTGTTGAATCCATGCAACGCCACACCTGGTGTGAGCTCATCCCAGAGAGTTCGGTGTGTTGAATCCATGCAACACCACACCTGGTGTGAGTTGGGGGGGTAGTTAATCATGCAATTGTTGCATTTGGGATGTGGATGCAGCAAGCAAGAGGATAATGCAGCAGGCCTCACTAACAACGACACAAGCGCAACATTGGGATGGCAGGTGGGATGATAGAGAGGACCGGTGGCTGTTGGTGCCAACTGGTGAAATAGGTGGGGTTACTTTTCATGGGTTCAATTCGTTTTTGGGGTGCAAACTAGGGTGACAGGCAGGGGTCATGCAGCATCACACAAGACAAACAAAGAGATGGAGCGGACGAGAGAGGGTGGGGGGGGGGGGGGGGTGATGTGGTGGTCTTAAGCTGAGGTGAACATTTCCAGGTTCGTAAATGGTTGTGTTTGCTCCACCCTTCACCCCCTATACTGCTTAATCGTGGAATTCACCACCGGTGACACACCGGGAGATTGGACTTGTGAAAACCCCAAGATTTTCACTTTGCAAACCTGGAAGTTCCCCCCCTGCTGCAGAGGCAGATGAACTACAACCGATGTTGGTTGTTTGAGGGGATTTTTAGGTTTTGTTGAAAAGGAGTACATACCCAGAAAGAGCCTCTTAGGCACTTTGATCTCCTCGTCCTTACTGTCTGTTGCTACAGACAGACACACAGATACAGGCACAGACACGCACACACAGACAGAGAAATGCACATAAATAAGCACTGAGAAATAAAAAGGGATTTCAATCATTTTAAAAAGAGAGAGAAAGGATTGAAATACCAAATGGCCTGTTTGGCCAGGAAACCAGTGAATCCATTCACACAACCCACCCACCCCATGACCTCTGAAATGTCTGGATGGAAACATGTAGAGCACAGCTCCACTTTAACCAGGCAGGTCAGCGTTCTGCATCCATTAAATGTGCTTTGATGAAAATAAAATAACGAAACGACTCACAAAATGTGTGTGCTGAAGAGGTTTCCCAGAGCTATACAAGAGATCACAATTATTAAGATATTGCATCTATTAATCAAGTCACACATCAGTTACGATCAAAACTACCACGTGGTGTATGAAGCCTGTTACTATGACTACCGAGTTTAGCCTGTTGGTTCTCCCGTTTGCCTACGTGTGCAAGGAGCCAGTGGGCAGAGCCCAGAGGGTCGTCAGCTGATGTGCTGAACCTGTGCAGGTTGGGCCTGCACGGGTTCATAAGGTCAACCACATCGGCTCTCTCTCTCTCTCTCTTCCCACACGGGCTGGGTTGGTCTTCTGGTTTGGTTCACCTTTGGGTGGGTTTTGTGCCTTTTGGTTTTGCATTGTTAGTTGTGTAGTTGGTTCATGTTAGTTTGGGCTTGGTCTTATATTGGCTTCTATGTTGTGTTAACATCTCCACATGCACATGGTCCACATCCCTGCATTACACTCACCACTCATTATACAGATGACATGTTATATTCTAAACCATCTTCTTGGTTATATTCTAAACTATCTTCTCGTCTTGGTTGTAATAAATATCATACTACATAATACTACTCCAATCTTTGTTGCAACCACTGAGCCTGACCCTGGTTGTAACAATATTATGATCAGACCTATAAACTGGTGATGTAGCCTATTAGGACTACCAAGTTTAGTAGATATTATGATCAGACCTATAAGTCACGTGATGTAGCCTATTAGGACTACCAGGTTTAGTAGATATTATGATCAGACCTATAAGTCACATGATGTAGCCTATTAGGACTACCAAGTTTAGTATATATTATGATCAGACCTATAAGTCACGTGATGTAGCCTATTAGGACTACCAGGTTTAGTAGATATTATGATCAGACCTATAAGTCACGTGATGTAGCCTATTAGGACTACCAGGTTTAGTAGATATTATGATCAGACCTATAAGTCACGTGATGTAGCCTATTAGGACTACCAGGTTTAGTAGATATTATGATCAGACCTATAAGTCACGTGATGTAGCCTATTAGGACTACCAGGTTTAGTAGATATGCCTGCCCCAGACAGAATGGCACAAGAACGCAGTTATTGTGTTAAGGCCTATATATTGTACAATTTGAGATACATATTATTCGAGGGACAATTTATGTGTTGTACTTGTTCTATTGTATGTATATGATATACAGACAGACCAGTTATATTTCACATTGGTGCTATCATGAATGATCTCATTGGCTTGCAGAAAAGGACTTCTAGCGGTCTTTGGATAGTGGTTGGGAACTGCAGCCATTGCGCAGTCTCATACAAAACCAAAAGGAACTCACTCACCTATTTTCGTACACGTGCGACTCTCTCGTGAAAACCTTGATAACCAAGCTGAGCCCTGTACCCTTTAAGGCCACACATGGAGTCTATTGCATTGGCTTACTGTCGAAATGTGCATCTACTGTACAAATATAGTCAATAAAAGCAAGCGAGAGTTGAGGGGAGAAGTTAGCAATGTACCAGGGCAACGCAACCTGATAGCGTAAGAGCACGACCCCTGGACAAATAAAGGGCTTAAACTATTGTGCAAGCAGCATGTTGTGCACAGGTATAACTTGCATAGAACCAACCTATATGCAAGAGCAGGAAATTAATTGTTTTTAATTATTTTACTTTCTTTCCACCAAAAGGAACCAGAGAGACGGGTAAACCTGAGGTAAAATTGACATCAACAATGAAATCCCAGATATGTTGTGATATGTTGTGCATATCACAATAAAGATCTTGAATCTGGAGTCTAGCAGATTGTTATGTTCCATCCTAATGTCTGACCCACAATGACAATAGTTCATCCACCCCCTTATCAAGATAGTTCTACAACATGATACAGACTACGTGACTCTGCATCATGTTATGATACAGAGTAGGGCGTACGTTAATGCTCACAGTCAATGTGTGTGTGTGTGTGTGTGTGTGTGTGTGTGTGTGTGTGTGTGTGACAAAGTGAATATGATGACACCAATATGAATATGGTAATCTTTCCCTAAGCCTCCCTTAATGCACCCACTCATTCTGTATTTCCATCGGTAATTAGTCAATAATGATCAATATTAAATGTTAGTAGGGGTCAATACAAAGTACATATATATGATATGCCACTGGCGTATGTGTGTGTGTGTGTGTGTGTGTGTGTGTGTGTGTGTGTGGTGTGTGTGTGTGTGTGTGTGTGTGTGTGTGTGTGTGTGTGTGTGTGTGTTGGGGGCATGACTGACCTATGAATGAACGTCGCTTGGTGCTGAGCTCGGTGGCCGTCCGCACGCTGGTGCACAGGTTGAGCATGGTCAACATGGTGACGATCATGATGATGCTCTGCCAGAGCAGTGGTGTCTCGAAGTAGCGCCCAAATCTGTTTACGACCAATAAAGTGAAGAGAGAAGAGGCACACGACATAGTGGGAGGGGGGGGAAACAGTGAGGCACATGATGATGGGAGGAAGTCTCACATCATTCATGTTGTGTGTTCATTAGATAAGAATAAAGAAGATAAGAATCCTACAGGATAAATTCATGCGTTTTTTGGTATAGAATTATCATGCACATTTGTCTGAAGTGGTGATACCTGGCAATTCATTTCCTGCTTTTCCAGTTTGTCTCTTGTTAATATGAATGCTTGTGAACTGCTCTATTTTTATGTTTGCGTACCTCAGCGTTATGCTATTGTCTATTTCAACAAATGTACTCCCCTGTAAGTCGCTTTGGATAAAAGCGTCTGCCAAATGTCCTAAATGTAAATGTGAATGTCTCCTACCACAAATAGCCTACATGGTACCGTGGTTGGTATAGTCACACTTGAGATTCTGGGTTGAATTTGGGGCCTCAAAAACAATGGATGTCTCACAATGGGGCTATCAATTGTATTTCCACAACAGTAGTACATATTAAGCTGAATACATTGGTGCACTCCAAGTGGTATAACTTATTGGACAGCCCCAGTGTACAGAGTTAGGACTAGACGTGTTGTTTTACTACTGCATGCATTCGCACAAAAGTAGTCCCAATAATAAAACACCACTACATGTTTTGTTTTTTTCCCCTGATATGCATGTATATGAGACCAGATCTGTCTGTGATTTGAACGTGGCGTTTTTTGTTGTTGTTGTTTCGCTTACCTAAAGAGTATGCGCAAAATATTTGCCACAAGGAGGACAAGACACACGTAGGTGGAGAAGCCCTCCGCGTTCTGCGTCCGCCGTATGTCTCGGTACTGGGGGATGTAGGGCACCACCCCGCCGAACACCATCGCCCCGGCGGCGACCCACAGCACCAGTTGGTTGACGATCTGCACAAGCTGCGCAAACACTTCATCTTCCATACTTCACTCGTCATCCGGTTGTACGCAGGTGTTTTTTTTGTCTTTCTTTCTTTCTTTCTTTCTTTCTTCTCCTACAACCGACACGCAGAGAACCGTTCAGAGTTGCCAAGTCGTTTAGTCTTTAAGTGTAAAAGGACAACTTGTTCCTGCGGGAGTGCCGTGTATTCCCCTGGGGGGGGGGGGGGGGATTGTGCGTGTCTCTCTCTATCTAAATAAATAGGATGCACACTACAGTTCAGTTGCAACGACGGACAAAGTTGAGAACACTGCTTTGGCGGGATGAGACTGACGTAAACCTTATGTTGTTATCCATGAAGACTAAAAAGGCACACTCGTAAAACAAAAACAACAAAAAAAAAGGAAGCTCCTTGTAGACAGTAGTAGTACTAATGCCACGCCATCACGAGTCAGTCAGGAAGACGTGTGCATCGGAAATGACGACCCGGACCAGCCCCACTGGAGACACAAGTCACCTAAACGATGCATTAACATAACATAACATTAACATAATATAACATTAACATAATAGAACATTAACATGCGATATAACAGCGTGTCTCCCGTCGAGAGGAGGCGCACATTGAGCAGCGTGGACCTTTATCCAGGAACCATTAAAAAGTGTCAGAATTTCAGATTTCTGACACTGTTTATGGGTCAAGCTCGTTGTGTTAGAAACCCAACACAGTAGCAGCTATTGTATGTCTGACACCGATTCAAATGGTGACTACAACAAAAGAACATAAGCATGGTGTTGCCATATGGACATCGTAGGCTTGACTTAGTGACAGTCCTTGTCAGGGGAAATGGTAAATAGTGAAGCCCAAAACAAAATACCCAGTCGCTGTACTTGTTTCCGGGTGCGTCAACCAAGAAAGCCACCCCCCTGACGTCATTTAAAGGTGCCGCATGGTCCTAAAGCCTTTGGGGTTACCAAAAACGGTTTGGCATTTTAACGAAAGATCCTTTGTTGATTAACCGAGTCGAGAATGTTTGATTTACTTTTTTATAATGTATAATAAGTATTTTCGAGAAAAAAAAACGGCTTTCAGTAGGTTACAACAAATGCGAATGATGGAGTGTAAACATTAATTAGTAAAAAAATATATATATACAAGTTAGGTCTACATAACCCAATACACACAATACACCCATGTCACTGTAAACTATGATTATTAACTATTATAAAAAAACTATGATTATTAACTATAATGTAAAAAGAAAGGATACCGTGGACCTTGATGTGGATTGGTTGCAGTAGCCTATAAAGAATACACAAAGGGTTAATAACAGGGCGGGCAGGTTGTGTGAGTAAAGTTATGGGGAAGGTTACGCCTTAACGAGCGAACTCTTAACGTTTGTTGTTTTGCAGGGCAAACTGTAACCCTCACCTGTTAAAAAAGGTTAGATTCTCTTTAATCGACGTCAGGTGGCACGATTTAGTTAGTTACTTGAGTCTCTAAAACGTCCCAGTGTGGACATATTCAGAGGATATTGCTCTTTTCTCATGTGCAGATACCAGAGAACTTTGCACATCTCCAGAGGGTCCTCACCATGTCTAACACCACCGAGCCCAAGACACCGAAAGACATGATACAAACTGTACGTGTGTTAAGTATGGTTTGACTAGAAATCGCATAAACCAAATGATTAGTTTAATTCGTTGTTGTTGTTGTTGTTGTTGTTGTTGTTGTTGTCTTTGTCCGTTTTGACAGATGGAGCAAACTATGGAACGTCTCCAGGGAAGATTTCAGGCCATGTCGGAACAGCTGCAGACCAAACATATCCTTTTGAAACGCAGCAGTGGATTCATAGACCTAGTGGCCTCTGTGACTGACTGAATCATAACTAGTGAAACATGTACATCAGTTATATACAGGTATTCTTGAACCATTTGAGTTGGCAACATAACTCGCTGTCAATGATTCCCTTTTTAATAATATCCCTAATAATATCCCTTTTTGCTAGCCTAGAGGCATGTACAGAACTCGAATATTGGAATTGACCATTCTCACTCAAGAAGTACAGATTCGACAGATATTCAATACTTATCTATTTGGATATTTGAACAGACTGTCTAGGAAAAAAACGTTAATGTCTAGACCACCGTATTGACCACATGAGGGAGGGAGACGGGAGCAGCAAAGCATGTTCATTCATTATGTTATCATGAATCATGATAACATAGCTCATTATGTATTCACTATTTCAAATGTAGATTAGCTCAGCTCTGTTAAGCTTAAGTCAAACCTTTCATTGCCGGATAAAGGTTTTGAATGAACAAGGGAACAATGAACCGAAAATCTATTGTAGAGGGAACCGCGATGACATTACATTAAAAGTCATTTAGTCATTCGCTTTTGTCCAAAGCGACTTACAATAGTGTGTTTCAACAAAGGTAGGCAACAGAGCAACTAGTCACCAGAAGTCAAAAGTGTATTCCATACCCAGAAAGTCTCCAAGAACTGAACCAGTGCTCAGGTAAAAGTACAATAAGTTCAGGTAAAAGTACAATAAGTTGGAAAACAAAAGAACAATATCTAACTAACAAACAAGCAAACAATCTACTTAGGAAGACGCTAGTTAAAAGGTTAAGAGAGAACGTGCTAGGTGGAAGGATCCGGGTAGTGTTTCCTGAACTTGACTTCTTTTCACACCGTAACACCTTTTCCTGAGCTTCGACACTCGACCAGATGGGCACACGCATCGAGGGCCTCGAGAAGAACGTAACGGACCTCATGGGGCAGGCGGGAATGGACGAGAAGCCTTTCCCCAAAGGACCGGACGGACGGACACTGTTAAAACCCCCAGACAACACACATCTCACCTGACAACTCGGTAGACCTCTTTTGATTAGCTGAGATTTTGGTGGAACCGCAGACAACCCCGCCCGGCAAGGCATATTCTCCAACGCAGCCGGGCCGATTTCCTCTGGTGTGTTAATCCAATCATTCACATACTATTGTGTACAGAATGGACAAACCACTATATTTTTGAATGGCCATTGGACTTTCAACCCTGGCCCAGTATTTATTTTGTTGGATGTAGGCCTATGATTTATGTATGCATCTTTTTAGGTGATGATGCTGTGTTTTAGGATCAATAATACACCTCATTCCTGGGACACCGATTGTTCACCTTTTCAATAAAGTATGCCTAATAAATTGTAAATTGAAAAATACAGGTGGTTATTGTTTTCCTTTTGCATCCAAACCGAATAAGTATGTTAATGTATAAAAACATTCAAGATATATCGTATTGTTTTTATGTGCTGTCGTAGAAATGCAACGGTCCAGCACAGTGGTTAGTCTAAAGCGGGAGGATTGAATCGTCTTTATTGGGCACATACATAAAGTAAACACAAAGTGGCATTTAACCCATCCTAGTTTTAGGAGCAGTGGGCAGATGTTTTTATGTACAGCGCCCAGGGAGCAGTGTATGGGTCTGGTGCCTTAGCTCAAGGGCACCTCGGGCCCTGCCCAGGTGTTTCAGGGACTGGAACCGGCGACCTTCCGTTTCCCAAGCCAAGACCCAACAGACTGAGCTATCCTGCCACCTTAGTGTCTTTTGTCACTTATTGCACAATCCAATCAAATCAAAAGACATTGCTCCTACATGTTGTCCCATACTAATATCCTGCTTTCCCTTTATCTACCATAATAAACAAAGTATATAATATGATGTATCATCAACAGTATCAACAGAAGTCTATATTTAATATGAGATCTGAGACGCATTTCCCACTATTTTTAAAAAAGCACACTGGACCAGGGAAAAGAAGCAAGTGTAGCTTCTGTACAATGAATATTTACCCACTTTACAACTTATCCTACCAGAATGTTAGTATGGGTGGGATGGAAAGTCCGCAAAATACCTATAAAACCATGAGAAAGGCCTGCGATAATTTGTTAACTTTACCCTTTTAACCAAGCTATTTTTATTCAACTTTTCAACTTAATTTTACTACTAGCTACTTACTTCATATTGTGAGGTAGACAGGAAAGTTGTAGTTTAGTATTTGTCATGGGTGATATAAAGTTTAGTGACTAACTGGATGTCGGGTTGGACAATAAATATTAACCCTGAGCTAATGGTGTCTAATAAGCCCAACAGCAAAAACATATCAAACGATAGTTTATTTGGTAAAATATGTCCAAGAAAGTAAGGCTTGGTGTGAAATAACCAGGTTGTTGCCAGTATAATCATTACGGCAGCGTCACAAGCCCTACCTACAATTATATGATGGTGCTTTGTCGCCCCCCTTTGGCCGCATGGGCACACTACAGCTGTCGTGTATGTCGCTGGCCGTGGTCCTGAACCAAGAGCAGCTTGCTATGTGGTTATACGTGTCAGTGGGACGGGTAATTGCTGTGTATGTGAACGCTGAACCCATTATCCATTACAGCAAGAAAGTAAACAAGACAAGTCTAGTTTCGATCGCTGGTTAGGAGATATATAGCATAATACGTACAGTACATATGGTATATAAGTATAATGAAATGTAATATAAATACATGTTAAGTATTCTAAATGTCATATTTAAATGTATACATCAACTTTTTTTTTACTTAACTGAAAGTATGTTATAAATAAACGTTACAATTAAGTATTCCTTCTATAAGTGCATTGTAAGCAGTATCCCATTAAAAATGCACTTAAAAATGTACAAAATGATTATTATTTATTAAAGTGTACTTCATTTAAATTGCATTTAAGTATAGATATTATTTTAAGTTGCTGCAGGGTACCCCAACTACTAAATCAGCATTTCAGTTGTCTTTTTACTCTGAGAAGTAGGCGTATATTTACAGAAACAATGTGTTGTGTGACACTGTTCGGCACAACGTTGTTCAGACATCACTACATTTTCAGCTTTGTAACCCCGGTCATCTAAACCAATTAGTATTAAAAACGTTCAATAACAGGCAATAAAATATGATAAATGTTTTTTCTTATTGTTCACAATAAGATAATAATAATAATGTTGGCCGATGGCCAGCCACAGTGCAAAGATTGACACATTGTGTAATCAATCAGACAACAACGTACTTTGTCACCGCCTCTTTTTCTATGGGAAAACTCTGAACACCAAGAGGTGAGAAGACACTGAATGAGAGTTCCATACTGAAGACTGCGTACAGGGTGACAAACGGCAAAGTTCACTAAAACTACAAAGTGTGTTAATGTTGAACATTAGTGAGAAAGCACCTTATTCAGATGAAAATGTTAAATTGTCATAGTACTACTACATACACTATTTTCATGTGTCATTTAATTTATTTTAAATTAAAATAGAAAGCCCAAATTCGTTAAAGATTAAAATATTACTTTTTTATGTTAGTTTAATTTATTTTATATGTGTATATCAATATGCGATTGTAAACTATGCTGTAGTTTGAGATTACTATTAAGAGACCTGTACTACGTTTTGAAGTTTATTCCAAATGCATTGGTGACATAATCAAAGTGCACTTTGAGTGTATTATCAAACCAACTGACATGAATAAAGTGTATTTCAAGAATAAAATCAAACTAACTGCTACTCAGATGGTACCTCATTTAACGTTTTTTTGTTTCTAATTAACTTTGAAATATAATAGGCTTTCGAAAACCAATTTGTGGCACTGAATTGGACTGTATTCAACAGCACATTTGTGTGAGTGTGTGTGTGTACGTGGCATTAGATCCCTGAGGAAGCGCAACAGCTCCCATCACTGTGTGCGTGTGCATGTGTATGAATGTGTGTGTGTGTGTGTGTTTGTGAGTGTGTGTGTGTGTGTGTGTGTCGTTAAATGAATAGAAAAGAGAGCAAGAGCTCCCATCAGTGTGTGTCTCTGCGTGCGTGTCTGCTTGTGCCCTTGTGTGTGTATGTGTGTGTGTGTGTATGTGTGTGTGTGTGCGTGCGTGTTCACACACCTCCTAGTTGTGTCTGTCGCATCCTGCAAGGCCAATGAAGCCAAATCGCTGCCGACCGCGTCTCTATGGCAACCCCCCAGCCGCTACAGATGCTCTCTCTCCAGGTCGCCTAGGCGCATTTCTGCTCGTCTTTGTCTCTGGCTCGTGTTCAACGCATTTCGTGTGCGCAGGTTCACCGGGAAAATGTTGCATCTCCTCCGCCTCCTCGCCTCCCACATTGTACGTCATACCACGTATAGTCGTAGACGTAGTTATCAATATAAGGTGACTTCAAATTCCCCTTCGATTCCCCCCACGAGGACACTGTGGGACAAGGTTACGGGCGGAGGCGGGTACAGGAATAGAAAGGCAAACGGTACTAACTGCAATATATGACTGTAGCCGCCGACGACGACGCCACGCACCGTTAAATTGGCTTCTTTAGGCCTGCTCCCGATGACAAGGACACGGTGTGTGTGTGTGTGCGTGTGTGTGTGTGTGTGTGTGTGTTGAGGGCTGGTTTCACCTGTGGGCCTTGATTAACCAAGGACCCACAGGTATGGTGCAACCTCAACCCGGCTCCAGACTCTAATCCGTCCTTCTCAGGGTCAGGTGAGGTCCTGCTTCAACCAGCCAGCCAGCCAGCCATCAACCAACCAACCAACCAACCACACACACTCCACCAAGAAAGACAAAGAGTGGACCAGAAACACAGTCGGTCGGGAAACGGTTAACCGATATGTATCGCTTGCACCAATAACGTTTACATTCTTACATAAGAGGTATGGGTGTGATTGGTGGGTGGCATGGGTGTGACTATCAGCCTGCGAGTGTCGGATGAGCTAGGAACCATGTGTGCATGAAGGGTGTTGAAAACACACACCTCCGTATACGAACAAATATAATCACAGTCCACGAAGCATCATAGACAAAATCATGCACGATATCTATTGATATGTGTTGAACACGGTCGTCAGAAGACAGGCGGATGGTCCCTCCAGGAACTTATCCCCGTGGGTTTGTCCCTAAAGGTTGACTTCCGAGAGAAACTTGAGTAGCTGAGTGTTGTAGCTGAGTGGCGGGTGGGCGATCAGAGAAGCAGGCTTAGGGGCAGACAGACAGGCAGAGAGCGAGAGAGCGAGAGAGCGAGAGAGAGCGAGAGAGCGAGAGAGAGAGAGAGAGAGAGAGAGAGAGAGAGAGAGAGAGAGAGAGAGAGAGAGAGAGAGAGAGAGAGAGAGAGAGAGAGAGAGAGAGACTGAGGGAGAAAGAGAAAGAGAGGGAGAGAGGGAGAGAGGGAGAGAGAGTAGTACTCTTTAGGGACAGGGGGGGGGGAGAGGGGAGGAGTGAGTGAGTGAGTGGGTTGACCCTGCTTTGAAGAGTCTTGTTGAGTAGAGTGAAGAGAGCCTATAGATGTACTATAGAGAGTACTTGAGAGACTGGGTGTGTTTCTGTGTGTGTGTGTGTTGGGGGGGGGGGGGGGGGGTTGGGTGGTGCCGGCGGGCTACATGACACTCGAGGCCTGCACATGGATTCTCCCTGGTAACCCACCAGCCCACCGCTCACCACCCACCACCCACTTTCACACGTCACCTCCCCGGGTGAAGCACCGCGCAAATGTCAACAACTTTCTTCCCCTCTCTCTCTCTGTCTCTGCCTCTCTCTCTGTCTCCCTGTCTCTCTCTCTGTCTCCCTGCCTCTCTCTCTGTCTCCCTGTCTCTCTCTCTGTCTCCCTGTCTCTCTCTCTGTATCCCTGTCTCTCTCTCTGTCTCCCTGTCTCTCTCTCTGTATCCCTGTCTCTCTCTCTGTCTGTCTATTGCTCTCTGTTTGTCTGTCTGTCTGTCTGTCTGTCTGTCTGTCTGTCTCTCTCTCTCTCTCTCTCTCTCTCTCTCTCTCTCTCTCTCTCTCTCTCTCTCTCTCTCTCTCTCTCTCTCTCTCTCTCTCTCTCTCTCTCTCTCTCTCTCTCTCTCTCTCTCTCTCTCTCTCTCTCTCTCTCTCTCTCTCTCTCTCTCTCTCTCTCTCTCGACAGACTCAACAACACCAAAAAATCGAATCAAATAAAAAGCATGTTGTTCTTCTTCTGCTGCTCTTGACTAGAGAGCGAGCAGCAGCAGTGGTCGTGGTGTACACACACACACACACACACACACACACACACACACACACACACACACACACACACACACACACACACACACACACACACACACACACACACACACACACACACACACACACACACACACACACACACACACACACACACACAGCAGCATAGTGATGTGCAACACACATCTGCACCATCTGTCCCCTCTCCCCTGCCTAGCAACAATGGGCGCAGGTCCCCCATAGTGCATAGGTTAGCACGTATGGCTACGGTGGCTATAATGTCTATAGACTACGTCACTGGATTCAACCATAACACATAAATAGTACAAAAAACAACGACATCAAATTCAATATACATCATATAATGCTAATAGGGCTGTGGCAGGAAATGTTATGAAATATTACAGATTATTATATGATTTAAAGTATTCTTATTTTAAGACTGTATTTGAATAAAACCGCAATATTGTTGAGCAATAAGCAATACATAAATAATACAACACAAAAAACATCTAATTCATAATACATCATACTAATGCATAGGGCTGTGGCAGGAAATGTTATGAAATATTACAGATTATTAGATGATCATTACTGTATTCTTATTTGAAGCAGTAAGCATTTTGCCAATGCAAATTAAAAGCTCAAAATAACCTTTCTATGGCTGTTGTAGAACTCGCTCCGCGGATACCGTCGACGATCCATTGAAAGCAGGGATGAGAAACAATGAATGTAAATGAAGGTGTCTTCTCAGAGCATTGATCACACCGTAAAAGCCCTGTTCACGGTGGGATCATATGTATCATTTATGTCATCGTCCCGGCCCTCCACACACGTAATGCACGCCACACCGCAAGATGTACTTTATCGTTAAGTTAACACGTCATTTAGCTTTTTTTGTGGGGTGTGAAGCGACAACAGAGCGTGTGTGAAGTGTACATACAGTGTAGTGTGAACAAGAAAACACCACCACCACGATCAGAAGAGGAGACCAAACACACACTCATGTGGGAATGTCTTCCTGTATGTTGCAACGATGGCAGGGCCCCCTACTGACTGACACCTGAGAGAGAGAGAGAGAGAGAGAGAGAGAGAGAGAGAGAGAGAGAGAGAGAGAGAGAGGAGAGAGAGAGAGAGAGAGAGAGAGAGAGAGAGGGGGGGGGGGGGAGAGGGGGAAAGGGGGGGGGGGTTGCACCAGAGAGGTGTTAGGGGGAGATAAGAGATAAAAATAGATGGAACCTCTCTCCCCATGTGCTCACTCATGCACATGCACACACACACACACACACACACACACACACACACGTGTATGCACACACACATGCGCGCACACAAACACACAAACACACACACACAATGTGCCCAGCATATGCACGTGTAAATGCTTCATAATGCACATGTTCAATATGGCCAAATGCACACACACACACACACACACACACACAAAAACACACACACACACACAAACACACACACACACACACACAAACACACACACACACACACACACACGTGTGTTGTCTGCCACCTGAGGCTCTTTGATTCCCGAGGGGCTTTAATCTGAGCTGCGCTCCGCCAACCTTTGAAGTGAGAAATCCCCTATTGCCTCTGCACTGCACCACTCTTCCCCCCTTTCTCTCTGCTGAATACACACACACACACACACACACACACACACACACACACACACACACACACACACACACACACACACACACACACACACACACATGTAGAGACACACACACATGCACACACTCAAACACACACGCACACACTCACACACACACACATACACACACATGTAGAGACACACACACTCAAACACACACTTGTAGAGACACACACACACACACACACACACACACACACACACACACACACACACACACATACACATGTAGAGACACACACACATGCACACACTCAAACACACACGCACACACTCACACACACACACATACACACACATGTAGAGACACACACACTCAAACACACACTTGTAGAGACACACACACACACACACACACACACACACACACACACACACACACACACACACACATACATACACACACATGTAGAGACACACACACATGCACACACACACACACTCAAACACACACACATACACACACATGTAGAGACACACACACTCAAACACACACTTGTAGAGACACACACACACACACACACACACACACACACACACACACACACACATACACACACATGTAGAGACACACACACATGCACACACACACACACTCAAACACACACACACACACACATACACACACATGTAGAGACACACACACATGCACACACACACACTCAAACACACACACACACACACATACACACACATGTAGAGACACACACACATGCACACACACACTCAAACACACACACACACACACATACACACACATGTAGAGACACACACACACACACACACACACACACACACACATGTAGAGACACACACACATGCACACACACACACTCAAACACACACACACACACACACACACACACACATACACACACATGTAGAGCACGCACACACACACACACACACACACACCACACACACACCACACACACACACACCACACACACTCAAACACAAACTCACATATGCCTGCTCACACACAAAGTAGCTCAGGAGGTAGAGCAAGGTCGTCTAACAACTGGAAGGTTGCTGGTTCGATTCCCCCCCCCCCCCGGCTCCTCCTATAGCCAAGTGTTCGAGGTGTCCCTGAGCCAAGACGCCCTGAACCCTAACGGCCCTAACCCTAACGGAGTGTGAGGCTTGACTCTGTAAAGCGCTTTGAGTGGCCGCACTGGTTAGAAAAGCGCTATCTAAATGCAGTTCATCCACACACATGCATGTACACAATCACACACACAATAGAGACACATACAAGCAAACAAACCACTAATTGACCGATGACGATTCATTTTTCATTTGCACAGAACGGACAAGAATGTCCTAAAGGACAACAACATCTCTTTCTTCAAATGGTCCCTTCATTTTACACCAACCCCCCCCCCCCCCCCCACACACACACACACACACACACACACACACTTTCTTTACTCCCATCCTCCCCCTTTCCCTTCATCCCTTCCCTCCCTGTTTAACCGATGGCAAGTGGCTGCCTAAATGTACCCTGGCGTCTTATTTTTAGGAACCGGGTCGTACATCAACGTCTGGCCCTCCAGCTCCCACACATCCACACCCACAGGCAGAGGAACACTGAAATGAAGGTGTGTGTGTGTGTGTGTGTGTGTGTGTGTGTGTGTGTGGTGTGTGTGTGTGTGTGTGTGTGTGTGTGTGTGTGTGTGTGTGTGTGTGTGTGTGTGTGTGTGTGTGTGTCTGTGTGTGTGTGTGTGTGTGTGTCTGTGTGTGTGTGTGTGTGTGTGTGTGTGTGTGTGTGTGTGTGTGGTGTGTGTGTATCTTTGCATTGACGATGGGATTTGAGATGATGAAAACCCATCTCTTCAGGACACACTTCCCGGATCCTTCCTCGTAGCGCTTAGTCGATTATCTAAGTAGATTCGATATTATAGATAGGTAGATATTGTTCTAGATATTGTTGTATATTGTTTGCCAACTTATTGTACTTTTCCTGGACTTTTATGAGGGACTATTGGACTTTTACCTGAATTGATTGTCTCTGAGCACTGGTTCAGTTCTTGGAGACGAGAGAGCAAGCAGCAGCAGTGGTCGTGGTGACACGATGGTGAGCTCAGAGCAGAAGAAAACAAGGCCAATATAAGTACACACACACACACACACACACACACACACACACACACACACACACCACACACACACACACACACACACACACACACACACACACACACACACACACACACACACACACACACACACCACACACACACACACACACAGCAGCGTAGTGATGTGCAACACACATCTGCACCATCTGTCCCCTCTCCCCTGCCTAGCAACAATGGGCGCAGGTCCCCCACAGTGCATACGTTAGCACGTACTGAAATGCACTTTTGACTTCTAGTGACGAATTGTTCTCTTACCTACCTTTGTTGAAATACACTTTTTTTAAGTCGCTTTGAACAAAAGCGTCTGCTAAATGACTGTAATGTAATGTAATGCAATGTAATGGTGAGGATGATGAGGATGAGGGTGAGGTAGATGAGGATCGGATCCAAGCGATCCAAGTGAAGGTTGGGAAGGTGTTTCTTCTTCCTCCTTGTTTTACCAATGTCTCGCTGACATTTGGTCTTTTCCCAAGCGCAACATGTGCTCTGATTCAGTCTGTTCTCTGTTTCATTCATTCAGTTGCAACTCCTAGCCTCTCTTCTCTTCCTTTTTCTTCAAACAAGTCTCTCTCTCTCTCTCTCTCTCTCTCTCTCTCTCTCTCTCTCTCTCTCTCTCTCTCTCTCTCTCTCTCTCTCTCTCTCTCTCTCTCTCTCTCTCTCTCGTCTCTCTCTCTCTCTCTCTCTCTCTCTCTCTCTCTCCATCCCTCTCCCTCTCTCTGAGAACGTGAAAACCATGGGTGTGTCTGTTGGAATGGTAGACAGCCACGGACCCCATCTCTATCACCATGGAAACTGGGTCAGCTTCACAGTAGCCCTGGCAGTAATGTGTGCTGTCTGTGACATAGGTGTATGGGGTTTGTGTGTGTGTGTGTGTGTGTGTGTGTGTGTGCATGTGTGTGTGTGCATGTGCATTTAGGGTAGTTTGGTGCATTCATGTGTGTGCTGTGTTGTCTGGAGCCTGGAGCCAGAACCAAGGTAATGGTTCACAAGACTTCAATGGTAACAACAAGGTAAGGGATGCTACCCTTCCCGGAGGAAGCCCGGGGCCTGGAAGGTGGTCAGGTGGTCTGGTGGTCGAGCTAGCCGCAGAGCCCGGTCGAGCTTTGCCCGAAGTAGCAACGTGGACACTTTTCCACCCCGTGGACCCACCCTCCATGGGGATAACCGCTGGGGTCGGGTGCACTGCCAGTCAGTGCCAGTGCCAGTGAAGACAGGAGGCCTCGATGGGACCAAACCCAGGCGGCAGAGACTGGCTTCCTGAACGGAGGGACCCCCCCCTCCCGGCTTAGGGTCATGGGAGGGGTCATGGCAGACCCTGGATCGAGTCCTGCATGGGGCTCCATGCCTCCATACCTACTAAAGGTGTTTTGATGAACTCAATGATGATGGTCTTGTTAGCACTTGTTAGCTAAATAAAGCGAGAGTCTGAGAGGGTTAACCCCTCGGGATCTCAGACAGCAACATTCACCGCTGTCTAACGGTACGTCCACACATCCACACACACACACACACACACACACACACACACACACACACACACACACACACCACACACACACACACACACACACACACACACACACACACACACACACACACACACACACACACACACACACATCTGGCAATGGAGAGCAATGGATGTGGGGTGTGTGGCCTATTTGTGCTCTGTCTCTATCCAGAATGTGTACGGTGTGTGTTGTGTGTGTGTGTGTGTGTGTGTGTGCGTGCGTGCGTGCGTGCGTGCGTGCGTGTGTGTGTCTTTGCACGCATGACATCACGCTATGCAGCCCATAATTCATGCTGGTGAGTTTGTCGGCCCATGATGAGTAACCACGCATGCACTGAGCTCTTTGCTAAAAAAAGTCCTCTCCTCTCTCCTTCCCTCTCCCCTTCCTCCCCTTCCCTCCCCTTCCCTCCTCTCCCTTAATCACTACCCCAACTAATTAGGGATATGTCAGTCTGCAGTATCCACCTTCTTTTTATACTCGCAATTGTCTCTCTCTTTTCTCTCTCTCCCTTTCTTTCTTTCTTTCTTTTCTTTCTTTCTTTCTTTCTTTCTTTCTTTCTTTCTTTCTTCCTTTATTTTCCTCTCTCTCTATCTCTCATTCTCATTATTTCTCCCCTAGCTCTATCTCTATACATAGCTCTTTCTATACATAGCATTCTCTGTCTTCATCTCTCATATAGCTTTCTCTCTCTCTCTCTCTCTCTCTCTCTCTCTCTCTCTCTCTCTCTCTCTCTCTCTCTCTCTCTCTCTCTCTCTCTCTCTCTCTCTCTCTCTCTCTCTCTCTTCCCTCTCTCTCCCTCTCTCTCTCTCTCTCTATAGCTCTCTCTCTTCATCTCTCTCTTAATCTCTTTCTATAGCTGTCACTCTCTCTTCATCGCTCTATATAGCTCTCCTTCTCTTTATCTCTCTTTACAGCTCTCTCTATTTTCATCTCTCTATAGCACTCTCTCTATATATTCTCTTCTATATACTCTCTCTTTAGCTCTCTTTCTCTCTTCATCGCTCTCTATAGCTCTTCTTCTTGTTATCTCTCTCTACATCTCTCTCTCTTCATCTCTCTCTATATCTCTCTCTCTTCATCTCTCTCTATAGCTCTCTCTCTCTCTTCATCGCTCTCTTTATCTCCCTCTCTTCATCTCTCTATATAGCACTATCTCTCTCTATATTGATCTCTCTCTTTAGCTATCTCCCTCTCTTCATCTATCTCTATAGCCCTCTCTCTTTATCTCTTTCTATAGCTCTCTCTCTTTATCTCTTTCTATAGCTCTCTCTCTTTATCTCTTTCTATAGCTCTCTCTCTTCATCTCTTTCTATAGCTCTCTCTCTTTATCTCTTTCTATAGCTCTCTCCCTCTCTTCATCTCTTTCTATAGCTCTCTCTCTGTTCCTCTCTCTGTATCGGCAGCACAGGAGAACCTTGTCTGCCTTTCAGGTGATCGTCATGGTTAACTAGTCCTGCCAATCCCCCCCCCCCCTCACCCCTCACCCCATGTCACCCCCATCCTCATCCTCCACTACCCTCATCTCCTCAGTGCCTTGCCCTGCTTGCCCCCCTGTTCCACTCCCTCTCTCTCTCTCTCTCTCTCTCTCTCTCTCTCTCTCTCTCTCTCTCTCTCTCTCTCTCTCTCTCTCTCTCTCTCTCTCTCTCTCTCTCTCTCTCTCTCTCTCTCTCTCTCTCTCTCTCTCTTGATCTATCATCCTCTTGCTCTCCTGCCCCCCTTCTTATTCAAGTCTACTTACTCTCTCTCTCTCTCGCTCTGCTTATGATTAAGAGGCAGCGAGAGTGTCCGAGATGGCACATCTATTTGGGTGAGGCGGAAGGGGAAAGTGGTGGTGGTGGTGGTGGGAGGGAGGGGGGGGGGGGGTGGAGGGGGGGGTGGAGTGGGTCATTAAAAGCCAAACGGATTGTTCTGCAGAACAGTGGGTGCAGTGGGTGGTGGGTAGGGGTAGGGGGGGGGGGGCGGGGTCCGGGGGGGGGGAGATGGGACATGGGGCCTCAGCCGGGTGTAAATCTCTGACCTCAGACGGCAATTTCTGTCCGTTGCGACGGTGCAGTCACACAAAGCAGTGCGTAACGTCTAGCCTCTGCGACGGTCTTTATCATCACAGTCGGAGGTGATGTTGGCAAACGCATCATTGGGCCCCCGGAATCATGAAAGTCATGACAGCCATTGTGACAAGTTGAACCTCACACAATGTGTATGTGGCTGTTTCTGTAGTACGGCACTCCGTTTTTAAAAACAGTTCATATCCATTGAAACAGAACAGTGTTTTCACACGCGTGTGTATATGACGGTTGCAAATGAGGAATTGATTGATGAGTTGATTGAAGTGTGCCAATTGTTCCATTTATTTCACTGGTTATAATCACTGGTTAAGGCTTAGGACATATTAACTCTGAATCATTTGCTTCAAAGTTCAAAGATCAATTGACACATCGGTTCACTTTTTACACAATAAGCATATTATTGTGCATGCCTATCTTTGTCATTTGCTGCCTGGTGGAAGAGGTTGTTTTTTTTGGTATAATTTATTTACAGTGGAGTGTGTGTGTGTGTGTGTGGTTGATGGCTGGTTTAAGCAGCTTCATCTAGCCTGAGTTGGACTGATTGGCTGGTGAGGCTGCACACCTGTGGGTCATTGTTAATTAAGGCCCACAGGTTAAAACAGCCACCACCACCACATGCAGTAGAGGGAGACTGGAAAGAGAGGCCATGGTGGTAGCTCCTTTAAGGGCCCGCCAACAGCCCCCGGTAAGACTACCCTCCACCAGGGCGACGAGGCATCTTCCCCCCCCCCCCCCCACCACCTCCTACCTGGAGCATGGGGCCTTGAGCTGCTGCGCTGGCTGGTGGAGTCGCCGCAGGATCTGGGCTGTTGCAGGCTGGATCCAGGGGTGGCTTGCCACAGGCGGTTGCTCCTAGCTGTTACCACCCCAGTCCACTGCTGGTCCCCACCAGTGGCCATCGCTGCCTGCGGGGAAAGGGATGGTGCTGGGAGGTGGCTGTACCTTGTCCTGGTCAGCGAGGTCCCTGTTCAGGGGTCAGTGTAGCAGAGGACGCTGCCACCAGCCATTAAAGTGGCTACTTGAAGGCTCCTCCCGAAAGACGAGGACACAGGGTGATGAGGAATCCAGTTTATTGCAAGAGTTCGAATCATTGTGAACAAAGCAGATGGTACATGCTAGACCTCTCTCCTCACGTGTGTGTGTGTGTGTGTGGTGTGTGGTGTGGTGGCTGTTTTAACCTGTGGGCTTTGATTAACAATGACCCACAGGTCTGCAGCCTCACCAGCCAATCAGTCCAACTTAGGCCAGGCCACCACAAACACACAAACGCTTCACATTTACTCATTTAGCAGATCACTTAGAATCATGAAGGACATAGTTTACCTAGAATAGCAAGCAAGCAACACGTTATTTATATAGTAGCACATTTTAATTCCATTGTGGAAGCACTGTGTACACATCTGACACATCTGACAGTGTCTGAGCTACCACAGAAGTTGCAGCCACAAAAATGTGTCTATGTGGATAGTATAAAGATAACAAGTGAGGCATAGGTAAACACAAGTAAAACAATCTCATACATAATACATACAAAATAAACAACATTAAGAAGGTGTATTATGGGCTGGCATCTGGTCAGTGGAATTTTAATGGAATTTTCCGGTCTCTTGCTTGGCGTGAGTTGTTGTCTTTAGGACCAGATGTCAGAAGAAGGCCATGTCCCGCAACCGCCCTGGGCTCCATCTCTTCTCCCCCCTACCGTCTGGTCACCGGTTCCGCAGCATCCGTACGAGTACTACCAGGTTTAGGGATAGTTTTTATCCACAGGCAGTGTGCCTACTGGACTGCTAGGAGTGCTGCCACGTTCACTTTCATAACATTGTCATTACCGTTACACTTACATCCTTTGCTGGACTCTCTGGACTCATTACAGCTACTGCACTGCACTGCACTGTATTCAGGATGCTGCTGCACTACTGGCACTTTAAATACTTTTGAAAGATTTTTGTAAAAAAAAACAACATATCATTGATATCACTTTGATGCTCTTTCTTTGTTTATTTTATTGTTTATATTATTTTTATTTTTATGGTGTTGTTTTTGAGATGTATACTGCAGGAGGGAATGGGGAGTAAGCATTCCTATGTATTCCTATGTTACAAATGGCCAATAAAGGTCTTGTATCTTGTATCTTGTATCTTGTATAGTTCGGTTAACATTCCCCGGAACGATTAGAAGAGGAAGAAAAGAAGAAGAAGAAGAAGAAGAAGCAGAACAAGAAGAAGGAGAAGGAGAAGAAGGAGAAGGAGAAGGAGAAGGAGAAGAAGGAGAAGGAGAAGAAGGAGAAGGAGAAGGAAAAGCAGAATTAATATGCAGTTTTTTAGACGAAGAATATGACAAAGTAATATCCACAACATGTAACATGTAATGGATATCAAGTCAAGTCAAGTTTATTGTCACTTCATAGTTTACACAAGTATAAAGCAGTGGTGTGAAAATCTTATGTGCAATACCCGACGACAGACAGCAGTTATAAAAATAAGAATAGAATAAAGTTAAAAAATAAAAATAAAAATGCAATTTATAAAACGCAATATATCGGCACATGTATATGTATATATAAATCAATGTAATAAAATATACATTGTTATTTGTACGGCACTTGATACTGCGGTATCGCCTGCCTGACGGTAAAAGTGACAGTTCGTGGCTGGGGTGGGCATTGTCTTTTATGATGCGTTTGGCCTTGGCCACGCACCGCTGGTTGTATATATCCAGGAGGGAGGGGAGCTCACCTCCAACGATATACTGGGCCGTCCGCACCACCCTTTGAAGCGCTCTGCGCTCGAGTGCGGTGCAGTTCCCGTACCAGGCGGTGAGACACCCTGTAAGAACACTCTCGATGGTGCCGTTATAGAATGTTCTCAGGATGCGGGGGCCCATGCTGAATTTCTTCAGACGCCTGAGGAAATACAGGCGTTGTTGGGCCCTTTTCACCACGTGTGTGGTGTGTGTGTGGACCATGTGAGGTCCTCGGAGATGCACGCCGAGGAACTTGAAGCTGCTGACCCTCTCTACTGCAACACCGTCGATGGAGATAGGGCTGTGCTCTCCCCTCTGCTTCCTGAAGTCCATGATCAGCTCCTTGGTCTTCTTGACGTTGAGGGCGAGGCTGTTCTCCTGGCACCACTGCTCCAGCGATCCGACCTCCTCCTTGTAGGCTGTCTCGTCGTCGCCGGCGATCAGGCCCATCACTGTCGTGTCGTCAGCAAACTTGATGATGACGTTGGAGCTGTGCATAGCCATGCAGTCATGGGTGTAGAGGGAGTAGAGGAGAGGGCTCAGCACGCATCTCTGGGGGGCTCCCGTGTTGAGGGTCAGTGGCTCTGAGGTGGTGCTGCCCATCCTCACCACCTGGCGGCGGTCCGACAGAAGGTCCAGTATCCAGCTGCACGTGGATGGGGGCACGCCTAGACCTCTAAGCTTGGTGTCGAGCTTGGCAGGAACTATCGTGTTGAACGCTGAGCTGTAGTCCACAAACAGCATTCGCACACAACAGTTCTTTCCCTCCAGGTGGGAAAGGGCAGTGTGGAGGGTAACACGGAGCAAATAAAGTCCTTGACCAACCTCTCGAAGCATTTGCTGACAATCGAGGTGAGGGCTACAGGTCTATAGTCATTCAGGCATGTTACCTTGGGTTGTTTAGGGACAGGCACAATGGTGGACATCTTGAAGACCGCGGGAACAACAGCCTGGGACAGGGAGAGGTTGGTCAAGCCCTACATCCCAGCCAGAGCGCTCCGCTCAACTTCTGCCAGGCGACTTGTTCGACCTTCACTGATGACAACCAAGCATCGCTCTTCCAAGACCCAGCTCTTCACGGCTCTGGCTCCACAGTGGTGGAATGAACTCCCATCTCATGTCAGGACGGCAGAGTCCCTCGCCAGCTTCCGCAAGAGACTCAAGACCCACCTGTTCAGAGTCCACCTGGACTCTCCATGAACCCTCCTTCTCCTTTGTGAACCCCTAACTTGCTTAAGTCCTGACATTAATAGCTCTTAGTATGTTGTATATTCTAGCAAGTGTATATCCTTAATGTTGATAACACGCTCTTATCACAGCTACTTAAGCAGGTGAAAAAAATATAAAAATTAAAAAAAGAAATTAACACAAAATTGTCTTATTCATCTTGTTAATATGAATACTTATGAACTGCTCTATTTTTATGTTTGCGTACCTCAGCGTTATGCTATTGTCTACTTCAACAAATGTACACCTTGTAAGTCGCTTTGGATAAAAGCGTCTGCCAAATGCCCTAAATGTAAATGTAAAGGGAGGATATCCCTCCCTTCAGGAGTGCTTCCTTATATCTCTATCTCTCTCTCCCGCCACTAAAGTCATGTGACAGGCAGGATATCTTATATATATATTGCTCGGAGGTCCCTCCGTCTTTCTCTCTCCAGGATTGGCACGTTTGAAGCTCTCTCCATCCTGAGATGAGAATACTTGGCAAAAAGGTAATCATTCACGCTCATGTTCAGCTTTGTGGTCCCTAGATATTGTGAAGAGCAAGCGGGTATAACAAATAAATAATACACAAATGGACGCCATAACTGTTTGATGACCATTTTATGAGGTAACTTGTTTCCTCAGGATTCTGCCTCATGTTGTCGTGTATCACTGCGTCGTGTATCACTGCGTCGTGTATCACTGTGTCGTGTATCACTGCGTCGTGTATCACTGTGTCGTGTATCACTGTGTCGTGTATCACTGCGTCGTGTATCACTGCGTCGTGTATCACTGTGTCGTGTATCACTGTGTCGTGTATCACTGTGTCGTGTATCACTGCGTCGTGTATCACTGTGTCGTGTATCACTGTGTCGTGTATCACTGCGTCGTGTATCACTGCGTCGTGTATCACTGCGTCGTGTATCACTGTGTCGTGTATCACTGTGTCGTGTATCACTGCGTCGTGTATCACTGTGTCGTGTATCATTGCGTCGTGTATCACTGCGTCGTGTATCACTGCGTCGTGTATCACTGCGTTGTGTATCACTGTGTCGTGTATCACTGCGTCGTGTATCACTGTGTCGTGTATCACTGTGTTGTGTATCACTGTTTCGTGTATCACTGCCCGGTTCCATTTATCCAAAACTGCCCTGTCCGGCTCCGGCACAAAATATGCTAATGTCATTGGTTAAATCTCCACTCCATCTTGAAATTCTCTGCTAATGCCCATCAGTGGCTTGGATGATTGAACACCATCCTCCGACACAATGACAAGCAGTGAGGCACAACTAATAGGTATGATTAAGTATTAGTATTCATACACACTCGGTATTAGTTGAGTTATTCTGGTTGTGTTATCACAGCCCCACTATGCCAAAATGTAGGTGAACCCTTCTTTCTTTCTTTCTTTCTTTCTTTCTTTCTTTCTTTCTTTCTTTCTTTCTTTCTTTCTTTCTCTCTCTCTCTCTCTCTCTGTGTCTGTCAGTGTGTCTGTCTGTGTGTTTGTCAGTGTGTTTGTCTGTGTGTCTGTGTCTGTGTGTGTGTGTGTGTGTGTGTGTGTGTGTGTGTGTGTGTGTGTGTGTGTGTGTGTGTGTGTGTTTGTCTGTGTGTCTGTCTGTGTGTTTGTCTGTGTGTCTGTGTCTGTGTGTGTGTTTGTGTGTCTGTGTGTCTGTGTGTGTGTGTGTGTTTGTCTGTGTGTCTGTCTGTGTGT